>OZ024915.1:12754467-12764467 GCA_964017125.1 Flabesymbios commensalis
TCAATGCATTTCATAACCTTAATTCATGTTTAATCAAGTTATCTTGATTAGAGATTACTTAGTTTATTGAATGTTTTTGAATGTGCCATGAATACAGACAAAAACATCAATAAAAATGATTAAATAGAAGTCTCTCCACGTCGGCTTGTATTTAACCTTTCCTCTGTTTATTTTTTCTTCTATTTTCCTTAATTTTAATCTGGAATTGGGAAGACTATTTCAGCTTCAAAAGACAAAAAATAGTGTTTATTTATGAAATAAGACATAACGTATAGATAACTATTTCATCAGCTGAGCATCTATCACGAACAAAATGTAATATTGTCAGTGACGTTTTATCTAGTTTATAACACGCTTATTCCTTAAAAAGCGGTAAATTAAATAATTTAAATTTTCACCCACTTGAAGCTGTATCTCGCTACCGCGATCCACAACTCCAACTGGGTGAAAATTAGTCATAGTTGTTTAATTTGAGGCCAAACATTTGCAAATCTTGATGTTTAAACACATATTTCACACACAATATCTCGGCTAATACAAAAATTTAAAAACGACTATAGTCGTGCTTAGCGCTTTAACCCTTTAAGCGCGGGAAACGACTTTATACGTCAGAATCTGACGTACATAGACGTCAGATTCTGACGTATAAAGTCGATCCCCGCACTGTAAGAGTAAAAATATTTCCAACGGCCGTATACCCATAACATAGGTATTCAAATGTATCAGAAAGAGCTAGCGAAGACATTTATAATGATCTCAAATAGAAAAAAACAATGTTTTTTTACAAATGAATTAAGCGATTAAAGGGTTAAAAGTTAAAGGCGTATACAAACACACCTTACTCAACCGGGAAATGGGGTGCAGAGGGTTCCCATCAGGTGTCCGAAAGGAACGGCCTCAAAGGTCAAGGTTGGCGGACATGAAGGAGTTAGTGCGTGGTTTCCGGACTCTGTCCATCAGGGAGGAGTGTGTGTGTGTGTGAGGGGGGGGGGGGTAGTGGCAGGAAGGTCATTCATACATTTATTCACTTACTATGATCAAGAAAGTTCAATTGAGATTGAATCTCCTTGCTATGATGTAGAATATTTACATGCGTGAAGGTAAACTTATGCACACTTTTAAATGTTCATATGATTTATAAATTTAAATCCATCGGTGGCTCAAATGTACCAGTATCTTAACTGGAAATTCACTAGAAAGTAAAAGCAAATATAAATCCTCTACCCGCTAAGTTGTCTTATTTAAATTTTCACTCACTTGGAGTTGTGTTTTGCTACCGCGACTCACAACCTAATGTTACCCTGATTATCCATATTTGCATAATTAGATTAGAGATCAAACATTAGCAAATCTTGATGGTTAACTCTTTAAGTGCTTCATTACTACTTAACATTTTCCTTTCATTTGAAGTTGGCATTGCTCACGCAATTGCCAACTTCAAATGAAAGGAAAATACCTCCTCACTTAAAAATTAAACCTGCTAAATTTCACAATGGGGGCTTTACTCAAGATTTATACATGCATATTTGTTCAATTTCTGTCAAATTTTAGTTGTGGAAAAACAGAATGAATGCGCTTAAAAGCGTCGCCCGCACTCAAAGGGTTAAGCACACTGTTCGTTTCCAGCTAAAACGTATTAAAAACGACTATATTCTTGATTAGCGGTAAACATAAATCGGTTTACCCTTTGAACGCAGGGAGCGATTTTAGACGTCAGAATCAGGAGGGGATGGCTCATTCGGTCCGAATGTGGCTCGAAGCTTAGGGATACTGGGTTCGAATCCTGGCCAGGTCGGATATTTGTTTTCGGAGTTGTGCATATATACAGTCAGTGCTCGAACTATTCAACGGCCTGGAGTGCACATTGCTGTCTGTGGTACTGTGCGGTATAAAAAACTTTCCTAGTCATTTGATAAGAGTAGGGCATAGACCTGATTTCGGGCTTTCTTCTTTCGCAATATTGCCATGATTGTGCAGAAGGCGACGTAAAGCAATATTCACTCACTCTGACGCCTACATGGGTCAGATTCTGACGTCTAAATTCGATCCCTACACTGATAATGGCCTTAGACCCATTACATAGGCATTCAAATAAAGCGGGAAAAGTTAAATAAGACATTTATGTTGATCCTACTAAAAATAATATTGATTTTATCTTTCTCTTTAAAGTTAAAATAGATCTCAGCTTTTCTAATGGCAATAAGAGAAAGTTGACCCAATGCTGGCCTAATGTTGGCCCAGGGTCATAAATAGTGGGCTAACATTAGGCCAGCATTGGGTAAATGTTTTGTGTAAGCTAAGATTTCAGATAAATAATAATATTTTTGGTGTGATGGGCCCCAACATCCCAATAAACACAAAAACATTTTGTAAATGGCGAGAAAATGCTTGACGAAACATCACCATATTATTATTTCGTAGGGTATGGGAAATATTTACAAAACATTTTATTAAATGCAATGCAAAAAACATCAAAGTTTAAAAACATTTTTACAACATTATATAATAGGTTTAAAAAGGTACATTTAAAAACATTTGAAATTTTTTTTAAACACGTTTTTATGGTGTTTTTTGTCTACGATTAAAAAAAAATGTTGCATAAGTATTTTGTAAACCCTACAAAATAATGTTTTATAACATATATGTGACTTTCTTAAAATGTTAGAAAAATGTTTACCCACAAAAATTAGGTTATTCTGTGCACACCGATCCTGCTTTGCTAAGCCAAAAGGCCGTATCTGCTTACTTGTAAAGTAAGCAGATACTGCTTTTTGGCTTAGCACGCATTATACCACAATCTGCTCTTCATATTCAGGTCTTTATCATCACAGCAGAATATGTTTTCATCCACTTGAGGGTAATCTCTGCCGTGCGCAGACCTGATGGCATGCGGTGCAGAAGGAGCAGAGCATCGTAAACAAAAAACCACAGGCAAAAACAGACCACTTAGGGACGCACCATTTAATATTTATGGAAGGGGGGGGGTAAGCATTTTTTTTATAAAAAAGTATGTTGTTCATGTACTGCGAAACAATAATTGTTGAGAGTATGTCCATAAAACATAGTTTGTTAGAGTATTCATAGGTTTCATAGGTTTGCGCAACAATATTGTCGTGTTTATTTATAACAAATGCATTTTTTTAACTAAAACTCTAGCCCCACAGTATAAATGATGGGTCCCTTACGGAGAAGGCATCAAGGGACCCAGCCCCCCCCCCCCTCCCGCAGATAAAGGAGGCGTCCAGGACGGCCCCGTATGCCAGGCAGTGTGTAATCTATAGCTGCACTTACTGCACCTGGTGCACTAACGTCAGGTGCAAAGTTCAAAAGAGTCCGAGTTTTAAAACTACACACTGATCTCTTCTAGGAATAGAGTATGGCATTCCACGGTAGGCTAACGATAGCCTGGCGTCTGGCAACGCCAGACTATCGCTAGCCTACCGTGGTGTCTTTACCCTTTTAATTTTTATTTATTTAGCTTTTGACCGATACCTATATTTAATACACATACAAAAACATACATATTATATCTTTACAATAATATATACAACGTTTGTCGTGCTGCGCTAGAACACCTTCACAACGCTGAAATATTTTGAAATAACCATATATTAGTTAGCTTTTTCCTCTTCATTTGAATACCTATGTTATGGGTGTACGGCCATTAGAAATATTTTACACTTTCAGTGCCGGGATTGAATGCAGATATAAGAATTTGACGTCTATAGACGTCAGATATGGACGTCTAATGTCGTTCCCCGCTCTGAAAAGAATCAACCCTTTGACTTCCAGGCCGGGGTGCATGCCAGGATCCAGATATACTGGTGTAGGAGTTCTATTTTTCGTCATTTGAAGCTGGAATTGCTAACGCAATTTCCAGCTTCAAATGACGAAAAATACATAAATGTAGTATATATTTGACGAAAATTTGTGTCATTTCATGGTTACGTTCATTGACGAATGACGACGGAAATTTCCGTCATGTATGGTAGTGAAAAGGTGAAATAATCTGATAATATACGTCTTAAAGCCTTGTAAATAAACACATATTAAGACATCACACGCTATAAACACATGTCTATGGACGTCACAGACTTCAACTTCTGGGGTTTAAAGTCGATCCCCGCACTGAAAGGGTTAATAACTGGATCGGAATTATGCTGGAAAAGTCCTGAAAATGACTGTTGTGTAATTGATGGCTATTCACATCAAACTCTAATAATGGTTGCGCACGAATTCTACATTTATCACGCTACCACTTCCAGTTTGAGGTGAAATATACCAATACTTTCGGGTAGATATTACTGTGGATTTTACTATATTTAAGCAAAATTACTGGATACTGCTGACTAAACCGTGACCATTTTTACTAGAGATCGGTCTACAGTTTAATGTCCACTTTATCAGCAAGCAATCGAAACAATGCAAAAGTGTTATCCAAGTTTATCTTATAACATATTGTTTGTAAAACAGGTACAGGTACAAATCTCGCGGAAATCAATACTTGAACTCTCGGTCTAGTTTGAAAACGACTACGAATGATCTATTTTTGCATATATTTCAGCAGCCTCAATTTTTTATTATATAAAATGGCTGGTTTAGAACATGATATATTCTGTTTATTTTGTATACCGTGCCCACGAAATCATATCTTGAGGACATGAAATACTATATCACTGGCACAATATACTATTTTCTGAGTATGTGAATCATAAACAATCTGACTTGTCCAAAGCCATCACTCGATGTTTGGAGACATTAATTCCAGCATATAGGATATGAGATGTGAAGATACGACGTTTTGTACTGTAACCTTCCATGTGATGTGTAACACTTGGATTGATTGGTTGACAGATATGTAGAACGCTGATTGGCAATCAGCACTCTTCAGGAGGTACTGTAACTCAATTGCAACTATGCGAATACCTGAGTAAATCTCGGGACAACCCATGATTTGATTAGCACATTATCGATTCATCTAAACCCTAATCCTGCTAAGTTAATTATTTAAATTTTACCGCGACCCACAACTTCAAGTGGCTGAAAATTACTCATATTTGTTCAATTTGAGCACAAATATTTGCAAATATTGATGTCTAAACATACATTTCGTT
Organism: Flabesymbios commensalis; assembly: GCA_964017125.1. Classification (NCBI taxonomy): domain Eukaryota; kingdom Metazoa; phylum Annelida; class Polychaeta; order Terebellida; family Flabelligeridae; genus Flabesymbios; species Flabesymbios commensalis. The sequence goes on from OZ024915.1 coordinate 12,759,582, forward strand.
CCCAATAACAGTGATTTGGTCGACTAATAAAACATATAAAAAAACGACAAAAGTCATGATCAGCAGGCTTAACCAAGTTGTTCTCACCACAAACTTCTTGGTAAGAAGCTGAAAATCTTGTATGCGAGTTGGCATAGAGTGGCATCTAGTATGATGAAATAGAAGCCAGCACTCTGGCTCTTCGTGCAAATTCTCGTTTGAAGCAGAAATAATTCAATTAGCCCAGCTTCACACAATGTGAAAGGATGGGTAAAGACTGTAAATTATCCAGCCATTGTGTGTCTAATGAAATTTCGCGGGCCGACAATGCATGATTTATCAAGACATTATTCGGAAAATAAATGGAAAACATTTTTTTAGTTACGCAATTTTGACGAACAAGTGGCAAATCACTTCTTTTAATATTTACTACAATGTGGAAAATACGACCCATAAAACCCTCTACTTCTAAGTGCTAGCAAGTTAAACTATTCGCTCGAATAACTATATATACATAACCATGAAACATACACATATGTAGGATTACATGTATATTCAATGTGTGCAGAAATAAAAATATATAAGAATATGTAGGTTTTGTCTATAATTTATTGATATGAACTGATGAAGCAGAAGAAAATATAGCTTATGAAATATGGTATGTAAGACAGTGACGTTGCTGTTTCAGCATCCACTGAGAGTGGGGCTAGTTGAGTGATAGGATGATATGCTGCACTTCTCTGAACAAAAAAAAATTCCCATGTTTTCTAGACTGGTCTAGACATCAAGTGTTTAAACTACACCCAGAAAATATATTGTCAGACATGTGTTTGCTGCAAAGAACAGCAAAAAATACCTGGATAAACGAGCTTGTTGAAAAATGTAGAGTAATCTGTGTTCATTTGAGTGACTCTACATAAATTGTAAGCCGGCTTCCTCTTGTGTATATGTCATTCATCATAGTGATGTTTTCAAGACATATTAACAGACCATTTAATTCTTTTCAGCGCGGGGATCAACTTTAGACGTCAGACAGACATCTGAGGTCTAAAGGTGATTTCCGCGCTGTAAGAGTAAAAGAAAAATATTAGTCGTTGACCCATAACATAAATACTCAAATGAAACAGAAAGACCTAAGTAAGACATTTTCAAATTGAAACAACCTATTTGGTCTCCATGGTTCATACAAAAATATTTCAGCGTTGTAAGGCTTAAGAACAAATATCGGAGAGGGCTTCCCGCTACGTGTACCTCTTGGCTACAATCTGCAAAAGTGATATGCACGTAAAAAAATATACTAAAAGATGAATCCAAAAGGCAGGCAGGCAGGCAGGCAGGCAGGCAGGCAGGCAGGCAGGCAGGCAGGCAGGCAGGCAGGCAGGCAGGCAGGCAGGCAGGCAGGCAGGCAGGCAGGCAGGCAGGCAGGCAGGCAGGCAGGCAGGTAGGCAGGCAGGCAGGCAGGCAGGCAGGCAGGCAGGCAGGCAGGCAGGCAGGCAGGCAGGCAGGCAGGCAGGCAGGGAGACAGGTAGGCAGGCAGGTAGGTTGGCAGGTAGGCAGGAAGGCAGGCAGGCAGGCAGGCAGGCAGGCAGGGAGACAGGTAGGCAGGCAGGTAGGTTGGCAGGTAGGCAGGAAGGCATGCTAGAAGGAAGTCAGACATAAATCTCGATCGCCGTCTATTGTTTTCATGTCTTCTGATGTAAAAAAAAAATTCTAAGCAGAATAAATCAGCTGTTATAAATCGGTCATTCTTGGTCTACTCGGCCTTTTACATTGACCCCTGATATATAACAGCAACGTGGACTATCCATCAAGCCTAGATGGCTTTGACATGTCAATATTTACTTGGTGGACTACATCAAGTGCTCTGCAGTGTACTGGTCCTCTGCCCTCACCACAGCATGCACGAGTCGTTGCCCAAAGCTGGATTGATGTTGGCCAACCGTCTGCAACACTGGCCCAACATTAGACCAGCATCTTGTCAATGCCTCATGTTTGCTTTTCAAGCAGATACTATCTTTTGACTTTGCTTATGATTGTGTTACCTTTTTATTTGTCCAACTGAACAATTACGCCATAAGCCAGTAGCTACACTTTTAAAATGAGTAGTTACGACCTCTCGGCTTTGCCCATGATTTTGACACAATGACAACAAATTCAAATTGCAGTAACTGCATACTTTGCAAGTGAGCACTGTAGTTACCACCTTTTGGCTTTGTGTATGATTGTGGCACTCTTGATTTGTCCAACTAAACTACAAGATCAAAATGCAGCAACTGTATACAGTCACTTCCCAGCTTACACGATACATTGACCCAGTACTGGTTCAATGTTGGTCCACTGTCTACGACGCTGGACCAACAATAAACCAACACTGGCTCAATGTCTCCTGTTGGATGGGTTTAAAGTGAGTTACTGCCCTCTGGCTTTGCTCTTCAGTATTGTACTCCTGACTAATGAGTGAGTTACTGCCTTTTGGTTTTTGTATTTTAGTATTGCACTCCTGACTTGTCCAAATAACCCCTGGCTTTATCTGACGGTCATCAGCTAATGCAGACTGATCCTGAACGCTGACAGATGGATACTGTACCAGGGGCGGAACCAGGACATGGGTGGAGGGGTCTGTACCACGGGCAGACGGGGATACTTAGTGGCCGATACTGCACTTTATACCACATAAACGAAGTGGGAGACGAGTTCCATTACGTCTCAAGTTGTCATTTCTTTGCTAATCAGATAATGTTATTACTAGGCAAACGCATATACACACATCTCTCGATTTTTACTTTTAATCATGTTATGAATGCTAGTGGAACTAAATTGCTTAAGCTATCTAAACTCAAAAAAATTATTGCTAAGAATGTGAACGGATTAAAAAAATGAAATAATTTACTGTATGCCTTCCTGGTAAACAAATTATAATGTATATATCTAACATATATCTCATATATCTCACATGTCTTGTAACAAGATAAAGAGAATAAACTTGATTTGATTTCATTTGAGTCAACCAGTTCTCGAGTCTGTACATTCAAAATAGAGTAGGCCTACTCTATTTTAAATGCGAAAGCTGACTAACTCGGCCACTAAGTATCCCCTTACGATTGTCAGGCGACATGGGTGGAGGTTAGTCCGAAACGAATTTTGTAGGCTTCCAGCATTTTTTCTTTTAACCCTTTGCTGCTGATCACGATTATTGTGGATTTAACCTGTTTTATTATTCGATCAAATCACTGAAATTGGGAATGAAATGAGTGTATTAAACACCAAGCTTTGTAAATGTTTAGTCTCAAATTAAACAATTATGAGAAATTTTAAACAGACTGATCTTGAACGCTGACAGATGGACACTATACCAGGGGCGGAACCAGAACAGAATTGGGGGGGGGGTCGAATCGAATTGGGATGGCTTCCAGCAATTTTGCTTTTGAGTTTAATTGAGTTAAATGAAAATGAATGGGATTTTAGGCCACCTTTGTGCACATAATAATAGGCTGAACTGGACCAGGAAACCTTCTGAGGTTGGTGAGATGAATGAGATGACACTCCGGACACAGGATGCGAAATTCGAGCCCTGGCGGTCTGAGGCCAAGCACGCTACCTCTCGGTCACAGAGGCTCCCTACAATATTGCATCTTTACGAGTGAACGGGGAAGAAACATTTTTGTTTCTTTGCAACTTGAAGGCCAGAGTGGGGCTCAAATCTCTTACTTTCAAGCAAGCAGCTTTAACCAATGCACCAGGACCCCCGCCCTACACTATCTGTTAGCCCGTTGGTCTTTTCTGCCAACAGCAAATTACTTATTCAGTGGTCACCAGCAAACACAAAACATTTAACCAATGCTGTTTTAAGGCTGGCTCACTGCCTACAACGCTGGTCCAGCAATAAAGCAACATTGGCCCAACGTCTCCTGTTAGCCGGGTTCAGATACTTAGCATGGCAAAATGGAATGGCGTAATCACCGCCAGAACAAAAACAACAAAAACAGCCGTTTTTTATATTAACGAGGCTGCCTTGAGTAATCCCCAGAAAATGTGATCACGTGGGCGTTACGTGGGCGTCACGTGGGTGGAACGTGGGAGTCATGTGACATTATACCCGGAAAGGCATTTCCTGGAAAAAAGAGAAAACCACCCGTGTTTACGCGACGTCCATGTAACATCCCCCAAAAAACAGCAACACGTTAATCCAAGGCTGGTTTAATGTTGGCCCAGCATGTACGACGCTGGATCAACATTAAACCAACATCGTTATTTCTCGGTATTTCTGGGATGGGCAATTTGAAACACTTGTGGCTTAAATACGCGTCAAGGCTGGGCCAATGTTGTTATTGTCCAGTCCAGCAAAAGCAATCAAGCAAGCATAAAAGCTAATGTTGGCTTACTGTTGGCCAACCGTCTACGACGCTAGACCAACAATTAACCATCATTGGGTCAAACTTTTCTTGATTACCGGGACGAACAATTTGAAACACTTGTGGCCTAAATACGCGTCAAGACTGGGCCTATGTTGTTATTGTCCGTCAGTCTTCGTTCCATGCAATCCAGTAAGCAAGCTCTAGATCTGAACCAATGTTGGCTTAATATTGGCCCATCGTCTACGACGCTGGGCCTACATTAAGCCAACATTGATTCATCACCTCGTGTTTCCTGGCAATCCATATCAATTTGTCACTGATGTAGCCCAGTAATAGACAGAACGTGGAAATGACGAGAACCAGCGGCGGTGCTGCGAGCTAGCGGTACAAACTGTCACAATCAGCAACACAATGTCACGGAATGCCCTACATTGTGAACAGGTCATATACAGATATATGTGAACCCTCACAACGCTGAATTATTTTTCTTTAAATCATGGAGAGTAAAGTGTTTTTTTCAATTTGGAATCATCATAAATATCTTAGTTAGCT
>OZ024915.1:12769467-12991717 GCA_964017125.1 Flabesymbios commensalis
TGCTGGGCCACCGTCTACGACGCTGTCCCAGCATTATGCCATCATTGGTTTCGCCAGTGTTCCCATGGTTGTGATAATGTGAGTGAATAGTGAATATTGCCTTAAGTCGCTTTGTGGATAATCATGGCAATATCGCGACAGAAAAAAGCCCGACGTCGGGACTATGCCCTACTCTTAACGAATGACTTCAAAGGTTCCCTATAGTGCACAGTACCATAGACAGCACTATACACCCCAGGCCTTTGAACAGTTTGGAGCACTGTATATTCACCACCTCGATGACAAATATCCGACCGGGCCGGGTTTCAAACTCAGTACCTCTGAGTTTCGAGTCACAATCGGATGGGATGAGCCATTGGGGCCGATACTGTGAAGAACCTGGAAACCACTGTAAAGGCGTACTCTGGTATTTCTGTGCAAAGGTGTAAGGCAGGGGCCCTGGTGCAGTGGTTAACCCTTTGACTTCCAGGCCGGGGTGCATGCCAGGATCCAGATATACTGGTGTACGAGTTCTATTTTTCGTCATTTGAAGCTGGAATTGCTAACGCAATTTCCAGCTTCAAATGACGAAAAATACATAAATGTAGTATATATTTGACGAAAATTTGTGTCATTTTATGGTTACGTTCATTGACGAATGACGACGGAAATTTCCGTCATGTATGGTAGTGAAAAGGTTAAAGCTGTCTGCTTGGGAAGTCGGAGATCGCGGGCTCGTTCCCCGCTCTGATGCTGCCAGGGCTGTGATTTCAAATCCCATGTCTGGAGGGCAGTGTCAACTCATTCATCTCACCATCCTCAGGAGGTTCTACTGGCTCAGCTTAGCCTATATGTGCACAAAGGTGGCCTAAGAACGCATTCATTCATTCTGTGCATAGCCAGTCGGACTCGAATCCCCAGGTTGACCCCGTATCCCCAGGTTGACTAAGTAATTTCGTTAAAAAATTTGGAGATTAGCCAATCTATGCATTCCTTGTAATTATGAAGCATACCCAATCTTAAAATGGATGATTCTATTTGCGCAGTTGTTGAGAGGCCGGCCATTTTGAATTGTACAAAATGGCGTCAAAAATTCGCATTTTCGTCATATCTTTTAAACCGAATACAACTATTGAAATTGCTTTTTCACAGCAACAAATTTGAAGCTGGAGATTTAAAAATGCCGGGGCTAATTTTACTTTATAGGAGGTATAATTATTAAAAAAAAACATTTGCTCATTTTCATAAAAATCGCTTGAGAATTGATCATCGAATATCACGCCATGACGCAACCGGAAAATGTGACAAGAGACAATAGTTGCGTTTCAGCAGACAATATCTGCAATCTGTGGCGGACAGAATGATTGGTTATTACTGGCGCACGTATCTCATGGTGACAGCTTGGGCCACGCGCTGCGCGCTCCTACACCTTCAGCGTCTAATAATAAGTCAATGCTTCAGACTGTGGACCCGAGAATTAACCTTTAAAAGTAAAAGGCTGAAATATTTGTTTATGAACCATGCAGAGCAAAGGGTTTTTTCGATTTAAAGTCATCATAATTATATTAATTAGCTCTTTCCGCTTCTTTTGAATACCTATGTTATGGGTCTACCGCCATTATAAATATTTTACTCTTTCAGTGCGGGGGTCCACAGTCAAATTGATGAAATTGTAAATAATATAATTTAGCGGAATGAGGGTTATTACATATACAGGTGTATGTGCTGGTATTGATGTAAATTTGAGATATACAAATTAGGGGTAGGGTAGGCAAACAAATATAATTTGTAGAAATATAGCCTAGCACTGTTATTTAACATCCAAGCCATTGTAATATGTGTTTTTTTAATAGATCTCATGTAATAGTTTATGATGAGTCGATATATTACGCATAGCTAATGCCCGTATTACACATAAGGCGAGAAACGAGAAATCGCGCGAGAAAATAAATCGCTCTCAGTACATCAGCCATTGCTCGATTACATATGAGGCGAAAGCGAGAAGCGTCAATTTACGGCAAAGCGAGATCTCGCCCCAGAACCCAACCGGGGCGTTTTTTTCGGAAAAATTCGCGCGTGATTTTTCAGCTCTGACCAATCAGCGTGTTTGTTGTTGTGTTTGTTGTGTTGCTGTCAAGTCCACGTGGCTAATCCACGTGGCTTTTGGCTTATTTTTCATACATTGCACAATATGTCCAGTGGTTTTGTGGTTGTCAGGGTAAGCATGGATCACACCTTTTATCACCTCTCATCACTATATATACTATATGGAAGTGTCTATTGCCACAGTACTGTGGCAATAGCAGAGCGAATCGCTATTTTCACCAAACCAATCAGAAGCCATCATACATTTTCGCATGTGGAGTGGCAGGGCTGAGTGGATTGCCGCCATTACACCGTCGCCTTGTTGATCGGAAGGACGTCAGTCAATTATGAAGCATTTAAGACGGCCTCAAGTGAATTTTGGGCTGCCGAAAATGTACATTATTGAGCGAGGCAATATGGAATTATAGGAAGAAGCATGAATTTGTGTAAATCGAAGACACCATCAAGTAAATAATGTTATACTTTTAGCAAATCCTGTCTTATATTGTAGGCCTAGGCCCTATGTGTACACGATTTTGCCATAATGTGTGACTATGAACTGCTCTCGAAAACCCAATTCGCGCTAGACTGGACTATGTTTATCCAAGGCCACAGTGCTGTGACAATAAGACTGTTACTACCCATCTACGTGTACAAGTCCTTAATGCCACAGTGCTGTGTCAATAAGAGTTTCTTACTACCCTATGTACAAGTCCTTGCTGCCACAGTGCTGTGTCAATAAGTTTTTTTACTACCCCTCTACATGTACAGGTCCTTGCTGCCACAGTGCTGGTTCAATAAGGTTTTTTACTACCCCTCTACATGTACAAGTCCTTATTGCCACAGTGGTGTGTCAATAGGTTTTTTACTACCCTTCTACATGTACAAGACATTACTGCCACAGTGCTGTGTCAATAAGGTTTTTTACTAACCCTCTACATGTACAAGTCCTTACTGTCACAGTGCTGTGTCAATAAGGGTTGTTACTACCCCTCTACATGTACAAGTCCTTACTGCCACAGTGCTGTGTCAATAAGAGTTTCTTACTACCCTATGTACAAGTCCTTGCTGCCACAGTGCTGTGTCAATAAGTTTTTTTACTACCCCTCTACATGTACAGGTCCTTGCTGCCACAGTGCTGGTTCAATAAGGTTTTTTACTACCCCTCTACATGTACAAGTCCTTATTGCCACAGTGGTGTGTCAATAGGTTTTTTACTACCCTTCTACATGTACAAGACATTACTGCCACAGTGCTGTGTCAATAAGGTTTTTTACTAACCCTCTACATGTACAAGTCCTTACTGCCACAGTGCTGTGTAAATAAGGGCTCCTACTACCCCTCTACATGTACAAGTCCTTACTGCCACGGTGCTGTGTCAATAAGGGTTACTGCCACAGTGCTGTGTCAATAAGGGCTACTACTACCCATCTACATGTACACATCCTTACTGCCACAGTGTTGTGTCAATAAGAGTTCCTACTACCCATCTACATGTACAAGTCTCTACTGCCACAGCGATGTGTCAATAAGGGTTTTTACTACCCCTCTACATGTACAAGTCCTTACTGCCACGGTGCTGTGTCAATAAGGGTTCCTACTACCCCTCTACATGTACACATCCTTACTGCCACAGTGCTGTGTCAATAAGGTTTTTTACTAATCCTCTACATGTACAAGTCCTAACTATCACAGTGCTGTGTCAAGAAGGGTTCCTACTACACCTCTACATGTACACATCCTTACTGCCACCGTGCTGTGTCAATAAGGGTTCCTACTACCCCTCTACATGTACACATCCTTACTGCCACAGTGCTGTGTCAATAAGGTTGTTTACTAACCCTCTACATGTACAAGTCCTTACTGCCACAGTGCTGTGTTAATAAGGGTTCCTACTACCCATCTACATGTACAAGTCCTTACTGCCACAGTGATGTGTCAATAGGGTTTTTTTTACTACCCCTCTACATGTACAAGTACTTACTGCCACAGTGCTGTGTCAATAAGGGTTCCTACTACCCCTCTACATGTACACATCCTTACTGCCACAGTGCTGTGTCAATAAGGGCTCCTACTACCCATCTACATGTACAAGTCCTTACTGCCGCAGTCCTGTGTCAATAAGGTTGTTTACTAACCCTCTCCATGTACAAGTCCTTACTGCCACAGTGCTGTGTCAATAAGGTTGTTTACTAACCCTCTACATGTACAAGTCCTTACTTTCACAGTGCTGTGTCAAGACGGGTTCCTACCACCCGTCTACATGTACAAGTCCTAACTGCCACAGTGCTGTGTCAATACGGGTTCCTACTACCCCTCTACATGTACACATCCTCACTGCCACAGTGCTGTGTCAATAAGGGTTATTACTAACCCTCTACATGTACAAGTCCTTACTGCCACAGTGATGTGTAAATAAGGGTTCCTACTACCCATCTACATGTACAAGTCAGTACAGCCACAGTGATGTGTCAATAAGGGTTATTACTACCCCTCCACATGTACAAGTCCTTACTGCCACAGGCTGTGTCAATAAGGATTCCTACTACCCCTCTACATGTACACATCCTTACTGCCACAGTGCTGTGTCAATAAGGGTTCCTACTACCCATCTACATGTACAAGCCCTTACTGCCACAGTGTTGTGTCAATAAAGGTTATTACTACCCTTCTAAACGTACAAGTCTTACTGTCACACTGCTGTGTGAAAAACAATTACTACCTACATTTCATCTTGTCCACATACTAAAAATACACTTGCCTAAGAGGGGGCGCCATAGAAATGTACATACACTTGTGTTTTATGATCCGTTAGCCTAAAGTATTAAGTTTTTTTCAGGTCGTGTTTGCTCAGTATGACTTCATCCTGATGCCAGTGTTATGTGGCATCAGCGACAAAGATATTATGAAGCTCGTTCCAATGGGTAGCCATTGTGTGCTACTGGTGGCTGATACCAAACATAACACGGTAGGAGTCATTGATTTCATGAAAGGGGGATACGAAAAAAATACAGATTGTTATTAAATGATGGAGGTGTGTAACATAAATGGGAGGTTGTGAATGCAAATGCATATAGGTTATACAGTTGTATACTCTGTATTCATTTTAGCTAAACAATTAAATGTCATTGTGGAATTTACTAGCGTTACTTTTACATTACTAAGTATTGGAAATTACATGTAGGCCTACAGTCATAACTATGCCATCAAATTATATTTTGTATAGATTTTCAATACACAATGTTGAATTACAAATACATGTCTTTTCAAAATAAAATTGCCATTTAATATACTTATACTTATGTAATATTTGTTCATAAATATATTTTCCGAATGCTGAAATACTCACCAGCCAGTTGAGGCTATGGTCACTGGGCTAAACAAATGTACCATTTTTTAGGTGTAAAGTGTTTGACGCTTAGGCAGCAGCTTTAATTTTCCAAACAAAATGGTGAATTTCAAATAGATATCTTGTTCTACGTGTTGCTAATAACCATGCAGTTCACTGACAAGTTGTTCAAAAATATTTGAGCAAAATGAAAATGGCTGATTTATCGCACAAAATAGCCAATTTTTGCTTCTTTGTAGACACAATACCTTGCCAAATTTGTCATGTTTTTTTTCATTTTTTTCACTAATATTCAAATATTGCTTCTATGTCTTTTCAGAATGCTGAAATAATCACTAGCCACTTCACACTATGATTGTTGGTGCAGCTCAGCTTAACGGCGTAGGCATATAATGTCTTAATTAACAATGAATACAAACTAAAAATGAATAAAAATGAAAAAAATAAAAAAAAAAAGATTTTTTAATGAAACTGTTTTTTTTATTTTGCGTAATATTAATCAATGTTGCTACGATTTGAAATTGGGACATACATGGTAGGGCACAGCACTGTGATAACAAGGAATTCAAACTGTTAAGACACCTGTGTTACAGTGTTACAACAACACTGCGGACTGTGTGTACAGGTGTAGTAAGAAACATATCGACATTATACAACATGGAGCTATAGAGGGGTAGTGAAACAATTATACTGCCATTGTACTGCAATAGCAGGGTGTAAAGGGGTAGTAAGAAAAGTTATTGACATGACAGTGACATGGAAGATTGGAAAGTATAAATAGACCATACGAAACGTTATTGCCACATCACTGTGGCAGCAAGAGCTTGTGGGTGTAGAGAGACATGAATGAACCTTATTGACACAGAACTGTGGCAGTAAGGACTTGTAAGTGTAGATAAATATGCATAAACGTCATTGTCACAGCATTGTGGCAGCAATGATTTGAAAGGATAAGAAGGGATTAAGAAAGCTTATTGACATCGTACTTTTTAAGCAACTACTTATGGGCATAGAGGGGCATTAGAAAACGTTATTGACACCGAACAGTGGTAACCGGGACTTTTAAGTGCATAGATATTGAGAAGCTGTAGGCCTGTTTGCACATCATTGTGGTAGAAAGAACTTAAAAGCGTAAAAAAAACTACAAGAAACATCATTGCCACCGTATTGTGATAGCAAGGTGACCACGGAGGAAGTTTAGCGAAAGAGGACAACATTTGGGGAAATTTGGTGAATGTTTGGTGATGATTTGAGGAATTTCTCAAATTTGTCAATATCGCCATATAGTCTCCAGCCCGGTGAGATTCCCTTATTTGTCATCAACTACTGTCACACTATGCAAATTTATTTCATCTACAACAGTTGTGACAATTGTTTTGCCAAATCTTCGCCGATTTCTTTGTAGACATATATTTGCCAATTTCATGGTAGCAGTGACTTGTAGACCTGTGTAGATGAGCACTAAGACGCTTTATTAAAACAGAACTGTGTCAGCAATGATTTGCAAGTGCATAGAGACAGTAATCAACCTTATTGACACATGACTGTGGTAGAAAGGACTTAGTGTAGATGAGCAGAAAAAAAACTAATTGACACGGTACTGTGGCACCAGTGACTTGTAAGTGCATAGATACAGTAATAAATCTCATTGACACATCAATGTAGATGTAGACTTGACTTGCAGATGTAGGCCTACATGAGCAGTCAGAAACCATAATAAAACAACACTGTGGCAGCAAATATTTGAAAGTTCATAGGGACAATAAAAACATTATTGCAACGGCGCTGTTGTAGCAAGGACTTCTATAGGGTACAGAAAAAGTAGGAGACCGTATTCCCACAGCACTCTAGCAGCAAATATTTTTTAAATGTATTAAGACAGTAAGAAACTTCATTGACAGAGCACTGTGTTAACAAGGACTTGTATGTGTTGACGGCATCACTGGGTATGAAATACTTTAAGGTGTGGACGATTAGTGTAAAAAAGTTTTTTTATGTGGCGATGGGCGCTAAGAAACCTTTTTTTTACACAGCACTGTGGTAGCAAGGACTTGTATCATGTGTATATTACTAAGAAATGTCACAGCGCTGTGGTAGCAAGAATTTATATGTATGGAGAAAGAGTAAGATACTTTATTGAAACAGAGTTATAGCAGCAAATATTTTTAAATGTAAAGAGACAGTAAGAAACGTTATTGCCACGGCAATATGGCAGCAAAGATTTTAAGTGTATAGAGACAGTAAGAAACGTTATTGCCACACCACTGTGGCAGCAAGGACTTATATGTGTAGAAAAACAGTAAGATACCTTATTGACACAGCACTGTGCCAGCGCAGATTTTAAGTGTACAGAGACCGTAAGAAACGTTATTGCCACATCACTGTGGTAGCAAGGTATTCTATGAGTAGAGAAAGAGTGAGTTACTTTATTGACACAGCACTGTGGCAGCAAAGATTTAAAGTGTATAGAGAAAGTAACAGACGTTATTGCCACAGCACTGTGGTAGCAAGGAATTATATGTGTAGAAAAGAGTAAGATACCTTATTGCCACAGCAATGTGGCAGCAAAGATTTTAAGTGTACAGAGACAGTAAGAAACGTTATTGCCACAGCACTGTGGTAGCAGGGACTTATATGTGAGGAGAAAGAGTAAGATACCTTATTGACACAGCACTGTGGCAGCACAGATTTTAAGTTTATGTCAAGAGGAAAGAACGAAATTCGATAGATTCGTAGATCCGAATGTACGAGGCGCGCAGCGCCGAGGACATTTGGATCTACGAATCTCTCGTAGTTGAGTTCTTTCTTTGACTTAAAATACACAAAATAGGTACATGTGTTCCAAGATTTGATATAGAAAATCTCAATTTAATAGCTTAGCCATTAAACATTAGCCATGCAGCAAAAACTGTATATAATGACCGACCTGGCCAATATAAAAACAGTAGATTCGTAGATCCGAATCTACTGTTCTAACAATAGACTGACGTCATTGGTGTATTTTAAAGAGACAGTAAGAAAGGCATTGCCACAGCACTGTGGTAGCAATGACTTTTACATGTTGAGGAAGAGTAAGATACGTTATTGACAGAGCACTGTAGAAGCAAGGACTTATGTGCGTAGAAAAAGAGTAAGATACCTTATTGACACAGCACTGTGGCAGCACATATTTTAAGTGTATAGTGACAGTAAGAAACGTTTTTGCCACATCACTGTGGTAGCAATGACTTATATGTGAAGAGAAAAAGTAAGATACCTTATTGACACAGCACTGTGGCAGCACAGATTTTAAGTGTATAGAGACAGTAAGAAACGTTATTAACACAGCACTGTGGTAGCAATGACTTATATGTATATAGAAAGAGTAAGAAACCTTATTGACACAGCACTGTGGCGAGCAGTATTAACAGTTACACAGAACTGCTGTGGTGGGGATTAGCAACAACGCGAAGCTTATAAACACATCAATTCAGTAGCAAGGAACGACAAATAATATTAAAACTCTTATTAACAACAATCCTGTGGCAGCAATTACTTGCAAATGTACACGGACTGTAAGATACCTTATAGTTACAGTAATGTGGTAACTTGACCTCATCCTTTAAATATTTGACCAGAAGTGAATCTTATTGACACAGTACTGTGGTAATAAAGTATTTGCTGTGAATGGTCAGTATTGTTGTTACACTGATGCTAATTGGTTTGGTGGTAATAGCATTTCCAAAGTTGCTGCCACAGTCTGAAATCCTGAATTCTGATTGGTTTGGTGAAAATAGCCAATTGGTCCTTTAGTACCACAGTACTGTGGCAGTAGCCATTGCCATACTATATACGAAGTACCATCCCCATACAATGTCTATACTCTTGTTCCTTATTTCTCTTCATGTTGGTGAGATTCTTTGTTTTCTTTGTTTTCTCCTCGGGGACATATATATATATATATAGGCCTATGCGCCTATCTGTACATAACAGTAAACATAGTGGCGTGGTCATGTGACATGCTACGTCACGGCTGATTTTCATATCCCGCGCGATTTCTCGCTTTATGCGTAGTAGGAATCTCGCCGCGAGTTTCTCGCAGGTTCGCGCGATTTCTCGTTTCTCGCTCTATGTGTAAGTGGGCCTTTATGTAATATGATGTGACAAAAAACAAATACACTTAATTTATCAAAAGGGGGAGGTTCAAGAAATATGCAAGTTTTTGTCATTTATCAACGTTTCATTTTTGTTTTAACATCATGGAGCTAGAACAATTGCAACAACCCCTCCCCCCCCCCCCCCCTGCATATGAGAAAAATGCATTGAACAGTGACATTTCATCGCTGTCTGTTTTTTGCATACCAAACGGGAGTTTTTTGAGAATCTATAACGTGATTATGGCGCTCAAATATGGAAATCACGCGGAGTCAACTCCCATTCCCTCAGGCCCGAGACCATAGCGAGATTCAGAGCCATGTTTTCGTCAGACGTGTGACGACGGTATCACTCCGCCGCCGCGTCACGCTGCGATCACTACGCCAGTTAGGGTCACGCCACCCTACTTTTCCTCTCTCACTATCAAGCACGTTTTTTTTAGCCTATTTTGCTTTAAAGTTAGGCCATCGTCTACGACGCTGGCCCAACATTAAATCAACACAGGCTATGCTTCTCGTTGCTGAGTCTCTGCAAGTCTGGCGGGGCCAGGTCAGAATAATATTGATCTCCCGGTAAAAACAGAATTCCACTTGGCCGACTTAGTATATCACAACTCTACAGCTATCCCAGAGGTACGCAGGTTTCTGGGTGTGGGGCTCTATAGCTCAATGGGATTGTGGAAGCTTTGTAAGGGAAATGACGCGAGAATAAATAAATGAATGAATGAATGAATGAATGAATGAATGAATGAATGAATGAATGAATGAATGAATGAATGAATGAATGAATGAATGAATGAATAAACGAATAAATGAAAGAATTAAATAATAAATCAATGAATGAAAGAATAACAGAATGACTGAATGAAAGAATAACAGAATGAACAAATGAATGAATGAATGAATGAATTAATGAATGAATTAATGAGTGAATGAATGAATGAATGAATGAATGAATGAATGAATGAATGAATGAATGAATGAATGAATGAATGAATGAATAATTAACGAATAAACGAATGAACAAATACATAAATAAATGAATGAATGAATGAATAAATGAATGAATGAATGAATAAATGAATGAATGAATAAATTAATGAATGAATGAATGAATGAATGAATAAATGAATGAATAAATGAATGAATGAATGAATGAATGAATGAATGAATGAATGAATGAATGAATGAATGAATGAATGAATGAATGAATGAATGAATGAAATGGTGGATGACTGAAAGAATAATTAACGAATAAACGAATGAACAAATAAATGAATGAATGAATGAATGAATGAATGAATGGGAATGAATAAATAAATTAATGAATGAATAAATGAATGAATGAAATGGTGGATGACTGAAAGAATAATAACGAATAAACGAATGAACAAATAAATAAATTAATAAATAAATGAATGAATGAATGAATGAATGAATGAATGAATGAATGAATGAATGAATGAATGAATGAACGAATGAATGAATGAATGAATGAATGAATGAACGAACGAAGGAAACGGTGCATGGGTGGAGGGATGAATGAATGAATGAATGAATAAACGAACGAAACGGTCGGTGAATGAATGAATGAATGAATGAATGAATGAATGAATGAATGAATGCATGAATGAATGGATGAATGAATGAATGAATGAATGAATGCATAAGGGGGCCACCATTCAATTTCCAGTTTCCGAGGGGGGGGGGAGGGGGCTGGAGTTTTTTTGAAATAAATAATTTCGGGCGGACTCTGGGTGAAATAAATATTTTACTTCAACAACTGTTCTGTATAAACATGTGATAAAATGTGAAATTTTCAGCGCGTCGCCGGGCCCGGTTGAAATAAATAATTTGCCCGCGACAAAAACTCCGCCCCCCCCCCCCCCTGGATATTGAATGGTGGCCCCCTAATTGGATGAAGCAAGACATGTTTGCGTAATCCAGTCTCGTAGGAGAGGGTATTTCAGTCGAGGTGATGATGGATATGATATTAGCGTCACTTGATTCCCTATATGACCCTTACAACGCTGAAATAATTTTATATAACCTAACAGACCAAAGGGTTTTTTTAAATTTGAAATCATCATAATTATCTTAGTTAGCCTTTTCCACTTCATTTAAATACCTATGTTATGGGTCTACGACCGTAGAAATATTTTACACTTTCAGTGCGGGGATCGACATTAGATGTCAATAACTGTCCTAATAGTTATTGTAATAAATGAGAAAAAATAAAAATAATTTATTTCACACATTTTCAGAAGTCGCTGACTCATTTATGTAGAGATATAGGTGTTTTATAGTTTGATTAATATGCTTGTCAGAACCAGCCATCTTGTATATTGACCCCAATCGATCCAAGCTGAGGGAGATTGGTGAATCCCCCTCCAAAACATATAACTCATAACTAGTTTTAACCTTCCCCTGTGCGTGATGTTAGACCCAGATAATATATCAATCATGTTTTTGAATTTTGAGGGTGTTCGCTGTATATATCACCTCGTGCCACCGTGTCACATTATATTGATACAGGGGTGGTTCCAGGAATAAACAGGTAAATTACTAATTGTTATTAGTTAAACAAAACCATGTATTCATTGAAATTGTGTTTCGCTACCGCGGTCCACAATTTCAAGTGGGTGAAAAGTGTTTAATATCAGTTTAATATGAGACTAAACATTTGATGTTTAAAAATTAATATGTAAATATCACGTGATCGAATTATGTAATACAAATGTAATATAACGATGGGATAAGGATAACAGGCCCAGATAGGCCTGCACAGGTTGACAGCTAGAAATCTATCACTGCCACATTTATCTGATACATTGCAAACATAGGTGGGATTTAACCCTTTGAACGCTGAATTATTTTGTAAAAAAACATCGCAACCAAATGGGTTTTTTTCAATTTGAAATGATTATAACTGTCTTAGTCAGCTCTTTCTGATTCATTTGAATACCTATGTTATGGGTCTACGACCATTATAATTATTTTAAATCTTACAGCGCGGAGAACGACTTTAGGCGTCAGAATCTGACGTCTACAGACGTCAGATTTTGACGACTAAAGTCGGTCCCCGCGCTGTGAGAGTTAAACCCCGGCGCCTCTCTAAGCATTTTACTTTGTTATTCAATCAGTTATGAATCATTGAAATGGCTAACATTACTGTTTATGATGTTCCTCACTTATGATCCTCACTTAATCATTAAAGCGCTGAAATATTTTTATATAAAATATTTTTATATAAAAATATTTTTATATAAACCATAGAGACCAAAGGTTTTTTTCAATTTGAAATGTCTCTCATAAATGTCTTAGTTAGCTCTCTCCGCTTCATTTGATAAACATATGTTATGGGTCTACGGTCCTTATAAATAGTTTACTCTTTCAGTGCGGGGATGAAAGGGTTTAATAACTAGGCCTCTGTCAACGTTTCAGTCTATAAAATCATATATCATTGGGTATTATCCAACTGTCAGGTCAACGTCCGTTTATCATTTCTGACCTGTTGAAGGGATGTACAAACTGGACTGTAGCCAAAAAGTGGCCAAAACTAGCATACATTATGCTCTGACATCACTTGACAATCACTTACAATCAATAACCTTTATCAGGGGTATTTACTCATTTCACTCTAAAAAGTGATCAAAAATGCCAAAAATAAGCATACAAATGGCCAACTAGCAGTATTCTGTGAAACGCAGTGACGTCACCAGAAACCCTTTTATATGGCCACTCGTTGAAAAATGATGTTATATAAGACCCTCGCCCATTACCCCCCCCCCCCCATTGGAGGTCAAGGCTATTGAGTTTCACAGAATATTGTTCTTTTAACCTTTTAGCCGCCAAATTATTCAATCTGAATTTTCACCCACTTGAAGTTGTGTCTCGCTAACGCCATCCACAACTTCAATTGAATGAAAATTATTTAGATTTGAAAAAATGGAGGTAAACTCTTTTCAAATCTTGCTGGTTGATGTCACATTTTATCTTTGACATATTTAAAATGTGGTACTTAATGTGCTAATAAAAAATGAAAACCCGAATATATGCGACACCGGCGTTAAAGGGTTAAAGTCGGCTGATAAGTTATCAGACTATAAACATGTCTGCACTTTTTAAACCTTTTAACCGCTAAGACAATAGTCGTTTTTAATTTGTTGATTATGAGTTGAATTAAATCTGTAAACATCAATATTTGCAAATTCTTGGTATCAAATTAAACAAATATTGGTAATTTTCAAGCATTTGAAGTTGTGGGTCGCGGTAGCGAGACACATCTTCAAATGTGTGAATATTAAAATAAAATAGCATAGCGGGAAAGGGGTTAAGGATTCCATACACCCTTTGACCGCCGGTGCCGAATATATTCGGTTTTTCGTTATTTTTTCATCACATTATGTACCACACTTCAAACATGTTAAACATAAAATGTGACATTAAATCAGATTTAAAAATAGTTGACCCCCATTTTGTCAAATCTGAATAATTTTCACTCACTTGAAGTTGTGGATCGCGCCAGCGAGACACAACTTCAAGTGGGTGAAAATTAAAAATTGAATAATTTGGCGGTTGAAGGGTTAACCAGCAACAGATCGATTGTTTACAAAAATAAATGAATTTTGTCTCCAACGCGCCCCTTTTATAATATTATTTAAATTGGCTCACTACAATCTACAATATTTATTATTTAGGAAACAAATCCATCTCAAGTTTATCTCGAAACTGTATAGCCTTGGCCTTATTTACCAAAAAGTATACAATTTCTTGCTCATTATTTGTAACGTAACTGTGCGGTGAGTGCACCTACCATTAACCAACTAGACACATGATTAACTGCCTGAATTCTTGTTTCATGCTGCACAGGGCGGCAGGAGGACAATTTGCGCACAAATCTATGAGTACGAGACTGTAACGAGACATGAGTCAAGGTTGTAAAGCATTGTGAATAGAGATCTGATGAGTTGGTAAAAGTGGTGGTCTCATTGGGTTGTGATGGCATCTAGTGTATAGAACACAATAGTTCTCACTTTATATTGATGTAGATTCAGTTCTGTGTTTTAAAGCGACACAATCAGGCCAAAATCATCAAAAAATCAGTATTTTTATTTCGGCTTCTTAATATGACCATATGATGTAAACGTGGCCATAGACTAGAACTGCGCATTTTTATTTTTATTTTTGCGTTGCGCATTCACCAGTTAAGCGAGATATAGAGACGAAATTCCCGTGTTTCTTATATTGGACATGCATGGTAAATTTAAAAACTTCTAGTTTATGGACATGTCCACAGCATAAAAAAAAGGAAAGAAAAATATAGATTTTTTGATGATTTTAGTCTGATTGTGTCGAATTAAACTTGAATGTCCAGATTTCAATCGGTATATTAACCCTTAAAGCGATAAAATATTTTTGTATAAACCATGGAGAATTAATGTTTTTTTTCAATTTGAAATCATCATAAATGTCTTAGTTGGCTCTTGCCGGTTAATTTGAATACCTATGTTATGGGTGTACGGCCATTATAAATATTTTAATTCTTCCAGTGCGGGGACCGTTTTCATACGTCAGAATCTGACGTCTAGATACTGACGATAAAGACGGTCACTGTACTAAAAGGGTTATGTACAACATAAGTTCCTCTTTACAAATAATGTGGCTTGATGTTTTTTTACTAACAGATTTTCCGACAAGTTGGTGCCAAGCAAATGTTCACTCTCGAAACACGTATGCGTAGAAAATTAAGTCATTCTTCATATATGCAAAATGATGCTTTGAAGCATCGTGGGTCTTAAAAACGCTAAGCCACTTGAGGTTGTGGATCGTGGTAGCGAGACACAACTTCAAGTGGTTGGAAATTGGTCGTTTTTAATCTGCTTGATTACCCGATCACATTACAGTTATTGGGAATGAAATGTGGGTATAAACATTATGATTTGGAAATGTTCGGTCTCAAATTAACCAAATATGAGTCATTTGCACTCACTTCAAGTTGTAGGTCGTTTAGAAGACACAACTTCAAATGCGTGAAAATTACTAATATTTGTTTAATTTGAGACCAAGCATTTGCAAATATTAATGTTTACAGATTCATCAACTCAAATAAGATAACTTGACGATTAACCTTTACATCGCGGGGATCGACTTTAGTCGTCAGAATCTGACGACTAAAGTCGATCACCACACTGGTAAAGTAAATATATTTATAATGGCCGTAGACCCATAACATCGGTATTCAAATGAATCAGAAAGAGCAAGCCATGACAGCCATGATGATTTCGAATTAAATAAAACCCTTTAGTCTCCATGGCTTATAGAAAAAATATTCAGCGCTTTAAGGGTAATGGTGGCCAATGTAGTCATATGAACTTTAAATGATTATACAATGCAGGTATGAAAGCGATATCACACAATCAGAACTAAGAATTGACCATTCATCCATAAGCGCCCGTGTTTTTATATTTCTTCCACAATAATATGTTGAAATAAACTTATATTAATTTCATCATAAACACTGTTTGACATTGAAAAGTGTTTTACTGAGCCTAACTGACAGACAAATTTTCCGTTCTTCATATTCATTTTGGTTAGTTGAGCTGTGACCTCAACCAAGGAGGGTTCAACCTCCATGCCTCAGCTAATTCATTTGAACAAGGAGTTTCAACCTCCTTGCTTTGAAGAATGGAGAATTTGTCTGCGTGTGATATCGCTTTCATACCTCCATTGCACATCAATACAGTTCATGCCAGTGGCGCCACCCATGCTCTAATCAGCACTGGACAGCAGTAATCTCTAGCCATACAGCTGATCTGAGTGTTAGCCCAATGGGCCGGTGTTGGGCCTGCATATCAGATATTGAAACAGCACTATCCCAATATTAGGCTGTTCTACCACGTTGAGTGAGATGCTCATATCACCAAATGATAAAGTTGGCCAATGCTGATTCAAGGTTGGGCCAGCGTCTGCGACGCTGGCCTAACATTAAACCAGCATTAGATCAACACCTCGTATTTTTCTAGACAGTCCACCTTGTGGTCAAGCCCCACCTAGTGACCGATAAAGGTAATTACGTGCTAATAGGACGCGGAGGAAGATGTGAGTGAGGTGTAAATGGTCTGTCCAGATTAGTACGCCCAGTGGAGTAGTAACAGCCCAGTTGTTTGCCGGCCACGATGGCCCATTCAGCTCGACTGCGCCTCATAACTTACAGGAAACAGGGTCGAATCTCACGGGGGCTAGATGTTTGTCATCGTGGTCATTTATTGTTTAATGTAGCACTTTAAGAATTGTAATTGTAATCTAGTACATAGCGTCCTATGGTATTCAGCACCACCCATACCAGATCTTAGAACAGATTGGAGCAACGTGTGCTCAACCACGATGAGAGATATTACGCCTAGCTGGGGTTCTAGCCCTACACTTTCAAATTCGCAATGCACATCCGAGCCGAATAACGGCAAATACTGGACAATAACCCAATGCTGGTTTAATGTTGGCCACCGTCTGCGACGCTGGCCTAGCATTACACCAGCATTGGTTCAATACCTCGTGTTTTCTGAGACATGACGCCATGTTGCAGCAACGATCGGGACGTTGATGTCACCCAGGATTAATTTGTTTAAATTCGTGTCTAAAGAACGGAGATTTTAAAGGGACATTTGAAAAATAAAAATATTCCGAATCTGTGGCCACAGATTGCAATGTGTTCCCACAGATTTGAATCTGTGGCCACAGATTAGTTTGAATATGTGGCCACAGGTTTAAATCTGTTCCCACAGATTCGAAAATGTGGCCACAGATTATTTTGAATATATATGTGGCCACAGGTTTTAATCTGTTCCCACTAAAATGACAAACAGAAGATCAAAAAACACCACATGTTCCGAGTACGTGTTATTATTTTCTCTCTTTTCTCATAATATAATGCCATAATGATAAAAAAAAACCTTCTTATTGATTGTGTGTTATACAATGTGGAGTTCTAGGTCTAATGGAAGCAGCAAATGCTAAGCAGATTGTTTTCAGACCCAGAAAGCAATATTGGATGTCAGAATAATGAATTCTGTATTCATCACCTCCCTTCATTGACGATTCTATTGGAGCAGTCCCAATAAACTATAGACATTATGCCAATGTTGTTTCAATGCTGGGCTACCATCTGCGACGCTGGCCCAACATTGAAACACCATTGTGTGACCGTGTTGTGTTTGTTGGGTTCCACGCACCTCTCACTGCCTCGGTTACGTGAGCGAAATAAATGCCCCATCTACTTGCTAATACAATGGGCTAGTGACATAATCCTCGTTCTATTACCATACGAGGGAGAAATTCCCAGAAAGCACACAATTTCAACCCGATTTTGGTTTTATGTTGGTCCAGCGTCTACGACGCTGTCCCAACATTAAATCTACATCGGGTCAATGTCTTACGTGTGCTGTGTAGAGATCGAAGTGATAACGTGCTCAGACTGGGAAGCTTTTTTCTGTCGGAAGCAAATCGCCAACGATATTCATGATTTTTCACGATCCACATGAACAGTTCTGAAAAATCTTGTTTTTGTCACCTACATGCATGATCAATAATTGTCATGGAAAGTCACGATTTCCCATCCAATTAAATTGTCATGAAAAAGTTTTCAATGGCTACAGTATATATACATGTACATATATGAGCTAAGTTCAAGATTGTCTGTGCTCAATAATCATCAATTGGTCAGATTTTGATTCAAGAAAAATTATATATTTTACAAGGTCGACAGTGACAATCCAGAAAAGTGTTTTGCATATTTATTCTAATTCAAACGTAATTTAACAGTACTTACTATTTGACTGGATAAGTTTAAGGTGATAATTTCGTTCTGTAGCACCAATAGAATATCCAATGTTTTTTCATCTATTGTTATCCTGTGTTTGTGATGGTTCTCCTGCAAGAAAAAAAATGTAAATATTATGTAAACATAATTTTGCACGAATTAATGCGATGCAATTGCTAAACCATGTAGCACAGTTTAAGAAATAGCTGACTTGGGTCCAACAAAACTTGATGATTGATTGATTGATTGATTGATTGATTGATTGATTGATTGATTGATTGATTGATTGATTGATTGATTGATTGATTGATTGATTGATCGATCGATTAATTGATTGATTGATTGATTGATTGATTGATTGATTGATTGATTGATTGATTGATTGATTGATTGATTGATTGATTGATTGATTGATTGATTGATTGATTGATTGATTGATTGATTGATTGATTGATTGATTGATTGATTGATTGATTGATTGATTGATTGATTGATTGATTGATTGATTGATTGATTGATTGATTGATTGATTGATTGATTGATTGATTGATTGATTGATTGATTGATTAATTGATTGATTGATTGATTTTTTTCTAAAGGTGATTTATACTGCACAGTTGGCTTACAATAGGCAGTGAACAAATTGAAGCACTGTAAAATAACTACTATGGTGACCAGCCTTCAGATTAAAAAATGTATAATACATTGCTGTTGGAGGCTAACGCTAGGAATAGTGGCCTGGGCCTACTTTTATAATATTTATTACAAAAAAATATAATAAAATTAAATAATGTATATATTATCTGTGGGGTGTGGATTAGTACTCTAATCCTCAGTGAATGTAAATATGATTACGTTTTGGTGATACCAAAAGTGTAGAAAAATAACCATTTCTATGTGATGTTTGCCATCAGAAGTCGTATGGGTTCTTCATAAAAGTAAAAGTATACATGTAATCATAAAGCTGTTTTATGACACTGCCAAGAACATCCCCGCAAACAAGAGCCAATGGCCCAATCTTGTTTAAATGTTAGGCCGGCGTCATAGAGGGTGGACCAACATTAAAACAAATTGGGCCAAAGTCTCTTGTTTTAGGGTCATCGTCACATCCGGAGTCAGAAATAAGAGCTCTCCAGTGCTAGAGGTGAGAACGTGAGCACGTTGCGTAACACTCTCGCCCTGAGGCAACGGTAACATGCACTGATGCTAATGCACCAACATACAAGAGGGCGTGCTCGTGAGATGTCGGCAGATTCTAAACAAGTGCCAAATTCATGTTTTATTTCCCGTGTACATGGTGTATGTCTGTTCAAAGAGTTTATCTAAACTTCTTGGTGTGTGCCTGGTACATTAAGGCAGCCGGAGAGATTTTTTTATTATTATTATTTAAGTGCGGTATGAATGACAAAAATACATTTGGACAGATTTTAAACAAAAGCTTAATTCCAGCTTTACTTATTTCTGATGAAGAATTGTATATGGGCCTATATACTAGTTTTACTTATTCTGATGAAGAATTGTATTACTATATAATTCTTCATCAGCAATAAGTAAAACCGGAATGTTTTATGCCCACAATTTGCAAACATGTATGCCTATATAATATAGGCATACATGCATGTTTCAGTTTGCAAGTGGTGGGCATAAAAACAGCAGCATGCGGAGGGATGTGGTGTGACCCACCTCTACAAGGCCTGTCAACCAACAATATGGGACATAGTTAGCAAACTGTTGCATTTTTGATGTAGCAGGTCCATAATACTGGTGTCATTCAGCCTAAAGCATTATCAGCCTGTTCTGGATAACTATTTAGTGTGGACCAAGTATGAACACCACATCCTTTAGACCATCCTGTCCCATCAGGTCTGACAGTCAGGCCACCTTGACAGCAGGTGTGCCTTACAGCTGTACGAACGGGAGGGGTGCGAACAACATGAATATTCATTATGACGTCACCGGTTTACTGACTGCAGTGTGGAGGTCACACTCAGGTGAGATCATCTGGGCTGTGTAACTTGGCCAGGGAGGAAGGGGGTTCTGTACTCATAGCACATATGCGTGATTTCCAGGAGTCTGCCGGTAGCAGACAACTGGATAGATGAAGATGTATATTAGACGGGTGTTCTGTGTTTCAACACTGCGTGAAAATGGACAAACTTATTGATATGTTATTTCACACGACTGAGTAATGATTCACGATTAATGATTATTTATCTCGATAGTTTATGTATTTTTTTCCTAAAGTCAAGTAAATTATTTTCATTCTCCCCCACTGGGCGAGCGACGTTGTTGCGACGTTGAATCAACGTCAATGACGTTGATTCAACTTCGCAACGACGTCGTGTGCCCGGTGGGTTATTTTCACAAAATCACGAGAAAATTGACTTATATTTTATGCCTGAATTCGCTTTATACGTAGGCCTATCATATCAGATAAATACATTCTACTTTGCTCAGACCTCATACAGTGATATAATCTCGCTTTTAATCTTACAATGAATTATATGATTATATATAGAAAACAAAACATTCTGATCCTCGTTATCCGCAAAAATACCTCCCACGCTGTCTTAAAATAGCAACGCCGTTGATAGGCAAGGGAAGTGGATGGTTTAGGATTTCATTTTTCTGTGGGCCACTCTCAGCCTCAGACCCACGGCAGATTACCTTGCAAATCGACCCTTGTCTACTTGAAATAATTGGCAGACAGCCATGAATCTCTAATCTCTTTGGCCACTGCTGTGCATAATATACGTTGAACTGGGGGAATATCTTGGGAAAGATGGGTAGATAATACATGAAGATTAATAAATTATACACGAAATAATGCTCAGTTTATTCACAGGACCTTCTGAATATAGGACCTCTGAATATAAAACCTTCTCTGAACATAATACCTTCTGAATATAAGACCCTCTCTGAAAATAAGACCTTCTGAATATAAGAGCTTCTGAACATATGACTTTTTGAACATAGGACCCTCTGAACATAGCATGTTACTGATATTAATGTTATCGGTTAATGGTAATGATGTTAATGATATCGGACTGATAGGCTACTTGATTATGCTTTTGGATATCAATCAAAAATTATATTTGTAATTTATGATCCATAGACCATAAATTACAAATATAATTTTAAAATGATCATGTGCGTACGTTTGAAATGTATTGGTTTCATTTGATGTCACGAATGAGATGTTACTTTCTGAACATCAGACAAAGTTTTCAATTTTTTAAATACACTAAGAGATCATATCACATAACAATCCATTTAAAGGGACGTGCTCAGGTCTAAAATCATAAAAAATCGGTGATTTTATTTTGGCTTCTTAATATGACCATATGATGTAAACATGTGCATAGACTAGAACTGCGAACGTTTTTTTATTTTTGTGCTGCGCACTTACCAGTTAGGCTAGATATAGAGACGAAATTACCGTATTTCTTATTTTTGACAAGGTTGTCAATAATTAGAAATCAGGAATTTCCTCTCTATATCTAGCCTAACTGGTGAATGCGCAGCACAAAAAATAAAAAAAAATTGCAGTTCCAGTCTATGGACATGTTTACATCATATGGTCAAATTATTAAGCTAAAATAAAATCACCGATTTTTTTATGATTTTAGACCTGGGCATATCCCTTTAACCTCAGACGACAATGATATCTCGTGGTAGATTTCCATATCGAATATTTACTGACCCTTTAACTGCTAAGCACGACTACAGTCGTTTGTGATCTATTTTCGTGCCCTTGGATATGAAAGGGTGTATCTGCCACTTCGCGAAGTGGCAGATACACTCTTTCTTATTCAAGGTGGGCGTTTTTTTACCAGGTAGAACCACAGTTATTGTGAATGAAATGTATGTTTAAACATCAAGATTTACATTATGTATGGTGTCAAATTAAACAAATATCAGTAATTTTCAGCCACTTTAAGTTGTGGGTCGCGGTAGCGAAACACAACTTCAAGTGGGGGGAAATTAAAATTGTTTAAATTAGCAGGTTTGGGATTAATAATAGGGGTATATTCATTTTTCTATTATATTTTTCTTGCGTGAAGCTTGAAACTTTACTGCAAACAGAATTCTGTTTTTTTTTCAAACCAATTAGGCAGCCTGAGATATGTCACGCGACACTGGTCCAACCTTGGGCCAAAGGCTCACGACGTCTCACATTAGCTGGGTGCACATTTTAGCAGCCTCTTCTTGTTTGCCATTTGTCAACACTGGAGATTTGATGGCGACAAACAAGTACGTGATTATAACACTGTATGTGATAACGATAACGAGGCTCTGTTATAAGGAGAGCCTGAAAAACTAGAAAAACACCAGAGATGGGGAAATTGCTCTTTGATAGACTGACATGCTTGTGTCACGGGTTCGAACCCCGCTGATCTTATGTGTTTTTTTTTGTTTGTTTCTCCCTTCTCAATGTGACTAGGTGATCACGTTAATGGCGGCCTCGTCAAATTAAGGTTTAAACCAGTGTAGCGACGTTAATTTCGCGCATGTGCACGCGCTGCGCGCTCCTTCACCAGAGAGAGAACAGCGAATTAATTAAGCGGTCATTATTTAAGTTATTTAATTTTTCACCCACTTGAAGTTGCGTCTCGCTATCGCGATCCACAACCTCATGTAGGTGAAAATTATGCATATTTGTTTAATTTGCAAAATCTTGATGTTCAAACACAAATTTCGTTCCCAATAACAGTGATTTGTGCTTGTTTCAATATATAAATGACAATATAAAAATATATAAATTAATATATAAATATATAAATGGCTAAAGACGGTCCCCGCACTGAATATTTTTCCAATGGCTATAGACCCATAACCCAGGTGTTCAAATGAAGCGGACAGCGCTAACTAAGACATTTATGATGATTTCAATTTAAAAAGTACTCTTTGGTCTCCATGGTTTATACAGATATATGTCAGCGTGCTAGGGTTAATAAAACATCTATCAACATTTATCATTTTAGTTTGAGACACGTGAAGATCTCGTCGGATTTCAACAAACGTTTTGAGCATGTTCAGAACAAGCGTTGCGATCAAACCTAAACAGGAAGTAATACAATGAAATGAAGGGGTTTTAGGCCTCCTGCACATGTATGCATGTAGGCAAAACTGGGATGAGGGTTTTTTGACATACAAACGTGAGTACGCCTACATGATCATGAGCAATAAACACAGGAACATGTTGTAAATACATAGAAAATGACGAAACATCACCAGAACATTATTTCGTATCGTCTATAAAGTATTTATCAAACATGTTTTGAATGTTATGCAAAAACTATCGTTTAGAACGTTTTAAAACATTCATAAAACATTATAAAATATGTTCAGAACATATTTTCAAAAACATAAAAAAGTTTTATCTCGCTATGGTGTTTTTTGTCCACCATTAAAAATAACGTTTTTTAAATATTGTGTGAACCCTACGCAATAATATTTTCTAACATTTTCATGTGACTTTCTCACAATGTTAGACAATGTTTTATGTCTGCTAAGTGCATGCATGGCATAGTGCTAGTCGGTGGGATCTTCTTGAGTACTTTATACGCGTACTTGCGTCGGGATTATACAATGTTTTGTTTTTTTCTGGGTGCATGGAAGGAATATAGTGATGGTCGGTTGGATCTTAAACATAATACTAAAATATATTTCTAAAAAACCCACGAAATGATATTTTTTACCATTTTCATGTGACTCGGTGGGATCTTCTAGAGTACTTTAATAATAAAATATATTTATTCAGAGTAGAATTATTAGTGAGAACACTAGTTTACATAATTTCCCTGGCTAGGCATGTGTGCAACAAACAAAACAATGTTAATTAAAAACTGTTTCAATGTTGGTTTAAAGGCATTAAGCGTATCAATATATCTGACACTGTCTGGCAAATTATTCCACATAGTATAGCACCAGTATACTGCAAGAGGATTTAAAAGAACATTTTTTATCTTTAGGTAAACACAATTTATTTGTATTGCGTGATCTGGTTATACGAGTTGCAATAGCACAAGTTAAAGTAAACATATCTGTTATATAATTCGGCTGCAACCCTGCCAGAGATTAAAAAACAGGTAAAGTAAAGAAAGTAGTCTCTTTATACGCGTACCGGCGTCTGGAATATAACTCGAGCACGAGTCCTGCGCATCTCTCCTCTGATTGCATGAGGAGGCACATAATGTGTTTCTTGGTTTTTTCCCTTTTTTCCTGGCTAGTCTGCCGTGATGGATAAAGATGAAGTTACCACAGGGGAGTCCTAACCATCACAGGGTTGAAATATTTTTATATAAACCATGGAGACCAAAGGGTCTTTCAATTTGAAATCACCATCATAAATGTCTTAGTTAGCTCTTTCCGCTTCATTTGAATGCCTGTGTTATGGGTATATGGCCGTTAGAAATTTTCTAATACTTTTATCGCGGGGACCGACTTCAGACATCAGATTCTGATGTTTGAAGTCGATCCCCGCGCTGAAAGGGTTAAACAAATACGAGCACCTCACCCGATGTTGGTGTAATGTTGGTCCAGCGTCTGCAATGCTGACCGAACCTTTCAGCAACATTGGGTCAGCTGCTCGTGTATTCTGAACCCTGAGATTATCTCATTCACAGTAACCTAGATGTGAAACATTTGATTTGCAAATAGTTTTATCTCCACCAATCAGGAGAGGTAGTTAGTATTTTACAAGCGTTTGTCATGTATTTTATGAAGGCGAGTGTGTGCTCACGGTTTCGCGAGGAATATACAGTCACATTGGTCTTAGTTCGGTTGGCCTTCTACAAATAATTGATAATTTTAAGAGTTGAAATAAGCTGTTTCTGTTCTTTTCAACCCTTACAGTGCGGGATCGACTTTAGACGTCAGAATCTGACGTCTGTAGACGGCGGATTTTGACGTCTAAAGTCGATCCCCGCACTGTAAGAATTATAATATTTCTAAGGGACGTAGAACCGTAATATGACTATGTAAATGAAGCAGAAAGACATAAATAAGACATTTATGATGATTTCAAATTGAAAACAAACCTTTGGTCTCCATGGTTATATAAAATATTTCAGCGCTTTAGGGGTTAAAGATAAGTGTCGTAACAGCCAGTTTGTGAAGTGGCTGATACGACTTTAATACCAAGATAGCCACATAGTGAGGTACGAGGTTTGTCCCGAGAGCATCCCGTAACTATGTATCTTTACCACAACAAAAACAGCCGTTTCCATGGCAGCGCCGGCTTTAGTTCAGTGTGGTATATTATATCACTTGCGCACTAGTCACGATTTAGCCGAATTGTGTATCAAAACCAAACATCTATGTTCTTGTGGATGCACTTCTAAATTGCACATTTTCGAATTATTTCAGAATATATTTAAAGGTCATTCTAGTCCATACTAATTTAATTCAAATCGCTACAAGTTAGAACCACTATGAAAAATGGATACCTTATTACATCACTTGCGAACTATCCATGATTTAACCGCTTTTTGTGAGTATACTAGAATTGTGAAACGAAACAAAACATCTATGTTCTTGTGGATACACATGAAAAAAACATTTTTGCAATTGTACATTTTCCAATTTTCCAGAATATATTTAAAGGTCTTTCTAGTCCATACTAATTTAATTCAAATTACAAATTAGAGCTACTTTGTAAATTAAATGAATGGGGTTTTAGGCCCCCTTCGTGCACATATAGGCTAAACTGGGCCAGGAGAACCTTCTGAGGATGGTGATATGGATGAGATGACACTGCCATCAAGACACAGGATTCAAAATTCGGGCTCTGTCGGTGTAAGGCCGAGCACGCTACCTCTCGGTCACAGTGGCTCCCCACAATATTCAATATTTACGAATGATCGGGAAAGAAACATTTTGTTTCTTTGAAATTTGAAAGTCAGAGTGGAGTTCGAAACCGCGATGTCAGACTTTCTAATCAGGCAGCTTCAACCACTGCACCAGGGCCCCGCCCAGAACCACTATGTAAAATAGACACCTTCCACAATGAATTATTTCAATATCTCGAACAACATATTTCGTACCCAGAATGACCGAGCTGCCTTCCGATGTCATCAGGGTACATATTTCGTTTTATTGCAGACATTTTATTCGTATGGAACTGGCTTTAAAACGTATGTATAAAGACCTAGCAGCGTACGGGTTAACTGGAAGCAGTTGCCAGGCAACCACGTGTAACCTGTAGATTATATTCCTGTGGAGAAGGGGGGGGGGGTGATATTATCAGGATCATGGCGGACTGAAAACCTCAGCACAATGTTTGTTCAATGTTGGCCCACAATCTGCGACGCTGGCCCAGCATTGACCCAAAATTGGTAAATGTCTAGTGTTTGATATTTTCAGGATTCAGAGAGACAGTAGACATTCACCCGATGTTACATCAATGTTGGGCCACTGTCTGCAACGCTGGCCCAACATCGATATAACATCGGGTGAATGTCTAGTGATATTATCAGGATCCAGGAAGCGTGAGTACTCGGTTCTGGTACTGATATCAGCAAAACAAACACACAGCAGCCACGAGACATTCACCCAATGCGGGCGCAATGTTGGCCCAGCATCATAGACTGTGGGGACAGCATTGATCTGACATTGGGCCAATGTATCCTGTTTTCTAAGATGCAGATGTAATACTGCAAGTACTGTTATCACTAAAAAACAGCTACCAGTCATGCGAATACTCTGCCACTACAGGCCTACATGATATAGTAAAGTTTTCAAAACGTTTTCAAACGTTTTCGCTTAGTTGTTTGTTTGTTTTGTCTGTTTGTCTGTTTGTTTGTTTGTTTGCTTGTTTGTTTGTTTGTTTGTTTGTTCGTTTGTTTGTTTGTTTGTTTGTTTGTTTCAGCACGTAGCTGAATGAAAAAGGTCACATTTAGCCGCTACTAAAACATGTTAAACGAGTGATGTATAATGATTTCCCCATATCGTCTTGCTGGAATCGAAAGCTCATTAATATAGGCCCAAGTCTGGTATCTCACTCCGAAATGAAATAACAACAGAAAAACAGTAGTGATTGGCCTATCTCGTCATGTGACATGCTGAACCACTTCGATTGGTCGGAGTTTGAATACTAGACTTTAACCGGAAATACTCATGAGAATATAAATCTGACTAAAAGGTACATTGTTAACCGGAAACGGCATATAAAAGAATGAAACTTCAAACCAATTTTGTGTAGATAGATTCGGACATTGGGTGATATTACAGAAAAAGAGGAAAACTGTATGAATTAGAAAAAAAACAGGATAGTTTTAACTCGTTGATATCAGACGGGAGGTGTGACTTCCATCGGTATGTTTACCTTATTATAGACGAAGAATGAATGACGAACGATACGCAGTAGGAGCGAATTGACCAATGGGGCGCAAGTACTGTAGACGTAGGCTAAACTGGACAATATTTCAGGGGAAGATGAACCGTGTTTTGAAAGAAAACAGAGGCGATCTCCTGAGATATCTCACAGATGCTGTGGCCTTCAGGAATCTCAGCCCCACTTCAGATAATCTAATTATATTTTCACCTGAGGGATGTTTTGTAATTTAAGTCTTGCAGGAGTCAGCGCCAAAATGGAGGAGCTCTAGTATTACACTACAGTCTCCTCGCCATTACAAGGTGGAAAAATGCGCTGGCGCTACGCGGCGCCAACGCCTCACGGCGTTGGCGCCGCGTAGCGCCAGCGTATTTTCTAGTTTTCGTTTCTCCCCGGTCTCCTGCACGTGTGTCCTCAATTCCACAGACAACTGACATCTCTGTTAAATCCTTCACTGCTAAAAACGACTATATAGTCGTTTTTAATCTGATATATTAGCATTTAAATAGCAGTTATTGGAATTGAAATGTGTGTTTTGATCACAGGATTTGCAGATGTTTGATCTAAAACTAAACAATTATGGGTAATTTTCAGCTGTTGGTCATCGAAAAAATTTATAATTTATAATGGCCGTAGATAATTAACAGAGGTATTGAAATGAATCGGAAAGAGCTAACTACATTTATGATGACTTCAAGGTGAAAAAACCCTTTAGTCTCCATGGTTTATACAGAATAATTCAGCGTTTTAAGGGTTAAATTGCATTGTTGGAATACGTCAGTCTAATTAATTTTTCACAATAAAAAATAAAATTAACGACTGTTAATGCACCAAAAACAAGCTATGACATTTTAACAACCATGAATAAAACTAGGTGGTGGGCTAGTCCCTTTAACCCTTCGGGCTGATTTTTTATGACAATCTTGGAGACCAAAGGGTTTTTTAGATTTGAAATCATCTTAAATGTCTTAGTTGGCTCTTTCTTGTTCATTTAAATACCTATGTTATGAATCTACGGCCACCTAAAAATATTTGTACTCTTAAAGTACGGGGATCGACTTTAGTCGTCAGAATCTGACGTCTACAGACACGTCTACAGACGTCAGATTCTGACGAACAAAGTCGATCCCGGCACTGTAATGGTTAAACTTTCGTGAAAACGTGGGCCGATACACATGGTTCTAGCAGTCCGCGGGTTGCCTGCCAGAGGCCAGGAATCCAGAACACCTCAGCGGATCCAGAGATGCACTCTGCTGGAGGCCAGGTGGGATTTTTCACGCTCTGATTATGGCAGCTTGGAGTTTATCTCTCCTCCGCCATTATGACGAGAAAAATGATAATTTTACTTTTTCTGATGTCTGGTTTATCATCCCTGCTTTTCTTCAGGCAGTGATAAGGCTTCTTGTTCTCAGGAAAAAGAGGCCCTGTGAAAATAATGTGTAAAACTGTGAAATACTCTCAGCATTTTCGCGCACTATTAACGCAATTCTAATAAATTCCATTGAAATATGCATCTGATATGAAGAGATGTTCAAACGTAGAACTAACCTTAACTAACTAAATGTAGTTGTTCAAATCGTCATATTTACTCAGACTCAGAGTAAGAAACTTTTCCTTGACTTAAAAATTATAATAAAATAGAGCAATACATAGATTACGCAATAGTGTAGTAATAAACCCAGAGACCCTCATTGAGACACGAGATATCATATGCTAAGATATGGGCGACACCCCATACAAAATCACATTTATACAACTGGATAATTGATATTACTGTTAACAACGTAAACAATATAACTGCAGCTTGGCTACTTTACAAAAGTATATATGCCTCTCGAAAATGTTAGAGCATTGTGTCGCCTGCAACATACACTCCAGGCTTACGCCGTATCACCAACCTCCGTTCAGCAGCACTTCTAATGAAGTTCACTAACGTTATTAAAAAGCTAGATACTATGAAAAATTGGTGAAAGACTAAAAAATCTAAAAAAAATAAAACTTTTAAAATCAGGTCTGAGTTGTTCTGGTCGATTCATTCAAAAAAAACCTATAATTAGATATATTGATCATTACAATGGACACAGTGATTTGGGTATCACCACAGTTAAGTACTGTACAGTCTAAACAATATAGGTTCCTGAAAAAAAACCTTCAGTACCATTACCATGCAACTCCAAGAGTACCCTGCAAGGGTTCTCCAGGGGTTTATCGGTGATACTCCTTCTAAAGAATAGTATATTATAACTATTATTATATACACTCTAAGCAGTATATAATAACAGCTATAATATACTATTTCTGTGGACAGATGATTCAATATATCAGTCTACATAGGTTGACAGTTCACCCATGCTTTGAAATGTTTAAAGGGATCATGCATATTGCCCAAATCTAGTACAATTTTCGGCTAGAAGATTTGTAACGGAGCTGCTATTTCAGGGTCGTGTACCCAACTCAATTTACTCACAGTCTAAATCTAGCTTCTATGTGAAGAAGATCGTAATAGTCGTGGTTGTAAAAGAAGGAGACTATTTTTGTGGCAGTTGGCGTCAGAGATTCCAGCTGTATGAGAAGAGATGTCCACGTGCATTGTGCAACAAATACGTTAACCCTCCCCAGCAAACACAAAACATTTGTATAACATTTATACAATGTTGGCCCAACGTCAAAGACGTTGGGCCGACGTTGTATAAATGCTATACACAATTCAAATATTTTGTGTATGCTGGATTACTACGCTGAAATAGTCTTGAATAAAACATCGAGACCATCATAAATGTCTTAGCTGGCTATTTCCGCTTTATTTGGATACCTATGTTATGGGGTCTATATTATGGTCATTATGCAATTTAATTCTGTCAATGTGGGGATTGTATTTAAACGTCAGAAACTTCTGTAGACGTCAGATTCTATAGTCGATTCCCGCGCTGTAAGGGCTCGTACATGTATATGTCGTCAGCTGATGACAGCTGGAAAATACACAATTGTTATCGATTCATTCATTCATTCATTCATTCATTCATTCATTCATTCATTCATTCATTCATTCATTCATTCATTCATTCATTCATTCATTCATTCATTCATTCATTCATGGTGTATGTCACTCATGGTATATGTCAATATATTTATAAATAATCTGGTAGCTGTAGAAGATTTATTGGTCGGCAATACATATGCACTACTAAACATGCTAAGACTGTTCTGTCTTAGCGCTGGAACGAATCATAGGGGGGCAGAGGAGAATGCATATTTTGTGATTTTTCCATTGTGAGTAAAATCGCAAAAAAAAAATGTTTTTTTGTAGAAACATTCCCATATCTAATAATGTTCTATAGAGTTCTTGCAATACATAAGACCGCATAGTGTTACCAATAATCGTTAGATGGCGTCACGTGCCGGATGTCTGTCACAGCCAATCAAATCACGGGCAGCGCTGATAGCCAATAATGTAAATATGCACATTTTCGCGAGAGATTCTCTGCATTTACATTTGTATCACCCCTGTCCTGGCGAATCGTCTGTTGGTATATTTTATTTGACGTTGGAGCTTTATACAGCTCGCCTATCGAACACCTGAATCTACGTGGTATTTGGATAATTATCTATTTTGGATTTTTCGGTGGACTCGCTTCTCCATAGATTCAGCCGTAACCGGTGTTTTGGATCATTCATAAATTCAGTGTAATTCACTGTGCATGTTGTTTGGATTTTGCCATACACAATAAGTTATGCTAGAATCGCCTGCGAGATTTTATAAACCTTTCAATGCGGGGACTGACTTTAGACGTCAGAATCTGACGTCCACAGACGTCAGATTCTGACGTCTAAAGTCGATCCCTGCACTGAAAGAGTAAAATATTATGAGAAAGAATTATACATTCATGATTTGAAATGGCAGTAGACCCATACCACAGGTATTTAAATGAAGCAGAAAGAGGTAAGTAAGACATTTATGATGATGTCAAATCGAAAAAAACTTTGTAATATATCAGTGCTTAAAGGGTTGACTATGTTTAGTACATTGATAATCGGTGATCACAATATGAATGAGTAATGCTGCTGTCGAAAGTAATTCATAATGTACTATTTCATGAATAATTACGTCTTATCCCAAGGGTAGTAAGCCATTGGTTTAGAGTAGTGATTGCGTGTAAACAACTGGTAAAAGTCTTCTCAGAATAACTGACAGGAGTTTTCTTAAGTGGGTTGGTGGCACCACAGCACAGATTTACGATGTTCCGCGTCTGTACGGGAAGTTATAACTCTACCAACTCCTCCATCCCGACCAATGTGAGCGATGACAAACTGAAGTGGTTCTGTTCCTATTTGCCAGAGAACTTGACGCAATATTGGCTTAATGTTGGGCCAGCGTTGTAGACAATGGCCCAACATTAAACCACCGTTGAGTGAACGCCCCGTGTTTTCTGGCTTGCTGACCTAAGTCGGACAGACGTCCCAGAAGTGTAGCTCCAGAACGCGAGTGGCTGAGCCATAGAATGCATGAATGAATAAATGAATGAATGAATGAATGAATGAATGAATGAATGAATAAATGAATGAATGAATGAATGAATGATTAAATAAATGAATGAATGAATGAATGAATGAATGAATGAATGAATGAATGAATGAATGAATGAATGAATGAATGAATAAATGAATGAATGAACGAACGAACGAATGAATGAATGAATGATTGAATGAATGAATGAATGAATGAATGAATGAATAAATGAATGAATGAATGAATGAATGAATGAATGAATGAATGAATGAATGAATGAATGAATGAATGAATGAATGAATGAATGAATGAATGAATAAACGAATAAAAGAATAAATAAATGAATGAATGAAATAAAATATCACTAAAACTATTTAAATAATTTGTGTAAGATGCCCAGTTATTCGAATAACTAAATTTATTCACCGTTAATGTCTATGACTATTTAACGTAAATATAGTTTTTTTTATTTTTTGAAGCTGGAAATTGCGTTAGCAATTCCAGCTTCAAATAATAAAAAATACAGACCAACAATTCAGCAGCACAACGAGGGTTAGGCGACAACACTTCGTTTTAAGTAAAATGTTAAATTTCTAACTGAAGTACTCTCCGGTTTTATGTCAAATCGTGTTTGCACTGAAGGCGAGGTAGCTGAATATCTGACATATTGCGAGCAGATTCCTTCGCCCGTGGTGCTGTGGTCTAGGGGAGGAACTGACATACTCAACGAAAACAAACATATCGTTATCAATCAACAAATAAAATCTATTGTTTACCGCAAATCTACCACAAACACACCACATGGTTTGAGTAAAATGTATTGTATATAAAACTACATTGTCAAATCATATAAATTTAGCACAATTTAGCGAGAAAGCCTTCTCGACTCTGAGAAAACTAGCAGAAAGGCTAATGTAGCACGCAGTGATGTATTTTACATTGCCTGTCATTTATTTGATTTGCGTTTGATAACGTGAGATTATACGAAAGTTAGCTAACACATCCCACTTACAGAGATGTACCCAGACGATTTGTTTATTAATGTCGATAAGGTCTTTTATTTGTTTACCAGGTTAACCACGTGGTAGATATGCTTGTACTATTGTTTATCGGTATATTTGATACGGCAGTAGCCGTGACGTCGACACCGTAATGTCGCTCAGTCATGACGCAGTGACATTCAGCATTAGGTGGAAAATCTGTCAGAAAAAACAACTAACTGCCACCAGCGTGTGCTGTGATATCCGGCATAGCAGACCTGTGTGGTTAGATAAGGGCTCCTGAAATATAAACCTTTCAATTCTGCCATCTTCAAAGAACGTATTACATTTACTGTATTATGTAACATAAAGAACCTTTAACAGTGCTGTAAAATAGGAGCAGCTCTCCATTCATGATAAATTTGGTCATGCTACAAAAAAGGGTCTAATTTAACATGATTCACATATGAATAAATAATAGCATAACATAATTTTCTCAAATTAATCAGCTCCGTTTTTATGTGTTAACAGACAGACAGAATTTGTATTGCCATAAATAAAAAAATATTTTTTTTGGCTTTTTATTTAGACCCTCTATTGTTTTTGAATAGTTTATATACTATTACTTAAATGTATATATAAAATTCCTATAGACGTCAGATTCTGAGGACTAAGAATTTATTTTCAATAATGACAGTAGACGATGACCCATAACATACCGTAGGTATTCAAATGAAGCGGAAAGATATAACTAAAACATTCATGATGATTTGGAAAAAAATGAAAAAACCCTTTGGTCTACATGGTTTATACACAAATAATTCAACGTTGTAAGGGTTTATGTGTCACTGGTATTTAAATACTGTAGATCTGGTAATATTCGCGAGGTTTAAATTTTCGCGAATTTCGCGAGGAAGGCAAATTCGCGAATTCAAGAATCTCGCGAAAATTATTGTTATAATAGCGCTACTAAAGAAAAATAAAAATTCGCGAATTCTAAACTTTGTGAAAAGTTCCCAAATCAGAAATTCGCGAAAATTTAAACACGCGAAAATTACCAGATCTACAGTATGACTCTCCTCTGAGATATCACTATTACTCCCGCACATGTCATTCTGTCAGCTGGTATAACAGCATTGGACGTTTTAAAACCAGTACAATTAACAGAGACACGTGAATGGTAATTGAAGTAAAGACAACCATTGACTGGTGACGCATAGGTATACTTGGGGAGCTGATACTAAGTTGGATGAATGTTGGTTCACCGTCTGCGCCGCTGGCCCAACATTAACCTTTTCACTACCATACATGACGGAAATTTTCGTCGTCATTCGTCAATGAACGTAACCATAAAATGACACAAATTTTCGTCAAATATATACTACATTTATGTATTTTTCGTCATTTGAAGCTGGAAATTGCGTTAGCAATTCCAGCTTTAAATGACGAAAAATAGAACTCCTACACCAGTATATCTGGATCCTGGCATGCACCCCGGCCTGGAAGTCAAAGGGTTAAGCACACATAGTTTCAGGTCTCCACGTTTGCTGCTGAGCATTCGGCCTATCCCACAAAAAAATCATAATAATGATCTACACTTAACTTGATTTCAGTCCCTGTGGAAAAGTTAAGGTTGATCTTAACCATAAAAGCCACTTTAACAACTGAAATTCAAATTGGTGAAAGTTAATTTTTGTAAATGAAATGAAATGAATCGGGCTTTAGGCCACCTTTGTGCACATATAGGCTAAACTGGGCCAGGAGAACCTTCTGAGGATGGTGAGATGATTGAGATGACACTGTCCTCCAGACACAGGATTCGAAATTCAAGCCCTGGCGGTCTGAGGCCGAGCGAGCTACCTCTCGGTCACGGAGGCTCCCCACAATACTGACTTTCACACGTGGATGGGGAAGAAACATTATTTGTTTCTTTCAAACCGCCGAGACCGGGAACCGAACCCCGAGCTCTGGCGTGAAAGGCAGCGGTACTAGCCACTACCATAGGGCCCCCGCCCGTTAATGTTTGTAACTTCGGTCTTTAAGGGTTACGATTTTAAGTGGGATGGGCTTAATTTATTGTGATGCCTTGATTTATTACCCCTTAAAGCTCTGAATTTTTTTATATAAGCCATGAAGACCAAAGGGTTTTTCTCAATTTTAAATCATCATAAATGTCTTCTTCAACTCTTTCTGATTTATTCGAATATGTTATGGGTCTACGGTCATTATAAATATTTGTATTCTTACAAATTCCTTGCTCTTCAGGAAACTAACGCTCGCCCGCTCGCCCGTGGCGAGTGGAAATGTGTAAGGGCTGGTAAGTATCAGGGGTCCACCAGCCCTCCTGGCGAGTGCCGATTTTAGTGACTTCCCATAACTTCATTGCAATTTTTATTATAGGCCCTATAGTCGTTATCGGTCACTTCAGCTAGGCATATCACATGTTTGTTGGTAACATATAGATAAAAAAGCGAGGTATTTATCATATAGCTAACTTTATCTAGTCCTAGACATAGTTAACTTTTATCTAGTCAACTTTACCAAGCGCCAGCGATGACTTTGTTTCTTTGTTTTTTTGTGATAGCTAGCCCTGGGAGCAGGCTGCCTGGCCAGTCGATCTAGCCTTCCAAATGCAATGCTACCATTAGCAGATTAGGCCCCGCCGATTCGAGTGGCTGTTACTTGAAAAAAACGCTTAAAAATTGGGAAGATTTCCATTAACAACGTTTGGTAAAAAAGTCTTCTATTTAGACTATTAATGGACGATTGTTATAACAAAATAACGGAAAATCGTCAACGACGCAAACAGCCATTTCAATGGACGAAATATTGATTGTCCTGTTTTTCCTAGAAGACCCGCCAATACACAGATATGTGCGGCGCATGTGCACCTACACGCATGCGCACTTTCCGTTGTTCACTTTCGTTTGCTTGCGGTGTATGTATTCACAGCAAACACGAGACGTTGACCCAATGATGATTTGATGCTGGGCCGGAATCAGCGACGGCGGTCCGTCATTAAACCGGCATCGGTTCGACGTCTCGTATTTACTGGGTTGTATCGTCCTGCCGCGCAAATTTTGACATTAAAATTAAAATACAATTGGAGTATCAGGTTGGGGGAACGATGTCTGTTCAAAACCAGGCATTTAGTGAGTGTGTATGAATGTTGTTTCATCAGTTCTGGAGAGCAAAACTTCCCCTGTAATGGCAGCCAATACTGGTAATTATTCCCAGTTGTTTGGTAATTAATGTCATATCTATACATAAATTGACTAAGATCTACAAAGTTCTAGACAATGCAATGTGCTAGTGTTTTTAATTGATGAAATATATCAAAATAATAGAAGAGGTTGATTATGGCATCTTACTGAAAACGCCAAAAAGAAGTGAATTTATCTATTAATATTAGTACTGGTAGTACAAATGCGTTTTTAAAACTTGTTGGTTTTTTGGGTCGTAAACTGATCGGTTAATACTTGTTACTTGTTACTTGTTATCATGCCATTCTGGCGGTGTAAGAGGTGTTCTGTGTGTACAGTTGTCACAATCTGAATCACAGTGCAAGGAACTTTTTAAAAGTCCCGGGCCGTGTTCTGAGATAGAAGTGAATTTGGCATCAAATAAAATAAATTTGCTACTCATTATGCAGTTGGTTAAAGTGACAAAAAATAAAAAGAAAATTATTACATACCGAGTGGTTAAAATTACAACAAATCGGAAACAAAGATATATTTTTTTGCCTGAGCTCGAACGGCATGGTTGGTACTGGTCAGATAATTATTGAGTCGGTAAAAACATGGGAGCAAAAATAAGGGCTGGTGAAAAATTGTAAGGGCTGGTAACTTTTTCAAGTTACCAGCCCTGCGGGCTGGTGCTCAATCTCGGTTAGTTTCTACCCCTGCTCTTACAGTGCGGGGATTGACATTAGACATCAGAATGTGACGGTCCCCGCACTCTAAGGATTAAACTAGAAGTTGTTTTAACTCTTAAAGCGTTAACCACAACCATAGTCGTTTTAATTAACCAATCAAATCACAATTATTTGGAATGGAGTTGTGGGTCGCGGTAGCAGTAGCGAGTCACAAATTCAAGTGGGTGAAAATTAAAATTATTTAACATAGTAGTCCATGGACACAGTCCAGATTTTAGGTCCTGGTGTGCACTTTGGTAAAAACTCATGGAACTTTGCACACGGACTCCTTAAAATATACTTCGGAGGGGGGAAAAAATCCTTAAACACAAGAGGCTCAATTTGCATAAATCCAAGATGGCCGCCAACCGATTTGCTGCTTATTACATTATGCCTCATAACTTTTGAATAAATGACAGCACAAACATGTATAATATGACTATATAATCAGGATTGAATTTGAAATAATGTGGAAGTAACTATATGATAATAGTTGCGATCTAATATGCATAATCAAAGATGGCCGCCATCTAATTTGCCTATTATCACATTATGCTTCATAACCTTTTTATAACAAAAGAAGATAGAAACACGTATAAAGGGTCAAAATAATCAGGAGTAAATGTGTAATACTTTGTAAGTACGTATTATGCTGATATCAAAGGTTTACTTTGCATAAATTAAAGATGGCCGCCATCTGATTATCTCATTAAGACGTTATACCTGATAACTTTGGAACAGATAAAGATATAAACACATATGAAGTGTCAAAATACAATTGAACTACTGAATTTGAAATACTGTGAAGTTACTTGTATTATGATAGAGAAACATAATTTGCATAAATTCAAGATGACCGCCATTTTATTTGTAGAATATCACATTAAGACATATGCCTCATAATTTGGGAACAAATAAAGTTATCAACAGGTATGACATGTCAAAATGCAGCATAATTATATTTGAAATACTGTGAAATTTTGTACATGATGATAACAAAAGCTTTATATGGATAAAATTAAATATAGCCGCCATCTAATTTCCAGTTATCAATTTATGGAAAACTTAAAAAAAAAAAAATTATTTACTACTTCTTTGAGTCGATTTGGTATAGATAAAATGAAATATTGCCGCCATATGATTTGCATCTTGTCAATTTATAGCACAGCATTAGAACTAATGAACAGATTTACTACTTCTTGGAGACGATTGTGTGGTTTTGATGGAATTTGTACTCATTTATGTTATAGCTCAACTGTTGTAAGGTCAATTATCTTGATAAATATGCAAAAAAGTGTAAATTATAACTGTAAATTACTTTAAAATAAACGCAATTGGACACCACCACAAGACTAGATGGCTACTTTAAGCCGTAGACCATTCTATGCCTGTTGAGTGTTCCTGGTGAGTTATAGTCATTCCTCAGTTGGCTTTATCTCTGTAATTCGGTGCTTTATGGATACAGTTTTGACCCACTGTTGGTACACAGTGGACTACTCCTTTAATCAGTGTGATGAAATAAGAAATTAGTGTGACATAAGAACATGTTTTAGCACATCTAGTACCAAACACATTCAGTCAATACTTTTACATGTTTGATATGAAACGACATCTCATTGTGAAATGCCGGTTAGCCCTGGTACATTTACTTGTAGGTAGGTTACAAGAATAGGACATACACCAACAACCAACCACACCATTTTAGAAGAGTTTTACACGCTTTTGGGGAGATGGTCAGAATGATTACTCAGGTGCTAGAAACACAGTAGATGGATTCAAATCGTTTTGCTCCCTTACAAAACAGGTTGGCCTAATACCGCCATATCTAAGTGTGTCTATGGACAAGTTGTTGAGTAAAATCTTCTAAAGCTTCTACAGATCTGCCAGTTTCCACACTCCAGAAAAATATGATGTTATACCACAACCAAAAATGTCGTGAAATGGTAGTAGTGCACCGGACTCATTCCTTG
Source organism: Flabesymbios commensalis (assembly GCA_964017125.1). Classification (NCBI taxonomy): domain Eukaryota; kingdom Metazoa; phylum Annelida; class Polychaeta; order Terebellida; family Flabelligeridae; genus Flabesymbios; species Flabesymbios commensalis. The sequence goes on from OZ024915.1 coordinate 12,808,539, forward strand.
AAAATCTCTGAATGGGTATATAGCGAAATAGTTCACCCAATAATGCTTATACAATCAAGCAAATTGAAGAACCACAACAACATAATGTCATCTACATGCATAACAATGCGTCTACAACTATTTCTCTAAATTGGCAGCATGCAGAATGCACCTCGTATCAAATCTCCACGTGAAGTAGGCTGAAGGGGAAATAATATAGTACCAGGCAGTGAGTCAATATCAGCAACCCTGCTGGAGATTATAATGGTTTAACAGTTTCATGCAATGAAAAAAATCACCATCTTCCTTCTGGTACTTAAATAATGGTTATTTAGTTACTACTGTTTTAGTAGAGCTCATTTTCATTTAGAACCATTCTCATAAAGGCAGGCCAGCTCATTGATAGTATATATAGGCCCTACTATAGTATGTAGTAACTCAAATGCGTATATACCATTTCCACGCTAATATCTGACTTGCTCCTTCGAAGATCCAGACATAAACCCTTTACAAAATATATTAATCTCTCTACAAGGACAATATTGGCATCGCCTCCTTTGAGTCAAATGGAAACTCCAGTTGATACGGCTAACTAACCTGATCAATGATCAGATTACATTCATTTTCACGTACAGAGACCAGAGCGGACCAGCATCTCGATTAGAAGGGGAGGTCTTCCTGTTTATCGAGCCTGACCAGCTTACAAAATAATGGTCTGTACCTTCGCGCCACGGCTTAGTACTGACTGCACTGTTGCACAATTTTTCATAGTCTTTTTATACAGCTAATGTAAGATTTTCAAAAAGACTAACAAATATTTCGAGTAATAAATTACAGACCTTTACCAGCATGAGCTCTAAGGTACTGAAATATGTTATTGTAAAACACCTAATGGCTCACTTAGAAAAGCGCGGTCCATGATGGCAGATAGATGTCAAAGCTTGATTTTATAGTATCAAGGGGAACATATACAGATGTATTCATAAATTTCTGTGTAACAGGACCCAGCGAAGTGCTATATATGGCATCAGCTCAGATACAGTTTCTATTGACTGAGGATTGAGAGAGAGAGAATATTGCTTTACGTCGTCTATGCACAATCATGGCAATATCGCGACAGAGTGAAACCGTACTTTTTATTCGAATAACTATAATACCAGTACCATAGACAGCGCTGCCAATTTAAGCCTTTGAACAGTTTGGAACACTGATTATTCTCAACCACGGTGACAAATATCCGTACCGGGCTTCCAAGTAGGACATGGAGCGTAATGGAGAGATATCCTCCATATCTCAACTTAGATTGATAAACCCTGTCCATCAACTCAATGATCACATTCTTAAACGTGTTAAATCCTAGTTAATCCGTATTTAGGATTGTTTTCATTTCAGATGTTTTGCCAATACTGCAAAGAAAGCCAGTGGGAATTTGACTTTCCTACACGCAATCTGAAGGATTGTCTATCCAGCCCAACGAATCAGTCTTATTTTTCACTTGGGAGGTTAACCCTCAAATAATCCGCATCCGTTGCCATTGTCTTGGATTGGTGCCCGATCGCTTTATAACTTAATTTACACTTATGTACATGTTAATTGGATTAGAAACAGTTCGAATTCGTTTTTGAAGATACAGATTAAATCAAAACCATCCAAACGACTGCAAGATCCAATGAATCAGTTGATTTCTTTCAACGATAAGAGACAAAATAAATAAACGTCAAATCCGCCGACGGCCATCTTTAATTTATGTAAATTAGACGTAACTGCATAGTATTCATGAGTAATTCTGTTGTATTTTCTTATGTGTTTGTTCCACAGTTATGAAGCAAAATGTGGTGATTGACAAAATCAGACTGCGGCCATCATTAATTTATGCAAATTAGCCTTTTGTTATTATCATAATATAAAAATTATATACACGGTATTGAAATTTCAACCCTGAGTATTTTTACACATTATACATTTTTTCATCTCCATTGTCTCAATGGGTATGAGGCATACTATAATAATTTGTAAATCCATCTTGAATATATGCAAATTAACAGTTGGCTGATATTATATAAATACACGATATTGAAATTTCTGTTCTGATTATTTTGACACCTCACATATGTTTTTATTTTCATTTGTTCCAAAGTTACGATGCATAATGTGATCATTGCATAATGTGATGATTGGCAAATCAGATGGCGGCCATTTTTAATTGATGCAAAATATCATTACCACGATTACCATATACATACACGGTATTATAATTTCAATCCTGATTATTTTGACACATAATATATGTTTCTATCTTCATTTGTTCCAAAGTTATGATGCATAATGTGATAATAGGCAAATCACATGGCGGCGATCTTGGATTTATGCAAATGAGATCTCTGTTATCATTATATACGTGATTGTACAGTATTACAAATTCAATTCTGATTATTTTCATACCCTATTCATTTGTCTATCTTTATTTGTTCCGAAGTTATGGGGCATAATGTGATAGTCGGCAAATCATATGGCGGCCATTTTAAATTTATGCAAATTAGGCCTCTTTTGAAGGCGGGTTTTTGTCCCCCTCCGAAAAATATGACAAAGTGTATTATAAGGAGTCCCTGTGCCAAATTTCGTGAGTTTATACCAAAGTGCACACCCTTGTGACTGTGTCCATGGACTATAGCGCTTGAGGGGTTCACATAGAGATTGTTAGATTAGATCAATTTAAAAGGTGATTTCCCAAATAGAATGTTCTTTTTTCTTTCAGATGCGAAAACTGATTAACTCGGTCACTAATGAAGGATCAAAAACACTAACAACATAAAACTGCTACGTGCTTCTTTCGTCGATTTTGTAATTGGAGAAAAACGCGAGGACTTTTTTAGGCACAGAACTAGTAGATAGATAAGTGTTATCGGTGTTATCTTCTTCCGCTAGGACCGTTTTGTATCAACATCTCCTTCACTAGTTTTGTACACGTCGCTCTATGTTAGGGACAACAAACACCTAACTTGATACATGACACCAGAAATGTATAAAATTATATCTTATGCATTTCTGATTATATTATATTATATTATGTTATGTTATGTTATGTTATGTTATGTTATGTTATGTTATGTTATGTTATGTTATGTTATGTTATGTTATGTTATGTTATGTTATGTTATGTTATGTTATGTTATGTTATGTTATGTTATGTTATGTTATGTTATGTTATGTTATGTTATGTTATGTTATGTTATGTTATGTTATGTTATGTTATGTTATGTTATGTTATGTTATGTTATGTTATGTTATGTTATGTTATGTTATGTTATGTTATGCTATGCTATGCTATGCTATGCTATGCTATGCTATGTTATGTTATGTTATGTTATGTTATGTTATGTTATGTTATGTTATGTTATGTTATGTTATGTTATGCTATGCTATGCTAAGCTATGCTATGCTATGCTATGCTATGCTATGCTATGCTATGCTATGCTATGCTATGCTATGCTATGCTATGCTATGCTATGCTGCTATGCTATGCTATGCTATGCTATGTTATGTTATGTTATGTTATGTTATGTTATGTTATGTTATGTTATATTATATTATATTATATTATATTATATTATATTATATTATATTATATTATATTATATTATATTATATTATATTATATTATATTATATTATATTATATTATATTATATTATATTATATTATATTATATTATATTATATTATATTATATTATATTATATTATATTATATTATATTATATTGTACTACATTATATTATATTATATTATATTATATTATAATATATTATATTATATTATATTATATTATATTATATTATATTATATTATATTATATTATATTATATTATATTATATTATATTATATTATATTATATTTAAATTGTAAGTAATATAAACAAACTAAAACAGGGTTATATGTTGTATTTTCAATTGTAATAAACCAAAAGTTTAAAAGTTGACCTAATTCTGCGCCACATTCTATACAATGTGCATGGTGATATCTTTTAGAAAATATCATTCATTTTTTGTGACCATACAAAAGTTGGGATCGGCAATATTATGCAATATTATAACAGTCCTTATTATAAGTAATGCTGACCACATAGGAATCGAACCCCTGAGCTCATGCTCCATCTTGAGGAAGAGCTGCACGCACATGATATATGTGCTCTAAGATGTATCCATGGCTCTCACCTGTTCTGTATCTGTGCAGCTGGTGGTTTGACTTTCGCCAGACATCCTCTGATGTTATATACAGCGAGGTAATTGTGATTCACAAGTCTGGTTTTCTTTTGCGTAATTTACTGCAATAAATGCACCATAACACAAAACAGAGCGCAAGTGAGTGAGTGAGTGAGTGAGTGAGTGAGTGAGTGAGTGAGTGAGTGAGTGAGTGAGTGAGTGAGTGAGTGAGTGAGTGAGTGAGTGAGTGAGTGAGTGAGTGAGTGAGTGAGTGAGTGAGTGAGTGAGTGAGTGAGTGAGTGAGTGAGTGAGTGAGTGAGTGAGTGAGTGATTGACTGAGTGATTGAGTGTAAAATCAGAAAACAAAGCCAATACAATTTAAGCGCTTCTACTGCTGAATTATTTATTTGATATTTTTCAGTCATTTGAAGCTGGAAAGTGTAAAAGATCGTTGTATAAAAATACATATTTTCAAATGTTTGGTTTCAAATTAAACAAATGTGTAATTTGTGCCCACTTGTGGATTGCGATGCCGAGACACAAACGTCAAGTAAGTGAACATGTTAACAATCACTAGTGTAGCCATCAGGGGCGGGGCCAGGATTTAGAAATGGAGGGGTTGCGGGGGGAGGGGGTTGGCGGCTCGCCCCCATTTTTTTTTTATATTCAGACCAATTTAAAGGGCTTTTTGAAGAATTTTGACGGAAAAGGGGACATGCACCCCCACACCCCTCTTTGGATCAGCAGCTAGCCATAGCACACATCGCTGTCTGAATTTTCGCAGTATCCTGTGTGGCTTGAAATGTGATTGATCAAAGCAGTTTACAATCACAGAAACACATTGCTGCGTAACATAACATGGGAAAACAACAGCTCTGTTGGCTTTGAGGAGATTGACCCCTCGAATGTACCGTTTGGAGTCGGGCCGGGGGGCGAAACACTGCAAGAAGATAATAATATAGCCTACCAGTGTCCTTGACAATTGTCCTTGTGAACGATGTCTTACAAAGCAATCTGGATAATTTCAGATATGTCTGGTCAAATACGTTTAATGGAAATAAATGAAATGAGTAGGTTTTCAACTTAACTTAAGTTGAGACATAACATAATATAGAATGGATTTACCACGATAGCATACATTATCAAAACGATGCAAATCGAAGAAAATGGTCCATGGCCCAATTTCACAAACAGTCTTAAGTCTAATTTGTTTTATTAAATATCAAATCTCAACCATAAAGCGAGCTTAAAACTTAAGTTTAGATAGACCATAATATAAAATGGGTTTACCACGATAACACGCATTATTAAAATGATGCAAATCAAATAAAATGGGTCACGGCCCATTTTCACGAACATTTTAAAGTCTTTTGCTTTTAATAAATAACACGTCTCAACCATAAAGCGAGCTTGAGACATACGTTTAGATGGAAGCCAATATAGAATGGGTTTACCACGAAAATATACATTATCAAAACGAAGCAAATCGAAAAAATGGTTCATGGCTCAGTTTCGCCGACAGTCTTAAGTCTATTTTGTTCTTATATATCAAATCTCAACCATAAAGGGAACTTAAAACTGGCTTAAGATTTGTTCCTAAATGTTGGTGGAACCAGTCTCAGTTGCTTCAACCCTTACAACAGTGATATTATATTTTGTATAAACCAAGAGACCCACAGGTTTTTTTTAATTTGAAATCATCAGAAATGTCTTAGTTAGTTCTTTCTGCTTCATTTGAATACCTATATGTTATGGGTCTACGGCTATTATAAATATGATATACTGTTTCAGTGCGGGGATCGACATTAGACGTCAGAATCTGACGTCTACAGACGTCAGATTCTGACGTCTAATGTAGGCTCCCGCGCTGAAAGGGCTAAGACTCGCTACGAAAACTTGACGTAAGTTTCAGATCATTCAAAGTTCAGATAATCGAATTTTATTCAATCAGATTGGTCACGCGTCGTTTCCATGTAATACACTGATATCTCGGTGGGAGGGAAGATGTTAGATGTGACAGCTAGACCTTCACCTTATCATTGACACACAGCATTAACACGCGTCAGTAACCAGGCTGTCCCAGCTGGCGCTTATCCCCCCGTTGACCCAGACGTCTAATTCACCATCCAGACAAGATCCACCTGACGCACCGAAAGTGAAAACCAGGGATCAACGGAAGCTAAGCGATAGACAACTCTGAATCAATGCCGGGCCATAGTCTTAGACGATGGCACAACAATAAGCCAGCGTTAAGCTATCCCTGATGCTCAGACGAACCCGAATGTTTACAATTATTCTTATTTCCTCTTTCTCTCATGTATCCATCTCTAAACTATGTCGTTTCCTCTACGTGGGCTATAGTTGTAGCCTACAGCTAAGCAAAATAAGGGGATTTGACTCACAGCTGAGCTCGATTAACCAACATTTCTGTTTTTCGAGACTTTCCATAATATGATCCCTAGAGTGCTGGGCAATTCAATTTAAATTTTCTCTCACATGAAGTTGTGTCTCGCTCCCGCGATACACAACTTCATGTGACTGAAGATGTGTGTGATTTGTGAAATTAAAGTCCCAAAATATATCAGTGTTTCAAGATTGAAGGCATATTTTACTTTTAACAATTGGTTATCAGTGGTTATGAAGGTACAAATAAAAACACAAAATGTCAACTGTCGTCGACATCAGTGCTCTAGCGAATAAAGTTTCTTTGTATATTTTAAGTGTGTAAGCTGATCGTTTACTGGTGATCGATTTCCTACCGGGCTGTCTCAAAAGAGGGGATCAAGTATATATTATTGCAATCAAACCACTCACACGTGTAATTTTATTACCTCATAATAAAATAAAGGAGTGGGGGTGGTCTGGAGTAGAGTACTATACTTTGGCCAAAATTCAAACGTTAAGTCACTCTTAAGCTCTCTGATTGGTTGAGACTTCATCACGTGTTTTAACAAAAGTAGACTTCATGATAACTACATGCGCAGTATGCGATGCACACATAATTACAACAATTTGATCTAAATGTAGACTACCCGGGACATTCTCAGGATGGAATTCCGATTTTCAGTGCATCGAAAAGATGTAAAAATGTGTAAACTATTTCAAACGCAAGATTACAACCTTCTCATATACGCTAATCTAGCCCTATCTATAGCTGATTTCCGAGGGGATGGATGCTGATCTAAGGCTACTCGTGTTGTAGCAACTGATAAATCCTCTAAATCGATTGTTTGACATCTCACTTTATGCGGTGTACGAAAACCACCAAGATCCGATCGGACATCGTCGTTCTGAGTCTCTCTTGTTTGTAGTATCTCGGTTTGACCTTTAGATATGACTTACGAGTGCCCTATTTCCCACCCTTCAGACGACAGTAACATATATCGTCGCCTCGGAGCTAAAGGATCCTATCTGCCACTCTGACGAGTGTCAGATAGGATCCTTTAGCTCCGAGGCGACGATATGCATTTAACTCTTATAGCGAGGAAATATTTTATATAAGTCAAGAATCCATAGGGTTATTTTCAATTTGAAATCATCATAAATGAATATCTATGTTATGGGTACACGGGCATTATACATTTTGAATTCTTTCAGTGCTTTAGACGCCGGTTGACGTCTAAAGTCGATCCCCGCACTGTAGGTTAAACTATCTGTACGTGTATGTCTCTTTATATTTACTTTTAATTATATTATCCAACTATTATATTATAATATGTAACGTGAGTGTATTTAATTCTGAAGAATACTTCATACGACTTATGCAAAACCGTTGCATATAAATAAAATTCATAAAAAACACCAAGCTACTAAGGTGTACAACAGCAAAAATATACAGATACATCACAGAGTGAATGTTACATTTATATAATATCAAGCATCCATCTAATATCTGACAGGTATAAGTGCCACACCTCAGACTCAGGGAAACGAGAAAGTTACGTAATAAGATTCCCCCGTGGTGATGGGAAGCTTGACCCAAATACCAGACAAATCTTTCTCTCTTGGTTTCGTGGCGTGAAATCAATATTTTGTAAATAGCAGCTCAACGGAATAGTTGATTCCAGACAGTAAACAACATATATCGTGTATATCACCCAGAACAAGGATACCAGTGTTGTGGTGTCCTTGCCCGGACTGAATGACTAAATGAGGCTTTAGGCTACATTTGTGCACATACAGGCTAAACTGGGCGAGGACAACCTCCTGAGGCTGGTGAGATTACTGAGGACTCCAATTTTGAATTCTGTATCTGGAGAGCAGTGTCATCTCATTTATCTTACAATCCTCAGGAGGTTCTCCTGGCCCAGTTAGTTCATATTATTTGTACACAAAGGTGGCCTAAACTCTCATCCATTTATTTCATTTTTTTTGATGCAGGGAGCGGGGATCGTCTTTAGACGTCAGAATCTGACGTTTGCAGACGGTTTATGCAAAAATATTTCAGTGTGGTGAGGGTCAAGTCTTCACTATCGTATTTAACCTTTTAACTGCCAAATTATTCATTCTGAATTTTCACCCACTTGAAGTTGTGTCTCGCTGACGCGATCCACAACTTCAAGTGAGTGAAAATTATTCAGATTTGACAAAATAGAGGTCAACTGTTCTCAAATATTGCTGATTGATGTCATATTTTATCTTTAACATGTTTAAAAGGTGGTACTTAATGTGCTAATAAAAAAATGAAAGCCCTAATATATGCGGCACCGGCGATTAAAGGGTTAATGGAACACGATGATTGAGAATCATGTGTGTAAATTGCGAGAGAACAAACATTAGAAGGCGAATTCAAGGTCAACTAATATCTAAAGCTACAAACAGAATCTGATTATATGACTTTGTGGTCGCACCACACCCAACATTATTATCAGACTGTGTTCCTATTGTTATAACTGGCCATGTAGACCTAATCAGTCGTCAAAATATCAGGTTTCAAAACATATCAGTGTTTAGGACCATTTCGGTCAGATGAAAGAAGGTTATTGCTGGATATGTCCAGCGATAAAGGAACTCGGTCAATTTATGATCTAGGGATAGATTACAAAATACAGATTGTCTTTGTAGTGATTTAGGATGATTTAGTGGAAAAGGGAAGTGACTGATATCATGTAAACTGTGAACACACAGCTAGATAATTATGTGTACACTATTGTGTACAGACAACTAGGTGTACACCATTGCGTACAGGCAACAAATTCTTGAAAATTGCCTGAGAATTGGTTGAGTGATCACCGCCATTAATTGACCACGGCTAATGTGATCAAGGGTGTAGTATGCCATTTATTCGTCAGACAAATGGTTAACATGGGTAATCAGGAACCGGAAGTGACTGCTGGTATGTAGTTATTTGAGATAAGGCAGAGGTGCGCAGTGCGCAGAGCTGGTACTCGCAAAGTGACTGACCTAGATATTAGCAGAAATACATAATACAGTATTATGTATTTCTGATATTAGGCACGTGATCGATATGGTCATCTCAACCAATCGCGTGCCTAAGATCTGGGTCATTAAATTGTGTCTAAGAATACCGACCCAAAATACTAGAACCTGACGCAACGAGAAATTGCATTTAACAAAATTAAATTACATATCTGCGGTGCAAAGCCAAAAGGCAGTAGCTGCTTACTTTTCAAGTAAGCAGCTACTGCCTTTGTCTTTGCACGCAGATATTTAATTCTAAAGATAATGTGTGGAAACCACGAAATTGAACACTATGTCAAAGAACCACTTATGAATTCAAAAGAAGTTTGCGAAAGAAGCACTACATTTTATCAGGGTTTCTTTTGTCGAAGTGAATGTTTGAATCTTGTAAATGTATGAGAAACTGTGTGACAACAAGTAAACGGACATGATATACTGGTGTTCTCAATAAATCATCCAATCATACCGGCACTGACGGTATGAATTGATGATTCGTAGGCCACAAATACAACAAATCTTTGCCAAGGCAGGCATTATATTTCATGTTTAGTTCCTATTAGTATGTACTAAAGTAATTTGTATTGTCATATACCATTCATATTAATATGTAGTACCAAAGCGGTTCGCGATATAACCAAAATAAAAAAATGTCAAGTATTGCATAGCAAAATGTTATGCAATTCTGACCATTTGCTAATCACATTTGTAATTTATTAGCAAAATATTTACGCATCAAAGATATAAAGATGTCTAGCAAGTTACAGCTTGATATTTAGGTAGATATTATAACTGGCCTATAATATCCTATTGCTAATCAGTAATGTTTCCCTGTTTTAACCTCCTTAGTACTATGTTCTTTGGTACTAGATTCTTTGGTACTCTAAACATGACATATGACAGAACCTGCTGCAGACCCAGATTCTGAGGCTGCAGTCAGGAATTCGCATATCCCGGAAGAATAAGTTGTAAACCCACAGATTACATAGAGTACTACTGTAATAGTTGCCCTGGCATGCTGCTTATCTAACAGTCAAGGGCTCTCCACAATGTTAACCAGGCCCAGGATCCGTAATATAAGATTGACCTATTTCGCAGGCTTGTGGTTGGTCGAGAACGCGGTCTCGACCAACCACAAGCCTGAGAAGTAGGTGAAATAATTAGGAATGTCATCCCTTCTGTAGTTTTTTGTGCAGTGTGTTCTTGTAGTGCTTGCGATTGTAACCTTTTCCATCCTACAGCCCCGTCATTGCAATAATCAGCAATTATATTATTTACATGAGTAAGCTTTATCACGTAGCATAATGATCTAATCTATTATATCATACTATAATTCAGTTATTCATAGAATATAAATACAGCATGATTATAGTTCAACGGTTACCTTTCAAAAACTATGCCCAGTGTGATACTTCAGACTGTATGAAGTAGCCACTGGTCTCACTGAGCATGCTGGTGATTACGAGTAAACATTGCATTGTGCACTCTTAGAAAATAAAATGGAGATGCTTTGTTGTAGGCCTATAGTAATTGTAGCGAAAAGTTCCACATAGATACCAGGTATATAATTGTATGTGGAGCCTTTATTTATATTACCATTCAGCAATGAGCCTTTAAGAACATTTTAAAGCGAGTAAGACCATGTGAATGACATGACAAGGAGAAGAGAATGCGTTGTCTCCACAACTTCAAGTGAGTGACTATTATTCAGATTTGACAAAATGGAGGTCAACGATTTCGAAATGTTGTCAATCGATGTTCAAAAGCTGGTATTTATTGTGCTAAGAAAAATTAAAAACCCCACTTCACTCAAGACTGCCGGTTATTATTACATGGTCAACCCTTTCAGTGTTGGGACCGTCTTTATACGTCAGACTCTGACGTATAAAGACGGTCCCCACACTGGAAGAATGAAAATATTTCTAATAGCCGTAGACCCATAACATAGGTATTCAAATCGATGAATCTGAAAGAGCTAACTAAGACATTTATGGTGATTTAAAATTGAAAATAACTCTTTGGTTTCCATGGTTTATATGAAAACATTTCAGCGCTTTAACCCTTTCAAGCCTGATTTTACCATTGTCATCTTCACCCACTACAAGCCGCGAATTGCTGTCGCAATTCTCGACTTGCAGTGGATAAAGATGACTTGAAGTGAGTGAAAAATTAAAATTGCCAATGTTTCATGAACATTTTTTATTCTAAAACTCCTCAGTTGTAGGAAAATTATTGTGCTTTCGGGGGATCAAATGGTGCTTTGATGCATCGTGAGGGCTTAAAGGGTTAAGGGTTGAAGCTATAAGTAGGTATACATGTACCAGGGACTGAGCCACTTACAGCGTCCAATCACAGTCTCACCACGTACGACAATAGCCAAGTTAGTGACTGATTCCACAACCAGAAACAACAATAAAGGTCAATGAGCATCTGGGGAGAACATGGTGACGTCATCATGTAGCCGGTGGATTATCGCCGCTTCACAGACCTGTAGCGATTTTCACTTACATCACATGCCACTCCAGTGAGCAATGTGAAACCGCAAGGACTAATTGGTAACTTGGAGAAGGTCAGTACCATGATTGGAAGCCATCAGAATGCAGCGGACAGCCACTGACTTAAACTGACGAGCACACACCTGCAGATCTTTCCCAGCAAACACGATACATTTACCTAATGCTGATTTAGTGTTAGTCCACCGTCTGCGACGCTGGACTAACACTAAATCAGCATTAGGTAAATGTATCGTGTTTTCTGGGTTGGTAAGCTCATCATAAGTATATTCGTGCATACGAAAACTCCAATAAATCACCGATAAACACCGGAAGTTCTGCCAAGATTGGTACAATGTTGGGCCAGCGTCGTAGGCGGTGGACTAACATTGAAACGACGTTGGGTGAAAGTCTTTTTGAGAAAAAGCACAGCCATCATGAAACACACCAGCAGCTCTCTGTGTGAAGTCCACTGGGACTCACTCGGTCACAATCATGGCAATAGCTAGCCCTGTATACAAGTCTATTTCGCCCGAGCTGCAGCCTTGTTTTCAAGGCTAGACAATGGCTCGTCCATGTTGTCCCCTGTGCTGTGAGAGGGGGCCAGTCTGTGGGTTTTAAGTCCTCTTCGGCACTTAACCCTTCTTTGCCCAAGCTCGCACAAATGCGATTTTCATACATTTAAAAATCAGCTTATTTAACCATGAAGTGACCTTGAAATAACCTTGGTGTCATCTTGCAAGTCTGTCACATTATAATGGCCTTAGGGTCATATTCTGTACCTATGTGCCAAGTTTTATTACGTTGCGTCCAATGGTTGGTTATTCAGGTCATTGGTCTACTTGAAATATTACATCACATTATTTCTAAATAAATTTAGGTTCCAGGAGTAGTTGGTGGGGAATTTGGGCTGAGAAGAGTTAAAAACGTAGTCTACTGTGCTCCAACAGTCATGAGTGGGCTAAGGCTATACGTCTAACCAGAAAGCACCGCCCGGCTTACAGACAAGTGCAACTTGGGGTATAACTATAAACATAAACTGATAAACAGGGTTGACAGTGGCTTTAAAATGGCAATTCGCAACAACAGCAATAAATGCATGAAACGTCGACTCAACGTTATAATGCATTTTAGCTTTGTTTGGCAGTATAGCCATGTCCGATATTCTCCAAGAGTTGACATGAAAGGTATGTGATGACAATCACATACCTATCTGGGAGAGTCGCTTTGAGAATATATAAATATAATATTATGCATGATACACATGGCTTGGTATTTATAGGCCCTATACCCGTATACGGCAAAGGCACTCTGTGACCACCCAAGTTGCTACAACCTGTTATAACATTAGATTTTGTAGAACAAATCATTAGTTAGTTGATTGTCGCACACCCCAATTGTCTGAAATGGTATCCATGATATATCTGGTTTTATAAATTATGTAGCTGAGAGTGGTTATACCAACCAGCCAAAAAGCGATAGTGAAGCGATAACAAAATGATAAGCGATTTAAATCTGGGTACTGGATTTAAAAAATGTTAGTAAAATCGACGACGCAGGTAGTTTTAATTGTATGTTTTCATTGCATCAAATATCCCTTTTTAAACTCTTTGGTTTCATAATCGATTTTTACTTGCAAGTTTATTCTGCTAATTATGTACACAGAAAAAAGAAAACTGATTTTGACATTCGTGCATCAATTTTACATTTGCCACAGTTTGATTTTTAACCAGTCCGGTATGCATGGTATTTTACTGCTAGCGCTATCCCGAACACAGTACACTCATTTTCGGTTCAATGTTGGCCCACCGTCTACGACGCTGATCCAACATTGACCCAACAATGTTTTAATGTATCGTGTTTGCTGGTAAACTGTGAGGATGCCAATGTCACAACTAGTTACGGTGGCCGGCTGCTGATGTTGTCATGGTGACGTTGAGCCATAGGAGTCACTCAATGCTGGCGTTCTTGGATAGATTGACCTAGTTCTGAGAACCACTGGTATGGCATGGAAGAAATGACAAAAATGACGGACACTTCACTGTAAAAGGTAAAAAGTCCAGGTGCAGGGTCATAGTCTGATATCAAGTCTGAAGAACTATCATCCGACTTATAATATTTTAGCCCAAGCTTCACCTCACTCATCCAAATATATAATCAGTCAGTCAGTCAGTCAGTCAGTCAGTCAGTCACTCACTCACTCACTCACTCACTCACTCACTCACTCACTCACTCACTCACTCACTTACTCACTCACTCACTCACTCACTCACTCACTCACTCACTCACTCACTCACTCACTCACTCACACTCATTGGGTGTCATGTTTACATAGCGCCGTAACACAAGGTCATTTCCACCCTGGGGTCACACAGTGTGACCTGCCCTGACGTGGAGCACACAGTCCACACTGTCCCCGGAGCCTCCTCCATAGGCCTACAGATCTGCCGTATAAAGCCAAAAAGCAGTAGCTGCTTACTTGAAAAGTAAGCAGTTACTGCCTTTTGGCTTTGCACGGCACAGTTGTACACACCACAGGAATGCGGGAGACTGAGGGACCGATCCAGATTGGTGGTGACCGCGGTGACCATGGATACCTTCACTAACTCCATACTGACGCTGGTCGAGAAACCCACAGTAAAACGCAGGATGGGAAACATTTACCCTTGAAGCTTTAAACACGTCCACAACCATTTTCAGCCTTTTTATTTGTCATGCGAACGTTAGCGGAGCATGAGAGACGATGGCTCAATATGAAGGCATTCTCTTCCCTATGTGTATCTGTGTTGTCAGATGACTCACCAAGCATTGATTCTGAAAGCATCATAAATTGCCGTTTTTGTCATAATCACACGGTGATTACATCCTAGTCCTAGATCTTGTTCTATATTAATTTTCTGCTCTGGAGAAGTGTCATTCTGAGAGAGGTTTGAGCAAGTAGAATTATAGCTGACTTGGTTTAGCCGGGTCATGTCAGACAGAAATCCTGCCTCGGAAAATTAAATCAGATTATAATAATTTGTCTTAGTCTGAGATAACATATAACCAACCATAACAGCGGTCAATTAATCAAATTTCTATGGTAGCTAAAACAGTGATGGTGGATCATATTTCTTGGTGAAATACATAGAGGAGATTTGTATCAATTATGTGGAGATTTTTTTATTTCGAAATTCTTTATTTAATTAATATAATGTTCTATTAGCGCGTAGGCCTATAATGGCGTCGCGACACGCTGATCTGACCAAAATGTTGGTCAGAAAAATGGACATTGAGACGTCAACGAATCAGAAAGCTGAGAAATCTGGGTCAGTTTATTTTTCTGTTACCATGGTTACCGCCTCAGATGTTATCAGCTACAGATAGTCAGATATCTTAATTGGAATCATTTGCGAAGTCAAGGCTATTTTGAGATAAGAAGCTGTAACATGTGTAACAATAATAATATGAATCACTGACGAGGAGAAAATAATAAGAGCTACCCCACTCCACCATGTTTTCTAATAATAATAATAATAAGACCCCTTCACCATGTTTTATGATAACAATCCACAAGCCATACCACGTTGCATCAATGTTGAACCAAGGAGGTTGAAACAACGTCAATGACGCTGGTTCAACATTGATGTAACGTTGTATGGCTAGCAGGAGTGTTTTAAATGCGTATAATGTCTCACATTGCCGAATTGAACCCCAGTAGAGTAATACTCAATATAGATATGCCTTCCGGAGTGCTCCTTGCAGTACCGTACTGATCCTTGCTTCTTTGCATCCTTGTTCCGTGTTCCGACCGAGATCTACCAGCAGTTACCGACGAAACTTTGAAAATTTAATTTAAAAAATTAGATATGCCTTTTTTTTAGAATTGGTCCCGGTACATGTAACAACATAGATGATCGCTGTAGGCTATAGTGTTTCTTACGTGCTGAGACATAGATTACCTCCAGAATATCACTCGGAGTGAATATTGCTTTACGTCGCTTTCTGCACAATCATAGCAATATCACGACAGAAGGAAGTCCGAAGCCCCTACTCTTATTGCGAATGACTTCAAGGGTTCTTCATAGTGCACAGTACCCTAGGCAGCACTGTATACTCCAGGCCTTTGAACAGTTTGGAGAACTATATATGCACAACTACAATGACAAATATTCGCGGCCCGACCAGGATTCGAACCTGGTACCTCTAGGTTACAAGCCCCAGTCGATACGAATGAGCCATCGGGGTCGGCCAATATCCAAGTGAGCACGTCACATTGACCTAATGCTGCACTGCGTCCTGCACTCCAGGTAGATTTAGGAGGTAGTCTGGCCCAGGTGATCATACTAGATCAAAACAGATATGTCCCTCTCCCCACATCTGTTCATCATTTTGTAATGTGTCAGGTGGGACGCAAGCATCCCGCAAATATGAAGCATTCCAATGTTGTTTTAGTGCTGGGCCGGCATCGTATATGTAGTATTTGTAGGGATATGTATGTGTGGCTCTTCCTTACACCCATCACAGCCCACAAACACAACATTAGAAATAATGTTGGCTCAACAGTGTGGTATTTGCTGGCAGTGTGTAGGTCTATTGTACCATGGGTCGGTGGTTCGACACTGATGCACAGTGTAGTTCTTCACGTGCAGATGACAAATCAACCCACAGCCACGAACAGTCCGTCTCTGCCATTCGCCACTGCATGGTATTCTATCTCATACAAGTGGAGAAGTAGCCCTACACGTAGCTATGTCCAATACCCCTGCTTTATCTGTTATGTAAAGGAGTAAAAGCCCAAGGTGTTCTGCATTCTTCACAGCTCAGAACTCCGAGGGTTTTAAGTGATTTAAACACATCGGACCATGACATTCTAAACTAGTAAACCGAGAATGGAGAGTTATTGTTGAATGAGACAGATACGCATCAATTGTCAAGCCATATAATACAGCTGTCAAGTGAGTGGGCCATAGAAATAAACTTTATTTCTATGGAATTAAGCCCCAAAATGAGGATCGCTCATAATCAACATGACCCAGCGTAACCTATATGTGCACAAAGGTGGCATAAAACCCCATCTCATTTTATTTCATAATCAGCTCGGTCAAAGGTATGGTGGTGTTGGTTATATCAAGTATCCTTGGTTATATCTTCACTACATTCCGTTGTTAGAAAGAAGAGTATAATAATGTAGTAGAATAATGTAGTGGTGTCTTTCAACATTGTGATGAGAAGATGTTGAATCATGTCTCTGAATTATTATGTGTGAGATTGACTCTTACAGTGCGGGGATCGACTTTAGACGTCAGCATCTGACGCTGAAGGAATTACAATATTGACTCATAACCACTGATAACATGGATAATCAAATGAACCGGAAAGAGCTAACCAAGACATTTATCATGATCTCAAATTGAAAAAACCCTTTGCTTTCCATAGTTTTAGAAAAACATTTCAGCTCATTCAAGGTTCAAATAAGCCTCCTCAGTTTCATGCTTGTATATTCTTTAAAGCTCCCTTGAATGTGGTTTCCTCGCAGTTAAGCATCCTGAAGAAATCCGTGTGGGTTTCATATGACACCCATTAAGTAAATACAAGGCATTGTATTGACTGCCTTCTGCACTCCTCCTACTAGTATATTGTTTAAGCAAATGAAAAACATGGTTTCTTAATATATAAAATGTGTAACTTAGTACATTCTGGTTTAGTATTTGAGTGTAGACTCATTCAGTACCACCGTCTTGGTAGTAAACTATCGTATCTGTCACTTGACAATGTGGACAATGTGGCAGTTACAAAGTGTTTACAAAGTGTTCACGATACAAGTGTAGGCTAGAATCTGACTATTCTGTAGCATCCCAGGAAACACGATACATCAACCCAATGTTGGTCCAATGGTGGGCCACCGTCTACGACGCTGGCCCAACATTTGACCAACATTGGGGCGATGTATCGTGTCTGCTGGGATGGCTATGTTCAGCATCCACCACACTGATGCTATGTGACCTCGCTGCCTTCAGCGTCTGCCCCAGAATCAATACTGACATTAAAGACATCCCCCGCCAAGGGATTCAAACACGTACAACTTCTATTATCGCTCAGGGTCAGGCCTAATCTCCGTCGCGAGCAATCACAAAAGAGCAATTTGTTTGGTTTATCTTCGTCTGTCAGGGTTCTTTCTTACTACGATCTCTTCGTCTTCATCGTGCACATGGGCTGTTTGTTTCTCTTTAATCGTGGTTATTCCATGTTATGTTATTCTTTCCAATATCAAGATCGCTGTAGTAAAACAGTTTCTCGTTTGTAAAATTAATTTCTAGTTTGCTGCTTTGCATCATGCTCTACTTTTATTGCACCGTTCGGCCTATAATATAGGCCTAGAACCCCTGTACCATAATTTTACAAGAGACAACAAGTCGTTGGCGCAGTCCAAGTTTTCATAATATCTGGGCCACAACTAACCCTTACGAACGCAGCATTTGCGTTTGTGGAATTATTTATATTGTCGGATTCATATCATCCTGCAGTCTTTATATGTATTTGTTCTCACTCTGGAAGCAACTAAGTCTGCATCTGTGAGGATGATTCACATTGACCGTGGTGAATGATTTTCTTAGTCTATTATCATGTAATTGTCATGACATTTTACAAGCACTATTTTCTAGCGATGGGGCGACCACCCTGATTATTGCATTGAAAAATATTGTATAGTTTTAAAACCAGTCTATTTAACCCTTTGAAGCCTGAATTCATCATTGTTATCTTCATCCACTACAAGCCGTGAATTGCTATCCCAATTCTCGACTTGTAGTGGATGAAGACGATTGGAAGTGGGTGGCAAATGGAATAAACGATTTTCATTAATAACCAGTTCCATAAATAAATTGTTCTAAAACCTCTATTTTTAGGAAATCAAGTTATCCTTCAAAAACGCCAAATGATGCTTTAATGCATCGTGAGGGTCGAAAGGTTTAACATGTAGTAAATAAATACAAATGTGGCCGTCTATGAATCCATTTGCTTCCTCTCAGAATTCAATTCATTTCAAATGGTCTGCCTTCTGAAATACCTTCTAGAACATCGTAAAATTGTCAGCTTATTGTCGCCTCATGACTAGACAATAGTGAGTACAATATTTCATGAAAATTGGTTCAGGAATGACTCAGGAATCGTCGAAATCCATTTATTTTGGTCAATGAATTTATTGTGAATCTGAGCTGGCATGATGTTGGCTAGCAATTGAGTCAGAAATAGAGTTAGCAATTCCAGCGTCACACGAATGAAAAATTCAGCTAATAACTCATCAGGACAAATGTCTTTCACTTTCTTATTGATTGACTGTGTCATTGTTGGCCTACCAGCGACCACCATCCCCGTTAACATGAAGCATTGATCCAATGGCGGCCTAATGCTGGCCCGACGTCGTAGACGGTGGCCAGCATTAGGCCGCCATTGGATCAACGTCTCATGTTAAGTGGGGATGTTCTCCATGTCTATGGTAAGGAAATCTTAAAAGCTCCATGTGAAATAATACCTGATCTTATAATGGATTTTATCCTGGGCAGACTATAATATTTCACCTTCCATTGATCAATGTAAACTGCGGATGGATTATCAGCCTCCTTAATAAACCAGCGTCATGTTCGACCAAAGTTGTTTTAATGTTGAAACAACGTCTGAAACAATGTGTCTTATGTATATCTGGTCATATTGGATTGTAAATATCGGCTAGTGGGGAACCTCCGTGACCGAGAGGTAGCGTGCTCGGCCTTTGACCGCCAGGGCTCAAATTTCACATCCTGTGTCTGGAGAACAATGTCATCTCATTAATATCTTCAAAAGGTTCTCCTGGCCCAGTTTAGCCTATATGTGCTTTTAGGTGGCCTAAAACCCCATTCATTTCTTTTTTTTGTAAATATCGGATTTTATCTGAGACTGAAGCATGTACATTGTTCCACAATAATGTAGAAACATTAATTTTGCATCAGTTTACCAATCCCCCCACCCCCCCAAGGGATTAAGACACGTATCGGCCACTTTAAAAAGCAGTTGATACGACCCTTTAACACCAAATGAACCGTATAGGCACACATATATTATAGCCTTCCTAAATTTGATTTTGCTATTGGTGTTATCGCGTATGTACATTTCTGCCGTGCAAAGCCAAAAGGACGAAAAGGACAAGAAACCCCTCAAAAAGACCCAAAAACGATATTATATAATAATGTTACTAGTTATTTACGTTATATTTAAATAAGCCATATATCAAACATACTGTGATACATAAATCATACATGTATTTGAAATATGCCGTTTATTGACGCTATTATTATAAAGCGTGAATAAACTTGACACACAAACTTGAAAAAAAAACGGAATATATTTTAGATACTAGGTTTGCCTCTCCCAATACCACAAGTTGTCAAGCTATACCGGCTGGGAATGAACAAGATATTTGGCATGCTATCCGGGAAATAGTGCACAGTGTCCGAGAACAACAACATTACAAATCATCCTATAACAGTCAGTGACCTATGCAATGGCTGGATACCATATCACTCACATAAACGCCAATAACTTTATATATGAAAAGTTCTTGCTATAGCCAATACATCACGTTGGACCTATGTCGGTTTAATGTTGGGACAACGTCTACGACGTTAGCCCAACATTGAACCAGGAAAGAAATGATCAATAAATTTTCTAGATTGACTGTTTGGTTTCAAATTGTGCCTATTTGAGTATTTTTTACTAACTTGAATGTGTGGGTCGTGGTAGCAGGACACAACCTCAAGTGAGTAAAAATTAATCAAGTTTAACCCTTCAACCGCCAAATTATTTAATATTAATTTTCACCCACTTGAAATTGTGTCTCGCTGACGCGATCCACAACTTCAAGTGAGTGAAAATTATTCAGATTTGACAAAATGGAAGTCAACTGTTTTCAAATATTGCTGGTTGATGTCACATTTTATCATTAACATGTTTAAAAGATGGTACTTAATGTGCTAATAAAAAATAAAAACCCGAATATATGCGGCACTGGCGGTTGAAGGGTTAACGTGTCAATGGTAAATAGAGGCCTCCATGTTTATACGAAATTTCACGTTTTAAGGATATTTACTTGAATATCTCAAGTATCCAGCTATAACAAAATAATTTCCCTCAGAAACCGAAGTGTTTTTTTGTGCGAATTGCCACTATAGGCTCGCAGGGGACTTTCACACATTTTATAATGTGTTTGCAAAGTACAAATGCAAACAATACATATACAACATACGGAAATATCGCCCGATTGCTGACAAAAAACTCATGCTATTATACATGTACCATGCCTCATTAGCAGCCCTATGATATCAATATGATCAAAAGTGGATATGACATCAGCCCATTCCTTCTCGATATTACCGAAACATGTCAGGCTATGGGTCCATCCCAGCAAACACAAAACGTTTGTATAACATTTCTACAATGTTGGACCAACGTCGAAGACGTTGGACCGTCGTTGTATAAATGTATGTTTTGTGTTGGCTTGGGATATGCACGTTACGTAGGTCAGGCCTATACTTTTTCAATGCACCAGTGAGCAGGGTAAGTTAGTTTGCTGTGCTCATTATGTAGGCCAGGCCTATGCTTTTTTAATGCTCCAGTAAGTTAGTTTGCTGTGTTTAACATTATTTTTCCTTCTCTTTGTTTGATACCTATAATATGCAGCAAGATTAAACCTAATGTATCATGTATATAGCAGAGTAAGTTCAAAAACATATTATGTTAATCCTTATCCTGCCAAGTTAATCTACTGAATTTTTCAGCCACTTGAAGTTGTGTCTCGCTACCGCGACCGACAACTTCAATTGGCTGAAAATTATCATATTTGTTTAATTTGCAAATCGTGATGTTTAGACACACATTTCATTCCCAATAACAGTGATTTGTTTGACTAATAAAACAGATTATAAACGACAATAGTCGTGATCAGCAGGATAAGGGTAAAACCCTTGCAGGGTGGGGACCGTCTTTACACGTCAGAGTCTGACGTATAAAGACGGTCCCCGCACTGAAAGAATTAAAATATTTCTAATGGCCGTAGACAGACCTATAACATAGGTATTCAAATGAATCAGAAAGAGATAACTAAACCATTTATGATGATTTTAAATTGATAAATACCCTTTGGTCTCCATGGTTTATATAAAATAATTCAGCGTTGTGAGAATTAGAATGTAGAGTGTGTATTATAGAGGACTAACCTGTTACAGCCCATGCTGGCCGGGGAGACACATGTGTTATGCCGAGTGTAAACAGATGCTACTGGTACAGAGTACCTGCTACGATACATAACACCCATCTGACAGCGCCAGACGAAAACCCGGCCCAGAACAGAGAGGAAGAGTCAAGCGAGAAAAAACAATCCGTCCAAATATATCCGGAATATGCGGGGAGCTGCCAGTACGAGCCTCCAGTAGGGATTCACTGATGGCAGAGGCGGGCAGCACGCCAGAACACGGCGGCTAGAGTTCAACAGATGTTCCCAGCCGAGTCCACGAGTCCATAACAGAGGTCCGAGATGATCTGAGGTCTTATTCACCAGGGCGAGATGACCGTGGTGGTGATATGGTGCCGTCCAGCTGTGGTCTCTCACAGTGGGGGGTGGTGGTCAGCTTGTAGAGAAATGCACGTTAATTGCGCAGATGGCAGCGGTTCATTGACTGGTAGCCGTGTTGATAAGGGATTGTGATGCTGCTGCAGCTGCTGCTGAGGATGCTGTAGCGCGATGTAGGCCTCTAAAGATGTTGCTGCCGCTGTAGTAGGATGCAGGCCTCCAAAGATGCCGCTGAAGCCACTGTGGCGAGATGCAGGGTGCTAAAGATGCGGCTGGGGTTGCTTTATCGGGGAAGATGCTGATGTTGCTGCTGAGGATCCAGCAAACACGAGACGTTGAAGCAACGCTGGTTTAATGTTGGCCCATTGTCGCAGACGGTGGGCCAACATTAACCCAGCATTGGTTCAACGTCTCGTGTTTGCGGGATGCTGATGCAGAGGTACATGCACGCGCACCCTGGTGGAAGACAGACACCCACTAAACACGAGGCCTTCAAACAATGCTGATCCAATGCTGGGCCAGCGTCGTAGAAGTCGTACCAGCATTGCCCCAGCATTGTTCCAATGCCTCGTGTTTGCTAGCAGGATGGCGGAGCATCTCTTACAGCAGGTCTGTTGTGTTGTGCAGAGATTGACTGACTGCAGTCAAAGATTAAACACCTTCACAGGGGCGGATCCAGGAATTGAGAGAAGAATTGTTACTATAGTCGGATTCACATTAATCGTGGTGGGTGATTTTCGCCGATTGTTCAGTCAATTCTCAACCAGTTTTCATGAAATTTTACCCACACTATTTACCATTCATGTCTTGAATACCCTGAAGGTTTTGCAAAGTTTTGATAAGTTAGACCATGACATGTAGTAAATAAATACAAATGTTGCCCTCTATAAACCCATTAGCTTCGTCTCAGAATTTTATTACATGCAAAATGGTCTTGACTGAGAAATCCGCGAAATTCATTCCCCCTGGTTGATGAATTTAATGTGAATATGCTTATAGAATTTATACACACCACAGCCAGTCTTCTTATATGCTCTAGAGGGGCCCGGGGCATGCCCCTGGAATTTTTTGAAATTTAAGTAAAGGCTTCAAATGGTACCTTCTAGAGCATATCTCGAGCCAAATATGACTTTTTTTGTGACGCTGAACGGAGGGGGGGGGGGGGAGGGGGGGGCTCAACCGTTTAATCCTTCAAACCTTCAAAGCATCATTTTGTATCCTTGAAAACTCCTACAACCAAGTGTTTAAGAATGACAATTATCGTGAAAATGTTTTGAAAGTATCATGACAATTTTATTTAGATTGTCACACACTTCAAGTCGTCTGCATCCTACACGAACCATTGAACCACCAGCCCCTGGATATGAAAGAGTGCAGCGGCAGATACACCCTTTCCTATCCAAGGCGACGACATTTTGATCTATTGTTGGTCCACCGCCTGCGACGCTGATACAACATTGACACAACATTTTGTGACTTTCGCAGACTGTGGACCAACACTGGCCCGGCATTGGGACAACATGTCACATATGGTTGCTGCGCTTTCAAGAGTGTATTTTACCCACTATTCATAATATGTAGTTTTTTTATTTCTGGTTTTGGTGCGGGCAACATTTCTATATTATGTGTTTTAATTTTTTTATCTGTACTGCATATTTCATCTGTATTATAACTATTATAGGCCTATAATTTACTGTTTGTTATCCTATAAAAAAATCACTACAGGGCACATATGAAAAATTGCTTAACTGCTAATAATGTCCACCCTGTATAAATATGTCTCAATAGATAATAAATAATAAATAATAAAATAATAATAAATGAATACGGTGGGCCAGCATCCTAGTATTGGGTGAATGTGTTGTGCTGGCCCGACATTGTACCAACATTGGGTGAACATCTCCTGTTTGTGGATAACAGATCCTGGCGTCTTCCACAATCTGGAATGTAGAAGCCTAGTGCACACGCTGTGAACCAAACACCACATCAATAGCCCTTTCAGTGCGGGGAGCGACTTTAGACGTCTAAAGTCGACCCCGGCACTGAAAGAGTAAAATATGTGTAATGGTCGTAGACACATAACATAGGTATTCAAATAAAACGGAAAGAGATAACTAAGACATTTATTATTTCAAATTGAAAAAACCCCATTAATCTCCATGGTTTATACAAAATTATTTCAGCGGTGCAAGGGTTGACTTGCGCCACATCAAGTGTGAAGTGTGAAGAGCGCCATATCAAGTGTGTAAACATTTAATTGTAGCCAGATTCAAATTAACCAGGATCGCATAATTTTCGCTGAACCGATTTCCTTGAAATTTTTAATAAAGGTCATTTTCTAATCAAATCCTAACAGCGGTAAAGTCTCGCAAAATTATATTACAAAATAATGTTACAACCTTAGCCTTTCGGCTTCATTGTCGTATTTATCATTTTTATGCATTACATGGCATAACTAAAAAACGAGCACAACATTGGCCTGGATTATGACGCACGATCATGCTAAAAATATCCGCCTCTGAGCTCGTTCTCCTGAGGATTTAGGCGCTGTAGAAATCTTAGTTATTAATTGCTATATTTTCTGATAGCACACTGAGCTATTTCTAATGTTATGTTGTCTTCACAGAAACTGGTTGGCACATGACAGAGCCACCTGGTGAATCACCCCGGCGTTCACTAAAAGACGGTATCAAATCTATTTGTGGTGTGAACGCCTATGCCTTGCTCCCCCATCACAATCAATCACAAAATTATAAATATGTTAGTGACCGACTTTGGAGTAATTAATAAATAATAAGTTTCCAATCTGATATTAACATATATTAACATATACAACACCTGTTTCCAGTCAGAGGTGGGCAAGTGGTCGCCACATGTGGCCTTTAAAGTAAAAAATGTCACGGTTTTGACGAAATATAAAACCAATAAAGAAAATTCTAGCTCTATGGTAGGCTTCTATGATCTAGGAAAATAGAATCATCTGATTTTTTTTTCTATGAGTTTGTAGAATACGTGCATGCATATATGTGCATTTAAAAAGAAATTTAATGCAAAAATACCATAATAAAAACAAATTGTTTGATATGTCGAGATATCATCGAATATATCATCTAACGTGTGAATGCGAATTCGCGGGTGAGATATAGAAAAAAAAAATTTGGCACTCAATTTTTAATGTAATGTTGAAAGACATTATATTTGATACATATCGTACAATAACTGTAAACTAATTAATTCATTTAAATTTGTGCAAACATCGCATTGTAAGCCATAGTCATGATAAAGAGAGAAATGTTTTTTTTCAGTCATGAACATGCGGAAATAAGATATAGGCCTACATTTTAGAATAAAAGTTTTATCTCATTCACGTAAATATAATTATTTTAATCTTAGCTTGAAACGGTTATTATACAGTATGGCAGATAATTATTATTATTTGTTTAATATATCCACGATGTTGTTAAATCATACGCTTGGATAATATTTAGTTATTTTTGTTGTTTTTTATATAGTTTTCATCATATCATTATAATTATGTTAACTGTACTATGAATGTTGTATTTAATTTGTTTTTAATAATAATAAAAAACAATCAATGAGGGGTTGTTGTGTTTTTAGTTCCTTTGTAATTCATCCCTTGTTGTTGATAATGTTGATAAACCCAGCTGCTTCGATTGGGGATTTCCCCGCATAGGAAGCTCCCGCTGTTTATGGTTTCCTTGTGAAGCCATAAGGAAAGCGCGGTGTGACGTAATTTATGACATTGCATCTCACAGCCTCGATCTGACTGCCAGATAAGACGTGCCAGTACACACAACACCCAGCAAACACGATACGTTAACTCAATGCGGGTTCAATGCTGGGCCAGCGTCGCAGCCAATTGCACAGCATTGAGCCAACATTGGGTTAACGTCTCTTCGCTGCTGGAAATGCTACGTCACCACGTGACACACACTCATATGTGTATGACGTCATCAATGGTTCGTACTTCCGGTAGTGAAGTTATCACTTGTTATCTGAAAGGCGTATCTATAGACCCACCCCCTGTGATAATGTTGTAAAAACGTAGTACAGCTTTTCGCACTAAATGAGGCGTTGTCCGTGTCTAATGTACGCTGCTGCTGGAGAGCAAAACAGGCACAACTTGACACGACGGGGGCTGGACAACGACTGACCCAGTGGGAATCGTTCACCTGCTCTGAACACAGGTGACTAGGGCCGAAAACGCGACGCTGCTGGGTTGAACACTGATCCCACAATAACATGGCATGATAAACATGACTAGTTTAGTTGGCCTTTTAGTTGATATGGTCAGAAAAATGTAATTTTTATTCAATTATTCGCTCGTTCGTTCATTCATTCATTCATTCATTCATTCATTCATTCATTCATTCATTCATTCATTCATTCATTCATTCATTCATTCATTCATTCATTCATTCAATGATCATTCATTCATTCATTCATTCATTCATTCATTCATTCATTCATTCATTCATTCATTCATTCATTCATTCATTCATTGTGTCTTTGTTTGTTTATTTAGTTATTTGCTTGTTTGGTTGTTTATTTATTTGTTTGTTTGTTTGTTTGTTTGTTTGTTTGTTTGCTCGTTTGTTTGCTCGTTTGTTTGTTTGTTTGTTTGTTTGTTTGTTTGTTTGTTTGTTTGTTTGTTTGTTTGTTTGTTTGTTTGTTTGTTTGTTTGTTTGTTTGTTTGTTTGTTTGTTTGTTTGTTTGTTTGTTTGTTTGAATGACGATTGATTCTTAGAAATCTACTTCTGTAAGATAAACCATGTCCGCAAGCACCAAATCTTATCAATTTTCCAGAAATCCTTTTCTCTAGAAACACAATACATTGACCTAATCTTTATTTGTTGTTGAACCAACGCCTTCGACGCTGGCTCAACATCAAACCAACATTGGCTCAACATTTTACGCTCGATGGGATATAGCGAGCCCAGCAAACACGATATATATATACAATGTTGGAACAATGTTGGTTCAGCGTCTGCGACGCTGGTCCAACATTGTACCAGCACTAGATTTATGTCTCGTGTCTGCCGGGAGAGATTATACTCAGCACGGCTGATTTTGTCACGTTGCGCTTCTGGTTCCGGGCTATAGTCACACCGCCCCGTGGCTCCCAGCGCCCTGTCCCCAATCATAACTCACCCAGGGATTCCAGGAAGCCTCTAGCAGCCAGTAGATTTCGCTATGTTCCCGCTGGTTGTCACGTGACAGGAAAAGACCAGACAGACAGATTACGCTAGAGGGCGCTGCAGTGGAGATAAAAACACCAAACATAACATACGACAAAATTAATTTCCTTTTCAAACTACTTCCAATCGATTCCTTGGTGTTTAAAACCGTAAAATTCAGTCTAATTTTGTGAAAATCTACAAAAGATTGACAAAGATATGGAAAATTACAGTTTATTGACCGTTTTCGCAGAAATAGGGTAATATGTTTAATATTATAGTATAAAATAGTATAAAATAGTATAATAATATGTTTCTCAAGAAACATAGGCAATAACCATTGACCATTCCTGTGACTGATATGAGCACCGAAGGCACTTGTGATCAGAAAGAAATTTATAAGCAGAAAAAACAAGTAAATGAAAAGAAAAACAACTGGACAACATTGACTTAATGTTTCCTTCTAGAATGGCGTCTTCTGCCATCGACCACCGCCAGCGCTTTTTAACCCCCCCCCCTCCGTAACGCTTAAACCAACCCCTCTAGGCATTACGTAATTGTTGAACGGTAAGTAAGTAAGTAAGTAAGTAAGTAATTGTTTATTAAAGTGACCAGTACATACATATATTTCACATAGTATAATAATACACGAAAATAAATACCCAGCCCTCTAGGGCTTATTAGTCACTGTGTTATAACATTTATAACAACTTATTTATAACAACTATGACAATACACACATATATATATATATATTTGAAACATGGATGAACAACCCTACTAGCAGATGAAAAATAAGTAATATAAAAATAGTAATATTAAAAAAGCAAAAGAAATATGTATTTTAATTAAACATAACGTTCTGTCTAATTTGCCAAGCTCCATATATAAAATTTATTGTCAGTTTTACAAATCTGTCGTCCATCAAAATTCTAAATTTCTCAGTATCCGTATATTGAGGGAAAAGGCAGTCTAAAGATAGAACATTCTGATATAGTTCAGTTCTCAATTCCTGATACCTAGGGCAATAACATAGGAAGTGAATTTCATCTTCTACTAGATTCAAATTACATATTTCACACAACCGTTCATCTGCAGGTACATTGCGATACCTGCCCGTCTCTATTGCTAAAGGAAGAATACCGCTTCTAAATTGACAAAAAATAGATCGTTTACACTTTGGGATTAATAAACTAACATACAATTCTGTTTTGAGATTTATTTTAAATAGAGCATATGTTCGTAACTTGGGTTTAGATGCCACGCTTAGTTTCCAATGATGGGTATCCTTTATGACTAGATGTTCTTTAACAGCTTGCAACGGTATATGTGAAATGTCATTTGAGGTTATATCTAAATCTAGCTCTAGAAATATAGACTTCACTCTTTTTACCCAACCCAAATTATTGTTTCTCATGTACTTTAACACTTTTAAAGGTAACCTCTGCTCATTCATCATTATTGTTCTGTTCCATAATTTTGTAATACATGCGACATGTCTCGAGAAGGGAGAAACCCAATTTACTTCACCATGTAGTGCTGGGATTGGAGTTTTCGGTCCAACTCCTAAAAAATACCTCAACGCACGGTTTTGTAATTTAGAGCAATCATCATGCTTAGTATGACCCCAGACACCAGCAAAATAGTCAATAATGGGTACAACAGTACAATCGAACAATTTTTTATATGTAATGTATCCTACATCTTTCAACGTCTTAAATTTTGATATGCATGCTCCTAATGCTCTCCCTCCTTTAGAACATAGCTCATTGATACTTGCTTTGAAATCCAGGTGTTCCTCTAAAATAAAACCCAAATATTTATATTTCTGTACAATATCAACAGTTTTATTTTGAAAAGTGAATAAAAAATCTGTAATTGACACGCGCACTTTGCGAAAATGTAGAATTTTAGATTTAAGATGATTTACACTCATGCGCCATTTATTGCACCAATTTTCAACACAGTTTATTAAAGTCTGAAGGTCATTTTCATTTTCTGCCATCAGAGTTAAATCATCAGCGTACAACAGATGCGAAATTCTATCATCACCAAGGGTAATACCTATTCTCAGCAAATTTAATTCTGTGGACAAATCGTTTATAAAGATATTAAAAAGCGTCGGAGAAAGCACATCTCCTTTGCGCACACCACATTCAGTTTCAAACCAGTTTGACAAATCATCATTAACTTTTACTGATGACCTAGTTTTAGTGTACATAGATTTAATTGCAAAATAGAAGGGACCGTCTACAGAAGATCGAAGCAATTTATACAATGGAAGCTCTCGATCGACCCAGTCGAATGCTTTTGCAAAGTCTATGAATGCAACAAAGGTATGTTTATTTTGATCCATACGGCTGCTAATAACACTTGATAAAACAAAAGCGTGGTCTTCACACGAGCGGTGTTTTCGAAACCCGTTTTGCTCTTCTGTTAAAAAGTCAACGTTATCCAGATAAGCTACTAGTCGGTGATTTAAAATAGATGAGTACAGTTTATATACATTAGATAAAAGGCTGATACCTCTGTAATTAAGAGGGACAAATTTATCTTTTGTTGAACATTTTGGAATGGGTGATATAATGGCTTCTTGCCATACGCAAGGAATAATGCCCCAGTCAAAACATTTATTAAAAAGTGACCACAATGGAATCAGAAGGGAAGGATCAGTAAGAACCTCGTTTGGCAAGCCATCAATGCCAGGGGATTTCTTTGGTTTTAACCTTTTAACTGCATTTTCTATTTCATGATAACCAATGGGTTCATTCAGCATAACCAATCCAGTATAATGTGTACCCATTGTATTTTCTAATAATAATAATTTGTGTTCCAGGCACGCATTATAGAAATTCAAACTAGTTTCTTCAACATCATGGGCGGGGGCCCTAGGGTAGTGGTTAGCACCGCTGCCTTTCACGCCAGAGTCCGGGGTTCGGTTCCCGGTCTCGGCGGTTTGAAAGAAACAAAATTGTTTCTTCCCCATCCACGTGTGAAAGTTAGTATTGTGGGGAGCCTCCGTGACCGAGAGGTAGCGTGCTCGGCCTCAGACCGCCAGGGCTCGAATTTCGAATCCTGTGTCTGGAGGACAGTGTCATCTCAATCATCTCACCATCCTCAGGAGGTTCTCCTGGCCCAGTTTAGCCTATATGTGCACAAAGGTGGCCTAAAGCCCGATTCATTTCATTTTTTTTATTTCTTCAACATCACCATTGGCTCTATTATACAGTTTTTTAAAAAATCCTCACCCCATGTATCTAGTACATCAAGTCGATCTGTGACAAAATCCTCCCCCCTTTTCACTCTATCTGGTAATTTTTTACGTTGACTTGGTAGCAGATTATTGACCCGATTCCCCAGACGTCAGCCAAATTCCTGGGTGTGAAGAGCGCCCAGTGCATGGCCCTGCGCGAAATTAACATCGATACACTGGTCTCGGCCTTAACTCGACGAGGCCACCATTAACGTGATCGCCTAGTCACATTGAAAAGGGAGAAACAAGGATAGACCTATTTCTCTGAAAACCCCACACAGGATCAGCGGGGTTCGATCCCGGGACGCTGCATGACTGGCGAGGCAGTCAGGCGCTCTAACCATTGCGCCACGTCCCCTTCTTCTCACGACGCCAGCTCTCTAGCACAGCAGCCTCTTTAATGTCTGTGCTACCATAGGCCTATACGGCGTTAGCAGGCGCGTATCCAGATGGGAGGGAGAGGGTGGCCGCAGGGGGCTCACGCCTACCCCTTTTTGTGCCAATTTATTTAAGTTGTACCCTAAATATGCCCAAAAAAATCTTGGGGAGGGGGGGGGGGCGACTCCCAACGCCCTTAGCCGTGACGAACTTGTTTCAGTCACTAGGGCCAAGCCCTCTCCTTTCTAATATCCTGGCATCGCCCCTATATGGGCGGATATCAAGCGACTGTTCCCACGTGAGCGCTGAAGTAGCTCAGTAATTTCGGTTGAATGACATGTTACTTAAATATATAATAATAATTGTGTTTATTGCCATAAAATTCCAAACATCAACATACACAACAACCATAATAAGGATGCTGACAACGGGAAACAGACAGATTGCATATACCATGTATACAGGGCCTACCCTTTTAACTTCAACTATTATATATGTATCACAACTAATTCATTCTAGTTATTGAATTTAACAGTAATCTGTCAACTTATTCATCCCAAGGAGTGAAAACAACAAATATTTGTAGCCTTCGCTTTTATGTATTTATTTTTAAACTACGTCCGCTCCCCCCCTCCCCCCCCCCCCCCTCGGAAAGGAGTCCAATGTTGGATTTCATATAAACCTGCATTCGTTGGCCTATATAACCTGTACTGATAAACTTTTCGTTTGTGATATAATTACAAAAACTACGACCCAATGGTGGGTTACTGTTGGTAATCCAACATTGGAATTTTTCGGGATCCCCTCAGGCGTCTACACTCTCGTACACACCCACGCGTCGTCTTTATCTTGATAGACATCCATGCCGCATCGATTTTGAAGAACACGATCTCTTTTGCTGGGAGGGGAATATAAGTTCCCCTTTAGATTGTGTGCAAGATAATCGGAAGGCGATTAAGGAGTGAACCTGCGCAAAATGCGCGCGTGCAGCGTGGAATCATCCCAATGTTGGCTTATGGTTAGCTCAATGTATGAGATGCTGGCCAAGCATTGACCCACATTAAAACCTTTGGTGCGGGGATCTACTTTAGACGTCAGAATCTGACGTCTATAGCGTGGATCAATACGGGACGGGTGTAGTATGGGCATGCAGCCTCAGCCCTGGGGATTCTATAATCAGACGACAAACCACACATTTTGTCAACCACCACATTCACATGTTAGTCACACATTTTATTGCGTTTTTATCGGCAAGTCGCAGAGCCAACCTTTGCTATAAATATCGCATTGCTAGGGGCCTATAGATACATTATAATAATAACAATTATTAATGTTACTTTTATCATTATTCGTTAATCTTATTGCACAATAAATGTAGCTAGTTTATTCAGGCACGATTTACATGTAATCCTAACATTATCGATATCAAATTAAGACCATAGATAAAATAATATCTATAGTTTAAAACAACGATTCAACTGGCTCTCGGTGTAAACATACTTATCATTATTTTGAGTTTTGAAATAAGTGTTGCAAATATATTAATCACTACTCACCATTTTTTGTCAATATATATATTTTTGTTATGATATTTATTTATTGTTAGTTTTTGAAACAAATCAGAATCATTCGCACCATGTTCGCACAGATTTAAATCGTTTGAGGTCTGTAACTGCATCGTATCAGCGTACGCCCTACCCGACAAACATGAAATGTTGGCCCAAAGTTGGTTTACTGTTGGCCCACCGTCTACGACGTTGGCCAAATAGCAAACCAACGTTGAGCCGACGTCTCATGCTTGCTGGGTAAACAAGTCAGAATTATTCGCACAAATTTTAATCATGTCTGTGGCTGCATTATTGCACTTCATAGTAGGGCCTAATGTAAGTATATCCATTGAGAGTCATTAGTGAGAGAGAATGGGATACATTGTGAGCTTTTTGAATATACTATCTGCCAGGTAAGGGGGGGGGGAGGGGGTGGTACATGTATACAGTGTACATGTCATGTCACTAATATATCTATGAAAATATTTGTCACTTTATTCTGGAAAAGGCTAACACAAAAGGAAGCCACTTGTTTTGACAACGTGATGATTTGTGGGGGAGCCAGCAGCGAGGTTAATATTGTATCATATTACGCCGAAGCGTAATTTGCTAAAATATCAATCTCGTGAAAATGTAGCAATTGGTGTACATGGATTACTGATCAATAATATAGAGAATTATTAAGTATACATCAGACATTGCTGCCAATTAATACGAGGCGCCGACAGAGAGATAAATGTTTTAGCATATTGCGCATGGGCATTAATTGCTAAAATATCCACAGCGCGAAAATTTAGCAATAAAAATAGTCATCAAATATAACAGAGCATACTTGATTATTCATCAGACACTGCTGCCAATTACAAGAATTACCAGAGCTTCAGCTGATTGGAAGCATTGTTAGAGCAAGGAGGTGTTAGAGGGAGGATAACATTGTAGACGATGGACCAGCATTGATCCAGTATTGCATCAATGTCTTTTACTGAATGTAATTTATAGCATCGAAGGTGGAGTTGCTTTGGTCGGTACCCACTGGACACACGACGTTGTTGCGACGTTGAATCAACGTAATTGACGTTGATTCAACGTCGCAATAACGTCGTGAGCCCAGTGGGTATAATGTGGGTTCGACTCCGGACCCCAGGTTTGAATTACGGTCAGGCCGGGTTGTTGTCATGTTGTACATTTCGTAGCGTGCACCGTTAAAGCCTTTTGAAAAGAGCAGGTCATAGCCTTGACTTCTGGCTTTCTTCTTTCCCGATATTGCCACAAGGTATCACGTGCATAGAAAGCGACAAAGCAATATTCACTCATCCACCCTCTTTCTCTTGAGGCTGCAACTGTCTTTTACCCTTACAGCGCGGGGATCGACTTATAGAGTCTGACGACTAAAGCCGATCCCGCACTGTAAAAGTAAAAAATATTTCTAATGGCCGTAGACCCATATCATAGGTATTCAAATAAATCGGAGAGCTGACGAAGGCATTTATAATGATTTCAAATTGAAAAAACCCTTTGGTTGCGATGTTTATTACAAATTAATTCAGCGCTTAAAGGGTTAGCTTTAAAAGCTGGGTCATCCTCTGGCCTGTTAGCTGGAGCTGAGTAACAGCCTCACCTGATACTCCATTCATTCCGAGAACTGTCAGGATCAAAGAACAACACAATAAGAAGACTAAGCTACTTGAAGCTAACGTTGCCATCAAGAAAGTATGTATTGTTCTGGGGTACTGAAATGATTGCTAGTAGTAGTACTTTTCGCCCCCATCCGGGGAGGGTCATTAGGAATCTGTCTACAGCAATCATCCAAGGGCAGCTGCAGCCTCCTCGTATCTGGCCATAATCTTCGGGCGGATTGCCAGTGGCGTACCCTGGTTCCTCCGCTCAACAGCGGAGCCAATGCAGCACCCGCATCAGTGATGGCGCTGATGTAGACTGTGGTAGCCTTAAATAACCGGCAATAGCGTGTTTGACATTAGGTCTCTCACGTGGGATGAATGGAGCAACCCAGAGGGTGTTATCCTTCCTATTATTACTCTGGGGACTATCCGACCTGAGGATAGCGGAGCTGCTCAAAATGCCACAGAGTTTCAGCATAATTTGCACAGGTCTCGGGCCGTCTGGGCATGTCCGGGGCTATATATCCCCTAGATATGCCCAGAACCAATTATCGGGCGAGCGGAGGAAAACGCTCTCAATAACCCACCATGCCCTATCACCCCCACCCTCACATCATCATCTGTACATCATTCATCTCATCAATTGACTACAACGTTTTTATCGTATTACAATATGTCACTTAAAAGACCTTTTGTGCCGAAAAGTGACGTAAAGCAATGATTTACTATTACTACTATTACTATCTATTGTTCTCCCAGGAAACACAGCACCCTGCCCCAATCCTGGAGTAATGTTGGCCCACCGTCTGCGACGCTGACCAACATTGATTCAACCTGGGTCAACGTGTTGTGTTTACACAATGAAACCATTCGTCGGATTCTGTGAAGAACTCAGCATTTCAACCCTGGGCAGACAGAGTGACTGTGATCGTCCTTCAACACCCACTGTTTACACCTATCGACCCACCCACGGACACATGCACCCAAACACCCACCCACCGACAGATACACCCACCCACCCACTAAGTGGCAGATGCACCCGTTCATGTCTGGGGTTACGATACATCATATAAATCACATTGTAATAGAATTGTTATTCATCATATTCTAATAGAAGCATTATCTAATCATCAGTATTGGCTTTAATAGTATCAAGGCATTAATTTAAAAATATTTATTATTATAGATAAAATATTGTACAAATTTTAAAATTTAGTTTTATAATCAAACACCTGCATGTCAGATGGTCTATGTAAATGCGAGACGTAAATGCCTTAACATGGATAATCCTTTAAAATAATAACTTTAAAATCTCATCGATAAAATTAATATAGTATTTTTCTATGTAATTTGATAGCATCTGGTTGTTTGTATTGGTTATTGCAAGAGTAGTAATTTTAGTGTCACATATTTTTTTCTTTACATACCTACCTTAGACTAGTCCTACATATTCATCACACAGCAAGAAACTTTAATTGACTTTAGATTTTGCTGTAGATAAAAAAACAACTAACTAACTGAAAGTAATGTAGGCTATTCTGTTATTTTGTGGCGACATGAACATAAATTCAATTTTGCAAGTAGTCCTGGGGCTGATTCTGAGAACTAGTCTAAATCCAGAGTTTGCTGGACCCCCTCAAAGAACATAGGTTTCTCACTTTTTTTCTTTATTTGGTATGTATGTAACTAGTTTCAAAACATTACCCCTCTAAAAATGTGTCCGAAAGAAAAAAAAATCTCCTTTAAAAAAAATTATGCTTTCTCCTTTTTTTGCAGAATTTTTTTTTTTTCTAATTTATGCCTAAGTAAACACCAATTATTACACTGCAATATTTTTTATATATATAAGTATACTGTTAAATGCGTACTAGGTTAAATTTGAAATAATTGGTCTGGTTTTTGTCAGCTACAAGTGTACAAATGGCAATATTCTCATTTTCATCAGAGCACTATGACCGACTGCAGGAAATGGTTCTCAAAGGGTCTTTCGGGCACATTTTGAAAGGGGTAATGTTTTTAAAGTGGAAGCTGGTGAACCAAAGAAACAAAATATACCATAAAACCTATGTTCTTCTAGGGGTGCAACAAAATCCAAGTTTTCAGAATCAGCCCCAGGACTAAAGGGGCAATATATTACTTTCGGGAATTATCTTTATTAAAACAACCACTACTACAAGTTCGTCAAATGCGAACAATTTATCGACCCAAAACTGCTTCGACTCATGAACAGTGACCTGCCAAAGACGAAAATGCAAGCTGCATGGCGCCATGCTAATGACATTTTTATGGCATTCTTGTGGTCAAAAGCACAGTTTTTGTTATCTAGGCTATGGAAAATTATACATTTCTGATAGGCCTATGCATAAAACTAGTTAAACAAAAGTGGAGGTCACTGCAAACGAGAACACTGCTGGGGTCACATGATTCGTGAAGTCGCCGGCTTTGCCCACCTGTTTTTTTCTCCTCAGAAGGTAAACGTACTTTCACAAGTTGGGTTATTGTTGCAAGATGATGAGCTAACCACCTAGAGTGACTAATTGTTGCCAAATTATGGTGATGCAAGTTGGACACAATACGGAGCTTGGCCATTGGTAGCTCCGCCGTCATCAGGGAGTTCAGGACACCCCGTGTAGGAAATTTCATCATAATCAATGGAAAGTAACGAACTGAGCTGGTCCCCAGGCATTGGTGAAACAATGGAGATAGTGAAGCCTTTACTATCTCCAGAGATTCTTTATTATAACCTTTGCTATCTCCATGGTGAGACTCACCAAAACTACAGTCATATCGCAAATTGGATCATGGAGCTTTGTCCCTATCGTTCAGATAAAAAATATATCTGTAAATGAGTAGAAACTACGAAAATAACCTGAATCCAAGGTGTGATAGTGGAAAATGTGTTTTAGCGGGTCGTTTCATTATGAAAGTTTTATATATTTTAAAATTGGTTGGACAGATAATGAGAAAGAAAATCGTCCAATTGATTAATGTCTACTTTGACTCGGATCAAAATCAATTTGGACCAGTCGAAATAGTTTACAGTATGAAGAAATTTTCAAATCTCTAATGAATGAAACAAACAATGATTTTAATTAATCTTATTTTATTGGCGGCAAAATAGAAGTGACAGCTGTGAGCTCATTTTTCTCACGTTCAAATGTCGGCTACCAGATAACCATATTGATGGTATAAATATGGAGGTCCGGTAGCCTACTCTCAGTGTGGATTGACGTAGAGACGAACGCATGTCAACAACAGGCCTCGCTCAAAATTGCAGCACCAGTGAACCATACTGTTTACAATAATGACTCGAAATTTATTTATTCCTCTTTGAAAAGCTGTCAAAAAAATTTATCCCTCATTTCAGTCAGAGCCTACTTGGTTTGAGAAACTGGATTCCCTTTTAAAATGTTAGTAGGCCTACTATTGCCTAGAAAAGGTAAATTTTAAAATTTAGGTGTAGGGGCCTATGTAGGCCTATGCCTTGTTCTGTGAATGGCACCCAGTGCTTCCACTACACATTTCTAATATGGCATATATATAACGCCATGCTGCCTTTCATGCGGGCCATGCGGTCTTTTAATATCCAGTAGTCACCATGTTCCTATCGCCATTAAACGTTGGTCACAACAGCGATCAGTTATGATCTTAGTGACAGTCTCTTGACATGTACAATGCGGATTGTTTGCTTTGTAGAAATTCAATCGATATACCACTATTAGTCATACAGCTCGGGGATCGACTTTAGACATCATAATCTGACGTCTGTAGACGACAAAATTCGATCCCTGCACTGTAAGAGTTAAAATATTTCTAATGGGTGTAGACCCATAACATAGGTATTCAAATGAATCGGAAAGAGCTAATTAAGACATTTATGATGATATCAAATTGTAATAAACCATTTGGTCTCAAAGATTTTATAGAAAAATTCAGCGCACTAAGGGTTAAATCCCATGTGGCTCTGCTCAGTAAGCCACGCAATGCTTCATGGGTATGGCATTCACCTGATGTTGCAACACAACGTGAAATAAATGAAATCTGAAAACGAGGCTAAAAATGAAAACAAAAAAACAAATATATTTTCTCAACGACTTTGACTGTTTTATTCATACATCCCCTATTTACACATCGGTAAATAATATTTGCTAATGAAGCAGCATTTAAACCACCTGGAATGTGATGTCCTAACTCTGCTTATCCATGTACTGCTTAAACATCAAATATTATTATGATTATATACATAATTAGGACTACACATACAATTCAAAATGTGTGTCATTAAAACAACAATAATTTATGGATATACGACTAGCGTAAGAGTTCTGAACACTGATAAACAGTTATAAATTGATCCAAAGTTTACATGAACCAAATTATTAAATCTGTCTTTGCTTCCTTTTCGACTAAGCTAGACATAAATACTACAAATAGCATATCATATGTTCATAACCAAATAGTGATATGCTGTGCCTGTTGAGAAAGCTTAAAAAAAAATAGTGATAACAGGTTTTCAAAACCTGCATGTGTTCTAGTTGTGGTCACACTAGATATTCACAATAATTGACTGACCGGCAGAGGCGAGATATCAAAACAATGCTGGTTTAATGTTGGGCCACCGTCTGCGACGCTGGCCCAACATTAAAACAGCATTGTGTCGATTTGTTTTCTGTGGGTGGTGACCATTAGTTGTAAACGTCTAGGACAACATCTTGCTTTAAATAATGTACACACAGACATATACGCACTAGACATAATGATTGATATCAGTGGTTCACAGTAATATTAACCTTTGTGCTGCTGAAACTGTATATATATGGTATATATAGTTTAGAACTTTTTCATATCAATAAAAATATCAGTGAATTTGATAAAATAGTTTTTGGTGGATGTTTAGTTAATCCAAAAACTCAATATTGGAGATGTCTATTTTTATAAATATTTTCTGGTCATTTAAAGACGGAAATTGCGTTAGCAATTCCAGCTTCAAATGAATGAAAAATACAAGCAATTGATTTCACTTAATTTAAAAGTTTTTGGTAGATGTTTAGTTAACCCAATAACTCAATATTGGAGATATCTTTTTTCATAAATATAAATATTTTTCGTCATTCGAACCTAGAAATTGCTTTAGCAATTCCAGCTTCGACTAACTGAAAAATAGAAGTAAATTATATCACTTCATTTAAAATAGTTTTTGCTGGATGCTTAGTTAACCCAGTAACTCAATATTGTAGAGGTCTATTTTGCATTTGAAGCTGGGTTAGCAATTCCAGCTTCAAATGAATGAAAAATAGAAGCACACAATTCAGCAGCAGAGGGGTTAATTCGACTGACTTTCCCAAATTTAACTATTCAGATTGTTGTTTCTATGCCCGCACTAGGGGTGTCTGCTTCAGCTGTAGTAGTATGGACCTCATGCGGGACACGTCTTTGGTGACTCGGGATGCCTTGGGGTTGAAGTCGCATACTCGGCAGATTCTCTCCCATTCATGACCTTCTGTTTTCTCGTCTCTCTCACGTGTAAATGCAGCCTCAGCCTCCCTGCAATCAAATATAGTGACAATTTAGTCTAAATATAGTCTTATGAAGCGTGTTAACCACCTTGTTGAACACAAATATTATCTTAAAAACACGAAAATTGATTACAAATGCCAGTAAATATGAGCAAAAGTTGTTCCAAAAAGGATCAATCCTTTTTAGGAATCATTTCATTATCTTGCACCAAAAAAGCATTTGTTTAGTTGAATGTCAGTTTTTAATAGGTTTTCAAATTCAATTACTTGGTGGTTCACAATTGAATGCCCCTTAATAGACTGGAGCTCGTTGAAATGACAAGCGATTCAAACACTCGAGGTCAAGGCTTTGTATAAAATTATGGTTATAGATAAAAAGGCTAATTGTGTAAAATAGAACTATTCGTGAAATTACAAATGAGCTACTTATATACTTGATCATGTTAATACCAATGGTATTTGATAGAAAGAATCATGATCATAAATTATTAAGTCTTTAACAAAATACTGAAGAATGTTGTGATATATCACAGACCCTAAGCACCACACGGAACCAATATCGCAAAGTAGTATTTTGAATGTATTACAGCTGTCTATGACTTCAGGGAATTTAACAACAACATATCTATGAGCTACAAGTAATACTAAACGTAAACAAAAACACCCACTAGTCTATGAGAGTAATATATACAACACAGATTGATCTAATCAACATAAATATGGGCATATTTTTATGAAAATTGAACTAAAAACCTTCATTGTTTAGAATCGCAATTATGAGTAGGTATACTGTAACCCCACATATTCAATCAATCTCAACTTGAATTAATTTTAGCACCTCACTATTGATAATTCCGATCATGAATATATTTCATAATTCATAAAAAGTCATTGCAGATAAGATAAAATGGTATGCTTAAAGTAGGTATGAAATGTAGCTTTTTATGTTTCTAGAATTCTGTCCTGGAATTTTCATATCAAGCAATCAACAATAAAATGAATAGGAATACCATGGTGAATTTGCCAGACAGCAATGTATACCAGCAATAAAAATAGCCTCTATTGCTGAATGTTCTATATTTCATTATAGTCTCTGTCTGAAAAATGGCTTTTAGACAAACCTCTTTTCTGGAGAAAATAATTTATAATATAAACAGAGATTCCAGTGGGTCATGGGAAAAATCCAGAATTACTTTTTGAAAGTGGAAAAGTCACAAAAATCCTGGAATCTCTGTGTGAATAAAAATGTAATATAAATAATAAATAGCTTATTCCACATAAAAAAAATGTAAAAACTAATGTCAATGCCATGCGATAATAAACCACAGTATCTTCCATATTTAATTTGTGAGGGCCACCTTTGGGTCAAAATATCTGTTTGCTTAGAAACTTCCTATGGGGTATTTAAAAGCAAACACAGACATATATTAGATAAAACAAGTACTTGAATCAATTAAATCACTGTCTTTATTTGAAAATGCTGCCTGTAAAATTAAGTATTTTGATATTTTCCATTTGTTTTTAAATTAAAATATGATCACTGCACATAGTAAGAATTTCATAATGCTGGACATACTATCAGATAAAGATACTGTGATCAAACACGGCAGACAAGAAGAAACAGAAAAAGCCTTCCAATATAAGTAATAAATCTCTATATAGCAAATACTTACTTATTGGCAATTCTGAGAGCAAAGATTTACAAGCAGTTACATTGTTAGAATGACATAAACAACAGTCACAAATAGAAAACAGTCACAGTTTGTGCAAAACGGCAAGTTTAAATGTCACTAGCGATCATAGAAAAAAAAAATGTTAAGAAGTTTTGTCTCTTGTCAGTACTACGATAAATTACGAATCACATTATCAGATGACTTGAGATGTACACTAAAAAGCAATGCAAGTTTCTGTAAATTTACAATGGAAATAAATAAAAGCGTTTTGATCATATACAAATATCTTTGGAGATAGAAATATAACTTCTATGATCATAATTGATCAAAAGAAAACAGTAACATCTATCTTCTTGAGGAGATTACAAATACACTTTTATTATTTTGTCACAGATAGATGTCACAAATGAAGTTAGCAGCATCAGTAGAAGCAGAAATATAGAGCACATCCACCAGGAGAAAATTAAAAATCACGTAGATTTAGGCACAGAAACAAACATTAAAAATAACATATTGGAGTCAGAAATTCAGCAGTGTTATAAAATAAAATTCTACTAGATCACTCACTGCAATAGATCAGTGTAATATTTTTAACCCTTGTCCTGCTGAATTGGTCATATTGTATTTTTCGTCTTTTGAAGCTGGAATCGCTAATGCAATTTCCAGCTTCAAATGACAAAAAAAGTACTATTTATGAAAAATAGACATGTCCATTGATAAATTATTGGATCAACTAAGCATCTACCAAAAACTGTTTTATCAAATTAAGTGATATTTTTATTGATCTGAAACATCCTTGATCCCGTATATATCCGGGCGTAGCAGGACAAGGTTTAAGGCGAATGAAAATGACTGGATTTTATCAAACAATTCTGTCTATATAAACCATGGTTCACACACTTTTTCAAATACAAATTTCAAGGACTTTTCAAGGACCTTTCAAGGACTTCTCAATATTTTTCAAGGACCTTTTTTGTGCACGTTAAAAAAGTGGTTTGATGATCACACAAATAAGTTTAGGCCAAAAGGTATGAAAAACGGCAACGGCAACAATTTTAGACATTGTTAATCGATTTTTGTTTTTTACTTTAGATTGATAAAATAGGCACACTACATTTCTATACCACATCTTTATTTAAGTGTAGCTTTTTCTTTCATTTAATCACTCGCTGTCGTCGCTGTGTGACGTTTTTCAAGATCAATTCAGCGAAACATCACAGGTTGATTAAAATCAAGGACTTTTCCAGGTTTATTAAAGTTTCTACAAAAATCAAGGACTTTTCAAGGCCTGGAATTATTTTTTTTAAATTCAAGGACTTTTCCCGTTTTCAAGACCCGTGGGAACCATGATAAACTCAATCCTCATTCTGATGGATTCTACCAAATAAGTTACTCCAAAAAAACCTACGGTGCACGATTGCACTGCGCGTCTATTTCAATGCATAGATGTGATACATAGCCAATGAAATAAATCACTGTTATTGAGAATGAAATGAGTATTTAAACATCAAGATATGCAAATGTTTGTTCTCAAATTAAACAAGTACGGGTAATTTTGATCCACTTGAAGTTGTGGGTCGTGTTAGTAAGACACAACTACAAGTGGGTAAAAATTTAGATTAATTAATTACGCTGTAACAAGTGTAAGGGTTAAATGATATTAATTTAACAGAAAATATCACAAAAAACTAAAGTGAGGATATGTTGATATATAACAGTGTATTTGATAAAATCAAGTGATTTCCATCTCTCTCAAATGGTTATCACAGGATAAATTCACAGCTTAGATTTTTTTTCAGTCTGAAATCATCATAAATGTCTTAGTCAGCTCTTTCCGGTTCATTTGAATACCTATGTTATGGGTCCACGGCCATTAGAAATATTTTTTCTCTTACAGTGCGGTGATAGACTTTAGTCGTCAGAATCTG
This sequence comes from Flabesymbios commensalis, assembly GCA_964017125.1. Classification (NCBI taxonomy): domain Eukaryota; kingdom Metazoa; phylum Annelida; class Polychaeta; order Terebellida; family Flabelligeridae; genus Flabesymbios; species Flabesymbios commensalis. Next base: position 12,852,322 of record OZ024915.1, read on the forward strand.
ACGTCTACAGACGTAAGATTCTGACGACTGAAGTCGATCCCCGCACTGTAAGGGTTAATTCAGTATTAGTAAGTAGGAAATAAATCAGTATGTACATAGTAACTTCTGAATGAAAACTATGTTTTTATTCATTTAAGCTGCAATTTGGAAAATAATTCTCAACTTTAAATGACTAGAAATATTTTTCTTTTTGAAAAATGGACATTTCCCAAAATTGAACTATTAGATTATTTGAGCATCTTCTGCAAACTTATTAATTATAATAGCACTTGATTTGGCTAGAAATTTGCTTTAAAATGTATATATAATCCTAGCAGTACAATGGTTAATTTAAGGTCAAGCTGTAAGTTAACCATATTTAATGGGTCGCAGTAGCGAGATACAACTTCAAGTTGGAGAAAATTAAAATATCATTCATAATATATTTTTTAGAGCTATAAGGTTTAAAGCTCTAAAAAAATATTATAAATGATATTTCAATGTGCTCCTACTTGAAGCTACCACGAACCACAACTTCAAGTGGGTAAAAATTACTCATATAAATATGTTTACTCTGAGAGCAAACATTTGCAAATCTTGATGTTTAAACACACATTTCATTCCCAATGATATAGTAGTGTGATAGGCTAATCAAATAAATTAAAAACCAATACGCTTTGGGTTACGCTTTGGGGTTTGTGGTAACCCTTGTACTGACTAATATAATGAAAAAAAAATTAAATAATAAAATTGACTGAAATTGATAACACATAATGCGTTAGACGCTCAGCTAATCAAATTATTCAATATGGCCAATGTCTGTTCTTCATAACTATAGATATTTTTTGTCGTTTGATTCCCAAAATTGCGTTAGCAATTTCCGGAATCAAAGGACGAAAAATAGAAGCAAACAATTGAGTAGTATGAGAATCGTGAGGGAGTTGTTGATGTTGACTAACCTGTTATTTTTCTTTGTTTTCTCCAGCTGCTCGTCACGATGCTTGTACCAATCCTCTAACTCCTTCCTCGCTATCGCTCTCCACTCAACTTTCTTTGTTTCAGAATCTTCATCTGAAAAACAAGTTGTTTGATATTATGTTACACATTTTTATATTATTGTGTGTGTTTTTTAGCCATTTAAAAAATAAGAATTCAAATTGAAAAGCTAGCAGTGGGTGATATTGTTTGGGCCAATATATGCATAAATAAAATTCAATTGTCTGTAAAGTAAAGGTGAAAAAACTTTAAAAATTTATATAAAATTGTGACAGAGAAGTACCAATTGTTTTATTCCTCATTTATATATGTTCTGATATTGATGAAAAAGGAAAACATAAAATATAATGATTTAACGTCTAAATCCACAACTTCAAGTTGGAGAAAATTATTCTTATCTGTTTAATTCGAGACCAAGCATTTGCAAAGCTTTACATTTCATTCTGAATATTTTGGAATAACAGTGATTTCATTTTTTTTTAATTTGAAATCATCAGAATGTCTTAGTTAGCTTTTTCCGTTTCATTTGATTATCTATGTTATGGGTCATTCACGGTAATCACCATTATAAACTTTCAAATTCTTTCAGTGTGAGGATCGACTTTAGACTTCAGAATTGTCAGATTCTAATGTCTAATGTGCTGAAAGAGTTAAATAAGAACTATGAAGAAAATAATTAAGGCGCAGAAGAATATATTTGATTGTGAACAGGGTCTGCTAATGCTGAAAACCTTTTTTCTCTAGTATTTCTATCTGGTTTTCTCTCCAAATTCGTATTTTTTCTGGTTCTTGTCTCTGAGTGTCTGTGACTTTGATAGCTGCGTATGGATCACTGGGTCCGCCAGGCATGCCCTGATCAACAAAAATGTTATTTTATTATATCATGATTTATACATAATACATTCAGCACCAAATCCCAACCCTTTCACAGTGGGGACCAACTTTATAGACGTCAGATTCTGACTCTATATAGATGTTAGATTCTGACGTCTAAAATCGGTTCCTGCACTGAAAGAGTAAAATATTTATATTGTCTGCAGATCCATAACATAGGTATTCAAATAAAGCGGAAAAAGATAACTAAGACATTTCTGACGATTTTAAATTGAAAATAACCCTTTGTTCTCTTGGTTTATATAAGAATATTTCAGTGTTAAAATACATTTCCGAAAGATTCACAAATTATATTAAAATAACATTAGTGAAATAATATCTTTCACCTACTTGGGGATCACAAATGCATTTCAGAAAAAAATATTTTAAAAACAATGAGAACTTTATATTAGTTCAAATGTTCTTACATTTTAAGCTTATAATTCAAAAATTTCAAGCAAATTAATAAGATGATCACTGCAGTTCAGTTATGGTGAAAACAATATTAACAAAAGCAAGTAATGATAGCTGCAAAGAAGTATGTTAAAACCTATTTATTACATGTAAGACATCATACCATAAATTTCTAAAATAAAAAAAAACATTTCTTACACTACAAAATATTATTTTCATATTCTGCAAAACATAGGCAAGATTTTAATTATTTGCCATCTACAGAGCATCTACAAAAACTAACCATTTGTGTATATGGAAAGAAAATTTAAAATACAATTTGCTAATATTTTCCAGCTTACAGGATTTGAAAATCTTATTATAAATACATGTATGCCCAATTACATTATAAAAATAAGCCACGCTTACTTTCATGTCAGACCTGTGTATTCTGAAGAGAAAGATTTACTGAATTTATTCTAATAAATGCTCTGGGCAGTAAACAAACTACCCCAGGAAGAAGGAGAAATGGGCATTTATTGGAATATGGGCATTTATTAGAATAAATACGGTATACGACATCAATCCATTATTTTCCCCAATGTAACATTCACACCATTATCTTGCTTTAATTTTCTCATAAAACCATTAGTAGAACATGTAGAAGAGGTAGCAATTCATGACTTTTTTTATACGAGATATGAGACAGAAAGTAGGTCATAATAGATGAAATATGAATGAAGGGTCTCACTTTCTAAATAGGTGGATATTTATACCCTATATTCTGCATATTTGAACCAGATGTTTTTCTCAAACATACCAACTTGTCTCCAAGGTAGCAAATTTTTCATACAGACATTAGCATCTGACGTATAAAGACAGTCCCCGCACTGAAAGAGTTAGTCATAATGACATATTATTATTATTCTATGGCCGCCTTTCGTAAAGCTATTCCACCTTCAGTTTTTACCAGAATCATTTCAAATGTTCTCACAATGATCTTTAGATGTACTATGACTTTTCTAATGAATCGAGATATTGAGATATGGATCAAATCCAGATTTTAGGATCTCTATTGCAATGATCTAAATGATAATTAATGACTGTTGAATGATGTACATGTTGGGTGATGCCTAATTCATTGCCTGAATGAAATCACACCAGTCAATGAGGGTTATTACCCGGCTGAACAAGGCTACTCACATTGCGTGGAGCCCGGCCGCAGTGACCATTTTTCAGTGGCCATTTTTCCACAGCTGGCTGTGTTAAGCAGACACTTACTCAGCCTACCGAGAAGGCCAAGAGGGGTGTAAGCCATATGCAGCTAGCGCGCTCTGGTGATCACAGTAGAACCATGCCGCTAAAACATGGCGTTCACTGTGTCAAAGCCTTGCGATGTCATCAGGGTAGAGGGTTATGTGCATAGACTGATAATTTTTTAAAAACGGGCTACTATTAAAAAATTTGATGTTTACTGTGGGCAGTATTACCCGGTATGACTGGGCCACCTAACTCATTTACTGCCTTGCGATGTCATCAGGGTAGGGCAGTATAAAGAATTGAGGCACTTCATTTGATAATTAAAATAACACTGGTGCACAAAAACAAATATATACTTGTATATGCAGAATTTGCATAATCATACTTCAAGCATAACTGAATCTAAAATTGCAACCGAAATTCAAAATGCCAGGGAAAAAATTAGCTAGACAATTTGTCAAATCTGAAATGACAAAAACCCACTTTGTTGCTATGCTTTTTACAAATTAATTCAGCGCTATGGCATTCAGCACATAAAAACGGGCTTCAGTGGTGAAAGGGTTCAAGACATTTCAATAAAGAGCTAACATAATAGGGGAAATATCATTATAGGCGACATCTATGGGTTAATCCGGATACACACAATACTAGCCAGTCAAATCACTGTTACTGGGAATGAAACAAGTGCTTAAACATCAACATTAGACAAATAAATTTGAGTAACTTTCAACCACTTGGAGTTGTAGGTCGCCGTAGCGAGACACAACTTCAAGTGGGTAAAAACTGTAATTATTCAATTTAACGCTTTGAGCAAGGGTTATAAACCATCTTTCAAATTTGGGATACACCAACTTAAATTTGTATCTCACTCACTAGTGCGACACGAATTAAAGCTAAAAAGATGTGAAACTGAGAGTTAATGTAAATAAAATAGGTTCTTATTTTTTCATTCATTTAAAGATTTTGCAGCTCTGATACAAATATAATTTCCAGAATTAAAAATTAGTTATTTGTAACTCTGCATTATCCTGTATCGTCATTATATAAACACCCTAATAATTTAAAAGTTTTGAAATTCACAACATCTACCCAGCCAGTTTTATATATTTCTGTAAAAAAAAACTTAAAAAATGGAAACATGTTATTCTGTACCAAAATGATTAAAAATGGGAAAGAAACAAAGCAGTTAGGTGTGAGAAACGAGAAACAAAGGCTGCAATTTTTTTTAACTGACATTAGCAAATTTAAATCTGTGTGCATGAATAAACATGTATAATGTGTATAGCACACAGGATTAAATTCAAGCGAGTTTCTTACATCTTCCGTGTTGAAATCTGATGAGCCAGGTTGCATTCCGCCCATGGTATCAAACTCATCAAGCACCTGATCAATGGCACCAACAGCGTCCTGTATAAAATCACACACACCCTGTCTACCAATGTCAACATAATGAATGTGCACGCCATGTAAACAATCTTGGTGCCTCAACAAAAAATCTACGTTGCAGGGTTGGCCAGATATGTACCAGACAAACCAAACTACAAAGTCACATAATATTACATGCAAAATGCTAAAACGGCATGCAATTATCTCATCTTGCATATATATGCGAAATCTTATTATATAACAGTGTGCTGAAGATATATCTTGCACATATATACAGTGTTTGCAAAGTCATCACAAAAAAAATACTTTTAGGGCTTACTTACCCCCCCCCCCAAAAAAAAAAATTGTGACAATACGAATGTAAGCCATTCTAGAGCTATTTTTAAATAAATCCCCTATGGGAGATAAAAGAGTATGCCAGGATATATTTGAGCATATATCATCGTGAACACTAGATGAGTAGCATTTGGGTGTAATAACCCTTGTAATGCTGGAACCGTATACAGTTCTACTTCTAAAAGGTTTTAGATCAATAGAAATATCACTAAATTTGATAAAATAGTTTTTGGTAGATTCACAGTTGATCCAATACTTCAATTGGAGATGTCTATTAAACTTCTCGTCATCTGAAGCTGGAAATTGTTAGTCTATCACTTTCTATTGGGCAATACAGGCCTCAATCCAATCAAAGCATTACTATTGCCCGTTAAAAAACAATTTGTCAGAAAGATACCTAATCAGTATTTAGATTTTTTGGCCATAAATTAAACTGAAATATCACATTGTTTACGATGAGCTAAACTGAAGAAAAAAATCATCATTACACAAAGATCTACAAACACAAAGAATTAATGAGAGCTTAACATGCTAACACATACTAGGCATGCCAGAAATATATACCAGTATGTACAAATATTTTAGTTCTATAACTAACCACTAACTTATTACATTTATCAGATAATCTACAATACACAAGAATACAAGAACATTTTAAAAGCAAAACTTAAATCAGAAAATAAAATATATATAAGAGACCAAAGACAGCTTAAATATACATTCATGAATTAGAAGAAATATACTAATACAATATTTTACCTCAGAACCGCCGAAGAAATCCGCTTCACCGCCTTGCTGGGGGAAAGAGTCACCACTACCTGAAAAAATAGGGTTTGATTAACCACGCTGCGGGGCTTAGTACTTAGTTAATTACAATAATAAGTAATTAGTCTTATAAACCCCCAAAATTGGCGTTTAAAAAAAAATCATGAAAATCGGTTGAAAATTGACTGAGAAATCTTCAAAACCCATGCGGTACAAGTTAATGTGACAGGGTCTAGTCTACACAAATTCACATTAAGCTGACCAACCAGGATCGCATGAGTTTAGCTGTTTCTCAGTCAACTCTCAACAGCTTTTCATGAACTTTATGCCCACAGTATTTTTCATAAGAATCCCAACAGACCTGAACATTTCGTAAAATTATATAACTTATTTCAAACGGAGTGGCTAATCGTACGTCAATTCTATAATGGCAGTCAATACTAGGAGCACGTCATTTCGTAAACGAGGCTGTTCATAGAGGTACATTTTGTAAAGAATCAAGTATGATTAGCTAAATGCTGCCTATTCCAAAAGTTAGGACAATTTTTTAGATTTTTTTAGGTTTGAAATTCACATTATATATCTAATTTTACGAATTTTTGTACTGCCACTCGCCAACTCTGGCACAGTGCCACTGGCACTGACTGGCAACATTTGACTAGAATTAGAAAATTACAACACTGCCACAGTCTCACAGCCTACACAGAGTGGCACAGGCACAGTCTTTAAGTTTAAAATTGAATTAAGCAAAAAAAAAATCCTAATTAGACTACACAGGGCTTGACACTAAAGGTTGCCCGATTGACTAGCCTTTTTTCAATTTGCTCGGTTGCTGTTAAAATTTTCAACAATTTTTTCTCGCATGATTTTTTCATCTCCCCCAAACAGTAGGCCCCTGACGTTGGCCTGACATCCCTGAAAATTAGGTGGAATTTTGTTGTGTATTTAGTAAACTAGGGTCTAGACCAGTTGGCATGTAAAAGAAATCTTGTTTCAAGTTAATCAGTTAATGGTGTTAAAGAGAGCTGTAATTTTGAAAATTTATTACATGCTACAAATGGTCTAACTCAATAATAGGCCTATACTCGCAGTCAAATTAACCAGGATCGCATGCTCTTCAGCGATTTCTCCGTCAATTCTAAACCGATTTCCTTGAAATTTTGCAAAAGCCATCTTCTATTCAAATCCTAGCAGCCCTGAAAATTTAGTGAAATTATATAGAGTATTTCAAAAGCCAGACCACATGTAGTAAATTAAAATTACGACATTCCTCTATAACCCCATTAAAGTATTTCTAGATTTTTATTACATGGCAAATGGTGAAATGGTCTAACTTTTGAAATATTGAATATAATTGTGGGATTTTTTTACCGCTGTTAGGATTTTAATGGAAAATGACCTGTCCAAAATTTCAAAAAAAAACAGTTTAAAATTGGACAGAGAAATCGCCGAAAATTATGCGATCTTGGTTGATCATTTATAATTTGACGGCGAGTAGACCTAGGGCCTAGCTAGCCTAATGAATATGCCTTGCTGGTCGCTTAGCCAGCAAGGCATATGATCCATCCCATAGAAAAACACACATTATTACTGGCCGCCCACTGACTGCCTTCAAATGGTTATCATTCAACTCAATATAATTATACCTACCTCAGTCACCTGCTTTAAATACATCCAAGACATGAAAAATAAAATAATTAGAAAAAACATGTGCTAAGCTATTTCTGAAAATCTGAACTGCCAATGGCGATTTTGTGTTTGGAATATCATCCAGGTAGATCTAACTGGTAGGCCTAAAACACGAAACGCATGATTATCCATGTATGAAAATCGGAATAACCCGCGGTTCAAATCAGTCAATTCTTAATCGATTTTGATGAAATTTTGCAAGGACTGTTTTCGAGTCACGCGGCGACTGTCGTAAAATTTTCATAAAAAAATATCATATCGTTCAAAAGCTAGACCATTTGCCATGTAGTAAATTTGTAATTACGACGCCCCTCTATAAACCCATTAAACTGGTTAAATTAAAGTTAGTTTTTTGCATTACATGCCAGATGGTCTAACTTTTTAGCTATACAATATTTTCTGATGAAAATTTCAAGGTAGTCGCCGCGTGACCCGAAAATAGTCCTCGCCAAATTTCATCAAAATTTTACAGTTTGCTCGGTCGCTCTTCAAAATTTTTCAACAAAAAATTTTCTCGGATCATTTTTTCATCTTCTACAAACATCCCTGAAAATTTTGTGCAATTTTGTTGTGTATTTTGTGAGTTAGACCATTTGACATGTAATAGAATTCTTGTTTCACGTTAGGCCTAATGGTGCTAAAGAGAGTTGTAATTTTGAAAATTAATTACATGCCAAATGGTCTAACTTCGCAAATACACAAAAAATCCACTAAATTTTCAGAAATGTTAGGGGAAGATGAAAAAATGACCCGAGAAAAAATTTGTTAAAAAAATTTAAAGAGTGACAGAGCAAATTGGAAAAAGGCTACTCTCAGGATCTGGTGAAACAGACTGTAAGTTAAAGCCTGACGTTAGCCCTAAATCTAGTATTAAGTAGGCCTAGTCGGTTAATTTGACGGCGAGTAGATCTATACCCGCCGTCAGATTAACTTGTATCGCATGTTTTTCGCCGATTTCTTAGTCAATTTTTAACCGATTTTCATGAAATTTTGTATGGACTATTTGCGAGACACTCGACGACTACCGTGAAATTTTCATAGAAAAAAATTGTTTAGCTAAAAAGTTAGACCATCTGGCATGTAATGCAATTCAGGGCTAAAAAACAAACTTTAATTGAACCAGTTTAATGGGTTTATAGAGGGACGTCGTAATTTCTAATTTACTACATGTCAAATGGTGAAATGGTCTAACTTTTGAACAACATAATATTTTTTGATAAAAATTTCACGGTAGACTAGTCGCCGGGTTACTCAAAAATAGTCCTTGCAAAATTTCATCAAAATCGGTTGAGAATTGACTGAGAAATCGGCGAAAAACATGCGATACAAGTTAATCTGACGGCGGGTAGACTATATAGTCTAGTAAACAGGTAAAATGTTGGGGGAAAATGAAAAAATTATCCGAGAAAAATATTGTTAAAAAAATTTAAACAGCGATCGAGGAAATTGAAAAAAGGCTACTCTCAGGATCTGGTGAAACAGATCAACCATGCAAACCTAAATCCAGCCCGCCTTGGACTGGCATGGCTGGCGCTGCAGCCGCGGGGTCCGCCATTCCACCAAAATTATCATCGTCGCCGATGACAGCGTCCAGTTCGGCAAATTGGTCCTGCTCTCTCGCCAAAAAGTCGGCAGCTGGGTCTTCTTCTTGTTTAGGGGGCTGTTCAGCACTCTCGAACTGATCAAAATCAGACATTTTTGTGTGTATTAGAGCTATGAAGAGATAAAGAAAGTGAGAAATGTCAAGATTTTATTTCGGGGGCGTCAGTCTGAAAATGGACAAACGGAAGTGGGCTTTACGTCATGTCAGGGTGAATCTAAACTTAGGCGTGTACAGAAAGCTCGAAAAAACCCGGATCGGCATTAACTAATACCGGAAGGCCCAGTACAGAGTAGCCTAACTTTTCTGCTGGAGCACCAGCTCAAAAGCAGTCACGACAACACTGGCACTGTATATGAGCATAACAAAGGGGGCGGATCCAGGATTTAAAAACGTAGTGGCGTGGGAGGTTTGGGGGCTCGTCACCAATATTTGGGTAGGTAGCAGCTATATAGCTTCAATAAATTTTTAAATCGTCCAATATAATTATACTGAGCTTTTTCTCGTAACTGCCGACAAGTAGTAGTTGATGGCAGCTCTTCAGAATCAGCCCGTGTAAAGTCCGGTGTGCCCCAGGGTACTGTTCTCGGACCCCTACTTTTCTTGACCTACATTAATGACCTCCATTCCAAGGTCTCGTCACAGGTTCGTCTCTTTGCAAAACTGTGGCAGCGTTCAAGAGTCAGCTGGTTGACTAAGTCTACCAGCCCTTTCCCCCCTCCAGCCTGATACTCCACATAGGAGGTGCTGCTGGAGTATAATTTCAAAGATTCAAAGACTGTCTCCTGTATCGCCCGATAAAATGTCCGGCAGATCAGGAGAAACTGCAGAGAGACCTATCTGCGTTACAGGACTGGGCAGATCAATGGGGGATGTGCTTCAACCCCTCGAAATGCTCGGTCCTGAGGTTGTCCAGGCCAAAATGAAAACACCTGGAATTCCAGTACACCCTGAAAGGTGAAACATTAGAAAATGTTTTATCAACACCATATCTTGGTGTTTGCCTTAGCGAGACTCTGGAATGGGAGGCCCACATTAACAAAATTACAAGTAAAGCGAATTCCACCCTGGGCTTCTTTTGGAGGAACCTGAAGGCATGTCGACCCCCTAAATTAAGAGAGACTGCCTATTTCTCCCTGGTCAGATCATCCTTAGAATATTCTTCAGCAGTTTGGGACCCCTTTAGACAAAAAGACATTGATAAATTAGAAAAAAATCAAAGAACAGCAGCACGATTTGTCACCCAAAATTATAGACGAACAGTCAGTGTGACATCTCTCATTCAGAACCTGGGCTGGACTGACTTGAAAACAGGACGAAACAATTCTAGACTTTCATGTATGTTCAAAATTTTTAATGAGTTAGTCAAAATTCCTATCAATGACCGTTTAATCCCAGCAGATAGAAGAACATGTGGTGCGCACAATCAAGCCTATAAACATGATAAACACATCAGAGCTAACACCACACTGGGACAAAATTCTTTTTGGCATCGAACTATCCCTGATTGGAATTCTCTTCCTGCAGCTGCCATAGAATCGAAAACTGTGGCAGCATTCAAGAGTCAGCTGGTCGTATAGACCTGCCAGCCTCTTTCCCCCCTCCAGCCTGATACTCCACAATGGAGGGCTGCTGGAGTATTCACTCAAAGTCAAAGCCATGCTAAAAGAAATATTTGACCACACTCCACAGTTTTCACTGAGCAAGAAAAATGCTGTGCCACGAGGAGGTCATGGAATAAGAAATTTTTTGATGGATTTTCATCCTTAGGCCTATAGCTATGAAACGTGCATTTTTACCCTCGGTGCGCCCCATCTGAGGAAGTGCAGAGCAGGCAAACACAACTTCATCCAGGTTTTACCATGGGCAAACTAGTGCAGCCTTCCCCAGTCATCTCAAATCTTTGAGATGCCCACATTGTTCTGTCCAAACGGTCTTAATAATGTCCACCAGAACTTCCTCATAGAGCAGTGGACATAGTCTATTTTCATTTTTTTTGCATTTTTTTTACAAAAAATAAAAAAAATGGCACCTGCGTAAAAAAATAATCAGAGGGGGCCACCGCATGCCTGTTCCACATACCTTATATAACATTTATAAATAACACATATAACAAAGCCAAGCGTACGAATAAAGCTGACCTTTCGGCAAGATATAAATTACGTAAACGGCAGACCCAGCATGCCATCAGGTCTGCCAGGTGGTCTTTTTGAAAAAACAAGTTTTCTGAATCATTAGAACGAAAAAATTCAAAACCACTTTTGCATTATATTATTCTTCTTCTTCTTCTAATACAGCAATCACTCTTGACACAGAGTATTATTTGCCGGTGGAATTGGTTGCGCAAAATAAAAGTTTAAAGAATGAATTTGGTGCAGTTAACTGTAACAAAAAATAGTGCAGATTAAAAAACAGTACCGGTAGTTATGTAGTTTAAACATCTGAGAGTTCCAGCCTGAATGAGTTCAGAGTGGCACAGTCAACTACTATTGGGGGTAAAGCATTCCATGCAATAATTGTGCGTGGAATAAATTAAAATTTAAACGTATCACAATCTAAACGTCAGGATGGAAATGGTGTCTCTCCTTTGAAAGAAAACGGTCAGCTGCATTCAGATATCAGACATAAGGCCGAAATACTAAACAACCAATTTTGCTCAGTTTTTACCTCAGAAGACACCACAAATATACCTGAATTACCAGGACCACCGAATACTGAAATGCCCAAATTCGAAATTACTGTTCAAGGTGTAACAGCGGAAAGGCATCCGGACCGGACGAGCTCCCGAACTTGATTCTGAAGAATGCTGCCAAAGAAATATCTCCCTTTCTTAAAATTATTTTCGACCAATCTCTACAGACGGGCAAATTACCAGATGACTGGGTAGAGGCTAATGTTGCCCCAGTCTTAAAAAAAGGCGGGTCAGCACTCTCCCGGATAGGCACTGTACAGGCCGATATCCCTCACATGTGTTTGTGCCAAATTACTTGAACACATCATTTGTAAACAAATTATGTCCCATTTTTCGAAAAACAAAATTTTATTACCTGTACAGCATGGCTTTCGACCAAAACACTCATGCGAAAGCCAGCTTTTGATTACAACTGATAAATTTATTGAACATTTTGAAAGCAAGACAGAAACAGATGTTGTTGTCTTAGATTTTAGTAAGGTCCCTCACCAACGCTTCTTGCACAAACTTGACCACTACAGAATTCGGGGAACAGCTCTTAATTGGATTAAAAAATTTCTGATCGTTAGATACCAAAAAGTAGTAGTCGATGGCAGCTCCGCAGGATCAGCTCGCGTGAGGTCCGCTGAGCTTCAGGGTACTGTCATCGGACCCCTACTCTTTTTGACCTATATTAATGACCTCCCTTCCACGGTCTCCTCACAGGTTCATCTCTTTGCAGATGACTGCCTCCTGTATCGCCCGATAAAATGTCGAGCAGATCAGAAGCAGCTGCAGAGAGACTTATCTGCGTTACAGGACTGGGCAGATCGATAGGGGATGTGTTTCAACCCCTCGAAATACTCGGTACTGAGGGTGTTCAGGCCGAAATTAAAAAAAACTGGAATTTGAGTACACCCTTAAGGGCGAAACACTAGCGAACATCTCATCAATACCATATCTAGGTGTTTGCCTTAGCGAGACCCTATAATGGGAGGCCCACATTAACAAAATTACAAGTAAAGCAAATTCCACTCTGGGATTCCTTCGGAGGAACCTGAAGGCATGTCCCCCTAAACTAAGGGGGACTGCCTATTTCTCCCTGGTCAGACCATCCTTAGAATTCTCTTCAGCAGTTTGAGACCCCCAAATTTAGACAAAACTTTGATAAATTAGAAAACATTCAAAGATCAGCAAAGATCACCCAAAATTATAGACAAACAGTCAGTGTGACATCTCTCATTCAGAACCTGGGCTGGACTGACTTGAAAATAAGGCGTGAAAATTCTAGACTTGTAAGCATGTTCAAAATTTTAAATGAGCTAGTCGAAATTCCTATCAATGACTGTTGATAGACAGAAGAACACGTGGTGGGCACAATCAGGCCTATAAACATCTTAGAGCTAACACCACACTGGGACAAAAAAAAAAATTGCATCGAACTATCCCTGATTGGAATACTCTTCCGGCAGCTGCCAAAGTCTAAAAAATTGTGGCAGCGTTCAAGATTCAGCTGGTTGACTAAGTCCACCAGCCTCTCCCCCCCCCCTCCAGCCTGATACTCCACATAGGAGGTGCTGCTGGAGTAGCAAATTCAAAGATTCAAAGAACTCATCAAGCACTTGTTGCAACAATTACGGAAATAAAGGCGAGAGCTGGCACCATTTTTCTCAATTGTGAGAAATCTAATGATGGGAACCCCCGGGAAAGGTGATAAAACTGCCATTCAAAACAAATAACTCTTTTAATTCTACAATGATGGCTTTATTTCCACCAGTAATAGTGGGCAAAAAGAACAAACAAACTGAGAAAATTATATCTTTTATTGCAGTGTATCACAAATTCACATACATCCTGAAAAAACACAAAAAAACATCAAAATGACTGGTTTGAATGCGCAAAGAGGGAAAGTTGTGCACCCCTACCCCCCCCCCCTAATCTGTGTCTGTAACATTAGAGGCAACACCCCTCCAATTGTTTCCGGATCGGAATTATCATCCATCATATGATATACAATCGTCTCAGTAAGAGCTGTCTGAGAGTATTTAAACTTCTTCTTCTTCAAAATACAGCTCACTTTTCTGTAGGCTACATATAGAGGATTATCGAGCCAGGATTTAGCCTGATTAGCTAGTGCCGACCAAACTTCCCAAAATGATCAAAATGATACTCAATTTGGTGAACTGTTGGGTTGTAACCCTACCTGTTTCAAGGTTTCTGTTTTGGTATAAATTAGGCCTATATTAACTTAGACCTAGGCTGGGATTATAGCTGGCTACTCAAATGAATTTTGACCAACTGTTCAACATTTTGAACATAGGTCTGATGATAGGAGCTATATGCTGCAACATAACCTGTTTCTAACGTCAATTCAAGGTCAGTTTAAAAACTGATAGACGATTAGCATCATGTACCGACAGATTTGCCGTTTTTAAGATGGCGACTGGCTGAAGTTGGCCAAATGCAGATAGCACAATGATTGGACCAATGCTGTCTCATGCCTGAGTAGTTTGTTTGACGCCTGCCCAGCATTTGGAGATGATGGACCAGCATCGTAGGCCTACCAGCGTAGGATGTAAGCAACGTGAGTTGTGTGCTATATTCAGATGGTATAACAATTATAACAACACTGTGTCCTGTATGTTTAGTTGGTTCAATGCCGGCCCAGCATCTTAGATGATAAACCGGTAATGTGCCAACATCTGTTCCGAGTAATAATGTTATGCCTACTATTGAGAGACGAAATACGGTATGTATCTATTGCGTTTAGGCGAGATACCTTCCTTGACCTCTCTGAATCTATAGTGCCTCTGAATTGGCCTAGGACAGTAACTGATTACTGAGACGTGACCAGGCTTATGCTTGGTGAGAAACAGGATTTTGGACTGAGCGAAGCCGTGTGCTGCGCTCTACCATGTGGACATCGATTCGTTCAGGTGCGAATATTTGAATTGACTAGGCCTATATTGTGGAGATGATAAGTGGGTTTTTTCACTGTATAAGTCAAGCCCTAGCCTAGAAGATTGTTTTTCATTTGTATTGTCAACGCTGCAGCATAATGTCCCTCTTGTAAATAAAACTTGTATTAAGCCTCAAGTGTTCAAGACTCCTGATCGACTTGCATCTCTGCCAAATATTCCGAAAGTCATCATGAGTCACTATGACTTATAACAGAAAAATACGTTGTGTCGACCAGTAGGCTAGGCCTATCGATCATGGTGTGTGATTGTAAACCAATTCATCTACAAAATATTACATTTTCTAAATAATGCACAAGAAAAAATAAAACGGGTGTTAATTCATCACATATCCCATATGAGAGATAATAACTGCATATAAATCCAAGCATATAGATTCCATCCATTGTATAGAACCAGGGCCATAAGGCCTACTACAGCTGGTAATTAAGTGGATCAAAGCAAACATTCAATGACAAACATGCAATAACATGGCTCATCGCTTTATATATTAACCATATAGACAATTATAAAATTCCAAATTGATATGTCTCACGTTGCGTTATGTTACGTTACGTTACGTTTCGCTACGTTAGGTTACGTTACGTTACCCTGACGGGGCTAAAAAAAACTATAATTGATAGAGATCCTTTGACCTAAATCTTAAATAACATAGAAGGAAGATTTTTTTCAAAATAATAATGCTCTTGAAGAAATATAGTCATGAATGGGATTGAATACATAAAATATTGTCAGTAAACCGTTAATACATAGGGGCCTATACTAAGCTTATCAATAACACTAGCGCAGGAGCTACGGAACTTCGAGGCTCGGCTTTAGGCTGTTTGAGTGTTATAGATCGGCTTAATTTTTGTAAACATAACTGGATTGCTCTTCCTCATTGGCCAGAATTCTAAATTTCCAGGATTCAATTAGGGAAAGAGCTAAGGAAACAAGTTAAAATATATCTTCAACATTTATGCCTTCCACCACCATCGCCGGTGCTGGCCAACATCCATTCAATACTATGATACTTTCCAGTGAATCGTGCTGCGACGTGTCTCTACGATGTACCTCGTGAACACGATGTAGGCCTACCCACCCTATTCCGGTTCAATATTGTTCATTGCCGACAAATCGTCTACGACTCTGGACCAACACTCCAACACTGGGTCTGCTGTAGGCATATAGGCTATTTAACGGCAGCACGACGGCGTGCAACATTGTTATGCGGGTGACGCTTTACACCCCCAGTCGCCAGAAAACCACTACCCAGAGAACACAATACATTGACCCAATGCTGATTAAATGCTGGGCCACTGTCTGTGACGCTGGGCCAGCATTACTCCAACCTTATCCCTTTGAGCTCTTAATCACGAATATAATCTGGAATATATTTTTTCTCAGCGCTTTTTAAAAACGCTATTATTTTTGATCTAGCGACACCGAACGTTATATTAGACATGTTCATAAGGACTGTTTCTCAGAAATGTCAACCGTTTCCCACACACGGCACTACTCTCCGCAAATTAGGACACACACATTATTGCAATAAACTTACTAGGCTCCTGGCCTCTGGCCGGGCCTAACAAGGTGTGTTCCCACAATGAACTAAAGATTGCTATTTGATACTGTTGACTACAATATGTTATATAATAGTACATAAATGAGGAATTAGATATTTAGCGCACGATTAGTTACAAAGTTTTTTAATTAACTGAAAACAATTTGTATCTTTCCAGAACGTAACATCTAGTTACAAACCAATCCCTTGTGGAGTGCCTCAATACCATATTTTGGGGCCATTAATATTTCTCCTTCACATAAATGAGATAGTGAATGTTTCACCAAATAAAATTGTAGAGTGGCTACATTCAAATAAATAATATCTTAATTTGAATAAAAAACGCAATATATGAGTTTTGTTGATACAAACAATTAACAACACAAGAATGCATAAATCAGTCACTATAAACAAAATAATACTGAAAAAGGAAGAACATATTAAATTTGTCGGTGTTGTAATAGATAATAAATTAACTTGTCCACCCATTATCGTCTATTAGAAGCAAAGTAGGGAGGGGATGCATCGCTATAGCCTACTATGGCTATAAAGCAAGGCGTCTGATGAAAACATCAACGTTAAGAAAATTGTAGAATGGAGAATTCTCGCATGCCGAATAAAATGATATGTTAAAGTATGTTTGTACAGAATGATTTTCAAATAGATGCCTGACACCAGATTAATTTAACTATCATTTTTTGTTCACAATTGTAAATTGTATTGTTCTTTGTGCGAATAATGATTTAATAATAACTTGAAATTATAGTTTCATATATTCTGACCTTTGGGTCAGACGAGTTCTTTTTTCTAAGTACAGAAAAGAGCTGTAAGGATTACAACATCTTCATCATTTTTAGCTCATACGCTGCTTTTTTAGATTTAAAATTCCTAAAATCTATAATATTTGTAAATATCAGGTCCTGATATTTATGCTGAAGCACAAAAAAAAGAATTATTGCCTTGTTAAAAAAAAATTGTTTAGAAAACCGAACAACTTCACCAAGGATGTTCGATACATTTCCTTGATTTCTAAATTAACATTTCATAACAATCACAAACCAGGGCATGGATCGAGATCCATCGAAAATATAAAACAATTTGTAAACAAAGTGTGTGTTTCAGCGATGTTAAATTTATAACCGATATATTCAGCAGGGCTGTCATACAAACATAATCAATCATGGTGTGTTATTTGTGGTCAATTCCATCCACAAAATTACTGACTTTTTAGAATTTGTTCTGATATTTCTTTGAAAGACCCACACAGGATCAGCGGCCGCGTGGCACATGCATGGTGTAGCAGTCAGGCGATATACCAATGCAGAACGCCGTCCTGTCTGAATGTGCACATTGAGAGCATTTGTATGCCTAGCATAGGGCCTACTCATCGTCTAGCCTAACGGTATTCCCAGCTTTAGGATGACAATTCTTCAGGTCTAAAAATCTAGAAGGGGAGATGCTACCACCTACCTGGGATGCCTTGCAAACGGTGTTCATTTGAGTGCGATATGGGAAAATATGAATAAGGTGTGAGTTTTAAGACGAACACCTTATTCATATTTTGAACATGTGCTGCATTTTCTCATATCGCACGAAAAATGAGCAACGATGGTATTCTCTCACACGATCAAGTCACACATCACATAATCGTCATACATTGCAGCTGAAACTACAACTAGAGTCCAATATGGGCTGATACCGATACGCCTCATAGTGTAAACCACTGCACAGAGTGTGAGAAGTCCTGCTGGTACACCTGATCAAAGCCAACTACATGGCTATGAGAGACAAGATGTACCCTATCAGGTGCCCAAAACTCCCATCATAATTGAACAAATGGGTGGAAAGTGAAGGATGGCAAGTTCATTGCTGTCACGTGTCATTAAGAAGTTCATCTGCACCAATTTGCTGTTTTTCAGCTCACCAATGTGGAAGCAAATCAGACTGCAGTGGAGGCCTGAAAACCTGTAGGTATTTGTTTGTAAAGTGTTCAGCTTTGCACAATGTAAGTCATTGTATGAGTAATTAATTTGATCATTTTTAATATAATAGCGAATAGTGAATGATTTAATTTACCCTAACTGAACGTTTCATATCTCGTTTATAATAATAGATCATTTTTCTGCAAGATGGCTAGTACTCGTAAAGCACTTGAGAAGGCCTACAAGTACGAGTACAAATATTTTTAAAAAGTGCGAGTACTGATTAGCCTACCACTGAGTAATGCAAAGTAAGTACTTGGTTGCCAAAGTACCGCAGTACTGACAGAACTTTGGCCCCAAGCCTGTTGCACACACTTGTGCAAATGTAGTAAAGGGGTATACAATGTGACCAAAGAACTTGAATGTGTTCAAATCATATATGAGAATGAAATCGATGATGATGAGTGAATCTAAGACTTGAGATAAAATGAAGATTAATGATGAAATAAAAACATCTCTATTGTACCATTACATTCATTTAATTCAATGTGCGTTTTGAACGCTGCCAGAGTTTTTTCTTTTATTTCACCCTCATTAGTGCCACCATTACTAAAAAAATGAATTTAATTAATATGTCGCTAAATAGGTCTATCGTTGATAACTGAACTGTTAAACGTTTCCACCCCTAGGTCCTGAAGGTTAATGAACACAATTAAAAGATTATAAAATTGATCTAATATGCTTGAAAAACATTAACTTTAGAACATGACCAGTACCCTTTTTCAAAAATATTTTTTTACATCATTTATTACTAAACAGTTACAAGGTAATGTATACATACAATATTTTTTTCACAGTAACAACTTTGTAGATATGATCTGTATTTGCAAATAAGTATTTGTTTCTCAAATTTTAGTGACGCAATTAACCATTGTTTTGTCTGTTGATTGTTTATCCAATGATTTTTAAATTTGATACAACATTTTTTTTCCATCCAATCCATGAGGCATACAAACAATAATTACAATTTGTTACTCATTCATATTCAAATTGTCTTTGAAACAGCCTAACATTACAACATTTTCAATATTTTTATATATAATATTATCAATATTTACATGCCAATTTGGATTTAGGGGTGTGATGGGAACGAACACTGCCATTATTTCTGATAGATGAAACTGTATCAGCTCTAGATAATGGTGTTAGTGTAATTGAAATTTTCTTGGATTTTTCGAAGGTATTTGATACTGTTGACTACACTATGTTATGAAAAAGTACATTAATGAGGAATTAGATATTTAGCGCACGATTAGTTACAAAGTTTTTTAATTAACTGAAAACAATTTGTATCTTTCCAGAACGTAACATCTAGTTACCAACCAATCCCTTGTGGAGTGCCTCAATACTATATTTTGGGGTCATTATTATTTCTCCTTCACATAAATGATATAGTGAATGTTTCACCAAATACAATTGTAGAATGGCTTCATTCAAATAAATGGTCTCTTAATCTGAATAAAAAACGCAATTTATGAGTTTTATTGATACAAACAAGTAACAACACAAGAATGCATAAATCAGTCACTATAAACAACATTATACTGAAAAAGGAAGAGCATATTAAATTTGTCGGTGTTGTAATAGATAATAAGGCATCGCTATAGCCTACTATAGGCTATAAAGCAAGGCTTGTAAAAATGTGGGATACAGTGCTCACTGGGCTTGTCACATGTTATTATACCTGTTTTATTGCTTATAATCAAATTTAGAAAAAATCGTGCGAAGAGCTTCCAATTTTCTTCGCCAGGTGTAAACACATTTGGTAAAAATTCAATCGTGGGGCACATAATATGTTCTTAATATTCGGCATTCCTATGCTTCCGGTAATTTTGTCCTGCACACATCTCGTTTCACCATATCAGGTTAACCATCCCATATAAAATCCCATATCACCTTATCTACATTAGTGATTACATATGCAGGTACATGCAATACATTCAAAGCGTATAGCAATGTACTGAAACCAACAGATTTTACTATATAAGATGTTCCATATAATGTTAAAAAACGTTTTATTTCGCAGTTATTAAATATTTTGAATTTTGTCAATTTTTTTATCCCAAAAAAAGAGTATCTACAATTATTATACCACTCTTTACCCCCAAGAGCAGCGATCTTTCCTTCAGTCCACTTTATTTCGTCACATAAATGTTCATGGCCTTTTGAGATACCAAATAAAAGGCCGTATGATTTATTAAAATTAATGATTGCACCTGATGCACGCTCGTACGTGTGCAAGTGTTGAAACAATATATAAGTTGATTTTTGGTAACTTATATAACATTTCGTATCATCTGCAAACAGTGCTATTTTTACTTCCCCAATTTCCATTTTTTTAATAATAAATCACATTGAAAAATATATAGATACGGGCCCTGGCTTACTCCCCTTTCAATATTTAATGTTTCACTGAAAAAAACATTAGCAAAAATAGTACTTCTAGCACATGTATATAGTATTTTTATCCAGTTTCGAAGTTATTCACCAAACCCGTATTTTGAAATCATTTGAACCCATTCATGACTGACACGATCAAAGGCCTTTTATTGGTCGATAAATAGAATTGCTACCGTTTTTTTTTTACAATTTTCACATTAAAAAGTAATATTATGCGCAAGTCTAACATTCTCATTGATCTGCCTACCTTTAAGATACGCTTTCTGATCCGAATGTATTATGTTTTCCAATAAAGGTTTAATTCTATTCGCAAATATTTTTTCAATAATTTAATAATTTATAGTTAATAGTGTTATATGTCTCCAGTTTGTTATATCATTCCGATCGCCGTTTTATACAGCAGAGTTATTATTCCAATACTTTGGGAATTTCTTTAATAATTGTATTTATTACATTTATAAATTCTTCTTTTATAAAAGACCAGTATAAAGTATAAAGACCAGTATAAAACTCTTTTGTTATTCCATCGTAACCAGGACTACTTTCTCGTTTTAAAGATCTTATGGCATATTCTACTTCCTGTAAAGACACATCAGCTTCATATATTTCACATTCTTCTTCGGTTATTTTAACAGCTATATCAAGAAGAATGTTACATGCATCAAAATCAATAGGGACTTTTTTATATAGGTTCGCATATAATCCAGTCTGTACTTTCAAAATATTTTTATTATTATTCTTAATAATTCCCCATAGTCTTTCTTTATTTTCTGAAGACTATAAAATAATTTCGATGACTTCTCCCCTTCTTCAAACCATTTTATACTTGCTCTAATTCTAGCACCTTCTGTCAAATTAGTATATATATTGTCTAATTTGCCTCTTAGAATTATTAATTTTGCTATATCTAGACTATTTTTTTCCTGTTCATTTTATAGCTGTTTCTCAATATTGCACTATTGAAAGTGCCACTGAAGAGTTTGGATTTTATAACATTCAAATACATTTTCCATCTGCCGGGGCCTCTATCTTCACTGCTGATGTTAAACTTTACATTACATGTACATGTACTTGACATTCTCACATTCGCTTGACGGATCGGATCCACTTGTTACATATCTGTATGTATCGTTTTTTGTTTTTTTCAAATATATTATAATTAGTGAATGTTTTTCACAGCTGTAATATTACACATTTTTGTTATCGTGTTTATATATTATTGCTTGTCCAATTGACGTTCTTTGACATTCTCTTTATAGACCCGTTTATGTCATTGACACAGCTTTCATTTTATTTTAACGTTTTTCTATTTTGCACATATTTTTTGATAACACATGGCATTACACTAAAGCCAGTTATCATGAATGCACTATTTCCGTGAACAGGGCTCAGCACATTATATAAAAACATGTATACATATATATTTTGTTACAATTATGAGGTTGTACATAGCTATATAATTAGCTGTATTTCAGAGCTCAATAAATTATCAGGTGTATTTAAATATTACTTTATTTTAGTATAATGACAGACCAAATGTTTTTAAATACCATAGGTGGTGTTGACCTGAACTCGCTTTCTAAGGTTTTCAACGTCGACGAGCCAGATAACTCTGTGACGTTAATTACCCATTCACATTATTTTGATCATGATTCTGCAATTAAACTTTTAAAGGAACATACAAATAATTTTATTATATTCAGTACCAATATAGCTAGTATAAGGTCTAAATTTGACGAGTTAACAATATGTATTGATGAATTGAAACAAAACAACGTAAAATTTTGCGCTATTTGTTTACAAGAGACCTGGCTCGCCGACGATGAGAACTATTCACTTTTCAATTTACCTGGATATAACTGTATATTTCAAGGTCAACGTTGTAGTGAAAGAGGTGGTTTGATAATCTATTTAAATAATATTTATAACTACACTCTAGTACCTATTTCTAATAATTTTGAAAAATGGGAGGCTCAATTCCTGGAAATATCAGGCTTTTCAGCCCGCAAAAAAATTTTAATCTGTAATGTTTACAGATTACCCAGAGAAACAAACAATGACTATGATATTTTTATTAAAGAATTCATCTGCTTGTTAAATAGTTTTGAACATTCAAATTGTAATATTTTGGTGGCTGGAGATTTTAATATAAATCTTTTAGATATTGTGAAAAGATGTGTTGTTGGCGATTTTTTTAATGCTGTAACTTCTCATGGTTTTTTGCCTTTAATTACGTTGCCAACTAGACTTACTGATACAAAAGGTACATTAATCGATAATATATTTCGTAAGTTATCTTCAAATACTGTATAATGTACTTCTGGTATTCTTACTGATAGATTCTCTGACCACCAGCCATATTTTGCCAGCATTAATTTACATCCCCTACACAAAAATAAATAAAGTTGTTATTGTGCAAAAACAGACCCAAGAATCCATAAATAACTTTAAACAAGAACTACAAACATCTAATATACTTAGTAAATTAGACTTAAGTCCAGATGCTGCTCCTAATAGCAATTTTATTATTGTCAATAACTGCATTGCAGAAATAAAAGACACACATTTTAAAAACAAAACACTAAATTTCAATAAGTATAAACATAAAAAGTCCGCATGGATAACACAAGGAATCCTGAAGTCAATAAAAATTTAGAAACAAACTCTATAAAGCTTTGCGTATGTCTGGACCGGAATCTAATGAACTTTCAAGTATCAAATCAAACCTCCGTAGTTATAATAAAATACTTAGAAGTCTATTCAAAGACGCCAAGCAATCTTATTATAGATCTTGTTTTCAGAATTTTAAACATAATATAAAAAAACTTGGTCAACTATAAGTAGCATAATAAATACAAAGAAGCATACTGATATCCCTGATTTTTTCAAGTGGAACAATAAAACTTTTAAAGATAAGACAGAAATTGCAAATTAGTTTAATTTATTTTTTACAAATATTGGTCCCGAACTAGCAAGTAAAATTAAAATACATCCTGATAAATCATATAAAAAATATTTAGTTAAAAAAACATTACCTGATTTTAATTTTAATATTATCAGTGATATTGATATTATCGAAGTAATTGATCATTTGGAAAATAAAACCAGCTGTGGTGTAGATGGTATTTCCAATTCTTTATTAAAATCTATCAAGTCGGAAATTGTTCAACCAGTAACTGTTTTAATTAATCAAATGTTAACGACAGAAATTTTTCCAGATAAACTAAAAATCGCTGAAGTTGTTCCTTTATACAAAAAAGGTGACAATACACTCTTTTCGAATTATAGACCTATATCTATTTTACCATCTTTATCTAAAATATTTGAAAAAATTGTTTACTCGCAACTGTATGCCTATTTTGAATGTAACAAATTACTCTATAGCAGTCAATATGGCTTTAGACAAGGACATTCAACTGAATTTGCTGCTTTGGAATTGATAGATAAAATTACATTTTTTAACTTTATCCTGTTTGCTGATGATACTACTATCATCAGTAAAATTGATGCAAAACATGTAAATTTAATCAATAAAGAATTAGATAAATTATTTTTGTGGCTTGAACTTAATAAACTGTCAATTAACATTTCAAAATCCAAATTTATGTTTTTCCATCAGAGTCAAAAGTCAATTATTTATCCAATAATAACTATAAATGGTGTTGAAATTGAAAAGGTTGATAATTTTAATTTTCTCGGTTTAATAATTAATAAGAATTTGAAATGGAATTCTCATGTCAACTATATTGCTAGTAGAATATCTCGTTCTATAGGACTATTTATGATATTAAGCCATACATTACCAACTGATATTTTAGTTCTGTTATATAATTCTCTAATTTTACCTCACATGACCTATTGTTTATTGGCTTGGGGTGATCATCATAATAAGATTTCTTTGCTACAGAAAAAAGTTTTAAGGATCATTACGTTTAGTAAACTTTTCGCTCATTCGGAACCTCTATTAAAACAACTTTCATTGATACAATTCGAAGATATGGTAAAAATGCAACAAGTGAAATTTTATTATCGGTACCTGAATGGAAACTTACCTTGTTATTTTTTAACATTGATATTTAATAAAAATCCACATAATTACCACACCAGAAACCAAGATCTATATATCGACTTCCGTATAAAAAATGAATTTGTAAAAAATGTATTGCATATCGTATTGTAACTACTATTAACAGTTGTCCTCATATTATAAAAGATAAATCATATACACACAGTCTCTCTGGTTTAATGATCTATATGAAACGTTTTTTTATTGAAAATTATTCAAATAACTGTAATTTGGTCAATTGTTTTGTTTGCTCGCATGTGTAGTTTTTTGTACTATGAACACACTATAGCTAATTAGCTACATTTGCTTTAATGTACTTTTCTTAAGTCAATTATTTCTATACATATATATAGGCCCCCTATATATATTATTTTTTCAGGTGGCTTCTACGCTAGCGAACTAAAGTCTATGTAGAAGTCTCCTGGTTTTCTGCATTTTGTTGTTGTTGTTTTGTTGTTTCCTTGTATGATGTAGAAAATCGAATATATTTGTCTGAGTCTGAGTCTGAGTCACATTATGTAGCCTTATGATCAGAAAGATAAGTGATTTTTGTACCTGAATCAATTACCCACGCATACATATAGTTGAAGTGATTATAAAATCAATCAGTGATCTTACCACACTGTGTAGCTTGAAGTAAGTAAAGTTACTATTTTTTGACTTCCATTTTTAATAAATATCACACATTTCATAATCGGATATTAGCTTTAATATTTCTGCTCTTCCTGTTTCTGTTGTTTTTCTTGAGTGCGGTTTAAGCTCATGTCTATTCGGTGCATACAATTTTGAATTAATTAATCTGTCCGTACCATCAATTTCTAAAAATATTATTCTTTCATCACCAGCATTGTTAACA
The DNA here is from genome assembly GCA_964017125.1 of Flabesymbios commensalis. Classification (NCBI taxonomy): domain Eukaryota; kingdom Metazoa; phylum Annelida; class Polychaeta; order Terebellida; family Flabelligeridae; genus Flabesymbios; species Flabesymbios commensalis. The sequence goes on from OZ024915.1 coordinate 12,878,095, forward strand.
CTCAAAACATTATAATCACATTCTGGATTTATTAATACAGACAGACCTTTACTTTTTTTCCTATTATTGACCCAGCAAGATTTCCCACCCCATTCCTTATACCATATTATTTTATTTTGATCTGTTCCAAGATATTTTTCTTGCAAAAGATAAATATAATTTTTTTCATGTTTTAACCAATATAACACTTTTTGCTTTTTTTTGTCATTAATAACTTACTCCTCAGCTTAGAATGTTTAGTATATTGTTCATGTTGCTTATTAGAATACAATAAGGATCTACATGATCTATGCACATGGTTCAATAACATAAACAATGCGTTTAGTTAACACTGTTATTCCTACCCTTTTTTTGTGATTGGCTGGTTGGTGTATATTTTCTTATTTTACTTATTCCCCTATTTAAATCTACTGGTTAAAAAAATTAAGTAGACTATTCTAAAAGGTATTTTATCTGAGTTTACATATGCATTAGAACACATTACTGTTCTGCAGAGCCAAAAGTCAGTATCTGCTTACTTTACAAGTAAGAAGATACTGCATTTTGGCTTTGCATGGCAGAATAGAAGCCATCCCATGATACAGACTATTGAGCTGCTAGGACCTTAAGGGTTAAAATATTGTGCTGCTAGGACCTTAAGGGTTAATTTATTGTGCTGCTAGGACCTTAGGGTTAATTTATAGTGTTGCTATGATCTTCAGGGTTGAACTATAGAGCTGCTAGGACCTTAAGGGTTGAAATATTGAGCTGCTAGGACCTTAAGGGTTAAACCATTGTAATGCTAGGACCTCAAGGGTTAATTTATTGTGTTACTAGGACCTTAAGGGTTAATTTATTGTGTTGCTAGGACTTTAGGAGTTAATTTATTGTGTTGCTAGGATCTCAAGGGTTGAACTATTGTGCTGTCTAGAAACTTAAAGGGTTAATTTCTTGTGTTGCTATAATCTTAAGGATTAAACTATTGTGATGCTAGGACCCTAAGGGTTAATTTTTGAGTTGCTAGGACCTGAAGGGTTCATTTATTGTGTTGCTAGAACCTTAAGGCATAATTTATTGTGATGCTAGGGCCTCAAGGGTCAATTTATTGTGTTGCTAGGACCTTAAGGGTTAATTTATTGTGTTGCTAGGACCTTAATGGTTAATTTATTGTAATGCTAGGACCTTAAGGGTTAATTTATTGTGATGCTAGGACTTTAAGGGGTAATTTATTGTGATGCTAAGACGTTAAAGGGTTGATTTTTTGTGCTGCTAGGACCATAGGGTTAATTTATTGTGATGCTAGGACCTTAAGGGCTAACCGATTGTGTTACTAGGACTTTCAGGGTTAATTTTTTGTGTTGCTAGGACCTTAAGGGCTAAACCATTGTGTTACTAGGACCCTCAGGGTTAATTTATTGTGATGCTAGGACCTTAAGGGTTAATTTATTGTGCTGCTAGGACCTTAACCTCTTGCACCCTGAGTTTATTTGGCCTCAAAAATTGATTTTTTTTGCTAGATCAGCAGAGGAAGGAATTGTTTTTTGCATGATTCAAGTTAGATTCCATATTGTTCACAACAGATGTAGTTTAAAAAAAAAAAAAAAAAAAAAATCCATTTGGTCACATGACCTAATTATTTATTCAAAATGGCCGCCAATGACAGCATCAAAAAGTCAACTTTCACATTTCAAGAGCCACTGTGAATCTCAAAAGTCACATTTAATGTCAGTCAAGGTAAAATCAGTAATCTACAAAAGTAATCTATTTCTCTCTTGAATTTTATGGCAATTGCATCGAAATTGAAAGAGATATTTGAAATTTTATGAAGCATAAAAGGTCAATGTCCCATACATTTGTCATATAATTTTGGTTACTAAAAGCAGCAAAATCTAAAAAAAACATAGTGATCTCACAACCTTCATTTTATCTGTCCATAAGAAAGGAATAGATTACTTCAATGCATACAAACATAATCATAGTAGATTTATGATTATATTTCAAAATATTTTAGGATGCTAATTTGCATAAATTACCTAATTAATTATTCAAAATGGCCGCCAATTCAGCAAAAAACATGAAAATTTAACACTTGGACAGCCAAAGTTAATCTCACAAGCTAGATAATATATAGCTGAAGGCCAAATTAGTAATATACATAGGCATTGTGACTTGTCCTAAAATTTCAACCAAATTGTAACATTATTGGAAGAGATATTGACATCTATGTGGAGCATAGAATGTCAATGTCCCATACATTTATCATATAATGTTAGTTACTGGATACAGCAAAATCTAAAAAAAATCAGTGATCTCTACAGCTTCAATTAACTGTTTATAAGAAAGGAATGGACTGCAGAAATGCATACAAACATAATCATAGAAGATCTATGATTATGTTTCAAAATATTTTAGGATGCTAATTTGCATAAATTACCTAATTAATTATTCAAAATGGCCGCCAATTCAGCAAAAAACATGAAAATTTCACACTTGGACAGCCATAGTTAATCTCACAACTTAGATAATAAATAGCTCAAGTCCAAATTAGTAATATACATAGGCATTGTGATTTTTCCGAAAATTTCAACCAAATTGTTACATTATTGGAAGAGATATTGACATTTATCTGGAGCATAGAAGGTCAATATCCCATACATTTATCATATAATGTTGGTTACCGGATACAGCGGAATCTACAAGAAATCAGTGATCTCTACAGCTTTAATTTATCTGCTTATAAGAAAGAATAGACTGAAGATATGACATTTTATGCATACAAACATAATCATGGGAGATCTATGATTATATCTCAAAATATTTTAGGATGCTAATTTGCATAAAATACCTAATTAATTATTCAAAATGGCCGCCAATTCAGCAAAAAACATGAAAATTTCACACTTGGACAGCCATAGTTAATCTCACAAATTAGATAATATATAGCTGGAGACCAATTTAGTAATATACATAGGCATTGTGACTTTTCCTGAAATTTCAAACAAATTGTAACATTATTGGAAGAGATATTGACATCTATGTGGAGCATAGAATGTCATGTCCCATACATTTATCATATAATGTTAGTTACTGGATACAGCAAAATCTACACAAAATTAGTGATCTCTACAGCTTCAATTTACTGTTTATAAGAAAGGAATGGACTGCAGAAATGCCCACAAACATAATCATAGAAGATCTATGATTATGTTTAAAAATAATTTAGGATGCTAATTTGCATAAAATACCTAATTAATTATTTAAAATGGCCACCAATTCAGCAAAAAACATGAAAATTTAACACTTGGACAGCCATAGTTAATCTCACAAGTTAGATAATAAATAGCTCAAGTCCAAATTAGTAATATACATAGGCATTGTGACTTTTCCTAAAATTTCAACCAAATTGTTACATTATTAGAAGAGATATTGACATTTATGTGGAGCATAGAAAGTCAATATCCCATACATTTAGCATATAATGTTGGTTGCCGGACACAGCAAAATCTACAAGAAATCAGTGATCTCTACAGCTTCAATTTATCTGTTTATAAGAACGAATAAACTGAAGATATGACATTTTATAATATGATTATATTTCAAAACATTTTAGGATGCTAATTTGCATAAAATTATTCAGAATGGCCGGCAATACAGCAAAAACCATGAAAATTCCACACTTTGAGAGCAATAGTAAAGCCCAAAATATATTTAATATATCACTTGAGGTCAAATAAGTAATCTATATGGGTATTGTTATTTTTCCTAAAATTTATTGCAAACTGTAACATAATTGGAAGCTATATTGACATTTATGTGGAGCATAGAAGGTGAATGTCCCATGCATTTATTATATAATTTTGGTTACTCGAAACAGCTAAATCCACAAGAAATCAGTGATCTCTCAAGCTCCAATTTATCTGTTGATGAAAAAAAGGAATGTACAGCAGAAAATTAATGCATACAAAGGTAGTCATGGATGATCTATGATCAGTTTTTTAAATCAAAAACTTATATAGTAGTAGATGGGTCTAACTTCGCTAACTTCCATTAAATACGTAATTAATTAAAATGGTCAACAATACAGCAGAAACATGCAAATTTCACACTCGGGAGAGCCATTGTAAATCTTACAAATTACACAAAACACAACTTGATGTCTAATTAGTAAGGTACAAATAAATTGAAATTTTTGCTAAAATTTGCATGCAAATTACAACAGAATAGGTGTTCACTCGACATCATATTGGTTGCTATCCTAAAACCAGGAAGTACACTTATGTACCAGTTGTGAGATGTATTGTACAAGTCAGGGCATAAAATTAGAACATTCCGGATGTCTGAGACAAACTATTTAGCCTTAAGACTACAAAATAACTTTCTTAAGGTTCCCATCAGACCAAAAATGTTGTCATTTTACATAATACGTTAAATTATAATTATTATTGTTTTGTTATTACATTCATTTTCTGCATCTTAAAATTAGAAAATGTTTTTAAGTATTATAGATATTTCATTTCCAATATTCCACAATATGATGCCATAAGTACCAACAGTTTCCAGGTTCAGGTCTGTCAGTCTTAGAGTCCCAGTTGCCAAGACACAGATGAACTTTACACTTTGTGCACCATACATTTGACCTCCGTATGTGTTGTCGAGGTCTCTCACTTGCCTTCAGATGGGGGTATTGAATTCTGAGCTCTTCTCTAACACGATGGGAGCATACCTGACAGTTTTTGTTGTTTGCTGCTCCAGGAGTCAATGCTGGATGGTGGGCCCCAGTATTTATGAGCCTCTCTTCTTCTGCAACTCTTGGTCGCCCAACACTACGAGGAATGTTGACCTGTTGAAAGGGAGCAATCAGCTGTTGAGCTAAGTCCAATCTGAATTGCAAGATCCCACGTTTCTCCTTCCCTTGCACTATGTGTGGACTTACAAAATTTTCAAGCACATATGCATTATTTGCAGAGACCTCCACAATGTAGAAAAGAATTCGACGATACCAACGTCTAGTTTTGCGCCAGCAGCTGTAGTGCTTCAGCACGTTGTCGACCAGATCAACACCACCCATGTATTTGTTATAGTCATGTAGAAGTGGCGGACAAACAACATTCATTGGCCCATTTGGTCCTTTTCTGATGACTGATTGTTGATCAGCTGGTACAGTTGCTGGATACTTCCCTTCATGAATAGTGCTGAGAAAATATACTTCCTTGCTGTCATACCAACTTTGCGCTAATAATGGTGGCTTAGTCAAGAAATTTGATTATCCGCGTTGATGGCGACCACGACCAAAGTATAGCTCATGAGGAAAACCTAATCGATTTTTTCGAACAGTCCCACAGGCTTGGACCCCACGGTCATTCAACCACAAAAAAAGATCTGGTGAAGAGTAGAAATTATCTACATAGAGATGGTGATTCATATGTAGGTTTGGCTCCATCAATTTCTGAACTACTCTGGTAGCCAAGGGAATTTTAGTGTCAGCAGAAGCATCGCGGCCTGTATATACTACAAATTGTGAAACATATCCATTACTGGCATCTGCTTTGACCCAGGTTTTGATACCAAACCTCGCCCGTTTTGATGGTATGAATTGTCGAAAAGAGAGCCGGCCCTTATATGGAATCAAAGATTCGTCTATGGAGATCTCTTTCCCCATATCATATTTAGCTGCATAATTCTCATTGATAAGTTTCAATAGGGGCCTGATCTTGTACAGTTTGTCATTAGGGTCTTTCTCTTCCTCATCACACACATGCAAATACCTATTTATTTGAAAAAAACGGTCTCTGGGCATAACCTCATTAAATGCAGGCACATCTATTAAGGATTGGTGTTTTTGCCAGTACATGCTCAGTGTCGGTAGTCTCAAAATACCAGTAATGAAACTGAGGCCAATAAATGCCTTTAGTTCCATCACAGTGACGTCATGCCATTTACCTCTATGCTGTCCACCAGCTCTCTTCCTTTCCGCATTTAAATTGGTTTGCTTTACCAACATGTCCATGATCGTAGAGTCAAAAAAAAGTTCAAAAAAATCTTTGGCAGTATGTTCAGGTGACATGCGGACCCTGGGACCCTGCGTTCCTCCAAACGGTGGAATGGACCTTGCAATATCCTCTTTTTTCCAATCAGAATCTTCAGAAGATGCTGTGGAAGAGTCTTCTGAGGAGTCTACCATGTCATCTTCAGGTCGCTGACCTCGTCCTTGCACACATCTTCCATTACCACGAGCACGTCCATGCATTCGAGGCCTATCTACTTCACGACCCTGACGAGCACGGCCTCTGGCAAAGTTAAAATGAACCTCATCATCTGACGAAGAAGCTCGAGTTTGAAGGTGTCCTCCTACAACAGGGCCACAGTCTCTGTAAAATTGTTGGACATGGACTGCTCGAGCACCTGGCTGAACACTTGCACTGCTTTGCTCCACAGTACCTAAAAACAGAAAAAAAATCATTGACATTGCAATACAATATTCACTGATATATGTTCTGGACCGTATTAATGTTATAAACTTATAAATCAAGCTAGAGTCTAAAAGATAAATTATAAGTAAACAATTAGATTAAATAAGAAAATAACTACATTCAAGCCCCCCCCCCTCCCCGACTTCTCAAAAAAGACATTTTTAAAAGCTAGAGAGTCTAATCTAATACTATTAGATGAAAAATATTTTTAATATTGCCCTCACAACCCTTAAAAAAATGCCTTCAAAATGTTTAGAAGTCTAGACCACCTATTTAAAATTTTAGTAAAAATTTTACTTCTTCAACGATGGTGACGCATGACGACAGCAAAAAAATTATGTATCCATGAGTGGAGAAATAATTATAAGCCGATGTACATGTAATCTGCATGATATTCAAATGAAATAATTCTTGTTTCTTATTGTTGTGTATAAAGTGCTTCATCTAAAATTCAAAACGGGCATGGTCCCATTTATCAGAGATGATGGGATTTAGCAGAAGTAAAGATATATTGTCAAAAAATCAGGCAGTAGGTCCCGTAAACTTGAAACTTCGACCAGACAAAGAAAAAACAACCAGAGAGTAGGTGATAAATGACAGATTATTTACTTTGTTATAAGAAAAACTGACAAACCTAGCAGGGTCTGCATGTATTCTTGTACAAGTTACAATATATCATAGACTTCTGATTGTCCGAGATGGCCATCTAAACCAATCAGAAGCCTAGCATATAGAGTAACTTGTACAAGAATACAGCCCCTGTGTTTACAGAACATATCGGTTTGATGTCATTGGGAAAGACTACAAGGGGAGTGGATTTTTTTTCGTTGACCCCCAGGGCCAGTATTTCAGGTGATTTACTGGCCCTTAGTGATTTATACTCCCCTCGGGCCAATGTTAGTATCGATCCCTAATATAGGCACATAACAATCATAAATTTGAGCATAACATCTGGCCACTTCTCAAGCTTTTTATAAATTTTCCAATAAAATATTTAAATGCGAGGCCACTAGTCAAAAGTCCAAAACAATTCAAAACATTATAAGCAATACATTGACGGAGGAAATATCCTGCATAACATATAGGCACATGAATATCATAAATTTGGACATAGCTTCCGGCCACTTTTTATAAATTTTCTGATAATATATCAGTATAGTCGAAGTTTGAAACAGTTCCAAGAAATTGCCAGCAATACATTGAGTTGACGGAGGAAATATCATACATATATATCATATATAGGCGCATAACAATCCTAAATTTGGGCATAGCCTCCGGCCACTTCTTACACTTTTTATAAAATTTTCGATAATATATCAATGCGAGGCTGACTATAGGCAAAGTCCAAAACAATTCCAAGAAATTGTCAGCAATACATTGACGGAGATATCCTACATATTATACAGGTGCAAAACAATCATAATTTGGGCATAGCCTCCGGCCACTTCGTACACTTTTTATAAATTTTTTGATAATATATATCGATGCGGGGCTGACTATAGGCAAAGACCAAAACAACTCAAGAAATTGTCAGCAAACCATTGAAGGAGGGAATATTGTACATATCATATATAGGCGCATAATAATCATAAATTTGGGCATAGCCTCCGGCCACTTCTTACACTTTTTTATAAATTTTCTGATAATATAGCGATGCGGGACTGACTAGTCAAAGACCAAAACAATTCCAAGAAATTGTCAGCAATACATTGACGGATGAAATATCCTGATATCATACAGGCGTGTAACAATCATTTGGGCATAGCCTCCGGCCACTGATTACACTTTTTATAAATTTTCCAATAATATATCATTATCAATGCGTTTTTGTTAGAGTAGACTAGATCTAATTTTTTTTGATATTGCCAGTTTTAGTAAATTACCTTTCATTTTCACACTGATTTAGTGTAGGTCTAGGCCCTAGGCCTAGGTGGTGTCTGTGATGTGCTAACTAGACTAACGTTACTTGGCTAGTCCCCCCACTGACATTGATGATTGACAAACGACATAGACAGTAGACTGGTTCAGACAGTGAATGATTGACTGTCATACATATTATCGCTCACCTTACATGTGATTTATTTGTGGTACACAGATGAACTTTTTTTGTGAAAAAACTACAAAAATATTATCACAGTTAACTATGTTATTTACCTGATCCTTTTGTTGGCATTATTTTTATCATTTTCACTGTCATTGAACTTTGAAGTCACCCACTGGCAATGCCGGGTAAACATCCAGACCTTGATCGACGTCATCGGCATCACCGGAATATTGACGTCACTGTCAGAACTCTCCTCTTCGCCGGAATTGTACGCAACAATCATAAATTTGGGCATAGCCTCCGGCCACTTCTCACACTTTTTATAAATTTTCAATAACATATCATTATCAACGCTTTTTTTTAGAGTAGGCCTATCTAGACTATACCTAGGTCTAGATCTAATTTATTTTCGATATTGCCAATTTTTTTTTTTTTTTTGCGATGTGCTAACTATACTAACGTTACTTGGCTAGTCCCCCCACTGACAATGAGTGACATTGATGACAGTAGACTGGTTTCAGACTGTGAATGAGTGACTGTCATACATATTATCGCTCACCTCACATGCGATTTATTTGTGTTACACAGATGAACTTTTTTATGAAAAAAAACTACAAAAATATTATCTCAGTTAACTATTTTATTTACCTGGTCCTTCATTGGCATCATCTTGATCACTTTCACTGCCATTAAAGTCATCCACTGGCACTGCCGCCAGTGCCGGTCCCGGGTAAACATCCAGATCAACGTCATCGGCATCGCCGGAATAATGACTGTCAGTGTCACTGTCAGAACTTTCATCAGAAGTATCATCTTCTTTGCCGGAACTGTACGCAATGGCTTCTAACGCACGCTCAAAATCATCTATACCTCTGATTTTAAAGGCTTTTCGCGACATCATGTGAATAAATAAACAAAATTTCAAATCATCTTCGCGGTTTACTTGTTTATGTTCGGTCACATGATCACCGTTGCAATGCTGTCACGTGATCCCTAGAACGGCGGAAATAAAACCCGAAATTTCGGGTTCCCGGACTGAAGAGGTTAAGGGTTAATATATTTTGATGCTAAGACCTAAAGGGTTAATTTATTGTGCTGCTAGGACCTTAGGGTTAATTTATTGTGATGCTAGGACTTTAAGGGTTAATTTATTGTGATGCTAGGACTTTAAGGGCTAATTTATTGTGATGCTAGGGCCTTAAGGGTTAATTTATTGTGATGCTAGGACCTTAAGGGTTAATTTATTGTGATGCTAGGACCTTAAGGGCTAAACGATTGTGTTACTAGGACCTTCAGGGTTAATTTTTTGTGTTGCTAGGACCTTAAGGGCTAAACCATTGTGTTACTAGGACCCTCAGGGTTAATTTATTGTGATGCTAGGACCTTAAGGGTTAATTTATTGTGCTGCTAGGACCTTAAGGGTTAATTTATTGTGATGCTAAGACCTAAAGGGTTAATTTATTGTGCTGCTAGGACCTTAAGGGTTAATTTATTGTGCTGCTAGGATCTTAAGGGTTAATTTATTGTGATGCTAGGACCTTAAGGGTTAATTTATTGTGATGCTAGGACCTTAAGGGTTAATTTATTGTGCTGCTAGGACCTTAAGGGGTAATTCATTGTGCTGCTAGGACCTTAAGGGTTAATTTTTTGTGTTGCTGAGATCTTAAGGGTTAATTTATTGTGATGCTAGGACCTTGAGGGTTAATTTATTGTGCTGCTAGGACCTTAAGGCTTAATTTATTGTGTTTCTTGGACCTTAAAGGTTAATTTATTGTGTTGCTAGGACCTTAAGGGTTAATTCATTGTGCTGCTAGGACCTTAAGGGTAAATTTATTGTGATTCTAGGACCTTAAGGGTTAATTCATTGTGTTCGTTGGACCTTAAAGGTTAATTTATTGTGTTGCTAGGACCTTAAGGGTTAATTCATTGTGATGCTAGGACCTGAAGGGTTAATTTATTGTGCTGCTAGGATCTTAAGGGTTAATTTATTGTGATGCTAGGACCTTAAGGGTTAATTTATTGTGATGCTAGGACTTTAAGGGTTAATTTATTGTGCTGCTAGGACCTTAAGGGTTAATTTATTGTGATGCTGGGACTTTAAGGGGTGATTTATTGTGATGCTAGGACCTTAAGGGTTAATTTATTGTGATGCTAGGACCTTAAGGGTTAATTTATTGTGTTGCTAGAACCTTAAGGGTTAATTTATAGTGCTGCTAGGATCTTACGGGTTAATTTATTGTGATGCTAGAATCTTAAGGGTAATTTTTATTGTGATGCTAGGACCTTAAGGGTTAATTTATTGTGATGCTAGGAGCTTAAGAGTTAATTTATTGTGATGCTAGGACTTAAAGGGGTAATTTATTGTGATGCTAGGACCTTAAGGGTTTATTTATTGTGTTGCTAGGACGTTAAGGGTTAATTTATTGTGTTGCTAGGACCTTAAGGGTTAATTTATTGTGCTGCTAGGAACTAAAGGGTTAATTTATTGTGATGCTAGGATCTTAAGGGTTAATTTATTGCGATGCTAGGACCTTAAGGGTTAATTTATTGTGCTGCTAGGACGTTAAGGGTTAATTTATTGTGATGCTAGGATCTTAAGGATTAATTTATTGTGATGCTAGAATCTTAAGGGTAATTTTTATTGTGATGCTAGGACCTTAAGGGTTAATTTATTGTGATGCTAGGACCTTAAGAGTTATTTTATTGTGATGCTAGGACTTTAAGGGGTAATTTATTGTGATGCTAAGACCTTAAGGGCTAATTTATTGTGTTGCTAGGTCCTTAAGGGTTAATTTATTGTGCTGCTAGGATCTTAAGGGTTAATTTATTGTGATGCTAGGACCTTAAGGGTTAATTTATTGTGATGCTAGGACCTTAAGGGTTAATTTATTGTGATGACAGGACCTTAAGGGTTAATTTATTGTGATGCTAGAACCTTAAGGGTTAATTTATTGTGATGCTAGGACCTTAAGGGTTAATTTATTGTGATGCTAGGACCTTAAGGGTTAATTTATTGTGTTTCTTGGACCTTAAAGGTTAATTTATTGTGTTGCTAGGACCTTAAGGGTTAATTCATTGTGCTGCTAGGACATGAAGGGTTAATTAGTTGTGCTGCTAGGATCTTAAGGGTTAATTTATTGTGATGCTAGGATCTTAAGGGTTAATTTATTGTGATGCTAGGACCTTAAGGGTTAATTTATTGTGTTTCTTGGACCTTAAAGGTTAATTTATTGTGTTGCTAGGACCTTAAGGGTTAATTCATTGTGCTGCTAGGACCTGAAGGGTTAATTTATTGTGCTGCTAGGATCTTAAGGGTTAATTTATTGTGATGCTAGGATCCTAAGGGTTAATTTATTGTGATGCTAGGACCTTAAGGGTTAATTTATTGTGATGCTAGGACCTTAAGGGTTAATTTATTGTGATGCTAGGACCTTAAGGGTTAATTTATTGTGATGCTAGGACCTTAAGGGTTAATTTATTGTGTTGCTAGGATCTTAAGGGTTAATTTATTGTGCTGCTAGGACCTTAAGGGTTAATTTATTGTGCTGCTAGGACCTTAAGGGCTAAACAATTGTGTTACTAGGACCCTCAGGGTTAATTTATTGTGATGCTAGGACCTTAAGGGTTAATTTATTGTGCTGCTAGGACCTTAAGGGTTAATATATTTTGATGCTAAGACCTAAAGGGTTAATTTATTGTGCTCTAGGACCTTAGGGTTAATTTATAGCGTTGCTATGATCTTCAGGATTGAACTATAGAGCTGCTAGGACCTTAAGGGTTGAAATATTGAGCTGCTAGGACCTTAAGGGTTAATTTATTGTGATGCTAGGACCTTAAGGGTTAATTTATTGTGTTGCTAGGACCTTAAGGGCTAAGCTACTCGTGCATGAGTAATTTAACGTTGGCTCTCTGTGTAGCACCGTGAGCATAATCTCTAGCGCCACCATGCTGTTAACCATCCTTATGGTGTCACCATCTTTTGTCCGCGTTGAATGATTAATATAGATACTAAGAATACAAGCCAATCTATACTTATTTGCCATATTATATCTTCGTACGTACTGTACCGCTTTGCTTCTTAGAAAGCTGTTTGCAGGACACTTGCTCTTAGAAAGCAGTACATACCTCAAATGCAATTGTTAAAAGCAATTCGTACATGTGTTTGCAAGGTGGTACAACAGCTATTCATAAAATATTTAAGCAAAACATATACGGTAATACTTTTAGCATAGGTAAATATGTGAAAACTGTGAATTACGCTAATTACGGCTCATTAGAAAGCAGGACACCATGTAAGAATGAGTATCACGCATGACACCATGCTAGAAAGAGTATCTGCATGACAAGTCTACGGAGGGTGAAGGCATCATTCCAATGAGACCTAAAGCGGAGATGTAAAGCTGTCATAATCAACTAATATATATTCGACAGGAGAAGTGATGGAGATAACTGGGCGTGTCCTCGTGTTTTTTCGTTCAAGCAGAGAGCCACGGCTGATAACCACGAAGACACAAAAACAAGATACTTTATTCGCTTCTCATTTAAAATACTAAGTTTTTAATCACATCATTTTATTTCTTTTTCAAGCCATCGTTAGAAATAAAACAATAAGACACAACAGATCTATACATATCAAGAAATATCGCATCAACAATACATTTATAATATATTTTATTTTTTTCTCAGTATGAATGTTATTTCGTGAATAAAAATTGTAAATTTGAATGTTTTTGTATGAATAAATGATATTTTAAGAAAACAAAGAAAAAAAGACAAATATAAAAAGCAGCAATTAATTATCCCATAAAACACTGTAATATTTTCATATAAACCAAGAGATCAAAGGGTTTCTCCTAATTTGAAATCATCATAAATGACTTAGTTAGATATTTCCGCTTCATTTGAATATCTATGTAATGGGTCTACGGACATTATACATGTTTTACACTTTCAGTGCGGGGATCAACATTAGACGTCATGATCTGACGTCTGTAGACGTCCAATGCTGACGGCTTAACCCTTTAGACCCTCACGATGCATTAAAGCATCATTTTACATCTCTGAAAACAGACTTCATTTTCCTACATCTAAGGATATTAGAATGAAAATTTTCATGAAACGGTTTTACCAATAGATGGCCATTTTCTTTAATTTCTCACACACATCATCTCCATCCACTACAAGTCGAGTATTGCTACAGCAATTCTCGGCTTGTAGTGGATGGAGATGAAAATGATAAATTCAGGATTGAAAGGGTTTTAAGCTGGTACTCGCTCTGAAAGGATATATAAGGATGCAGATCAGAATTAGGAGCATAGCTTTCCGAATGACAACATACAGAGTCACTTCCAATTAGATTATTTGTTGAATTATATTGATATTTATTTATTATTAGGACATATTTATATATGGTTGATATTATTACATTGTTCCTATGTTACATATTATGTGATTACAAAATACTATTTTTCACATGTACATCAAATAAAAATATAACTAAAAAATGAAAATTAACATAATAATTGTTAAAATTGTTATTCGACAGGTAGAAGTAAAATCATTGATATTCCATTAAAAGGGGCTTGAACAACTGAAATAATAACCCTTTGGGCGCAAAATTTTATAAACTATTATCTACGAAGATGTTTCTCACTGCCATGATCCATGTTTTTAAAGTGGTGAAATGATTTAAAGTTAGGTCATAACTCAGTTATATTTTAACCTCTTGACACATTTAATATTCGAAAGTCGTACGTATTTCAAAGTGATTCAATGTCGACATGATTATATGATTCAAAGTCGACAATATATACCATCTAAAATATACACAATTCGTCTTTAGAAAAAGACGAGATTGCAATTATTGGTATTGCACATCATATAAAGTATACCATATTCCAATTATGAATAATGTGCATCATATAAAGTATTCCATATTCCCATTGTGAAAAATGTGCATCATATAAAATATACCATATTCACATTGTGGGTAGTGTACATCAAATAAAATATGCCATATTGCCATTATAAGAATTGCACATCATATAAAATATAACATATTCTCATTATGGACGATGTACATGACAGAAACTACGCATCATTAACAAACATAATATATATAATTAGCAACAAAGCAGAGTTGTATATACAATTTACAAAAACTTATATTACATTTAGTAAATGTTAATTGATTAAAGAAAGTAACATCATAGTATTCACACGTGTATCGACCCATCCCCATACATGCATCTTCGTAGAGGTTGCCCCACAACTAGTAGCTGACCCAATATTATATTTAATGTTCAAGTGATAATAGAAGCCTAGACTAAAATGTAGGTTTACAATGGCGAATCGTAATAAGGAGAATGTGCGTTGCAAATAATTAGCTCTTAGGGCCGATGTCATTTCTCTTGAAGTATACGACAATATAGCAAAAACTTGCCATAAAAGTTAACTAGAAGGACACAAAGCCTGTGATGGCTGGTCAAATATAACAACACTAAATTTATTGTCACTTTGTAAAGATAATTTCAATAAAAAAAATCGTTTATTGAAAACGCACACAACATATGTTTATAAAATATGCATAAAAAACTGCTGAGATAAAATTACTCAAGTATAAACTAGCTTTCGTCAAATCAATATCAGGGGCGGATCCATAATTTTTAAAATGGGGTCTGGTTGAAAAAATATATGGGCGCTTGACATTCTACATTTACCAGGGTAGTGCCTCAAGTTGAGGCACTACCCTGATAAATTTAGAATGTCAAATACCGATATTTTGGCAATTTTGTTTTGATGTTGATGCAATTTGGTTTTAGAAAAGGGGGTCATGACCTCCCCCCCCCTCCCCCTCTGGATACGCTACTCAATATTTTATTCTGATCATACGTAACCGATTAGGTCAAACTTTAAGCTGGGGTGATCATTAAAAGTCACCAAGTTAAGCCTCCATTCGCGTCTCTTGATGGGGCGTCTGAACCAAGAGATGTAAGTGGTACCAAATGTTTCGTACGTCACGGCAAGCTGAAAACAAGAAAAACAAGAGAAGTAAGAGGTACCGAATGGTTCGTATGTTATAGCAAACTGAAAACAACAAAAACAAGAGAAGTAAGTGGTACCGAATGGTTCGTATGTCATGGCGAGCTAAAAACAACAAAACCAGGAGATGTAAATTGTACCGAATGGCTTGTACGTCATGACTAGCTGAAAACAACAAAACCAAGAGAAGTAAGAGGTACCGAATGGTTCGTATGTCATGGCGAGCTAAAAACAACAAAAACCAGGAGATGTAAATTGTACCGAATGGTTGTACGTCATGACGAGCTGAAAACAACAAAACCAAGAGAAGTAAGAGGTACCGAATGGTTCGTATGTCATGGCGAGCTAAAAACAACAAAACCAGGAGATGTAAATTGTACCGAATGGTTTGTACGTCATGACTAGCTGAAAACAACAAAACCAAGAGAAGTAAGAGGTACTGAATGGTACGTACGTCATGGCGAGCTGAAAACAAGTGAAGTAAGAGGTACCGAATGGTTCGTATGTCATGGCGAGCTAAAGACAACAGAACCAGGAGAAGTAAATTGTACCGAGTGGTTTGTACGTCATGACGAGCTGAAAACAACAAAAGCAGGAGAAGTAAGTGGTACCGAATGGCTCGTACGTCATGGCGAGCTGAAAACAACAAAATGAGAAGAAGGAAAAGGTACCGAATGGTATGTATATCATGGCGAGCTGAAACAACAAAAAAAAAGAGAAGTAAGAGGTACCGAATGGTTCGTTTGTAATGGCGAGCTAAAAAAGAGAGAAGTAAGAGGTACCAAATGGTTCGTTTGTAATGGCGAGCTGAAAACAAGAGAAGTAAGAGATACCGAATGGTTCGTTTGTAATGGTGAGCTAAAAAAGAGAAGTAAGAGGTACTGAATGGTTTCTCTGTAATGGCGAGCTGAAGCAACAAAATGAGGAGAAGTAAGAGATACCGAATGGTTCACACGTTATGGCGAGCTGAAACAACAAAAAACAGAAGAAGTAAGTGGTACTGAATGTTTCGTACGTCATGGCAAGCTGAAAACAAAAAAAAACCAGGAGAAGTAAGGAGTAGAGAATGGCTCATACGTCATGGCAAGCTGAAGAAAAAAAAACAAGAGAAGAAAGAGGTACCGAATGGTACGTATTAGAGTTACAGCAGACCCAGCTTGATTTCTGTTTTGAAAACGTTTCAATTGTTGTGTCATCGCGTTTAAAAGAAAGCATAGATTTCTTGTCATTCGCTGTTGAGCCCTCTTGATCGGAATTATCATTCACGAACAGTTCGCACAAGTAATTCCAAATGAATGAAAATAATTTCAAATTTAATTTGATTCACAAAGCATATACACTTAGCTAGGGTTACAATACATGTCATCCATGGAGCACTCATACCTTGCAATGCAGGTATAATGTGATAGGTACTACTTGTATTGCAGAAGCATAGACATATCAAATAGAACTAGACAGTCAGTCAGAGACTGCAAACCTCCGCCGCAGTGATTGTGTATTAGATGCGGATCGTAAACTAATCCGGATCATTGCCAAATTTAATGGATTGTTCCTTGGCCCGAGACATACCTCTGGTAAAAGTTTCATGCAAATCCATTCATTACTTTGTAAATAATCCAGCTGACGGATAGACAGACAGACAAACCATCACGACCAAAAACGACCTCGTTTGGCAGAGGTAATAAACCACACAATGATTTCGTTCAAAAAAATGTATCAATCTATAAATAAATACTTCGATAATAAGTGTTTACATCATTGGATGACGTAGTATATACAATTTTAGAACGTGGCCACAATTATACATTATATTATCTCGTCGATATATATAAAAATAATAATTATTGTGGTACAAATGTATTCTAGTTAATCTGTGACATCACATTGAGGTTTGTAATCATGACATCACTTTGTTAATAATGAAGACATGCTATTTCAAACAATGACAAGTATAGATTAAGTTAGTGCTTTATATACATATTTATATTTTTCGAACCGTCGTGCAAAACTATTATTTTGCATCCCGATTGATGTGATGTTATAAAACGTGTAATATAAAAATGCTCAAGGTTGTGAGAATGCCATCATGCAGTTTCATGGAGTACAATACCTATATAACATGAAAACACTGGGAAAAAACCTTTCCAGGTTCGACCAAAACTATGCATTTGACCCCCTGACTACACCAAAAAGTCGTTATTTTTTGGGCATCCTTCCATGAAAAAACAACATTTGTTATCTCTTTTGGAAAGCTTGAAATCACAAGATTATGGCTAGGGGGGGATAGCAAGAACGAAAATTTAGATGAATTTGAACCAACATCACATATTTCGTTTATATTTATTTTCTGCTATGGTCATCGATATATCCCTGAAATAAAATGCAGCAAAGCGTCACTCAGCACCTAGCACATATATACTTAACCTTTAATTCTACAATTACGTAAAGATACTTTATATATATATATGATTTGATGATTTGAAGCACCCTTTTACTGCTAGTAAACACGCTAAAAATGTTATGTCTTTAAAATTGTGAAAATGTTGTCTTCATAAAGGTATCAAAGAATAGTATGCAGTAAATAATTATTAATTAATTATAAAGTAATGTTTCTACATCCCTTTGACAGCATTTGCTTGTGAACATATGTTCATAGACAGTCATGTTGATACCTGAAGTAGGCCTATTGAAAAACAGTCTGTGGTGTCAGAAAACATTAATGCACTATAGATTGCTCTGAATATGTTGCAAAATACATTACTAAAAAACATGATCTATTTTCCCTGTTTCATGTGTGTCGGAAAATAATAAAATTACACACACTGGAAACTTTTATATCTTATTGAGAACAAATAAACTTTAGATATATAGGTAAAATAATTATGCCTAACGAAAACAGACCTGAATTAGTGGAAGGTTCCGTTCTGGACCATAATAAATACATTTCTGGTAACGTATATAATTAGCCCTTGTGCTGTTATTACCGTATTCAATTTACCACTGTAATCATTGAACTATTTTGTTGTTAGGACCGTATATAATTAACCCTTGCGTTGCTAGGACCGTACATGCAATCTTCCACCACTCTAATATCTATATAGTGTAGAAGGAACACGGAAAGTTCTCTTTGTGTAATCTTACACCTGTGACACCTTTTTGTGTGGGAAGAACACGGAAAGTTTCCTTCATGCCATCTCCCATCACTCTCAATCTCTATCTAGTATAGGCCTATATTGAGGGAACAAGAAAAGTTCCCTTTATGCCATCTTCCACCACTCAAATCTATATCTAGCGTAGGAAACACACGGAAAGTTGCCTGACATGTATGCCATATTCTTCTAATCTATATCTCTATCTAGTGTAGAAGGAACACGGACAGTTCCCTTTATGTCATCTTCCTCCTTCCACCACTCTAATCGCTATCTAGTGTACACACACTGGACTTAAGTTTGTTCACCCCCACATAATTCATGCACAAACTACTGCTTAATCACTACTGAGCGGCCAGCTCATATACTATGCCGACATGATTTTAAAGCTTTTAAGCATGTGTCACATGGTATCCAAATAATTATGTTTTACACATTCTCATGCAAAATTATGGCTGTGCATTGTAATTATGGGTTCCAGTGGGAACATTTCTAATGGGAATCAAATTCAAATTATAAGGTGCAAATGTAATGAGATTTAAAATCATGTAATTACAGCGCAGTTCAGCTGCAATAAAAAAAAGAGTACAAAATATTTGGGCAAGGTACAGAATATCAGGCATGGTCGTCGAAAAAAGACGTCAGCTCCTGCAGGCAGACGTTTGAAGATGCTGTCAAGGTTGGGACGTTTGAAGACTACCTCGGAGTTTTTGGCACGCATTTGTCATAATTAAACAACTGTTATGTGTCGAATACATACATGTAGGGAGAATATTCGGACTAGTTGGAAGAATCAAAACCTCATGGCTCATAACAAAAAAAAACAAAATCACATCAGCTGGGCCTAGAAAATTAAGCACTGGACGACAAATGGCAATTGGTCCTTTGTGGTGGCCTACTCTCTGACGAGTGTAAGTTTAACTTTACACATTGATGATGGAAGTGAAGGATGTTGGAGAAATAATTGATAACGTATGAATCCAGACACAAGATGCTATTTGTTCCGCTCTCTCCAGATGTAAATCCTGTCAAAACATCTGTAGTTTTATGAAGGACGCATGAGAGATCAAACCAACCACATGTAAAGAACTAAAAGCAGAATTATTCATGAGTTCTGACAGAATGCGTCGTGCAAAGATCAGAACAGTGTTTTCCTCTTTGCTCAGAAGAGCAGCGTCCATTGTAAGATCACGTGGCTACCCTACTAAATATTAAAGGGACTGACCCAGGCTAAAATCAAAAAAAAACGGTGATTTTATTTTGGCTTCTTAATATGACCATATGATGTAAACATGTCCATAGACTAGAACTGCAAAAGTTTTTTAATTTTTCTGCTGCGCATTCACCAGTTAGACTAGATATAGAGACGAAATTCCCGTAGTTCTAATTTTTGACATGGTTGGCCTCTGAATAAAAAAATAATGCCGGAAATGAGTTTCTCGTGTTTAATTAAGTTTTTAATAGTGGTATTATACATATTTCTAGAAAGTGAAAAAGTTACATTCCCACTGTGGCTATTGGCGGCTATTTCGAAAAACGTGAATAACTAAAATTGCCCAAGGGTGACACCTCAACACCCTCTGGCTTTTTTAAAGTGTGGGGGGGGGGGGGTTCTTGACCGCCTGAAGCTTGAAACCCGTCACATATTGATCGTTATATGGCGGGTCGCATCTCTTCCTAATCACGATACCCATCGCCTTTGCCGTCTCAGTGAGATTCACACCGATCCAAATCGGCCTTGCAGAACCTGAAAAAAACATAGTAGAAATCTATTTGTGTGTAGTATTTGATATTCTTGAAAATATTTTCTGACATCTAAATATATCATTTTCCAGGAGTGGCCAATTCAATTATTGCTCCCCCCCCCTTTTTTTCTATATTATGAATCCGCCCGGATATTTTTCCACTCGCCGGTAATCGAACTACTTACTGTCTATTTCGCTGTCATGAATAACTAATTTTAGTCTGAATATCACCGTCAATGTCATAGCTTAAACATAGACACGTTCAGAACGGCATAGAATATTTCAATCACAAATACGTGAGAAAGCCGTGCCATCTAAGACATTTATGATGACTGAAAATTGAAAAAAAACTTTGTTCTCTCAAATTATATACAAATATTTCAGCGATTCAGCCCTTTATCCGCCTACTTATTCAATCTGAATTTTCACCCACTTGAAGTTGTGTCTCGCTGACGCGATCCACAACTTCAAGTGAGTGAAAATTATTCAGATTTGACAAAATAGAGGTCAACTGTTTTCAAATATTGCTGATTTATGTCACATTTTATCTTTAACATGTTTAAAAGGTGGTACGTAATGTGCTAATAAAAAATGAAAACCCGAATATATGCGGCACCGGCGGTTAAAGGGTTCAGGTTTAATGTTAAGACGCAGTCTGAAAGTACGATCCCCCATTAACCCTTGAAGCGCTGAATTAACTTGTTGTAAAAAACATCGCAAGCAAATAAGTTTTCTTCAATTTGATTTCATCATAAATGTCTTCGTTGGCTCTTTCTGATTCATTTGAATACCTATGTTATGGGTTTATGGCCATTATAAATATTTCTACTCTTACAGTGCGAGGATCGACTTTAGTCGTCAGAATCTTACGTCTACAGACGTCAGATTCTGACGACTAAGGGGGCCACCATTAGATTCCCAGGGGGGGGGGGGGCAGGAGTATTTTTGAAATAAATAATTTCGGGCGGACTCTGCGTGGAATAAATAATTTACTTCAAGAATTTTTCCATATAAACATGTAACAAAATGTGAAATTTTCAGCGCGCCGCCGAGCCCGGTTGAAATAAATAATTTGCCCGCGACAAATACTCCTGCCCCCCCCCCCTGGGAATCTAATGGTGGCCCCCTAAAGTCGATCCCCGCGCTGTAAGGGTTAAAACAACATTAGAATTAGAAATGAAGTGCATACAAACCTGATGACCATGCGCAGGCTATCTTATCATCATCATTGTATTGATCAATACGAGCTCTGTAAGGTTCATGATTGGCTGAATAAAATGAGGAAGCTGACCAAGCAGACTCTGAGATATTACGGCTCGAGAATATGAAGCCCATCTGACGAGGCGAACTCAAAGCTGAAAAAAACATACACAATATTATAGGTCCGACGACAGGCAAGTAAACAGGCAGGCAGGCAGGCAGGCAGGCAGCCTAGCAAGTTGGCAGACGGGTAGACAGGCAGGCAGGCAGGCAAACGGGCAGGCAGGTGGGTGGGCGCCGGGCAGGCATACATGCCTGGAGACAACCAGGCAGCCAAGCTAACAGACTGCAGCAAGTAGACAGGCAACCCTTTTGTTCACGTCTCATCTAATTCAGCAGTGCAATAATGAGATATTTTGAAAAAAACATATACTCGGGACTCCACGTGAGAGACCCAATAATTTACATAGCTTTAATCGCATAAATTGAACAAAACTCTGCAGCAGAGCTACTGAGAGCCGGGTGTGTTGGAGAGCTACTGAGAGCTGGGAGCGATGGGGAGATACTGAGAGCTGGGTGTGATGGAGAGCTGGGTGTGATGGAGAGCTACAGAGAGCTGGGAGCGATGGAGATATACTAAGAGCTGGGTGTGATGGAGAGCTACTGAGAGCTGGGTCTGATGGAGAGCTACAGAGAGCTGGGAGCGATGGAGAGATACTGAGAGCTGGGTGTGATGGAGAGCTTGGTGTGATGGAGAGCTACAGAGAGCTGGGAGCGATGGAGATATACTGAGAGCTGGGTGTGATGGAGAGCTACTGAGAGCTGGGTATGATGGAGAGCTACAGAGAGCTGGGAGCGATGGAGATATACTGAGAGCTGGGTGTGATGGAGAGCTACTGAGAGCTGGGTGTCATGGAGGCTACATATAGGGATGGGTGCGAAGGAGAGCTACAGGGGGCTGGGTGTGATGGAGAGCTACTGAGAGCTAGGTGTGATGGAGATATACTGAGAGTTGGGTGTGATGGAGAGCTACAGAAAGCTGGGTGTGATGGAGAGCTTCAGAGATCTGGGTGTGATGTAGAGATACTGAGAGCTGGATGTGATGTAGAGATACCGAGAGCTGGATGTGATGTAGAGATACTGAGAGCTGGATGTGATGTAGAGATACTGAGAGCTGGGTGTGATGTAGATATACTGAGAGCTGGGTGTGATGGAGAGCTACTGAGAGCTGGGTGTGATGGAGAGCTACAGAGAGCTGGGTGTGATGGAGAGCTTCAGAGATCTGGGTGTGATGTAGAGATACTGAGAGCTGGGTGTGATGAAGAGCTACTGAGAGCTGGATGTGATGTAGAGATACTGAGAGCTGGGTGTGATGAAGAGATACTGAGAGCTGGGTGTGATGGAGAGATACTGAGAACTGGGTGTGATGGAGAGCTACAGAGAGCTGGGTGTGATGTAGAGTTACTGAGAGCTGGGTGTGATGGAGAGCTACTGAGAGCTGGGTGTGATGGAGGGCTACAGAGAGCTGGGTGTGATGGAGAGCTTCAGAGATTTGGGTGTGATGTAGAGATACTGAGAGCTGGATGTGATGTAGAGATACTGAGAGCTGGATGTGATGTAGAGATACTGAGAGCTGGGTGTGATGGAGAGCTACTGAGAGCTGGGTGTGATGGAGAGCTACAGAGAGCTGGGTGTGATGGAGAGATACTGAGAACTGAGTGTGATGGAGAGATACTGGGAGCTGGGTGTGATGGAGAGCTGCAGAAAGCTGGGTGTGATGGAGAGATACTCAGAGCTGGGTGTGATAGAGAGATACTGAGGGCTGGGTGTGATAGAGAGCTGGGTGTAATTGAGAGCTGGGTGTGTGGAGAGTTGGTTTGGTGGAGAGTTACTGAGAGCTGGGTGTGATGGGTGATGGAGAGATGGGTGTGATGGAGAGATACTGAGAGCTGGGTGTGATGGAGAGCAAATGAGAGCTTAGTGTGATGGTGAAGTACCGAAAGTTGGGTGTGATGGAGATAGTCTGGCGGCCAATGGGCAAAAAAGGCCCCATATGTTTCGTTTACCGAGATATACTTTAGGTTGAGTTTTAAACCCGGGAGGATTCATTCCTGGCGGATGCATAGTTGGAAGACAGGGGCTTCACCATGGCAATGGACCCTGAATCAGTCCTATGTAGACACACTGTGAACGAAATGTGGCGGCTAATGGTGAAAGACTAAGAATACATAACCAACATATACGACCCTCGAAATAATACCCATAGGTCAAAATCAACAATAATTTACGTAGATGAGAATAAGGTTTATGCGTGCTGATAAATATAATTTAAAATTTAAAAGACATATTTCAGGGTCAAAGGAGGTCAAAGTTCATGCCTGTTGTAATATAACTATAAAACAGGACATGTGACCAAAGCAAATGTCTTCAAATCTAACAAAAGTGTTTTCCACAATAAGCAAAGCCACTGATGTGATTATTTTATATTAGTTCATATAGTAGAGATAAGTGGGCGGGGGCCCTAGGGTAGTGGTTAGCACCGCTGCCTTCGATGTTCGATGTTCGGTTCCCGGTCTCGGCGGTTTCAAAGAAACAAAAATGTTTCTTCCCCGTGAAAGTCAGTATTGTGGGGAGCCTCCAAGACCGAGAGGTAACGTTCTCGGCCTCAGACCGCCAGGGCTCGAATTTCGAATCCTGTGTCTGGAGGACAGTGTCATCTCAATCATCTCACCATCATCAAGAGGTTCTCTTGGCCCAGTTTAGCCTATATGTGCACAAAGGTGGCCTAAAGCCCGATTCATTTCATTTTTAGTAGAGGCAAGTTATACTTCATATGGTGGCAAAACCCTCTCACTGTCTTGCCCGTTATCATGGCAAGACATGCTTCAATAATGGTTATATTGTCGAAATAAGAGGTATTTTTCAACAAAAAACATCTATAATTACTTTGAGCGGCTACATATCTCAAAATGTTCAGTGGCTACTGAAATGTTTTGTATGTGTGTGAATTGTATAGATACTTCATATTTTGAGGTCATTCAATGCAATCGAGGTCATTCAAGGATATCATCTTTTGAAAAGGCGCCATGCCCCTTTCAACTATTGTCACGTCCAACTCAAACCCACTAGTCTATGGACATGTTTACATCATATGGTCATATTAAGAAGCCAAAATTAAATCACCGATTCTTTTATGATTTTAGCCTGGGCCAGTCCCTTTAATGTTGACCAATTGGTAGGTATTCGAAGGCCCTAAAAGTTGAATGTCTATTCCCAGCCATTCATTCATCATTAACCGCCATATTTTCGTTCACCGCAGTATTTCAAAATATGGCTGATTCAGGACCCGTTGCCATGGTGACGGCCTGGGCTACCAACAATGCATCCACCAGAATTAAACCCGACAGGGTTTTATCTTTGAATATATCATATTCAGCCTAAAGTATATCTCGGTAAACAAAACGAAAATTTTGGGGTCTTGGCCGCTAGACTGAGAGCTGGGTGTAACGGAGAGCTACTTAGAGCTGGGTGTGATGGAGAGCTACTGAGGTGTATTCACAAAAATTAGTTTTATTGTCATATCTACCCCTGTGATACAGATTTATTATCTTAGACTATCAAAGAGACACCTCTTTGCCCCACCACCTACACATTTCTATCAATTGGCCTAGCCGTGTTCTACTTGTACTAGTGTCAACAGAGATTAAGGCAAGGGTTATCATTAAATGTCTATTACTTTACGTATTGATGGTTTTATGGTGATCAGATTATTGATTGGCTTCAAATTAAATTTTACGTGGAATGCAAAACCTCATAACTGTCAAACAAATTAAGAAAACTTAAAGGCAAAAACGCCCATTTGATGCTATTAATATATAATTTATATATTTTTGTCAGCGCATTTCTTCAAAAGGTGTACATAATAATTATTAAAATACATAGCCATTTTGGAAAACAATTTCCATGAATAGTTAAAATTATCCAATTTATCATTTTACTCAAAACTTCATTTTTTTCAGATAGGTGGTTTTGCGTTTTCGCCATTTTTCTAAAAGATAAGAGGTTTTGCGTTTTCATCTGTTAGATAGGTGTTTTTGCGCTTCACCATCGATATGTGTAATAAATACCACCTACTATGGTATAATAAAGGTCATACAGGGCACATATTTCGACAGGGCACATATTTTAAAAATAGCATCTTTGCTAATATGTATACACCCTGTATAAATATATTTTATTAAATAAATAAAATAAAATAAATAACGTATTTGTTTCCATAGTAACAGAAGAAACCCACCCTTATTAAAGTTTTTTTGACTAAGCTATTTAATCTATTAATTTAAGCTATTAATCTTATTTGTGTGTAATAAATGGCGTTTACAAAAACTATGTTTTTTACAAGTCACCTAAAAGGATACCTGCTTCCAGTAGACTACTATTTTTGTGTTTTGTGAATATTCCATCTCTATAATCTAGCACAGACATAAGTGGCCATATTCCATCTCAATAATGTAGCATATCAGTCACTAGTGGCCATATTCCATCTCAATAATCTAGCATATCAGTCACTAGTGGCCATATTCCATCATTGTAATCTAGCATATCAGTCACTAGTGGCCATATTCCATCATTGTAATCTAGCATATCAGTCACTAGTGGCCATATTCCATCATTGTAATCTAGCATATCAGTCACTAGTGGCCACATTCCATCTCTATGATCTAGCATATCAGTCACTAGTGGCCCTAATCCATCTCTATAATCTAGCATATCAGTCACTAGTGGCCATATTCCATCATTGTAATCTAGCATATCAGTCACTAGTGGCCACATTCCATCTCTATGATCTAGCATATCAGTCACTAGTGGCCCTAATCCATCTCGATAATCTAGCATATCAGTCACTAGTACCCATAATCCATTTTTAAATTCTAAGCCTTTAAAATACATACGCACTTAATATTTTCAAGTTTGTTGTCCCATGACATAATAAATTCTAAACCCAGATACTCTCGATTTACTGTACTGATATAAAATTTATGTATTTTTCTATGTAGTCAGGGCCCATTTTTCAAGAAGAGGCATTCTTAAAGTTTGTAAGGCATTTCTTAGTAGAATTTGTCATGCAGTTGTTTTCACACAACTCGGATATGCTGATTCCAAATCTGCCCCATGCCAAGCTCTATTTTTAGTTTTCCCCTTTCAAAATTGCAAAACAAAATGGGCGCCAAAATAGTCTATAAAGTCTCAATTACCATGGTTATACATCATGTCTGGCTGCACAGCGGACACACAAACTTGACTTTCGTGTTCAAAATAACATTTTTGTTTTGAGGAATTTCATGTTCTAAGACCTGGTCAACTATCACGCAAAAAATCCAAGATGGCCGCCAATAATACAGAAAGTACCATACGTTTTTCTAAAAGTCATAGAAAGTTGTTTTCGGGGCCAAATATAGGTTTTTATTACCAATAAATCTAGTACAATACAGTAATAACGTCTAACTTTTATATCACATGTAGTTTCAGGGAAAAATCCAAGATGGCCGCCAATTATGCAGCAAGTAGGCCTACTATAACATTTTTCTAAATGTCGTAGGAAGTTATTTTTGGCTCTTAAATAGTTTTCTGATGCAAAAAAATTACACAGCATAAAAAACTCAACTTCCATGTTAGATGTGGTTACGGGAATGGAAAAAATATGATTATTTAAAAACAACACATTAACTATAAGTAAATTGCACAAAAGTAGTATGTGTTACTCTCATCACTGTAGCTACATAGGGTGAAGGTACAGTAGCTACATAGGGGGCGGGGGCCCTAGGGTAGTGGTTAGCACCGCTGCCTTTCACGCCAGAGTCCGGGGTTCGGTTCCCGGTCTCGGCGGTTTGAAAGAAACAAAATTGTTTCTTCCCCATCCACGTGTGAAAGTTAGTATTGCGGGGAGCCTCCGTGACCGAGAGGTAGCGTGCTCGGCCTCAGACCGCCAGGGCTCGAATTTCGAATCCTGTGTCTGGAGGACAGTGTCATCTCAATCATCTCACCATCCTCAGGAGGTTCTCCTGGCCCAGTTTAGCCTATATGTGCACAAAGGTGGCCTAAAGCCCGATTCATTTCATAGCTACATAGGCTTGCTGTGTATATCTCAGCCTTGCATGAATGCGATCATCTTGCATAATGATAATGCTAGAATAGTCACCCTCATCAATATATTGATCATATTTGTGGTCAGCTTCGGAATTGATGTAGCGACTCCTTGATAGGACGCCATTGTCTACTTTCTCGTGCACCTAATTCACACTTAATCAAACTAAATGTGATAGTTATTCAGGTTGAACAGGAAGCTTTTATACGAGAACTAGTTGCATTTGTCCATCAATGAAGCTCCAACCACAATCTCATAAATGTTTATAATATTGTTAACTGGCCACAGCTGTAATTATTGCTAAACAGGCCTAAAATACAACGGAAACAAAATCCACTTTTTGTGGCAGGGGTTATTGACGAAGAAGATTCATTGAAATTCTCCAATTGGCTCAAGTTCTAGTTCTGGGTGTTTATGAGTTAATATAAATGTCTTTCTTTTAGAATTTATGTGCTGGTGTTGTGGAAGCCATTGAGATGGTTGAATGGTACGATAAATATCACCAGCTCTAGGTTTACACAGCTAAGCATTGCTATGATGATAACGTTTCGAAAGCAGAATGAGCAAGTTTACATCAGTTCCTACGACTACCACATTGTCACTATCTGACAGTTTGATTGCCGTAATAACATTTAACGTCTTATCATGTACCTCAGTATTGTTCACACTTAAATACCAGTGGTCATTCAATAGTTGAATGGCATTGTTCTTTACCAAAAGTGGTGAATTTGAACATTGAACTGAAAATGTATCGACCTCCTTCCTGATTCTGTACTTTATATATTATATGAATTCATCTGAGATAACATCACAGTGTGCATGGAAATGTTTTTTTGATGTAGGATACATGTGTCTTGCATAGATTATTAGATGATTAATGTTTATTACAAAAGAATATAATAGATAAGTGATAAATACTCTGTATGAATGATAACTATTCTACTATGTCTGGGGGAGACATATAGTTATTATGGACCTAAATATCTTCACGTCCATCATATGATTTCATCACTTTATATATGGTAAGACTTATTGTCTTTTACATTGATACCTCTTCCTGCAAAATAGGGTGGTCGCTCCCATACCACTTCAAGACACAACTGAACCTGTTGGGTTATTGTATATTATGTAAGAGTGAGAGCTTATATCTGATGAGAAGCATGCATGACCAGAACCTACTGATTCCTCATACATTCTACCATATCACGACCACATCTAGAAAGTTTCTGTATTTTATGTTAATCTTCATATAAACATCCTGATCGTGCTAAGAACGGTATTATTGCCCCAATTACCACATATTCTGCATAATATCTTGTTGCAATAGTGTACCCAATAATCTTTGGTGACTTGTTCATGACACTCTATAGCATTTAGTTGCCAAGACTAAGTTAGTTACTAACATCTTCTGAAGATGGTGTATGTTTATACTATATTTATAAAATAATTTCATCGTCAGTGTTTTCAACATTACCCTAGCGTGTCCATAAATCTTATATGCCCAAAATGTATATAAGTCAACTTCTGCACAAAATTACAGATTTACGATATCGTGTAACTGTATTTTATTATAGTTATTGATGGTGATATCATCTATCTCATTCAAGTTAGGGTGGTAGAAATATGTGTAGCCTACATTACGTTTTTGTGTGGATCTCTGAGCCGATTGTTAGGACTTTATTCGTTCAATTATGTCTAAAAACTGTGTTATCAGCGCATTACCAGGCTTTTGTACGGTATCTATTCTGATCAAAAATATAATAAATTAAGATGATACTAATATCATGATTATGTAAATTGTCAATCCGATTGAGAAACATCATTTT
Organism: Flabesymbios commensalis; assembly: GCA_964017125.1. Taxonomy (NCBI): domain Eukaryota; kingdom Metazoa; phylum Annelida; class Polychaeta; order Terebellida; family Flabelligeridae; genus Flabesymbios; species Flabesymbios commensalis. The sequence goes on from OZ024915.1 coordinate 12,907,694, forward strand.
TATGTGATGTGCACGTTTTAACCAGCACAATATACCTAGTTACTAGAATCATTAATTGTTAAATTTACACGACTTTTTGTCTCAATAGGAACGGAACATGTATATGTGTCATTATTGTCATGGTTATGCAGACCACCTTGATGGATTAACTTCATGTTTTGCTTAACCCTAGTACAGGGCATGGGCAGGAGGGTGCTACCCGTGGCCAACGCACATTTAAATTATTGCTTTCTTCTCTACGGTACTGTAAAAACACGATGCAGGTGGATATCACATAGGCCACATTCTAATAGGCCTAGAACGGATATATGGTGAGCGACAGGTTATCTAGTGCCGGACAGTGATCAACAATCATAAAATATTTTTGTCAATAGTCTAAACATTTTTACAACATGCCGGATATTACGTTTGTTTTCCTCGGCTTCTAAATGTGAAATAATGACTTTATTAAATAAATCATTATTATTACACTGGCCTACGATGTGTCATTTCCTGGCGCAACATTTGTTTTCCCCCCATAACTTTGTGAAATATTGATAATAGATGTTATCACGTCTCTGAATTGGTTTCTCGGGTGTGAGAAACCTATATGTAGACACCAAAAACACATCTCTACGTTATTTGGAAGCAAAGTTATAGCACATTGCCCTGCAGTGGCGGCCATTTTGGATTTTGTCCTCTAGCGGCAAACGCACATGGTGAAATTCAGGCGACTTTAAGTATGTTGCTCAGGTGGGTTTTAATACACCGAAATGATGTTTTTATGGTCATTGTAAGCCAAGTCGTGATGTAAAGTTGTAACATTTTCACTAATTTTGGCGGCCATTTTGTTTTTGAATTTTGTGTAGAAAAAACACAAATTCTACAAATGCCTTTCCAAGTCAGAAATTTAGAAAATGAGCCCTGACTAATGCTTTTTTTGTAATTTTTGCAGGAGTCAAATCAATGTTTCTGAATGCTAAATTAGTTATAGCTTGAGACAGAATAACCAGTAAGGCACGCTTCTCGCTAAACGTTTGTAGAGGCTATTTTCTAGTAAAAGCTCAACAGCCGTGGGATGATATCAAGTATTTCAAAAGATACACTATTTGACATGTAGTGAAATTCTGGGGTTAAAAAACAGTTATTTTAGTGGGTTATAGATGGAGGGCGTCATATTTTCTATTTTACTACATTACATGTCAAATGGTCTAACTTTTGAGACTGTTGTGCTTTTACTGGAACATAATAGCCCTTGCAAAATTTCAGGAAAATCGGTTAATAATTGACTAAATAGTTAAAAGTAAGTTTATATTACCGCCATGAACGCCGATCACAAGCAGAATCACAGCTAAAGACAGTCCCGTCATCTTGGTTGGATGAGTAGAATGAGACACTCGCTGTGATCTTCAGAGGGTAGAATGAGGGCGAGGCTGAGAAACCGCGGCTCCTAACACCACCCTCCTGGTACAAGGCGTTCAGCCAATGTTGGAGCAATGTTAGCTTTGAGCCAATGTAGATTTAATGTTGGGCCAGCATCTCCGACGCTGGCCCAACATTAAATCTACATTGGTTGAACGTCAGTGAACACGACACGCTGAAACCATGCCCCAGCAAACACAAGACGTTGACCCAATGCTGGGCTAATGTAGGCCCACCCTCTACGACGCCGGGCCACCATTAGACAAGCATTGGGCCAACTTAGGCTCAACGTTTTGTGTTGTTAATGGGTTCGTTCAGGCCTTAATGTCTCCAGGAGGGTACTTAATTATCCACCGTTATGGTCAAAGATTGTGGTTTTCCAGGTGTCTGGAATAATCAGTAGCCCACATCCCCAATAGTTTTGAATGTTTCACAGAGGTAATTAAAAGACGTTTAGAGGACCATTTTATACAGAAGTGGTCGGAAAAACTCAAAAATAATTTCATTCCAGAAAAATACATTTTAAAATAAAAACCTTTTAAATATAAGAAAATCTATAACCCGTTTCAAATGCAGGAATTCCAAACTTCCCATTGTACCCGATAGTTTTTGTGGTATTTCACGCGATAGACGAGTTTGCACTTTATGTAACAACAGATCCATCGGTGATGAATAGCATTATCTTTTCGAATGTGGGCACTTTAAGGGAGAAAGAAAAAATAATAAGCTGCTACTTTTATAATAGGATTCAACATTTAAAATGCATGAATTAATGTCAAGTGAAAACCGGGAGTTATTGTATCACCTTGCACAATTTATTAGTATTATAACTAACGTAATGAATGGTTTAAAACAACAATGATAGACATGCCCTTGCCACATGCATGTTATATTTACTCACCCTGTATCGCACTCCTGGTTCTCATATCCTACGGGATCGTGAATCCCCTTGTTACCTTGTTACCTTGTTACCTTGTCTAGTGAAATAGTTACCCTACTTAGTGTAAAAATGCCTTTTACACTTTATTTTCCAAAAATAAGTTGCCTCAACATTGTTCAAATCGCCAAAATGTGATTATTTGACACTTTAATTAACTAGGGTAGTGCCTCAACTTGAGGCACTACCCTAAATTTAGAGTGTCAGGTTATTGAAACCTATTTTGTCAATCGGAACACCCCCTCCCTTTTTGTTGAATTCTGGATCAACCCTTGTGTATATAGGAGTGGAACCATTTATTTCAGTCTCGTTCTTAACAAAAAAGGCTCCCGTGAAAGAGTAGAATCACACATTCATACATAAATTAATATAAAATATATAACCAATACATCAGTTGTCTGATTATATTATAACTCGCATGCACTCTTTTCATGAAATAAAGACATACATACTGCATCTAGATACATGAATCACTGACTACCCTCTTTGAACCTCACACCCTCATGGAACCTCACCACCATCAAAGAACCTCACCACCCTTATGGAACCTCACCACCCTCATAGAACATCACCACCCTCATAGACCCTTACCACCCTCTCCGAACCTTACCATCTTCATAGAACCTCACCACCCGCATGGAACCTCACCACCCTCATAGAACCTCACCACCCTTATAGAACCTCACCACCCTCATGGAACATCACCATCCACATAGAACCTCCCTACCCTGATAGAACCTCACCACCCTCATAAAACCTCACTACACTCATAGAACCTCACCACCCTCATGGAACCTCACCACCCTGATAGAACACCACCACCATCATAGAACATCACCACCCTCATAGAACCTCACCACCCTCTTAGAACCTCACCAACCTCTTTGAACTTCACAACACTCATAGAACTCACCACCATCATAGAACATCACCACCCTCATATAACCTCACCACCCTCATATAATTCTCAAATCCTCACCACTCTATGAAGCTCACCACCTTTATAAAACCTCGCCACCCTCATCGAACCTCACCACCCTCTTTGAAATTTACCACCCTCATAGAATCTCATCACCCTCTTAGAACCTCATCACCTTCATAGAACCTCACTACCATCATAGAACATCACCACCCTTATAAAACATCACCACCCCTATATAACCTTATCACCCTTATAGAACCTCACGTCCCTCATAGAACCTTACCACCCTCATAGAACCTCACCACCTTTATAGAACTTCACCACCCTCGTATAACCTCACCACCCTCATAGAACATCACCACCCTTATAGAACCTCACCACCTTCATAGAACATCGCCACCCTCATATAACCTCACCACCCTCATAGAACCTCACCACCCTCATAGCACTTCACCACCCTCATGGAGCCTCACCACCCTCATAGAACCTCACCACACTCTTAATTATAACTCTATTTACTCTCACAATTTTGATATTGTAATAAATAGAAATGAGATGATGATTTTATGGAGGCTCAATTCAAGCTGATTTAGATGGGTTTTATTTTGTATATTATGGTTATGTTTAGGCTCTAAGCCCGACTATTGTCATATTTCTTTCTTTTTATTAGAAGGTTAACCCTTTAACCGCCAAATTATTCAATTTGAATTTTCACCCACTTGAAGTTGTGTCTCGCTGACGCGACCCACAACTTCAAGTGAGTGAAAATTATTCAGATTGGACAAAATGGAGGTCAACTCTTTACAAATCTTGCTGGTTGATGTCGCATTTTATCTTTAACATATTTAAAATGTGATACTTAATGTGCTAATAAAAAATGAAAACCCGAATATATGCGGCACCGGCGGTTAAAGGGTTAAATCACAGTTATTACATCTGCGGAAGGAGGTTATATGTTTGATCGTGTTGGTTTGGTTGTTTGTCCACAGCTTTACTTAAAAAAGAAAGAACGAATTGGCATGACACTTTGTCCAGAGGTGTGTCTCGTGCAATCAGTCCAAACAGTCCATTTTACATTTAGGGGATAAAATAGGCATGAAGATTTTCAGGCGCTTGGTCTCAAGTTAGACAGTTACGAGTATTTTATTACTTACTTGGGGGTTGCGGTAGCGAGACACAACTTTAAGTAGATGAGAAACGAGAAGATGACTCAGTGTTGTTTCGATATTGACTCAATGTCTGCGGCGTTGGTCCAACATCAAACCAACGCTGCTTCAGCGTCATGACGTGTTTGTGTGGGCCCTGAAGCGAATAGCTGTGTTGGCCGACACTATACCGCTCGTTCTACTACACAATGGAGAGCTGTGGAATGTTACTCGCCAAGCACGACTGTGATTTTTATTCTGTTTTATTACCTGGTTAAATCACAGTTATTGGGTACGAAATGTGTGTTCAAACATGAAGATTTGCAAATGCTTGGTCTCATATTGATGTAATTTTCACATATTTAAAGTGTTGTATCGCGGTAGCGAGACACAATTTCAAGTGGGTGAAATTTTAAATTAGACGACGTGGTTTTATAGCGGTAAAAGGTTTAAGTACAATTTTTAATGCCACACCAGAAATCTGAGCTCATCGAATTACAAATTATTTAATTTTTTGAGTTGATATAACTGGAATAGACCTCCACAGACATAATAATCTTAAAAACCCTACAAGCCTGAATTCATAGCTAACGGGTTTCTGTGTGGCATTTGCAGTTCCACACTGACTACATGAGACAGCAGTATACATGAGCTTACAACATCTAAACATGATAATCAAACAGCAGGAATATTTTTTATTATTATTTTGCATTATTGATCAATACAATCCCATGTCGGTAATATAGAACATTTGTATTTAACTGAAATAGCCGTTATTATAGTATAAATTGCATATACATTATTTTAAAATAATAATTATTGTTTTCAAATTGTCTAGTTTCCACGTATTTCATTCTGACCCCTTCGCGCACACAGTTTATATAAGTATCTGTAACACTGGCCCACCATTGGCTCAACATTTTCTAAGCACTGCTTCAGTGTATCTTGTTTCTGTTAGGTACGGCTTTGCTGTATTGTTGTCTTAACATACTTCAGATCTGGTGATATTCGCGAGGTATTAATTTTTCCGAGGAGGACAATATCGCGAATTCAAGAATCTCGCGAAAATTATTATTATAATAGCGCTACTAAAGAAAAATGAAAATTCGCGAATTCTAAGCTTCATGAAAAGTCCCAAAATCAGAAATTCTCGAAAATTTAAACACGTGAAAATTACCAGATCTACAGTATTAACAGCCGGTGCACATATATAAGCTTTTGTCATTTGATAGCATAGCATTCTATGCAATTCATGCACCATATGCAAATATGTAGCAGCTGAAGTGCTATATATATATATATATATATATATATATATATATATATATATATATATATATATATATATAGGGTATTTTATTTCCTCATCCCAGCTCACACGTGACGTTGGCCCAATACTGGTTTACAGTTAGATCACCGTCTACGAGGCTGGTACAACATTAAACCAGCATTGGGAGAACGTGTGGAGTTTGCTGATACGCCTGGTGATACCACTCACGGGTGGATGGAGTGACAGTTTACTAATATATATAGGATAAAGCCCGAAGAGCTCTACATTCTTAGCTGTGAAAAGGGTCGAGGCCGAAGGTCGAGGCCTTTTCCACAGGTAAGAATGTAGAGCTCCTCGGGTTTTAACTGACTTAAAACACATCCGACCATAATGATGTTCATCTATTATTAGCTCGGTCACACCTGATTGATTATAGCTCCATAGGCCTACCATGATAATTGGTCTGTACTTGATGAACAATAACTCTACATTCCCGGCTTAGAATAAAGCAAATAATGTAATGGTGTGTTTTAATATTATTTATGATGGCGTAGTGACAGACGTTTGTCGATTCTGATCACAGGATTTTACTGAATAACTCTCTTTTTGGGATTTCACATTGATCTTTGGTAGTCCAGGTGTTACACTATGTCCGACGGTGGATTGTCCCAAATAAAAGTCAGCTTTTCGTTGATTCCTCAGTCTGAATTTTCAAGCGATTTTCGCGAAATGTTGTACCATTATTATCTAGTCATTTAGTACCTTTACAATTTCACGAAATTCCAATGCATATTTCAAAAGTTGGACCATTTGGCATGTAACGCAATTCTGAGAACACAATAAAGTATTAATTCGATTGTTCAACCTTTTCCATAGGTCCAACTCGATTATATTCGGAGCAGAGGATTGTTCCAAAATAACTGGGGTCACAGCAGCCATTAAGCAATCATAGACATGTCTTGTAAGCACTCGATGCACTCCTTAATATTCAACTGATTTCTTTAAATATTTTTCCATGGGTCGAACGACCCCTCCCTCATTACTCGGTCAACTTCCAAGATGAGGGCTGTTCAATAATAACTGGGGTCACCACAGCCTCAAAAAACACAGAAAGCTCTTGTAAGCGCGATACACTCCTTAATAATAAACTGATTGCTTCAAATATATTCCCATGGATCTAGCGCTCCTATAGCTCTATAAAGCTTGAAGATGAGGCCTGTCCAATAATAATTGCCGTCACTACAGACAGAATAAAGAAAAATACATTTATTTTAAGTACAAAGTTGCGGGTCGCGGTAGCGGGACACAACTTCGAGTGGTTGGTGCGGCACATACAAACCAGGAGTCGGCAAATGGGTTTCTGTCGATTCTGGAAACCGTGCAGAGACACATGGGGTAACTACAGGCCTGCAGGGATAAGCAGGAGTCCCGCACACCTACCGGCACCGAGATGAGTCAACCCCTTGGAGCAAACAAGAGAACGCAGGCAGTATTGTGGACCACGCCCACAGATGCGCAAAGGAAAATGAACCTGAACCCCAACCACTGCGCCAACAAAGAACTGACGCGATGTCGTGAACAGCCGACCAGCCAATCGGCGCATGCTGCAAAGGGGTAGGCCATTACGCAAATGTTTCTCTGTATCAGGCCAGACAACGTAAGGCTTCAAGGGGCCACTAATAGCAGTACTGTCACCATTTTGTATATAGCTAGATATTGCTGGAGAGCAGGTCCATGCCCTACTCGATACTTGTGCTGCCAGATCACTCATGGCTGAAAAATAAATATCTAATGTGCCTCAAACTGGGATGTCTGTAATTACTTTGGCCATCCGGTCTGGTATGCAAACTTGGCGGAACTCACCTGCCAGTGATCGGTGAAACAGAAGTCAAAGTCATGGATGCCGACACGCTCCCAGTACTGGTCACAAAAGATTTCACACATGATTTGCTGATAGGCAGTGATGCCATCAGCCGGAGGAATGGGCAGATTGATTATGGAACAAGGAAAGTGACATTGTTTGGTCAAAACTTCGTCATTACGCCATTTACAGATTTTATCCCCCATACAGCCTCTGTCTGAGAACTGTTGCCACCCTTGTATCAATGACGTCATGAAGGGGTATACAGACGTTTTTGACGAGGACCTTTTCGACCTTGATCACTGCAACCTAATTACCCTCACCATCAAACTTCATGGCTGCTGACCTATTAAACGGAGAGCCTACTGTACACCCCTCTGAATAAGGAAAGTGGTCAACGATATGATAAAAGCGGGTGTAATGTAGATTTCAACATCACCATGGGCGGCGCCAGTCACATTGAGCCTCAATAAGATGAATCATACCTAGATCTTCTGCATCAACTATTGTAAGCTTAATGCCGCCATGGTAAAAGACTCGGACTCCTACTGCCTGACAAGTTGTTTTCGACTTTAGATCTCAAAAGTGGATACTGGCAGATTCCAGTACCACCAGAGTATCGATACAAAACAACCGTCACTTGCCATAGCGGCCTATTTGAGTTCAAGCGAATGCCGTATGAACTGGCCAACGCTTCAGCCTCTTACAACGCAGCATGGACAGGGGGTAGATGGACTGATCAGTGTAGCTTTGTCTCCATTGATGATATAATCATATACAGCAGAAATGCTGTTGAGCACATTTACCACCTCAGGCTCGTCTCGGAAAAGCTAAGTGAAGCTGGCATAAAAATAATACCAGATAATGGTAAACAGAATAGCATGACATATTAATCAGAATTTGAGAATTCAGAACATAGCCCGGCAGGAGGTGTAATCCAATACATATATTATATTTTCAGTATACTTGTCTCCTCGCTTCACGCGGTGGAGGCCTATATACGACATATATACGTACTGAATTTTTTTTATTTTTTTTATTATTTTATATTTTTTATTGTAATTAGTGATTTTTATTTAGAGCTATGTATTCATCTATAGACTTAGTAAAAGTTGCATTCATACCACCCTGCAAGGGGATCAAATTTTGTTTCGCTTAAAAAAATGGATATTCTATCCAAATTTGTGGGCCATCTTAGTTTTTAAGTTCAGAAATGTGTTTTAATACCAAATTGACGTCAGAAATGGATTCCTTGTAATAGAATTAGTCAAAAAAAAATATTTATTCATATTTGTAGCTTTTATATGTCAAAAGTTATTTTTTCATAATGGCGCAGGCGGCCATTTTGGATTTACACCTCTAGAAAAAAATGCCGGGATTTTTGCGAGGGACACTGGGGCTAAATATTTTTTAAAAGGTTCAAGGTAGTCAAATCAATCATCAAAACATCTTAGCCAGAAAGTGGTCATGAAAGTTAGGTTTTTCACCCTACTATAATAAAAGTGGTATAATGTACTTGAGATGTACCTTGTCTCTGTATACATATCGTCGCCTCGGAGCTAAAGGATCCTATCTGACACTCGTTAGAGTGGCAGATAGGATCCTTTAGCTCCGAGGCGACGATACATAGTCTTATGTTCACGAGCACGTCGTGTTTAAATGGATTATATCGCCCTTTTAATTCAATTGTATACATTGATATCATTTAAGTGTACATCAATATAAATATAAACTTTAGGAAAATTTCCCCAAAATTCTCGCCAGACGTCAGGAGTTTAGCCTGGTCCAGTTTAGCCTCTGTGCACACAACAGCCAAAATTAATTGCTCTACCTAAATGAATAAGCCCTTGCACTTTTATTTTACACTTATTTATAGTTGTAATTGCTAACATAAACTTTAAATTACGGCAAATGTGTATATTTATGGAAAACAAACATCTCCCGACAGATATAGCCTATATATGTTTGATTTTGTTGTTTATAACGCAAACGTAAACGGCCCCGGGCTACATACTGTATATCTGGTAATTTTCGCGGGTTTAAATTTTCGCGAATTTTTGATTTTGGGATTTTTCACGAAGTTTAGAATTCGAGAATTTTTATTTTTCTTTAGTATCGCTATTAGAATAATAATTTTTGCGAGGTTCTTGAATTCGCGAATTTGTTCTCCTCGCGAAATTCGCGAAAATTAAAACCTCGCGAATATTACCAGATCTACAGTATATAGAGAAGAATTTTTTTTGCAAACGGTGATAATTTGGGTGGATATAGTGAAATACATGACACCTTAGGCGAACACCTTATTCGTTGGACATGTGCTGTATTTTCCCATATCGCATGAAAAATGAAATGAATCGGGCTTCAGGCCACCTTTGTGCACATATTGGCTAAACTGGGCCAGGAGAACCTCCTGAGGATGGTGAGATAATTGAGATGACACTGTCCTTCAGACACAGGATTCGAAATTTGAGCCCCGGCGGTCTGATGCCGAGCACGCTACTTCTCGGTCATGGAGGCCCTCCACAATACTGACTTTCACACGTGGATGGGGAAGAAACATTTTTTGTTTCTTTCAAACCGCCGAGACCGGGAACGGAACCCCGAATGAAAAGGCAGCGGTGCGAACCACTACCCTAGGGCCCTCGCCCCTCACACAACCAAGTCACATATGATATAACTGTTATACATTGCAGTTCAAACTACAGCTAGAGTGCGATATGCCATAATAAGCTGATGCCGATATACGACTCATAGTGAAAAAAACAGCAGTGAGAAAGAGTAATACAGTAATACTTGTGGCGGCTATATGTTTGCATGTAAAGGCGGTACAAGCTGGTCTTAGCCGCTTCTAACCAGTTCCTCTCGGTTCCAGCGTGATGCACAGACCTGATGCATGACAAACTAAGGATACTAGAACAGTTCTAGTATTCTTGGACCCCGGCCTTGGACAAGCTATATAAATGGCATAATTATTACTGCTGAGTGGAGAGTACATCATTAGAATCTGTTCGGCTGTCAGACTGTAGACAAATTTGGCGGCTGTCTCAAGCGTATTAAAACGTCCCAGCAGATACAGCATTCACCCAATTCTGTTTCAATGGTGTCCCGTGTCGGTGAGTGAGTGAGAGAGTGAGTGAGTGAGTGAGTGAGTGAGTGAGTGAGTGAGTGAGTGAGTGAGTGAGTGAGTGAGTGAGTGAGTGAGTGAGTGAGTGAGTGAGTGAGTGAGTGAGTGAGTGAGTGAGTGAGTGAGTGACCATTCAAGTGGGTAACCATTTGAATAATTAATTTAGCACTTTAAGGGTTAAAATTATTAACCCTACATGTGTTAGAGGTACAGATTGTGAAAAAATATTTTTATAAACTCCACTAAATATAGAAATACTAATCCAATGCACGCGTTTCTCTCCAACAGAAAAGATTAATAAAAGTGTACAAAATGCAGACAAAATAATTTGAATATAAATCACTTTAAGCAATATACACATACTACATGGTGTTTATTCGCACCTAGTTAACAGCCTATGTGTTACTCGTTAGTCGGGCGAGCGAAGGAAAACGCTCTCAATAACCCACCATGCCCTATCACCCCCACCCTCACATCATCATCTGTACATCATTCATCTCATCAATTGACTACAACGTTTTTATCGTATTATAATGTCACTTAAAAGACCTTTTGTGCCGAAAAGTGACGTAAAGCAATGATTTACTACTACGTTACTCGTTAGTGTTACTATTTTGTCAGTTAATCTGATCAGGGACACCCCCCCCCCCCCGATCAGTTGGTTGAGAACCGCAGGCGTTTATGATTTAACATCCCGTTATTCACACGTCCTTCAGCACAGACGCCGTGAAATCAAGTGGTGGGGGGAAGAAGCCATGATGTAATAACTCAATAAGGGATATAAAGGTCGTAGGTCATCCAGTAGAAGGTAGAAAACTAACAGGACGAACACATATGAGAACGCTGTATTCAATAAGATACGACCACATTTACTATACTTAATATTACAACGAAACGTTTCAAACAATGGCTGAAACTACACAGAGAGAGAACTGTACATGTTCAATGTCTACGGCTGCATATTACAACAAGAACTTGATGAAGGTAAATAATTCAGTAACTTTATGATCCCTCCTCTTGACTAGTTATAGAGTTATTGTTCAGGGTAGATGTACTAATCTCAAACCATTTTCTTGATGATTGTCCAACATAGTGTTTTAAATAATGCACAAATCATCGTATTTAGGCACCTATGTAAATACAAGCTAGATATCGTCTGTCAGACCATAATTATTATGGTCCAAGCATGTATGAAACATAAGCAGGTGTAATAATTTAACTGAGATAAACAGATGTCTTTTTTTTAAGATTGCTCTACATTATATTTTATCTGTTTTTTTTTCAGAATGAGACCACATTCACCACAGATGATGTTATGTATCACAATCTCACATCTGTCTGTGACCTAAATGTCACTCCACATAGATGTATAAACTCTTCTAATCGTCGATTTGTCACTCCACACAGAAATGTATTAGTGACACCATCTGAATATCCGTTTGTGACTCCACCAAGGTTTACAGATTCTGCCAATCACTCATTTGTGACTCTAGCCTTATTTACTGACTCTGACGATCACTCATTTAAGACTCCACCAAAATTGGCAAAATCTACAAATGACTCATTTTCTACTCCGCCCAGATCTAGAGACACTGAGAATCACTCGTTGGTGACTTCAAAGCTGTTTACAGACAATTTGGATGACTCATATTTGACTCCACACACATTTACAGGATGTGGTAATCATTCTTTTGTGACTCCTCACAGATCTACAGACTTTGCTGACAATTCGCTTGTGAATCTAGACCTAACCAGAGAATCTGATAACCATTCATTGACGACCTCACCTACATTTATACACACTGTATTTGTGACTCCACGTAAATCTAGACGCACCATTCTCACAGACTCAATCATAACTCCACTCAGAGCTACAAACCATGTCAGACATTCAGCTTTGACCCCTTCACCATCATTAAATTCTATCAGTTACTCACGACCAGCCAGACGTAGAAGGCTGTCATTTAGTAACTCAGAGATCAGTCCAGCAAGAACTGATGTGTCTGCCAAGAGATCCTCGTCAGTGAAGGATATACAGGATGAAAGGCATGTGTCTGGGGTAAGAAATAACAAGACGCCTTTTTCAAACAAACAGGTCAGCTACATTACAACATTATTTTATATATCAACTTTTTTCAAGTATTTCAACTATCTTGTTCTTTAATAATGTGCAATACATAAATGAAAAATGATTACAGTAAACAAGCATTTGCTGAAGACTACCACACCAAATAAAATACATGCTCTCACAATTTTGAATAAAATGGTGGTATATTTGTGTTTATTTGTTTATATTAGCGTACCTTACCATATTTTATACATTAACAAGATATTATTCTCAAGGAATTACCGTTCAAAATAAAAGTTGAAAAAAAATATTGATAATGAAAGGGACCTATTTATTTTTATTTTTTTTCTAATGTTTTACAGATTTTAGAGCTGGAGGAAGTCTTCACCAGGAATAAACACCCTGATGTTTACGTGCGTGAGCAGCTAGCAATGGAAATGGGAGTTACAGATGAAGCCATTCGGGTGAGTCATTACTCCATCTTGGAGCTCAGATACATGTATATAAAATTGGTTTCCTCTTACGTGGTGACATACATAAACTGGTAATCCCTGTTCGTAGGTTATTCTTTTTATTATTAGGATGATTGAGAATGACGTACTAATGTTATGTTATACAATATGCATAAAATGTCAATAACAGAGAATGAATTGGGATAATCATAATTCTGTCTTCTGTTACATAGGTTTGGTTCAAGACAAGTCGTGCCAAATGCAAGCGTAACAACACAAGGAACTCCTCACGTAGAGAATCCATGACGTCATCTCATAATGACCTCATCACGTCCACCAACCAGAGATCACATCACAGCCTGCGCCTCAGAGTCTGAGGCATTGTATATTTGGCCAAAGATCATCTCTCTTCCACAATAATAGCATTAACATTATAATAACATTATTAATCTGTGATATTTTATTATGCGTTATCCATTATATATTTGTCAAATTATCATACTGTTCGTTAAATGGTTATTGTTGTTGATGTACATGAATAAAAGTTTTGTTATTAGTTTCTATTTATGAGTATATTATTTGCTAGTTTTGTTTTTCGTCAATGCTCTGAACATTTAGACCCACAGCTGTCAACTTACTCGAACCCTGACATTATGAGGCCTACAACAACGAAAAAATTAAACTGAAAAAATTCAGAGTTATGGGTGTTAAATCAAATCAGGCCATTCAATTTTCTAGACAACCGAATGTAAATGCGTGTAATATGTTTCTCACGTCATTCCAGATGTTGAGCTTTCATAAAAATGATAAACTTGCTGTTAGAAATAAAACACATCCATTCACGTATGGGATTTTAAGCATCTTAAGATGTATATAAAATATTTGTGTTATGTTACTTAATTCTTAAAACAATATATTAGTGAATAATTACAAAGATACAAGATACAAGATACAAGATATTTATTTCTCCAAACCGTATGTACAGTAAAGAGTGCCGAACAAATAGCAAATAATAGTCACAAATAAAAATATCTAATGAGTACACATATCAAGTCCAAATTTAATAAATTTACATTAACAAGCGTAATTCTTTATGTTAAGTATGCATCCGAAATTGATAACATTTGGTCTCTTATAAATATTTGCGGGTAAGAAATCATCGGACCTCTGCCCAATTCTCTCAGTACCATACAGGTTGGGATTGAGGTTTATAGATGTAGAACATATTTACAATAACGTATATACAGCTTTTCAATCACATCAATATTTTCATTCCCCCATGCTTCACATCCGTATAGCAATATTGGTGTTACCGTACTATCAAATACAGTTAATTGTATGTCTATTGGCAAGTTTAACACTCTTGATCTTTTAAAAATAGAAAACATTGCTCTCTGCGTACGAGTAGTTATATCTTTCATAAATTCTACATTTTTCCTATTAAAACTAAAAACAATACCGAGATACTTAAAGTTCTGGACAATGTCCACTTTTTAATTTGCGTAATAAAAAATGCTTCTATGTTCAAATTTACGCTTAGATTTTTAAATATTTTACAGTTATGGCCATACTGTCAACCATTCTTTAAAAATAATTGTTCATAACCACTTTCAGGTATTTACCCTTAGCCTTGGGAAAATATTTTCAATGTATATGGTTCAAGGTCTTATGTAATATTTTGAATCTATCTGTTTCTTTCTAAGTTTAGTAGTATTACATGTGTTATGCAATTCATCTGTTACTAGTATATCTTTTGTGCACACTTGACATATCATTAAGGACTTGTGATCTCTACCGATTGAAACCGTCTATTACTTAATCAATGCATATTTACCATTAACAGTTTGTTATAGGCCTATTATATCGATATAGAGGTGGCATAAAACCCCATTTATTTCATTTTATATCGATATATGACTTTCTTGGCTGCAATTTATATTAGCTTTGATCATCATCATATCAGTCATTACCAGATTGTGCCCCCTTATACAAGATCCGACCCTGTCACTAATACTGGGGCCGAAGTAAAAAAAAAGAAAACAAGTAGCCCTATGTAGTTTTTATGTGCTGATTCTGTAACCATCTATTCCAACACAAAGTCATTTGCTATCTCAATTGACCTTAAAACCTTTATCTCAATTGACCTATGATATTGGTTTTCAACCACTGAGCCCTTGGTATGACACTGCACGTTGACGTGTCAATGTCCCTCTGATTGAGGTCGCCTGATAATATGATATTTATTATAACAATTCACTTTATCCACAAAAAAAAAATCAAATTACATATACCATTATGATTATGTCCATTTATACCAGACCAGACTCTTCAAATCGTAACTAATACATGGGGTGGGAGTAAAAAAGAGGCATCAAGGATCATATTTGAACAAAATAATGTAATTATCTATTTGCGTCATGTTAGATTATTTTGTTTAATGATGTATTTATATAAATGAGATTTTTTACGATGTAGAGGATACAAATGACTATAATCAAGATTCAATCACTGTCCAACCGGTTATTGTCAGTACCTTTAACACAGCTGTCAAATTATTTTATGTTTGCCTAGAAATGTCTTACAATCAAAGTTACAAGTGCATGAAACTTCTGAGAAAATGACGGCAGGTTTTGTTCTGCTTTATAGACAATAAAATAACACTATTGAATTTAACATAATACGCATAGAAGAAGGGTAATTTATTAAGACAAAAAATACCCAATGATTCAACATAAATCATATGTAAGTCGGTAGAAAAAGATCTTCAACTAAATAATTATATAAAGGGATGATTGACAAACGGGCATTTATTATGACATTTTATTTTAACATTTTCAATAATACTTGGCGTCTTTCCGCCCCCCCCCTTTCCTGTTATATTAGACTTGTCATACTAAATGGACGTTTGTCATATAAATGCTTTGATCCTTTGACATGACTAACATAATTATAAAGCGAGATGAAGCGAGAAGCGGGATGAAGAAACGTTTCTTTCAATACATTCTTAGGATATTTAGTGCCATATACAACCCCACGGTATTTACATTTTTCCGCTTTTTCTATTACGTTGTCACCATAGCAGAAGTTGTCACATTCTGACGTATGGCGTTTGTTGGATATGATAACTTTAATGTTAGGAATGCTGACTATAATAGGCCACAGAGAAGCATACTTATACAGGGCAGTTAATTGCTTTTCAAACCCATTAACATAATCTGAAAAAACAAGACAAAGTCGTCTACAAATCACAAGTATACCATTAATAAAGTGATTACGGGGATACTCTGACCTTGATCAAATGATTTGGATATATCCTGTAGAAATTCTGTAAATAATTTGTGGCTGAGCATACCACCTTGCAGGACTCTAAATTCGCTTTTTAATATATGGCTGGTGCACGAATCCCATTTTACACGGCACTCAGCTTTTGAGAACTTATTCTTTATTACATTTAAAAAACACCGTCTATTTCACTGCTTAGTAATTTATAGTATAGTGCTGATCTGTCAATGTAGTCAAATGCTTTTGTAAAATTAACAAAACATGTCTACAGGGGCTTTGATAGACGCCTTTGCTTATCTATAATGACACATTGTATAAATATATTTATCAGCTGTCCTGCAGTTACTTCTAAAGCCGACTTGAACGGGATCAATATCGCTGTATACATAATTTTTAAAAGACAGTCTGTTATTAAGTACAGATTCAAATAAATTCACAATGCATGGCATCACTGTAGCTTTCCTGTAGTTATCGGGCACGTTATGGTCGTTTTTTTGTGAACAGAATGAATTATGCCAGTGGCCATATAACAATATTGTTTACAAACAAATGTGTAAAATGACCTAACTGTCAAATTTAACCCCTACATCGCTAAGCACAACTAAAGTAGTTTCTAATTTGTTTTATTAGCCGATCAAATTATACTTATTTTGAGATGAAATGTGTGTTTAATCATCAAAATTTGCAACTGTTTCGTATCAAATTAAACAGACATGAGTAATTTTCACCCACTTGAAGTTGTGGGTTGCGGTAGCGAAAGACGACTTCAAGTGAGTGGAAATTTAAATTATTTAATTTAGCGGTTTGAAGGGGATGAATAATGTAATTGTAAAATTATATCGACAAGGAGAAACGTCAGAATTTTTTTAAAATTTACCTCGGAGGCAAAACACAGGGAATTTTATAATTAGGGGAAATACTGTGAAAACACAGGGAATTTTATGTGGCGCGGGTAACTGTTGTCATTGCAGACAATGTCATGACTAAGAATGCTATTCTAGAACTTCAGAAAGTTGTTGACAATAGTTTGAAATTTGTTTATATTTGTTGTCATTTATTTAGCTTAATTTATATTCCTTGGTGGTCTTTTAGGGTAAGGTCGCGATTGCTATCTCACACAAGAAAAATAGAAATTTTGACGTGGAAAATACACGGGATTTTAAGTCTTGATATCTATGGCTACCTTGTTTGATGTTTTAATCAACACTCCTAGCAGATACAAACATCAAGTAACGTTTACACATCTACGGTGATAATAATGGGTTTAAAATGGCATGATATAAACCTTGGATTGATCGACCATCAAGTTGAAATAAACGTCATTGAAGTGCTCAGGTTCCATTTCAGCAACACTAATTAATCTTTTAAGCCCTCACAATGCACCAAGGCATCATTTTACATCACTGAAAACCGACTTATTTTCCCTACAACCAAGTGTTTTAATAAATTTCCATTAAACTGTTTTACCAATACATAGTGATTTTCTTTAATTTTCCACCCACTTCTAATCATCTTTATCCACTATAAGTCGAGAATTTCGACAGCAATTCTCGGCTTATATATGATGAATATGACAATATTAAATGCAGGGTTGGAAGGGTTAACCGCCAGGCGCAATCATAGTCGTTTTAATCTGTTTATTAGCACATTAAAATACAGCTATTGGGAATGATATGTCTGTTTAAACATCAGTATTTGCAAATATTTGGTCTCAAATTAAACAAAATTATATTTGCAATTTTCAATATGAACTCCACCACTTATAGAAATACTAATCCAACCTAACTCGTTTTTTTCAATAGAAGAGAGTGATAAAAATGTGCAATAGGCAGAGAATATATCGAAAAAAACAATGTTTTCATGTAGTCCTTTAGGCTACATATCATAAACACATAACACCTCAAAAATTCATATTGCTTATTCACACCTACTTAGCAGTTAGTGTGTTACTCGTTAGTGTTACTGTTTTGTCAGTTAATCTGATTAGAAGCATCTTTATGACCCCTCCCCCTCCTCTTCTATCAGTCGGTTGAAAGCCACAGGTCATTTTACTAACTCTTACACCGCCAAACCCGGCTATAGTCGTTTTAATCTGTTGTATTAGTAAGTTAAACTACAGTTATTAAGCATAGAATGATTCTTTAAAGATCAATATTTCTCAAATTATTACAAATATGAGCAATTATCACCCACTGCAAGTTGCGGATCGCGGTAGGAGACAAAACTTCAAGTGGGAGAAATTTAAAAAATAATATATAGCTCTTCAGGGTTCTAACCCTACACGCGCTATAGGTACAAAATGAGAAACAATATTTATATAAACTTATCTAGTTATAGGAATGTTAATCCAATCTTAATCGTTTTTCTTCAGTGATAAACATGTAAAGAGGTAGAGAATAGATATAAACAGTTTTCTCATGTTGTCTTGTAGGCCCTTACATGTTATAAACATCAGAACATAATGTATGCATTGTACACACCTAAGTAATGCGAGGTGATTATTCATATACCTAGTTCCCAGTTAAAGCGTTACTTGTAAGTGTTACTGGTTTGACAGTTAATCTGATTAGAGACATCACCCCCCCCCCCCCATATCTGTCAGTTGAGAACCACAGGCGTTATGATCGACCCCCGTCGCGTTATTCACACCTCCGTCGTCACAGACGCAGTGAAATCAGGTGGTGGTGATGTAAGCCTTGGGGCAATAGCGTAGAGTCTATAAAGGATATAAAGGTAACATGTCCCTCAGTGTAAGGTAGAGAACTAGCAGGAAAGACACGTATGTGAACGCTGTATTGAATAAGATATAACCACACATAATATACTTAATATTACAACGAAGGGTTTCAAACAATGGCTGAAACTACACAGAGAGAGAACTGTGCATGTTCAATGTCTACGACTGCATATTACAACATGAAGGTAAAAAATTCAGTAACGTTATGATTCCTCCTCTTGACTAGTTATTGGTCATGTAAGATGTAAAAATCTTAAAGCATTTTGCTGATGATTGTCCAACATAGTGTTTTATATAATACATAAACCATCGTATGTAGGCACCTAAGTAAACAAAAGCTAGATATCGTCCGTCAGACCATGATATTATGGTCTAGGCATGTATGAAACATTAGCAGGTGTAATAATATAACTGAGTTAAACAGATGTCTTTTTTTCATGATTGCTCTACATTATATTTTATCTGTTTTTTTTTCTTCAGAATGAGACCATGCCTACCACAGATGAAGCTATGTATTACACTCCCACCTCTGTCCATGACCTAAATGTCACTCCACACAGATTGATAAACTCTTCTAGTCATCGATTTGTTACTCCACGCAGAAATGTATTAGTGACACCGTCTGAATATCCCTTTGTGACTCCACCAAGATTTACAGAATCTGTCAACCGCTCATCTGTGACTCTAGTCCTATTTACTGACACTGACGATCACTCATCTCAGACTCCACCAAAATTGGCAAAATATACAAATGACTCATTTTCCACTCCGCCCAGATCTAGAGACACTGAGAATCACTCGTTGGTGACTTTAAAACTGTTTACAGACAATTTGGATGAATCATATTTGTCTCCATCCAGATTTACAGAATGTGTTAATCATCCTTTTGTGACTCCTCCAAGATCTACAGACCTTGCTGACAATTCATTTGTGAATCTTGCCCCAACCAGAGAATCTGATAACCATTCATTGACAACCTCACCTACATTTATACACACTGTATTTGTGACTCCACGTAAATCTAGACGTGCCATTCTTTCAGACTCAATGATAACTCCACTCAGAGCCGCAAACCATGTCAGACATTCAGCTTTGACGCCTTCACCATCATTAAACTCTATCAGTTCATCAAGACCAGCCACACGTAGAAGGCTGTCATTTAGTAACTCAGAGATCAGTCCAGCAAGAACTGATGTGTCTGCCAAGAGACCCTCGTCAGTGAAAAATATGCAAAACGAAAGACATGTGTGCAGAGCTAAAAGAAACAAGACAGCTTTTTCTGATAAACAGGTCAGATACATTGCGACTTTTTTCATGTATGCTATCAACTTTATCTTTTCCAGTATTTTCATTAACTATCTTGTTATTTTTTATGTACAAGATATAGATGGAAAATAATTACAGTAAACAAGCATTTTGTTAAAACTACCGCATCAAATGAAATATTACATGCTTCATAATTTTGACTAACATGGTCATAATTGTATTTATTGGTTTGTATGAGGATACTATGCTATATTTTAAGCATAAACTAAGATATTATTTCCAAAGAATTACTGTTGCATATTCAAGTTGACAATAATTATTCATTATAACAGGGGCCTATTGATTTGTTTTACAGATTGTAGAATTGGAGGAAGTATTCACAAGGAACAAACACCCTGATGCTTACTTGCGTGAACAGCTAGCTATAGAAATGGGAGTTACAGATAAAGCTATTCGGGTAAGTTAATATTTATTACTCCTTGCAGGAGTTCAGATATATAAACTCAGGTTTCTCATACGTGGTGATATACATACACCTTCTAAAATTGAGAATGTTTTTTTGTAGATTATTCTCTTGTTTGCTATTCTGATTGAAAATGACGTAAAAGTGTTACGCTTTACAGTATTATAAAATGCCAATAACAGAGAATTAAATTGGTTATATATATTATTCTGTTCTATGTTACATAGGTTTGGTTCAAGACACGTCGTGCCAAATGCAAGCATAACAATATGAGGAAACTCTCAAGTAGAGAATCCAAGACGTCCTCTCATAATGACGTCATCACGACGACCAACCAGAGATCACATCACAGCCTGCGCCTCAGAGTCTGAGACATTGCTTACTTGGCCAAAGATACACACACGACGTTGTTGCGACGTTGAATCAACTTCAATGACGTCGAATCAACCTCAATCTCTCTTCCATAATAGGATCCTAATCATCTTCCCAATTTTCAGCAAATACACTAGACATAGAAAGGATCATTACACTGTCTTTCATAATTTTTCATCTTTCATTCACCATAACATTGGGCCAGGGCTGCCTGAACGTTCTGGTTTCTCAAAACTGACATTAATCTGTGATATGTTATTATGCGTTATCTATTATGTTACTGTTATCATACTGTTTATAAAATGGCTTATGTTGTTGATATAAATGAATAAATGTTTTGTTATTAGTTTGAATTTATGAGTATGTTATTGTATAGTTTCGCTTTCAACAATGCTCTTAACACATAGTGCGATGTGCAAACACATTTTATCCCATAGGGCACTGAAGTCGACTAGTGTTTCAGTGGTTTTCCTCGTATTGGTGCAACTAGTGTTTATAACTTGAAAAATATATTTAAATCTGCGACACTGACATATGTTGTGACTTATTTTCAGCTGCTTAAGATTGTGAATCGGGGTGGGGTGAAACAACTTCAAAAATATTATAAAGATAGAATTATCATAAGTTAGTCTGGTTTTATGTGCTACGCTACCGACCAAACTGTTTGTATGAAAGGACAATAAATTCCATCAATACCTTAACTTGAGCTTTTGATGATATTTTAAATTTTATCATTATAACATTGTTGATGTTTCAAAAATTATTTAATTTAAAAATATACTGTATATTTTAAAAGCAATCTCTTGACAAATCATCGTTCAATGTAGTGATTGTTATGCTATTATTATTTATGGGTGATTCATAAATTGGAGCATACATCTTGTCCACAGTACAATAATTCATCAGATATGTAGACAAATATTGCAAAAAATGAGATAATTATAGGCTGACAGGTCTATATATATATATAAGTGTCAACTTAAAATGCAGTAATATAAATAATACGCCGTGGTTTTTCTGATTTATATAACTTTATTCACATCGCCATCCTTGATTATGCTGGTCAACATACCAATAAACACAGATTTTAGGATGGACACTATGATCGTGTTTCATCTAATTGGTTCGTTTACCAAAGCAACCAACGGGATTATTAAGGATATATATCTATCAAACCTATTTTAATGATTGAAAACAATTTAAATTATTAATCACTGCCCAACTGGTTTGTGTCAGTACTGTTAACCCAGCTGTTAAATTCATTTCCTGCTTATAGACAATAACATAATACTTGTGAATTCAACATAACACACACGTGAATCAATACAAAATGGTTAATTATTATGACAATCTAAAATTCCAATTCAAAATGACTGCTATAAAACAAAATTCCAATCAATCTGTCGTTATAAAATAACCCAACAAAATTCAAAATGGCCGACAAAAAAACTCATAAAACGTAGTCCAAACATTATCGTTACTGATCTGGGAGGTAGACGATCATATTATATACTTTACATTAGGCCTAGCCAGTTTATTGTAGCTATGATATTATAATGTAGGCACACCACATGCATCATTCATTAAATCTTTGAGGGCTAGATGATCATATGTCTGATTCATCTTTTTTCTATATAAAATATGATCAATGTACACGCATGTGTATGCAGACTGAGTGTGGTCTACACCATGTGTTTTCAAGTCCTTTTTGGCTTTTTATCGCGTACAAATCGCGTTCTCTGTGGTTTAAAAAACGTGTCTAAATCGCGTGACATATCGCGCAAAAAAAACGCTCGCGTGACGCACCCGTTCTGTCTGTGGAGCCCTTTTATAGACGTCAGATTCTGACATCCAAAGACGGTCCTCGCGCTGGGTTAACATGGTTTATTATGTTTGGGAAAGGTGTGAAGGAGGTAAGGTGATTGTGACGTACAGGTGAGATCACAGTGACACCTAGTGATCAGAGCGGCGTGATTCATGTCACTTTAGTCATTCCAGCTGACAAAACAATCACCACTGGGAATTGATAGTCCTGTGTGCTATACAGAGTCTGTAATCATTGCCATTCGTAAAGTTGTGCTCCAAAAATACTGTGCGCATCCAATCGATTGCGCAATGAATTACTGCGTCATTGTTTGATCAATCATTTTTAATTTAGTTTGTAATGACAGATGTACATCTCATTAGAATAATGCCTTAACGTGAGGACTTAAAGCCCTGTCTTTATAGTTGAATTTATCATCTAAATAGGGCTACCCTCACATTTTTCATGAAATGTTTAGTCTCAGCGTACAATGACCACCAGCATAGAAAACCACAGCTTTTGCTATGCTGTCAATCTCTGACGTTGAACCATGCTGTTCACGTCAAACTCGGACTAGGAATTGATTACTAAACAACTGTGTAAAATTTACTAACTGTTGTCAAATTTAACCCCTACTCCGCTAATCTTGACTATAGTCCCTTCTGCTTTGTTCTATTAGCCCATGAATTCACTGCTATTTTGGAATGAAATGTGTGCTTAATCATAAAGATTTGCAAATGTTTCGTCTCAAATTAATCAAATATGAGTAATTTTCATCCACTTGAAGTTGTCGGTCACGGTAGCGAGACACGACTTCAAGTGGGTGCGAATTTAAATTATTTAATTTAGCGCTTTAAGGATCAACAAATGTAATGGTGAAATTATATCACAGGTTATCCGCGGACAAGGAGAACATGGGGAATTTTTTAAGGTGATCTATCACCCCTTATATGGTATGAATAATTATGTCCTTATATGGGGTGATTAGCTATCATGTGACCCTTTCAGACGGTCACATGATAGCCATTCAACCCCATATATGGGGTTGAATGGCTATCATATGACCCTCTCAGAGGGTCACATGATAGCCAATCACCCCATATTAGGAAACACTTGTGCCCCATTTTGTGGCAACTTTGATTTATTTGTCACAAATGTATTCATACTATATAAGGTGTGATAGATCACCTTTAAAATTGGCCTCGGAAGCAAAACACAGGGAATTTTATAATTTGGGGGAAATACTGTGAAAACGCAGGGAATTTTACGTGGCGTGGGTTGCTTTTGTCATTGCAAAAAATGCCATGGATGAGAATGTATTCCAGCACGCCAAAAACTTGTTGACAATCTTTATCCAGCCGAAATTTGTTTACTATTTTGTCTTTTTTTATAGTTAATTATGTTTATTAATGCATGATTTAAAAACATATTCTTTCTCTCTGACGCTTTGCATTTATGTATACACTACTCTATATTAGGTCTAAGTAGCATTTGCACAACTAACAGGGTTCGTGGAGGTCGTTTACGGTTCGACCCCAATTGATATCTAACACAGGAAAAATATATTTTTTGACAGGGAAAATACACGGAATTAGAATTCGTAATATCTATGGCTATCTTGTTTCTTGTTTTCATAAACTGTCCTAGTCGATAAAAATATAAAGTAACGCTAGGCCTACACATCAACGCTGATAATAATGAATTTAAAATAAATACAACGGTATGATTTGTGGCTTGGATTGACCAAGCATGAAGATGAAATTAACTTCATTGAAGTGTTCAGGTTTCAATTCAGCAATATTAATTAGCCGTTATATCGTTAAGACATCTTTACAACCCCCTCCCCCCTCCCCCCTAACAGTCGGTTGAATGCCACAGGCAATACTACTAACCCTTTCACCACTACGGTCGTTTTATTCTGTTCTATCAGCAAGTTAAAATACAGCTATTAAAGCTATAAATACAATATTAATATTGATTAAATACATCAATATTTGCAAATATTTGGTATAAAATTATTACAAATATGAGTCATTTTCACCCCCTTCAAGTTGTGGGTCGCGGTAGCGAGACACAACTTCAAAGGGGTGAAAATTAAATATGTTAATGTAGCGCTTTAGGAGTCAAAAGGATTAACCCTACACTTGCTAGAGGTACAAAATGTGAAACAATAGTTATATAAACTTATCTAGTTATGAGAATGTTAATCCAACCTAACTCGTTTTTATCCAATATAAAACAGTGATAAACAAATATGTACAAGAGGTAGGGAATAGATATAAAAATTTTTTTCATCTCGTCTTGTACATGTCATAAACGTCAGAACACAGTGTATGAATTATACACACCTAATTAATGCATGGTGATTATTCGCACCTAGTTAACAGTTAATGCGTTACTCGTTAGTGTTACTGTCTTGTCAGTTAATCTGATTACAGACTTACTTACCCCCCCCCCCCCCCCGCCATCCCGATCAGTCTGTTGAGAATAACAAACGTTTATGATCTAAAATCCCGTCATTCACACCTACTTCATCACAGACGCCTTGAAATCAGGTGGTGGGGGAGGAAGCCATGATGTAAAAACAGGGGGTTGACGAGGGATATAAAGGTCACAGGTCATCCAGTAGAAGGTAGAGAACTAACAAGAGAGACACACATGAGCACACTGTATTCAATGAGATACAACCAAGCATATATCATACTAATATAACAACGAAACGTGAAAACTAGAGTTCAAGCAATGACTGAAGTTACACAGCGAGAGAGCTGTACATGTTCTATGTCTGCGGCTGCGTATTACAACATGAAGGTAAATAATTCACTAGCTTTATGATTGATCCCTTCTTTTGACTATATATTTGTCTATTTTAGATGTAAACATCTTAAAACATTTTTTTGATGCTTGTTCAATATAGTGTTTTATATAATACTTAAACCATCGTATTTCGGCACCTAAATAAATAAAAGCTTGATATTATGGTATATACATGTATGAAACTTTAGCCGCTGTAATAATATAACCCAGTTAACGTTTTGTATGATTGATTTACTTTATATTTTATCTGTTTTTTTTTCAGAATGAGACCACGCCTACAACAGATGATGTTATGTATCCCACTCCCACATCTGTCTATGACTTAAATGTCACTCCAAACAGATGTATAAACTCTTCTAATTCTCGATATGCTACTCCACCCAGAAATGTATTAGTGACACTGTCTGAATATCCTTTTGTGACTCCACCAAGATTTACAGATTCTGTCAACCACTCATTTGTGACTCTAGCCTTATTTACTGACTCTGAAGATGACTCATTTCAGACTCCCCC
Organism: Flabesymbios commensalis; assembly: GCA_964017125.1. Lineage (NCBI taxonomy): Eukaryota > Metazoa > Annelida > Polychaeta > Terebellida > Flabelligeridae > Flabesymbios > Flabesymbios commensalis. The sequence continues at coordinate 12,934,128 of OZ024915.1, forward strand.
AAAATTGCCAGAATTTCCAAGCGACTCATTTGCTACTCCGCCCAGATCTAGAGACACTGACCATCACTCACTGGTGACTTTAAAACGGTTTACAGACAATTTGGATGAATCGTATTTGACTCCATCCAGATTTACAGGATGTGTTAATCATCCTTTTGTGACTCCTCCCAGATCTACAGACTTTGCTGACAATTCCTTTGTGAATCTAGACATAACCAGAGAATCTGATAACCATTCATTGACAACTCCACCCACATTTATACACACTGTATTTGTGACTCCACGTAAATCTAGACGCACCATTCTGTCAGAGTCAATGATAACTCCACTGAGAGCTACAAACCATGTCAGACATTCAGCTCTGACGCCTTCACCATCATCCGTCTCTATCAGTTACTCACGACCAGCCAGACGTAGAAGGCTGTCATTTAGTAACTCAGAGATCAGTCCAGCAAGAACTGATGTGTCTGCCAAGAGACCCTCGTCAGTGAAGGATATGCAAAACGAAAGACATGTGTGCAGAGCTAAAATAAACAAGACAGTTTTTTTCTGATAAACAGGTCAGCTACATTGCAACTTTTTTATTTATGCTATCAACTTTATCTTTTTCAGTATTTTAATTAACTATCTTGTTATTTTTTATGTACGAGATATAGATGAAAAATAATTACAGTAAACAAGCATTTTGATAAGGCTACCGCACTAAATGAAATATTACATGCTTCATAATTTTGACTAAAATGGTCATAATTGTGTTTATTGGTTTGTATGAAGATACTATGCTATATTTTAAGCATAAACTACGATATTATTTTCAAAGAATTACTGTTGCATATTCAAGTTGACAATTATTATTCATTATAATAATGGCCTATTGATTTGTTTTACAGATTGTATAATTGGAGGAAGTATTCACAAGGAACAAACACCCTGATGTTTACTTGCGTGAACAGCTAGCTATAGAAATGGGAGATACAGATAAAGCTATTCGGGTAAGTTAATATTTATTATTCCTTGCAGGAGTTCAGATATATAACCTCAGTTTTATCATACGTGGTGATATACATACACCTTATAAAATTGGTAATGTTTCTTTGTAGATTATTCTCTTGTTTGCTATTTTGATTGAAAATGAAGTAAAAGTGTTACGCTTTACAGTATTATAAAATGCCAATAACAGAGAATTAAATCGGTTATATATATTATTCTGTTCTATGTTACATAGGTTTGGTTCAAGACACGTCGTGCCAAATGCGAGCATAACAATATAAGGAAACTCTCAAGTGAAGAATCCAAGACGTCATCTCATAATGACGTCATCACGTCCACCAACCAGAGATCACATCACAGCCTGCGCCTCAGAGTCTGAGACATTGCTTACTTGGCCAAAGATACACACACGACGTTGTTGCGACGTTGAATCAACCTCAATGACGTCGAATCAACCTCAATCTCTCTTCCATAATAGGATCCTAATCAACATGTCAATTCTCAGCTAATACACTAGACATAGAAAGGATCATTGCACTGTCTTTCATAATCTTTCATCTTTCATTCACCATAACATTGGGCCAGCGCTGCCTGGAAGTTCTGGTTTCTCAAAACTGACATTAATCTGTGATATGTTATTATGCGTTATCTATTATGTTACTGTTATCATACTGCTTATAAAATGGCATATGTTGTTGATATAAATGAATAAATGTTTTGTTATTAGTTTGAATTTATGAGTATGTTATTTTATAGTTTCGTTTTTCAACACTGCTCTTAACACATAGTGGGATGTGCAAACACATTTTATCCCCTAGGGCACTGAAGTCGACTAGTGTTTCAGTGGTTGTCCTCGTACTGGTGTAACTAGTGCTCGTAACTGAAAAATATATTCAAATCTGCGACACTGACATACGTTGTGACTTAGTTTCAGAAAATATGAGTATTTTTCAGTCTCTTAAAATTTTGAATCGCCGTGGCGAGAAACAACTTCAAATATATTATAAAGATAGAATTATCATAAGTTAGTCTGGTAGTATGTGCTACGCTACCGACCAAACTGCTTTTGTCTGTTTGTATGAAAGGACAATAAATTCCATCAATACCTTAACTTGAGCTTTTGATGATATTTTAAATTTTATCATTATAACATTGTTGATAATTCATAAATTATTCAATTAAAAAATATACTGTATATTTTAAAAACAATCTCTTGACAAATCATCATTCAATGTAGTGATTGTTATGCTATTATTATTTATGGGTCATTCTTAAATTGGAGCATACATCCTGTCCACAGTACATTAATTCATCAGATATGTAGACACATATTGAAAAAAATGAGATAATTATAGGCTGACAGATCTATATATAATTATATATATAAGTGTCAACTTAAAATGCAGTAATATAAATAATACGCCGTGGTTTTTATGAGTTATATAACTTTATTCACATCGCCATCCTTGATTATGCTGGTCCACATACCAATAAACACGCATTTTAGGATGGACACTATGATCGTGTTTTTATCATCTAATTGGTTCGTTTACCAAAGCAACCAACGGGATTATTAAGGATATATATCTATGTTACCTATTTTAATGATTGAAAACAATTTAAATTATTATTCACTGCCCAACTGGTTTGTGTCAATACTGTTAACACAGCTGTTAAATTCATTTCCGGCTTATAGACAATCACATAATACTTGTGAATTCAACATAACACACAAAATGGTTATTCATTATGACAATCTAAAATTTCAATTCAAAATGACTGCTATAAAACAAAATTCCAATCAATCTGTCGTAATAAAATAACCCAACAAAATTCAAAATGCCCGACAAAAAACTCATTATCGTTAATGATCTGGGAGGTAGACGATCATATTATATACTTTACATTAGGCCTAGCCAGTTTATTGTAGCTATGGTATTATAATGTTTCATCTATTAACCCTCTTGGTAGTTGGCACACCACATGCATCATTCATTAAATCTTTGAAGGCTAGATGATCATATGTCTCATACATCATTTTTTTTATATAAAATATGATCAACGTACACGCATGTGTATGCAGACTGAGTGTGGTCTACACCATGTGTTTTCAAGTCCCTTTTTGGCTTTTTATCGCGTCGAAAATCGCGTTCTGTGTGTTTTAAAAAAACGCGTCTAAATCGCATGACATATCGCGCGAAAAAAACGCTCGCGTGACGCACCCGTTCTGTCTGTGGAGCCCTTTTATAGACGTCAGATTCTGACATCCAAAGACGGTCCTCGCGCTGGGTTAACATGTGTGAATTGATTACTAAGCAACTGTGTAAAATTTACTAACTGTTGTCAAATTAAACCCCTACTCCACTAATCATGACTATAGTCGCTTCTGCTTTGTTTTATTAGCCCATTAATTCACTGCTATTTTGGAATGAAATGTGTGGTTAATCATAAAGATTTGCAAATGTTTCGTCTCAAATTAATCAAATATGAGTAATTTTCATCCACTTGAAGTTGTCGGTCGCGGTAGCGAGACACGACTTCAAGTGGGTGCGGAAAATACAATTTTTGACATGGACAATAAACGGAATTCGAATCCGTAATATCTATGGCTAACTTGTTTCATGTTTTCATAAACTGTCCTAGTCGAAACAAATATAAACGCTAGGCCTACACATCAACGCTGATAATAATGAATTTAGAATGAATACAACGGTATGATTTGTAGCTTGGATTGACCAAGCATGAAGATGAAATAAACTTCATTGAAGTGTTCAGGTTTCAATTCAGCAATATTAATTAGCCGGTATATCGTTAGGACATCTTTACACCCCCCTCCCTCCCTAACAGTCGGTTGAATGCCACAGGCAATATTACTAACCCTTTCACCACTACGGTCGTTTTATTCTGTTCTATCAGCAAGTTAAAATACAGCTATTAAAGCTATTAATACAATATTGATATTGATTAAATACATCAATATTTGCAAATATTTTGTATAAAATTATTACAAATATGAGTCATTTTCACCCCCTTCAAGTTGTGGGTCGCGGTAGCGAGACACAACTTGAAAGGGGTGCAAAATAAATATATTAATGTAGCGCTTTGAGAGTCAAAAGGTTTAACCCTACACTTCCTAGAGGTACAAAATGTGAAACAATAATTATATAAACTTATCTAGTTATGGAAATGTTAATTCAACCTAACTCGTTTTTATCCAATATAAAACAGTGATAAACAAATGTGTACAAGAGGTAGAGAATAGATATAAAAATTGTTTTCATCTCGTCTTGTACATGTTATAAACGTCAGAACACAGTGCATGAATTATACACACCTAATTAATGCATGGTGAATATTCGCACCTAGTTAACAGTTAATGCGTTACTCGTTAGTGTTACTGTCTTGTCAGTTAATCTGATTACAGACTTACTTACCCCCCCCCCCCCGCCATCCCGATCAGTCTGTTGAGAATAACAGACGTTTATGATCTAAAATCCCGTCATTCACACCTACTTCATCACAGACGCCTTGAAATCAGGTGGTGGGGGAGGAAGCCATGATGTAATAACAGGGGGTTGACGAGGGATATAAAGGTCACAGGTCATCCAGTAGAAGGTAGAGAACTAACAGGAGAGACACACATGAGCACACTGTATTCAATGAGATACAACCAAACATATATCATACTAATATAACAACGAAACGTGAAAACTAGAGTTCAAGCAATGACTGAAGTTACACAGAGAGGGAGCTGTACATGTTCAATGTCTGCGGCTGCGTATTACAACACGAAGGTAAATAATTCACCAGCTTTATGATTGATTCCTTCTTTTGACTATATATTTGTCTATTTTAGATGTAAACATCTTAAAACATTTTTTTTGATGCTTGTTCAATATAGTGTTTTATATAATACTTAAACCATCGTATTTGGGCACCTAAATAAATAAAAGCTTGATATTATGGATTATACATGTATGAAACTTTAGCCGCTGTAATAATATAACCTAGTTAACGTTTTGTATGATTGATTTACTTTATATTTTATCTGTTTTTTTTTCAGAATGAGACCACGCCTACAACAGATGATGTTATGTATCACACTCCCACATCTGTCTTTGACTCAAATGTCACTCCACACAGATGTATAAACTCTTCTAATCCTCGATTTGTTACTCCACCCAGAAATGTATTAGTGACACCGTCTGAATATTCTTTCGTGACTCCACCAAGATTTAGAGACTCTGTCAATCACTCATTTGTGACTCTAGCCTTATTTACTGACTCTGAAGATCACTCATTTCAGACTCCACTAAAATTGCCAGAATCTCCAAGCGACTCATTTGCTACTCCGCAAAGATCTAGAGACACTGACGATCACTCGCTAGTGACTTTAAAACTGTTTACAGACAATTTGGATGAATCATATTTGACTCCATCCAGATCTACAGGATGTGTTAGTCATTATTTTGTGACTCCTCTCAGATCTACAGACTTTGCTAACAATTCATTTGTGAATCTAGACATAACCAGAGAATCTGATAACCATTCATTGACAACTCCACCCACATTTATACACACTGTATTTGTGACTCCACGTAAATCTAGACGCACCATTCTGTCAGACTCAATGATAACTCCACTGAGAGCTACAAACCATGTCAGACATTCAGCTCTGACGCCTTCACCATCATCCGACTCTATCAGTTATTCACGACCAGCCAGACGTAGAAGGCTGTCATTTAGTAACTCAGAGATCAGTCCAGCAAGAACTGATGTGTCTGCCAGATCACGAAAAAACAAGACGCTTTTTTCTAACAAACAGGTCAGCTACATTACAGCATTATTTTATATATCAACATTTTTTCAAGTATTTTAATTAACTATCTTGTTATTTATTTATGTACAATACCTAAATGAAAAATGATTACAGTAAACAAGCGTTTGCTGAAGACTACCGGTACACCAAATGAAATAGATGCTCTCACAATTTTGAATAAAATGACGATATATTTGTGTTCATTTGTTTATATTAGCCTACTTTACTATATTTTAAACATAATTTTTTTTTCCAAGGAATTACCGTTTAAACTAAAAGTTGAAAATAATTATTCCTAATAATATGGGTTTATTTATTAATTTTTTTCTAATGTTTTACAGATTTTAGAACTGGGGGATGTATTCACCAGGAATAAACACCCTGATGTTTACGTTCGTGAACAGCTAGCCGTGGAAATGGGAGTTACAGATAAAGCTATTCGGGTGGGTTATTATTCCTTGTTCAGATATATAAAATTGGTGTTCTCATACGTGGTGACATAAATACACCTTATACAACTGATCTTCGTTTGTAGATTATTCTCTTTATTAGTTGTTTGTTATGATAATTGAAGATGACGTAGTAGTGTTTTTACAGTAAGTATAAAATGTCAATAACAGAGAATGAATTCGGCTATATATATTTCTGTTTTATGTTACATAGGTTTGGTTCAAGACACAACGTGCCAAATGCAAGCGTAACAACACGAGGAAACTCTCACATAGAGAATCCATGACGTCATGTCATAATGACGTCATCACGTCCACCAACCAGAGATCACATCACAACCTGCGCCTCAGAGTCTGAGACATTCAACTATTGTATACTTGGCCAAACACCATCTCTCGCCCATAAATAGATCCTCACTATCATGTGAACTTTCAGCAACTACACTGGCCATAGAAAGGATCATTACATTATCTTTTATAATCTTTCATTCCCGACTGCCATCATTGGTACAGCGCTCCCTGGACGTGCTGGTTTCTCACACTCTGATATTGATCTGTGATATGTTACTATGCGTTATCTGTTATATGTTTGTCAAGTTACCATACTGTTCGTAAAAGTGTTATTGTTGTTGATGAACATGAATAAAAGTGTTGTTATAAGTTTGTATTTGTGTATTTAAATTGGAAAAAAGAAAAGAAGAATCGTTTTCATGGCTGATTCCAATAACTGGAACTATTTATACGCAATTTTGTAAAATTGCAAAATTATTCATTTGTATTTCTTTTTATATAGTTGAGTGAAATTATCATTAAACCTCACAGCGCGGGGATCGACTTTAGACGTCAGAATCTGACGTCTGTAGACGTCAGATTCTGACGTCTAAATTCCATCTCCGCAATGTTAGACTACAAGTATTTAAAGTGATCGTAGGCCATAGGTATTCAAATGAAGCGGAAAAATCCAACTAAGACATATATGATTATTTCAAATTGAAAAAAACCTTTAATCTCCATAGTTTACATGAGCAAATTCAGCGCTTCAAGGGTTACGTCAACCACCCTATAAAGATCATTACACTTGGCTATCCAAAAATCGGGCTTTAGACCACCTTTGTGCACATATAGGCTAAACTGGGCCAGGAGAACCTCCTGAAGATGGAGAGATGATGGAGATGACACTGCCCTCCAGACACAGGATTCGAAATTCGAGCCCTGGCGATCAGTGTATATTGTGTTCTGTTTTGTTTATAACATGTATATATACTAAATATATACTATTATTTAAAGTAATTATTTCAGTTTCTCTATTTCTGTATTAACCGTACAGCTAACCATACAACTACAAACAGAGTAACAATTTTAATCTGTTTACCTTTTCAGTGCGGGGACCGTCTTTATACGTCAGGATCGACGTATAAAGACGGTCCTCGCACTGAAAGAATTAAAATATTTCTCATGGTTGTAGACCCATAACATATGTATTAAAAAAAATCGGAAGGAATTAACTAAGACGATTATGGCAATTTCAAATTGAACAAATACCTTTAGTCTCTATGGTTTTTACAAACATATTTCAGCGTCGTAAGGGTTTATAGCGTACAGTTGTTTGCTAAGCCTTTACCTAAAGAGTTAATTCATCTTGCCATGGTTTCGTATTTTGTTGATGCGTAAATTTGGTTGGAAATGTTCAGCCTGAGGACATCTGTAAATTGTGGGTACCTGATACATATTAAATGCATCACCTTCTCCACAGGCTTGCCCAGCTGCGCACATTTAAAATGGGCCTAACGTCGTCTCGGCGTGTGTATATATTAATGACCATTGGCTTTCACTGATTTGTGAAGACAGTTCCCCAAATGTAAAAATAAGGCGTAAACTACCTGATAATCGACCACTAAACCATGAAATTTGCTCAACTTATTATTTCATAAATCGAAGATTTAAAAAAATTTAATCATGGCCTCTATGTTCGTCATATCATGGAAATATCGCGCTATATTGCTATGGTCATATATAAAATAGTGATAACACATGATGGATTAATTAAATAAAAAACACATCATTAGTTTGAGATGTACACACCAGGGTGAGTTAAATGAGTTGACCTGGTCATATGACTTGTATGATCAGTATCAGGAGAATATCAACCTTTATTATCATTCACGTGCAGGCCTACACCACCGAGTCTGAGGATCTAGGAGTAAGTATCATATCTGGCTTCGCTTATTTACAATAGGACAAGCTACATATTCAACTTCATCCCTTGCAATGCTGAAATATTTTTATATAAACCAACAAACCAAAGTTTTTTTTTCAATTTGAAATCATCATAATTGTCTTAGTTAGCTCTTTTCGCACCATTTCAATACCTATATTATGTGTCTACGGCCATCATAAATATTTACTCTTTCAGAGCGGGGATCGACTTTAGACGTCAGAATCTGACGTCTTTAGACGTCAGATTCTGACGACTGTAATATCCTCGTATAATATATCCTCCTTATAATATCCTCGTATAATATTCAACTTCATCAGACATGCCTCATGTCCAATCGTGTTGATGTCAACGCATGTTTAGTATTAACGGGGGCAGCAACAACAAACTGTGGTCAACTTAATGTAGAATCATAGGTACCGCCCACCCTGTAAAAAATAGTGGGATGTGCAAACACATTTTAGCCCCTAGGGCACTGAAATGGACTAGCGTTTCTGTGGATTTCCTCGTACTGGTGCAACTAGTGGCGAGAAAAAACTTCAAATAAATTATATAGATAGAATTATCATAAGTTAGTCTGGTAGTATGTGCTACGCTACTGACCAAACTGTTTTAGTCTGTTTGTATGAAAGGACAATAAATTCCATCAATAACTTAACTTGAGCTTTTTATGATATTTTAAATTTTATCATTATAACATTGTTGATGGTTCATAAATTATTTAATTTAAAAATATACTGTATATTTTAAACGCAATCTCTTGACAAATCATCATTCAATGTAGTGATTGTTATGCTATTATTATTTATGGGTCATTCTTAAATTGGAGCATACATCCTGTCCCCAGTACAATAATTCATCAGATATGTAGACAAATATTGCAAAAAATGAGATAATTATAGGCTGACAGGTCTATATATATATATAAGTGTCAACTTAAAATGCAGTAATATAAATAATACGCCGTGGTTTTTCTGATTTATATAACTTTATTCACATCGCCATCCTTGATTATGCTGGTCCACATACCAATAAACACACATTTTAGGATGGACACTATGATCGTGTTTCATCTACTTGGTTCGTTTACCAGAGCAACCAACGGGATTATTAAGGATATATATCTATGTTACCTATTTTAATGATTGAAAACAATTTAAATTATTAATCACTGCCCAACTGGTTTGTGTCAGTACTGTTAACACAGCTGTTAAATTCATTTCCGGCTTATAGACAATAACATAATACTTGTGAATTCAACATAACACACACGTGAATCAATACAAAATGGTTAATTATTATGACAATCTAAAATTCCAATTCAAAATGACTGCTATAAAACAAAATTCCAATCAATCTGTCGTAATAAAATAACCCAACAAAATTCGAAATAGCCGACAAAAAAACTCATAAAACGTAGTCCAAACATTATCGTTACTGATCTGGGAGGTAGACGATCATATTATATACTTTATATTAGGCCTAGCTAGTTTATTGTAGCTATGGTATTATAATGTTTCATCTCTTGGTAGTAGGCACACCACATGTATCATTCATTAAATCTTTGAAGGCTAGATGATCATATGTCTCATTCATCATTTTTTGATATAAAATATGATCAACGTACACGCATGTGTATGCAGACTGAGTGTGGTCTACACCATGTGTTTTCAAGTCCTTTTAGGCTTTTTATCGCGTCCAAAATCGCGTACAAATCGCGTTCTGTGTGATTTAAAAAACGCGTCTAAATCGCGTGACATATCGCGCGAAAAAAACGCTCGCGTGACGCACCCATATATGGGGTTGAATGACTATCATATGACCCTCTCAGAGGGTCACATGATAGCCAATCACCCCATATAAGAAAACACTTGTGCCCCATCTTGTGGCAACTTTGATTCATCTGTCACAAATGTATTCATACTATATAAGGTGTGATAGATCACCTTTGAAATTGGCCTCGGAGGCAAAACACAGAGAATTTTATAATTTGGGGGAAATACTGTGAAAACACAGGGAATTTTACGTGGCGTGGGTAGCTTTTGTCATTGCAAAAAATGTCATGGATGAGAATGTACCCCAGCACGCCAAAAACTTGTTGACAATCTTTATCCAGCCGAAATTTGTTTACTATTTTGTCTTTTTTATAGTTAATTATGTTTATTATTGCATGATTTAAAAACATATTCTTTCTCTCTGACGCTTTGCATTTATGTATACACTACTCTATATTAGGTCTAAGTAGCATTTGCACAACTAACAGGGTTCGTGGAGGACGTTTACGGTTCAACCACAATTGATATCTAACACAGGAAAAATATACATTTTGACAGGGAAAATACACGGAATTAGAATTCGTAATATCTATGGCTATCTTGTTTCATGTTTTCATAAACTGTCCTAGTCAAAACAAATATAAACGCTAGGCCTACACATCTACGCTGGTAATAATGAATTTAAAATGAATACAACGGTATGATTTGAAGCTGGGATTGACCAAGCATGAAGATGAAATAACCTTCATTGAAGTGTTCAGGTTTCAATTAAGCAATATTAATAAGCCCTTATATCGTTAAGACATCTTTACACCCCCCCCCCCCCTAACAGTCGGCTGAATGCCACAGGCAATATTACTAAGCCTTTCACCACTACGGTCGTTTTATTCTGTTCTATCAGCAAGGTAAAATACAGCTATTAAAGCTATTAATACAATATTAATATTGATTAAATACATCAATATTTGCAAATATTTGGCATAAAATTATTACAAATATGAGTCATTTTCACCCCCTTCAAGTTGTGGGTCGCGGTAGCGAGACACAACTTGAAGGGGGTGCAAAATAAATATATTAATGTAGCGCTTTGAAAGTCAAAAGGATTAACCCTACACTTGCTAGAGGTACAAAATGTGAAACAATAGTTATATAAACTTATCTAGTTATGGGAATGTTAATCCAACCTAACTCGTTTTTATCCAATATAAAACAGTGATAAACAAATATGTACAAGAGGTAGAGAATAGATATAAAAACTGTTTTCATCTCGTCTTGGACATGTTATAAACGTCAGAACAGAGTGTATTAATTATACACCCCTAATTAATGCATGGTGATTATTCGCACCTAGTTAACAGTTAATGCGTTACTCGTTAGTGTTACTGTCTTGTCAGTTAATCTGATTACAGACTTACTTAACCCCCCCCCCCCCGCCATCCCGATCAGTCTGTTGAGAATAACAGACGTTTATGATCTAAAATCCCGTCATTCACACCTACTTCATCACAGGCGCCTTGAAATCAGGTGGTGGGGGAGGAGGCCATGATGTAATAACAAGGGGTTGACGAGGGATATAAAGGTCACAGGTCATCCAGTAGAAGGTAGAGAACTAACAGGAGAGACACACATGAGCACACTGTATTTAATGAGATACAACCAAACATATATCATACTAATATAACAACGAAACGTGAAAACTAGAGTTCAAGCAATGACTCAAGTTACACAGAGAGAGAGCTGTACATGTTCAATGTCTGCGGCTGCGTATTACAACATGAAGGTAAATAATTCACTAGCTTTATGATTGATTCCTTCTTTTGACTATATATTTGTCTATTTTAGATGTAAACATCTTAAAACATTTTTTTGATGCTTGTTCAATATAGTGTTTTATATAATACTTAAACCATCGTATTTGGGCACCTAAATAAATAAAAGCTTGCTATTATGATATATACATGTATGAAACTTTAGCCGCTGTAATAATATACCCTAGTTAACGTTTTGTATGATTGATTTACTTTATATTTTATCTGTTTTTTTTTCAGAATGAGACCACGCCTACAACAGATGATGTTATGTATCACACTTCCACATCTGTCTATGACTTAAATGTCACTCCACACAGATGTATAAACTCTTTTAATCCTCGATTTGTTACTCCACCCAGAAATGTATTAGTGACACCGTCTGAATATTCTTTTGTGACTCCACCAAGATTTAGAGACTCTGTCAATCACTCATTTGTGACTCTAGCCTTATTTACTGACTCTGAAGATCACTCATTTCAGACTCCCCCAAAATTGCCAGAATCTCCGAGCGACTCATTTGCTACTACGCAAAGATCTAGAGACACTGACGATCACTCACTGGTGACTTTAAAACTGTTTACAGACAATTTGGATGAATCATATTTGACTCCATCCAGATTTACGAGATGTGTTAGTCATTATTTTGTGACTCCTCCCAGATCTACAGACTTTGCTGACAATTCATTTGTGAATCTAGACATAACCAGAGAATCTGATAACCATTCATTGACAACTCCACCCACATTTATACACACTGTATTTGTGACTCCACGTAAATCTAGACGCACCATTCTGTCAGACTCAATGATAACTCCACTGAGAGCTACAAACCATGTAAGACATTCAGCTCTGACGCCTTTACCATCATTCGACTCTATCAGTTACTCACGACCAGCCAGACGTAGAAGGCTGTCATTTAGTAACTCAGAGATCAGTCCAGCAAGAACTGATGTGTCTGCCAGATCACGAAAAAGCAAGACGCCTTTTTCTAACAAACAGGTCAGCTACATTACAGCATTATTTTATATATCAAAATTTGTTCAAATATTTGAATTAACTATCTTGTTCTTTAATTCTGTACAATACCTAAATGAAAAATGATTACAGTGAACAAGCGTTTGCTGAAGACTACCGGTACACCAAATGAAATAGATGCTCTCACAAATTTGAATAAAATGACGATATATTTGTGTTCATTTGTTTATATTAGCCTACTCTACTATATTTTAAACATAAAAAAATATATTTTTTCCAAGGAATTACCGTTCAAACTAAAAGTTGAAAATAATTATTCCTAATAATATGGGTTTATTTATTTATTTTTTCTAATGTTTTACAGATTTTAGAACTGGGGGATGTATTCACCAGGAATAAACACCCTGATGTTTACGTTCGTGAACAGCTAGCCGTGGAAATGGGAGTTGCAGATAAAGCTATTCGGGTGGGTTATTATTCCTTGTTCAGATGTATAAAATCGGTGTTCTCATACGTGGTGACATAAATACACCTTATACAACTGATCTTCGTTTGTAGATTATTCTCTTTATTAGTTGTTTGTTATGATAGTTGAAGATGACGTAGTAGTGTTATGTTTTACAGTAAGTATAAAATGTCAATAACAGAGAATGAATTCGGTTATATATATTTCTGTTTTATGTTACATAGGTTTGGTTCAAGACACAACGTGCCAAGTGCAAGCGTAACAACACGAGCAAACCCTCACATAGAGAATCCATGACGTCATGTCATAATGACGTCATCACGTCCACCAACCAGAGATCACATCACAACCTGCGCCTCAGAGTCTGAGACATTCAACTATTGTATACTTGGCCAAAGACCATCTCTCGTCCATAATAAGATCCTCACTATCATGTGAACTTTCAGCAACTACACTGGCCATAGAAAGGATCATTACATTATCTTTTATAATCTTTCATTCCCGACTGCCAAACATCATTGGTACAGCGCTCCCTTGACGTGCTGGTTTCTCACACTCTGATTATTAATCTGTGATATGTTACTATGCGTTATCTGTTATATATTTGTCAAGTTACCATACTGCTCGTAAAATTGTTATTGTTGTTGATGTACATGAATAAAAGTGTTGTTATAATTTGTATTTGTGTATTTAAATTGGAAAAAAGAAAAGAAGAATCGTTTTCATGGCTGATTCCAATAACTGGAACTATTTATACGCACTTTTGTAAAATTGCAAAATTATTTATTTGTATTTCTTTTTATATACATGTAGTTGAGTGAAATTATCATTAAGCCTCACAGCGCGGGGATCGACTTTAGACGTCAGATTCTGACGTCTAAAGTCCATCTCCGCAATGTTAGACTACAAGTATTTAAAGTGATCGTAGGCCATAGGTATTCAAATGAAGCGGAAAAATCCAACAAAGACATATATGATTATTTCAAATTGAAAAAACCCCTTTGATCTCCATAGTTTACATGAGCAAATTCAGCGCTTCAAGGGTTACGTCAACCACCCTATAAAGATCATTACACTTGGCTATCCATAGCGATCACTGTATATTGTGTTATGTTTTGTTTCTAACATATATATATATACTAAATATATACTATTATTTAAAGTAATTATTTCAGTTTCTCCATTTCTGTATTAACCGTACAACTAACCATACAACTACAAACAGAGTAACAATTTTAATCTGTTTACCTTTTCAGTGCGGGGATTGTCTTTATACGCCATGATCGACGTATAAAGACGGTCCTCGCACTGAAAGAATTAAAATGTTTCCCATGGTTGTAGACCCATAACATCTGTATTCAAATGAATCGGAAAGAATTAACTAAGATGGCAATTTCAAATCGAACAAATACCTTTGGTCTCTATGGTTTATACAAAAATATCTCAACGTCGTAAGGGTATATAGCGACAGTGGTGTGCTAAGCCTTTACCTGAAGAGTTAATTCATCTTGCCATGGTTTCGTATTTTCATAAATCGCAGATTTTTAAAATTTTAATCATGGCCTCTACGTTCGTCATATCATGGAAATATCGCGCTATATTGCTATGGTCATATATAAAATAGTGAAAACACATGATGGATTAATTAAATAAAAAACACATCATTAGTTTGAGATGTACACGCCAGGGCGCGCTCAATGAGTTGACCTGGTCATATGACTTGTATGATCAGTATCAGGAGAATATCAACCTCTATTATCATTCATGTGCAGGCCCACACCACCGAGTCTGAGGATTTAGGAGTAAGTATCAAATCTGGCTTTGCTCATTTACAATAAGGCAAGCTACATATTCAACTTCATCCCTTGGAACGCTGAAATATTTTTTATATAAACCAACAAACCAAAGGTTGTTTTTTCAATTTGAAGTCATCATAATTGTCTTAGCTAACTCTTTTCGCATCATTTCAATACCTATATTATGGGTCTACGGCCATCATAAATATTTACTCTTTCGTAGCGGGGATCGACTTTAGACGTCAGATTCTGACGACTAAAGTCGATCCCCATGCTGTAATATCCTCGTATAATATATCCTCCTTATAATATCCTCGTATAATATTCAACTTCATCAGACATGCCTCATGTCCAATCGTGTTGATGTCAACGCATGTTTAGTATTAACGGGGGCAGCAACAACAATCTGTGGTCAACTTAATGTAGAATCATAGGTACCGCCCACCCTGTAAAAAATAGTGGGATGTGCAAACACATTTTAGCCCCTAGGGCACTGAAATGGACTAGCGTTTCTGTGGATTTCCTCGTACTGGTGCAACTAGTGGCGAGAAAAAACTTCAAATAAATTATAAAGATAGAATTATCATAAGTTAGTCTGGTAGTAAGTGCTGCGCTACTGACCAAACTGTTTTTGTCTGTTTGTATAAAAGGACAATAAATTCCATCAATAACTTAACTTGAGCTTTATATGTTATTTTAAATTTTATCATTGTAACATTGTTGATGGTTCATAAATTATTTAATTTAAAAATATACTGTATATTTTAAACGCAATCTCTTGACAAATCATCATTCAATGTAGTGATTGTTATGCTATTATTATTTATGGGTCATTCTTAAATTGGAGCATACATCCTGTCCCCAGTACATTAATTCATCAGATATGTAGACAAATATTGCAAAAAATGAGATAATTATAGGCTGACAGGTCTATATATATATATACGTGTCAACTTAAAATGCAGTAATATAAATAATACGCCGTGGTTTTTCTGATTTATATAACTTTATTCACATCGCCATCCTTGATTATGCTGGTCCACATACCAAAAAACACACATTTTAGGATGGACACTATGATCGTGTTTCATCTACTTGGTTCGTTTACCAAAGCAACCAACGGGATTATTAAGGATATATATCTATGTAACCTATTTTATTGATTGAAAACAATTTAAATTATTAATCACTGCCCAACTGGTTTGTGTCAGTACTGTTAACACAGCTGTTAAATTCATTTCCGGCTTATAGACAATAACATAATACTTGTGAATTCAACATAACACACACGTGAATCAATACAAAATGGTTAATTATTATGACAATCTAAAATTCCAATTAAAAATGACTGCTATAAAACCAAATTCCAATCAATCTGTCGTAATAAAATAACCCAACAAAATTCAAAATAGCCGACAAAAAAAACTCATAAAACGTAGTCCAAACATTATCGTTACTGATCTGGGAGGTAGACGATCATATTATATACTTTACATTAGGCCCAGCCAGTTTATTGATCATTCATTAAATCTTTGAGGGCTAAATGATCATATGTCTCATACATCAATTTTTTATATAAAATATGATCAACGTACACGCATGTGTATGCAGACTGAGTGTGGTCTACACCAAGTGTTTTCAAGTCCTTTTTGGCTTTTTATCGCGTCCAAAATCGCGTACAAATCGCGTTCTGTGTGATTTAAAAAACGCGTCTGAATCGCGTGACATATCGCGCGAAAAAAACGCTCGCGTGACGCACCCGTTCTGTCTGTGGAGCCCTTTTATAGACGTCAGATTCTGAAATCCAAAGACGGTCCTCGCGCTGGTTTAACATGTTTTATCATGTTTGGGAAAGGTGTGAAGGAGGTAAGGTGATTGTGACGTACAGGTGAGATCACAGTGACACCTAGTGATCAGAGCGGCGTGATTCATGTCACTTTAGTCATTCCAGCCGACAAAACAATCACAACTGGGAATTGATAGTCCTGTGTGCTATACAGAGTCTGTAATCATTGCCATTCGTAAAGTTGTGCCCCAAAAATACTGTGCGCATCCAATCGATTGCGCAATGAATTACTGCGTCATTGTTTGATCAATCATTTTTAATTTAGTCTGTAATGACAGATGTACATCTCATTAGAATAATGCCTTAACGTGAGGACTTGAAGCCCTGTCTTTATAGTTGAATTTATCATCTAAATAGGCCTACCCTCACATTTTTCATGAAATTTTTGGTCTCAGCGTACAATGACCACCAGCATAGAAAACCACAGCTTTTGCTATGCTGTCAATCTCTGACGTTGAACCATGCTGTTCACGTCAAGCTCGGACTAGGAATTGATTACTAAACAACTGTGTAAAATTTACTAACTGTTTTCAAATTTAACCCCTACTCCGCTAATCATGACTATAGTCGCTTCTGCTTTGTTTTATTAGCCCATTAATTCACTGCTATTTTGGAATGAAATGTGTGCTTAATCATAAAGATTTGCAAATGTTCCGTCTCAAAGTAATTTTCATCCACTTGAAGTTGTCGGTCACGGTAGCGAGACACGACTTCAAGTGGGTGCGAATTTAAATTATTTAATTCAGCGCTTTAAGGATCAACAAATGTAATGGTGAAATTATATCACAGGTCATCCACGGACAAGGAGAACATGGGGAATTGTTTAAAGGTGATCTATCACCCCTTATATGGTATGAATAATTATGTCCTTATATGGGGTGATTGGCTATCATGTGACCCTCTCAGACGATCACATGATAGCCAATCACCCCATATATGGGGTTGAATGGCTATCATATGACCCTCTCAGAGGGTCACATGATAGCCAATCACCCCATATAAGGAAACACTTGTGCCCCATCTTGTGACAACTTTGATTTATTTGTCGCAAATCTATTCATACTATATAAGGTGTGATAGATCACCTTTAAAATTAGCCTCGGAGGCAAAACACAGGGATTTTTATAATTTGGGGGAAATACTGTAAAAACACAGGGAATTTTACGTGGCGTGGGTAGCTTTTGTCATTGCAAAAAATGTCATGGATGAGAATGTATTCCAGCACGCCAAAAACTTGTTGACAATCTTTATCCAGCCGAAATTTGTTTACTATTTTGTCTTTTTTTATAGTTAATTATGTTTATTAATGCATGATTTAAAAACATATTCTTTCTCTCTGACGCTTTGCATTTATGTATACACTACTCTATATTAGGTCTAAGTGGCATTTGCACAACTAACAGGGTTCGTGGAGGTCGTCTACGGTTCGACCCCAATTGATATCTAACACAGGGAAAATATATTTTTTGACAGGGAAAATACACGGAATTAGAATTCGTAATATCTATGGCTATCTTGTTTCATGTTTTCATAAACTGTCCTAGTCGATAAAAATATAAAGTAACGCTAGGCCTACACATCAACGCTGATAATAATTAATTTAAAATGAATACAACGGTATGATTTGAAGCTTGGATTGACCAAGCATGAAGATGAAATAACCTTCATTGAAGTGTTCAGGTTTCAATTCAGCAATATTAATCAGCCGTTATATCGTTAGGACATCTTTACACCCCCCCTCCCTAACAGTCGGTTGAATGCCACAGGCAATATTACTAACCCTTTCACCACTACGGTCGTTTTATTCTCCTCTATCAGCAAGTTAAAATACAGCTATTAAAGCTCTTAATACAATATTGATATTGATTAAATACATCAATATTTGCAAATATTTTGTATAAAATTATTACAAATATGAGTCATTTTCAACCCCTTCAAGTTGTGGGTCGCGGTAGCGAGACACAACTTGAAAGGGGTGCAAAATAAATATATTAATGTAGCGCTTTGAGAGTCAAAAGGATTAACCCTACACTTGCTAGAGGTACAATATGTGAAACAATAGTTATATAAATTTATCTAGTTATGGAAATGTTAATCCAACCTGACTCGTTTTTATCCAATATAAAACAGTGATAAACAAATATGTACAAGAGGTAGAGAATAGATATAAAAATTGTTTTCATCTCGTCTTGTACATGTTATAAACGTCAGAACACAGTGCATGAATTATACACACCTAATTAATGCATGGTGATTATTCGCACCTATTTAACAGTTAATGCGTTACTCGTTAGGGTTCCTGTCTTGTCAGTTAATCTGATTACAGACTTACTTACCCCCCCCCCCCCGCCATCCCGATCAGTCTGTTGAGAATAACAGACGTTTATGATCTAAAATCCCGTCATTCACACCTACTTCATCACAGACGCCTTGAAATCAGGTGGTGGGGGAGGAGGCCATGATGTAATAACAGGGGGTTGACGAGGGATATAAAGGTCACAGGTCATCCAGTAGAAGGTAGAGAACTAACAGGAGAGACAAACATCAGCACACTGTATTCAATGAGATACAACCAAACATATATCATACTAATATAACAACGAAACGTGAAAACTAGAGTTCAAGCAATGACTGAAGTTACACAGAGAGAGAGCTGTACATGTTCAATGTCTGCGGCTGCGTATTACAACATGAAGGTAAATAATTCACTAGCTTTATGATTGATTCCTTCTTTTGACTATATATTTGTCTATTTTAGATGTAAAAATATTAAAACATTTTTTTGATGCTTGTTCAATATAGTGTTTTATATAATACTTAAACCATCGTATTTGGGCACCTAAATAAATAAAAGCTTGATATTATGGTATATACATGTATGAAACTTTAGCCGCTGTAATAATATAACCTAGTTAACGTTTTGTATGATTGATTTACTTTATATTTTATCTGTTTTTTTTCAGAATGAGACCACGCCTACAACAGATGATGTTATGTATCACACTCCCACATCTGTCTATGACTTAAATGTCACTCCACACAGATGTATAAACTCTTCTAATCCTCGATTTGTTACTCCACCCAGAAATGTATTAGTGACACCGTCTGAATATTCTTTTGTGACTCCACCAAGATTTAGAGACTCTGTCAATCACTCATTTGTGACTCTAGCCTTATTTACTGACTCTGAAGATCACTCATTTCAGACTCCCCCAAAATTGCCAGAATCTCCAACCGACTCATTTGCTACTCCGCAAAGATCGAGAGACACTGACGATCATTCACTAGTGACTTTAAAACTGTTTACAGACAATTTGGATGAATCGTATTTGACTCCATCCAGATTTACAGGATGTGTTAGTCATTATTTTGTGACTCCTCCCAGATCTACAGACTTTGCTGACAATTCCTTTGTGAATCTAGACATAACCAGAGAATCTGATAACCATTCATTGACAACTCCACCCACATTTATACACACTGTATTTGTGACTCCACGTAAATCTAGACGCACCATTCTGTCAGAGTCAATGATAACTCCACTGAGAGCTACAAACCATGTCAGACATTCAGCTCTGACGCCTTCACCATCATCCGACTCTATCAGTTACTCACGACCAGCCAGACGTAGAAGGCTGTCATTTAGTAACTCAGAGATCAGTCCAGCAAGAACTGATGTATCTGCCAGATCACGAAAAAGCAAGACGCCTTTTTCTAACAAACAGGTCAGCTACATTACAGCATTATTTTATATATCAACATTTTTTCAAGTATTTTGATTAACTATCTTGTTCTTTATTAATGTACAATACCTAAATGAAAAATGATTACAGTAAACAAGCGTTTGCTGAAGACTACCGGTACACCAAATGAAATAGATGCTCTCACAATTTTGAATAAAATGACGATATATTTGTGTTCATTTGTTTATATTAGCCTACTTTACTATATTTTAAACATAAAAAAAAAAAAAAATTCTAAGGAATTACCGTTCAAACTAAAAGTTGAAAATAAATTTTCCTAATAATATGGGTTTATTTATTTATTTTTTTCTAATGTTTTACAGCTTTTAGAACTGGGGGATGTATTCACCAGGAATAAACACCCTGATGTTTACGTTCGTGAACAGCTAGCCGTGGAAATGGGAGTTACAGATAAAGCTATTCGGGTGGGTTATTATTCCTTGTTCAGATATATAAAATCGGTGTTCTCATACGTGGTGACATAAATACACCTTATACAACTGATCTTCGTTTGTAGATTATTCTCTTTATTAGTTGTTTGTTATGATAATTGAAGATGACGTAGTAGTGTTATGTTTTACAGTAAGTATAAAATGTCAATAACAGAGAATGAATTCGGTTATATATATTTCTGTTTTATGTTACATAGGTTTGGTTCAAGACACAACGTGCCAAATGCAAGCGTAACAACACGAGGAAACCCTCACATAGAGAATCGATGACGTCATGTCATAATGACGTCATCACGTCCACCAACCAGAGATCACATCACAACCTGCGCCTCAGAGTCTGAGACATTCAACTATTGTATACTTGGCCAAAGACCATCTCTCGCCTATAAGAGGACCCTCACTATCATGTGAACTTTCAGCAACTACACTGGCCATAGAAAGGATCATTACATTATCTTTTATAATCTTTCATTCACGACTGCCAAACAGCATTGGTACAGCGCTCCCTGGACGTGCTGGTTTCTCACACTCTGATATTGATCTGTGATATGTTACTATGCGTTATCTGTTATATGTTTGTCAAGTTACCATACTGTTCGTAAAAGTGTTATTGTTGTTGATGAACATGAATAAAAGTGTTGTTATAAGTTTGTATTTGTGTATTTAAATTGGAAAAAAGAAAAGAAGAATCGTTTCCATGGCTGATTCCAATAACTGGAACTATTTATACGCACTTTTGTAAACTTGCAAAATTATTTATTTGTATTTCTTTGTATATACATGTAGTTGAGTGAAATTATCATTAAGCCTCACAGCGCGGGGATCGACTTTAGACGTCAGAATCTGACGTCTGTAGACGTCAGATTCTGACGTCTAAAGTCCATCTCCGCAATGTTAGACTACAGGTATTTAAAGTGATCGTAGGCCATAGGTATTCAAATGAAGCGGAAAAATCCAACTAAGACATATATATGATTATTTCAAATTGAAAAAACCCCTTTGATCTCTATAGTTTACATGAGCAAATTCAGCGCTTCAAGGGTTACGTCAACCACCCTATAAAGATCATTACACTTGGCTATCCATAGCGATGACTGTATATTGTGTTATGTTTTGTTTATAACATGTATATATACTAAATATATACTATTATTTAAAGTAATTATTTCAGTTTCTCTATTTCTGTATTAACCGTACAACTAACCATACAACTACAAACAGAGTAACAATTTTAATCTGTTTACCTTTTCAGTGCGGGGACTGTCTTTATACGCCAGGATCGACGTATAAAGACGGTCCTCGCGCTGAAAGAATTAAAATATTTCCCATGGTTGTAGACCCATAACATATGTAATCAAATGAATCGGAAAGAATTAACTAAGATGGCAATTTCAAATCGAACAAATACCTTTAGTCTCTATGGTTTATACAAAAAATATATCTCAGCGTCGTAAGGGTATATAGCGACAGTTGTGTGCTAAGCCTTTACCTGAAGAGTTAATTCATCTTGCCATGGTTTCGTATTTTCATAAATCGCAGATTTTTTAAAATTTTAATCATGGCCTCTACGTTCGTCATATCATGGAAATATCGCGCTATATTGCTATGGTCATATATCTGTATATAAAATAGTGATAACACATGATGGAATAATTAAATAAAAAACACATCATTAGTTTGAGATGTACACACCAGGGTGAGTTAAATGAGTTGACCTGGTCATATGACTTGTATGATCAGTGTCAGGAGAATATCAACCTTCATTATCATTCACGTGCAGGCCTACACCACCGAGTCTGAGCATCTAGGAGTAAGTATCATATCTGGCTTCACTTATTTACAATAGGACAAGCTACATATTCAACTTCATCCCTTGCAATGCTGAATTTTTTTTATATAAACCAACAAACCAAAGGTTTTTTTCAATTTGAAATCATCATAATTGTCTTAGGTAACTCTTTTCGCATCATTTCAATACCTATATTATGGGTCTACGGCCATCATAAATAGTTACTCTTTCAGAGCGGGGATCGACTTTAGACGTCATAATCTGACGTTTTCAGACGTCAGATTTTGACTTCTAAAATCGATCCCCACGCTGTAAGGGTTTTTCATAATAGCCTCGTATAATATTCAACTTCATCAGACATGCCTCGTGTCCAATCGTGTTGATGTCAACGAATGTTTAGTATTAACAGGTGCAGCAACAAACTGTAGTTCACTTAACGCAGAATCATAGGTGCCGCCCACCCTGTAAACACCAGGCGTCTAGCCTTTGCTGGATTAATGTTGGAGCAGCGTCACAGACGGTGGCCCAACATCAATCCTGCAATGGCTCGACGTCTCGCTGCTTACCCAGGGCACGTCTTGTATGTATGCAAAATATAAGACGTTGAATCAATGCTGGCTTCACGGTGAGCCAATGTTATATATGTTGGACCGATATTAGATCAACTTTCACAAATTGACTGATCACCGCTGGGCAAAGTAGAGTTTTGATAACTAATACCTTATCATGCATATCTGTAATCTTAATGTGACTTGCTGTTATCATACCCGAACTGTTATATGGATTTCAATTTTATAGTGATGATATATGTTTTGAAAGTAGAGAATAATGACTTGAATTGTAAAGGTTTTTGAAACGATTGAAAGTCAAGGTCTTGTGTTTTTAATTAGGTCAGAGTTCGAAAACTACCAAAATCAATATTGCTCAACGTTATCATACTGCCACAACCCACGCTAGGGACCACAATGGAAACAAGTCTTTTTGGAATTATTGTGTTTATATTCTCGTTATAATAATATTCTGTATTTTTTACATCTATTTATTACCACGAATGAATATATTAATCTAGCGACGAAGAATAGTCCTGACTCCAGTGATGGTAACTATTATGACCGAAAAAAGCAGCATGTCCACTCAATGTTTCATAAATGGCAACCGACTAAAACATTAACTCGCCATTAAAGCAACTTCTGGTGTCATGTTGCCAGGGCAGACACACACTACCAGTGACAAAATGGATGTTATATTATAGCAGCATGTACGAGTGAACAGCAACTAAATTACATTGGACAGCTATTTTGGAATATTGTCAACGTACATTCGGTGTGACGCAAATTCAATAATTACGTGTGTACAGATGTTGCACAGATACCTGTCTACAAGTGTTTCGTTGGGTGTTTTGCATGTACATATGTATGGCATATTTAGTGATAGTGGACTGATGAAGGTTGATTATTGAAGGTGGATTGCTGAAGGTGGCTTTATTGAGACTTGATTCTCGTCAACAAATCATTCTGATTTGATTACTCGTTTTCACATCATACCACCTAATGTACACCTGGTACATATCCAAACGTGGGGGTACTTGTGTCTGTTGAATAAACGGCTGCTACAAAGTAGGTATATCGTCACGATTTTCTGAGCACAGTTATCAACAGGACTGACCTCGTTGTAAGTGGGCCTACACTTAACCCTTTGCCTGCTTATCGCGACAAAAGTCGTTTTAATCTTTTTTTAGCTGACCAAAACACTGTTATTGGGAATGAAATGATAGTTTAAACATCAATATTTGTAAATGTTGTGTCCCAAATTAAACAAATATGAGTAATTTTCAACCACCTGAGATAGCGAGACACAACCTCAATTGTTTGAAAATTTAAATAAGTTAACTTAGCAGGAAAAGGGTTGATGGGTTAGGCCTATACCATTTATATCTCGATGTACACATGTATACTATTAAAAATATGCCCTTATCTTCACAGGGATATGTTATGGATTGGGGTGTATTCTCCAAGTGGCTGACATTGATCTTATGTCTGTGATTGGTCGAGATGGCCATCTCGACCAATCACAGGCATAATATCTGGGTCGGTCAGATACACTAAGCAACCTCGACCAATCACAGGCATAATATCTGTGTCAGCAGCTTAGGGAAGACTGGGCCAACGTAGGATACAGATGCGGACCCAGAGGTGATGGTTTAACAACAGAATACATGTGTTATATTCCATCTCCAGGGATGTAAATTACACCAGGACATTTTGAAATTCAAGCGGCCCATGTGTGTGTGTGTGGGAGGGAGTCAAACCAACTTTGTCACTTTGATTCTATAACTGAAGTGCAGGTGCAACATATTTTTTTCAAAATGCCCCCCGAATTACTTGAATTTGAACTTTTTCCTGGTACTTTGCGTATGTTGGAGTTCTCCGTAATGCCATAGAGTTGCTTAGACAAGCTAATAAGTTATTATCTAAAAATATATAATGACTATCTACTACAGATCTTATTTTAATTTTTTTTTATTTCAGTTGATAAATTCCGAAATGAAGATGGCTCGGTCAACTTATTTCCTGTTATTAGCTGTTGTATTATGGAGAACAAGCGATGCACAAACTGTAAACGTCAAGGTAAGGAAACGACAAATTGCAATGATCCACTAACACATAGCATTATTTTGTGATCATATCCTTCATTTAGAAGTGAAAGGTGTATCTGCCACTTTACAAAGTGGCATATACACTCTTTCGTATCCAAAGGTACCGGCATACTTCATTCTAGCAATTTCAAATACGAAAAACGTTGAAACATGAAAATGACAGACAGACAGAAAAACTCGATTTTGACAGAAAAAAATACTATTCGGCAGCAATGGCAAAGATACAACCGATTTATTATAGTTTAAATTTAGAAGTAATATTAAATGCATTTGATGCTTTAATCGTTGTGACCCACTTTGATTGTTACTTTTATATTTCTCACTCAGATCGAGGATAAATTAGTGGCTAAGGTGGCGCCTTATTTCCTCAGCTTCACCCTAGATTCCTATGAATTCACGCCGGGCGTGGATTTCGAAACCTTCAACTTTAGGTCAGTTATGATGATACATTCATCATGTTCATATGATCACCTTACCATTAATACTTTATTATGATATTACATACCTTTTGTTTTGAAATATTACACTTAAATATGAAAAAATGGGTGGTTTTCATTCACTCTGAGATAGGAATTGCGGCAGAAATTCACCGCCCACAATGAACAGAATGTTATGTTGGTTATGTACATTTATCATGTTCATATGATCATCTTAACACTAACCCTTTGTCTGCTAGCAACGCATATATATGTTATAATTTATATTTTCAACAAAAGTTATTTCATGACAAATACATAGGCCTACAAGTAGTCTCTTGTAACTCACATTGAGTGATCTGTCACTACTTTGCTAATATGTCATTGATGTATGATTTGTATTTATAATGTAAACTGGATGAGACATTAATAAAGATTTACTACTGCTACTATAGAAAGTAAACCTTTCACATGTTTCAGGCCTGAATGCCCCATTGCCATCTTCATCCTCTACAAGTCGCGAATTGCTGTCGCAATTCTCCACTTGTAGAGGACAAAGATGATTTGAAGTTAGTGGTAAACATGGTAAATAAAAACTATTTTGTTATTATAAAACAGTTCCATAAAAAAATCGTTCCAAGGCCCCTAGGTTTCACAAAATGAAGTAATTCTTCAGAGATGCAAAATAATGCTTTGATGCATCCTGAGGGTTTAAAGGGTTAAACATAAATACAGATATTTTAACATTGCAAGGGGTAAGCTGTTACATAGCTTTTGCTTTACACCTAAAAATAAACAAATGGGTTGTTTTAATTGATTGTGAGATGGGAATTGAGGCAGCAGTTCACAGTCTGCAGTGAATTTAAATAGTTTGGGTGCTTGGAAATAATTGAAATGAATGGGGTTTAAGCCACCTTTGTGCACATATAGGCTAAACTGGGCCAAGAGAATGTCCTGAGGATAGTGAATTCTCGACTTGTAGTGAAAGAAAATGACTTGAAGTGGGTGGCAAATGAAACAAATATAGTGTTATTATTGAAACAATTCCATGCAAAAATTCGTTCTAAAACATCTAGTTGTAGGAAATAATTCAAAGATATATGAAATGATGTTTTGATGTATCCAGAGGGCTTAAAGGGTTAGTAATGAATGGATGCCATGTTATAGCTCGGTACGCCTGCGTGCACTGATGCGTGGCTTATCGCCCGCCATCTTGCGCATTGGAGGCACACCTGCAGACTGGATCGTATTTGACGTCCCCGAGCAGCATCTGTACAGTTTGGGAATGAGCACAACATCACTCTTCACTATGACTCGTACGTTTAGCCCTTAACCCTTACAGTGCGGGGATCGACTTTAGTCGTCAGAATCTGACGTCTGTAGACGTCAGATTCTGACGTCTAAAGTCGATCCCCGCATTGTAAAAGTATTAATATTTCCAATGACCGTAGACGCATAACATAGCTATTCAGATGGATCGGAAAGAGCTAACGAAGATATTTTATGATGATTTCAAATTGAAAAAAAACATTTGGTTGCGATCTTTTATACAAATCCATTCAGCGCTTTAAGGGTTAAAGCACTGATTTTTTATGTAAATCATGCAGACAAAGGGTTTTTTTCAATTTGAAATTATCATAAATGTCTTAGTCAGCTCTTTCCGCTTCATTTGAATACATGTGTTATGGGTCTACGGCCATTAGAAATATTTTTACTCTTAAAGAGCGGATATAGACTTTAACGCCTCCCCGCTGCCATTTTGGATCGACTTTAGACGTCAGCATCTGACGTCTACAGACGTCAGATTCTGACGTTTAATGTCGATCTCCGCGGTGTTGGGGTTAAAGTAGTCCTGCTGTAGGCCTATACTAATTCTAAGAAAAGTATACCTGAAGATTTAAGAGTTTACCTGAAGATAAACACATTTGGATAGCGATTACCAGGCCATATACACGATTCGTTTATTGATCTCTCAATTCGCCATTTTCGGTGATGTTTTACAATTTATTGTCTAAAATTTAAAATTCGTACATTAAAGCGCTGACGAGTTTAAATTTGTAGCATCTTAAAGTCGTGTCTTGCTAGTGCGACCCACAATAAGTGAGTAAAACTTAGGCCTATTCGAATATACACAATTTGCATCAAAACTTATGCTAATCTAATGAATGTAATGTTAATTTTCCTTCATATTTTCCCGTTTGAAAAAAAAAATATATAAAAGGCAGACAACGGTTATAAACATGATTATCACGTTAACCCTTACAGCGCGGGGACCGACTTTATACTTCAGAATCTGACGTCTGTAGACGTCAGATTCTGACGTCTAAATACGGTCCCCTCACTGAAAGAATTAAAAATTATAATTATATTGGCTGTAGACCCATAACATAGGTTTTCAAATGAATCAGAAAGAGCTTGCTAAGACATGTATGATGATTTCAAGTTGAAAATAACCCTTTGTCTCCATGGTTTATACAAAAATACTTCAACGTTGTAAGGGTTTGGATAATGGTGACATTTACGTCATTTTGTACATACCAAATATGTCCCTTTAATCTCATAGGGCTATTATTATAGGTGTTACGCTATTTATTCAGACGTTTGATATGTATATATCTTTCAAATAATTTTGCATAGTTCATATAAGTTTATTACAGTCTCTTATAATTTAGATTCAGTGACCAGTCACTATATTATTCTGACATTTTATGTATGATCTGTATTATGTAAACTGGGTGAGACAAAAATAAAGACTTACTACTACTACTACTACAGCCATTGCACTGATTAAGGCCAGTAGATACAATATAATTACGCCAATGTACTTGGTAGGTCCACTTGGTAATTGCACCCAAGTACATTTCAAATGCACTTTTAATGTAGGCCTACTCAAATACATTTGAAAAAAACCCCTGTACTTGTACTTATACTTGATTATTTTCGATGTATTCGTACTTGTACCCAAGTACCGTGTTGATGTTTTTAACTTGCCACAAGCCTAGTAGATATCTACTGTTTCACCGGGTTTTAAACTGAACACATACCAATGAAATTCATCATTATTTAAAGTTAATGATGCTCAGTTATTGCAATAATTACATTACTGAAGATCTAATAATTATTTTTAGATAGTCATGCTGAAGCTGTTGCATGATGTGTTTGTTTTTGTATTACGCAGGGCAGAGATGGGATGACCTGGTTGATATAACTAGGGCCACTGGCCTGGAGTTATTATTTGATCTGAATCTTCAGCTGCGTTACGGCACACAATGGGACCCGTCCAACGCCATAGCTTTAATGGATTACTCACAGAAGAAAGGCTACGGGAATAACCTACACTTTGAACTTGGCAACGGTAATAAAAAAAAAACATGATTAGTAAAAAATTTAATGTTTTTGTTATTGGTAATAAATATTTGTAACTGTTGCCTTACAAAGTGGCCGATATGACCCGTATTTAATAGCAATATATCCTTGATGATTTAAAAAAAAAGTTTATTTTACTTTTGTAAACCATAATTCATATTCTCAATATCTAAACTATAAAGGCAAATCTGAAATAATTATAGTTTATTGGAATTACCGATTTTTGCACAGCCTAACTGTATTTTTTGCTTTGTATAGTAGCAAAAGGGTCGTACTTGTAGTGATCTGTTAATTAGTGATCTGTATTCTACGTATTACAGAATCTGATGAATTTGGCAATCTTCCCGGTTCCCTCAAACTGACAGGGGATCAGGTTGGAGATGCTTTTGTGACACTTCGTGCTCTAATGAAGACGTATCATAACCTGGAGAATAGTATGCTGGTAGGACCTGACACGGGTGGAATGACTGGGCCTGCTGTGGATATACTGACAGGGTAATATTACAAATAATAACGGGAGAATAGTATGTTGGTAGGACCTGACACGGATGGAATGACAGGGCCGGCTGTGGAGATACTGACAGGGTAATATTACAAATAATAGCGGGAGAATAGTAAAATAATAACAAGATAATAGTATGCTGGTAGGACGTACACTGCACGCCAGCAGACTGAGTCAAGCACTGCATGGGAGTGTAGTAGGACGTGATACGGGTGGAATGACAAGGCCTGCCGTGGATATACTGACAGGGTAATATTACAAATAATAACGAGAGAATAGTAAAATAATAACGAGAGAATGGTAAAATAATAACGGGAGAATAGTATGTTTGTATGATCTGATACGGCTGGAATGACAGGGCCAGCTGTGGATATACTGAAAGGGTAATAGTACAAATAATAACGGGAGAATAGCATGCTTACAAATAGGTGGTGATAGGGGTGGAATTACAGGACCAGCCAGGCAGTAACATGGAAATCGCAACCGTTATTCACAACTCACAGTAAAGTAAAATGTGACCAACTTTACAAGTACATGTACGTAAAGCGTTGAAAAGGTGGAGGTGCAGGTTTATAGTCTGATATAAAGTCGACATTACAATTCACCACTGGCTACTGAACCTGTTTATCCGTGTGTTATTTCAACTCCACAGTCCTGCAGCCATCTCAGCCCCATGAACATTTCCATCTCTGTCCTACCAGGCACTCATTTACACTTGAGTCTAGTGAAGTATGTAAGGTTAAATACACTTGCCCAAGAACACAAACATCAAAGCAATGTCCCAACGTTGAAAGGGTAGAAATATGACATTAATCTTAGAAATCTGCATCAAACAGAGTTTGAACCCGCACGACAGACAGCGACAATTGCAAAGAGCCACGCTCAAATCATTGCAGCACGCCCCTCTCTTGCATGTATACTATTACAAAGTGAAACGTGCTTTAGTTTTGAAGACTATCGTGCTATTTACGTTAGCCTACATTATTTAAAAACATATGTTTTGTATATATCTACATTTGAAGATTTTTTCCATTGTAGCACAGCGAAGAAGGCATCACAATATCTGAACGCGTTCACAGTGCATCAGTGAGTATTAGAGAGAGTATTTAAAAGTGCACAATTCAACAGAGATACAGTATGTATCTCTATTTTGAATGACGATTATATTTGTTTAATAAGCCAGCGGATGATTGTGTTCACTTGTGCTTGTTTGAACACCGTTGGTTCCGAAATATCATGCATGTCGCACCAACAAATTAAAAAAGTAGCATAGTCATTGTCACCATCTTTATCGGTTGTCTCTTGAATTATTCCACTTTATTTTGGATCGATTTTTCTCGCATTAATTGTCCCGTTGAATAATATTGTTTGTTTCTATTTTTCATTCATTTACAACTCAAATTAAATACGCAATTTCCCACTTGAAATATAGAATGATATTTCTATTTATGAAAATCAATTAGAAATATCCACAAACAAGTTTGTCGATTTCAGTGATATGTATTAGGATTGAATCTGGCTTATAACTGAAATACGGGCTCAGCAGAGCAAGTGTTAATCCTTCTCCTGCTGAGACTGTATACTCAAGGGTTAAAGCTAGTTTAAAACAAAATAAAATACCACTGAAATTCATAGAATAGTTTGTGGCAGATGAGCTGTTTATCAAATAATTGACTTCGCAATGTGTCTATTTTTTATATAAAGATATATTTTTCGTCATTTGAAGCTGAAAAGGGCGTTTGTAATTCCAGCTTTAAATGAATGAAAAATATCATTTAAGAAACCTTAGAAATCTCCCAAATTGAATAATTTTATCAAGTGAACATCCTCGACAAACCAATATATAGAGTTCAGTGACATTTTATTTGATTTGATCATGACTTATATCCCTTACAACGTTGAAATATTTGTGTATAAACCATGGAGACCAAAGGGTTTTTAAATTTTGAGTTCATCATAAATGGCTTAGTTAGCTCTTTCTGATTGATTTGAATACCTATGGTATGGATCTACGGCCATTAGAAATGTCCTACTTTTTCTGAGCGGGGATCGATTTTAGACAGCAGAATTTGATCATGACGTCTTTAGATGTCAGTTTCTGACGTTTAAACGTCAGATTCTGACGTCTGAAGACGGTCCCCATACTGAAAGAGAAAAACCTATATTCAGGCCTAGTAGGGCAAGAGGTAATACATATACTTACTTGACATTTCAGTTACTATTTTGAGGGCGGTGATGAGCGACGGTGGGCAGATTTTGTGAACCCTGTATATTTTGGTGACGGACTGGCCAAGTCATTATCCAACGTGAAGTCCCTGCTGGCAAATAATAGTCAAGTACATCGACCACTCTGGATAGGTGAGAAGGGAAGAAGCCATTTAAACCCTTCGCCCTCTAAATTTCCAAAGTTCTCTAGATTTAAATTTCTACCCACTTGAAATTGTGTCTCGCTACCGCGACCCACAACTTCAAGTGGCTGAAAATTACTCATACTTGTTTAATTTTAAATATTGATGTTTAAACACTCATTTCGTTCCCATTAACTGCATTAGCAATCCCCATCTCACAGTGAATGGAAACATGTTGGAATTTACGGATAGATAAAGAGTAAATGTACTTTAATTATCTTTTTGATGGGTCTATTTAGAAATTGAATATTATCCATTTTTTAATCAATTTGATGCAAACACTATAGCGATTATTCATTTTGATAATATCACACCTGATTAATGTCAAGTGTACTGCAAGCTATTGAAGTATTTATCAAATGGAAAACAAATTGAATGGGTGACATCATGTTAGTCTTAATGTAATCATTGATTTAATCTCCCTCGAGTAAAACCCTTGTCTGCAGAATAACTGTAAATACGTTGTCGAGTATATTATGGCATGCAGTCTGCCCGATATTTAAAGCTACTCAATCAGGCTAAAATCATTAAAAAATCGGTGATTTTATTTTGGCTTCCTAATATGACTATATGATGTCCATAGACTAGAACTGCAATTTTTTTGAATTTTTTTTTTGTGCTGCGCATTTACCAGTTAAGCGAGATATAGAAACGAAATTCCCGTACGAAATAAGAAATCGGAAATTTCGTTACTATATCACGCTTAACTGGTAAATGCAAAGTTTGTGAATCCGATTATAGTATATCATATGCATATATATATATATATATATTTATTCAGGAGAGACGGCAGACTGCTGGAATGCTGGGACACCCAATGTCTCCAACAGGTTCATCTCTGGCTTTCTGTGAGTAAATCGTGAATGTACTGTATGTCTCCTTGGATATGAAAGGGTGTATCTGCCACTTCGTGAAATGGCAGATACATCCTTTTATATACAAGGGGACGATATGTTATGTTATATGTTTCAAACCTTCCTTAAACCTTTCAAGCCTGAATTTACCATAGTCATCTTCATCCTCTACAAGTCGCGAATTGCTGTCGCAATTCTCGACTTGCAGTGGATGAAGATGATTTTATGTGGTTTAAATATTAAAGAAAATTACCACGTATTGGTAAACAAGTTTCATGGAAATTTTCGTTCCAAAACCTTTGCTTGTAGGAAAATTAAGTCTTCAGGGATGTGAAATGATGCTTTAATGCATCGTGAGGGCATAAAGGGTTAAAAACGTATATTAGCAGACGAAAATGAGGGATACTGTTTCAAAGCCTTCACAAAATTCAAGGCATATTCCAGAAGCATTATTGTTGATCCAATGTTGAGTTGATGTTGCAGGCGTTGGCACAACAGTTATCTGACATTTAGCGAACATGTCGTTTTTTCTAGGATGTTAGCGATTATAGTCAATTTGTGCTAGCCATATCACTCAATGACCTTGTTATTTGCAGATGGTTAGACAAGCTTGGTATATCCGCCCAGACGGACATAGAGGTGGTTATGAGGCAGACGTTCTATGGATTCAGCTATCCACTAATCGATCCGGATCTTCTCCCAAATCCGGTACAACACTATCAGTCGTCACCTTGGTATTAGAAGGTCGTATCTGCCACTTTGTAAAGTGTCAGATACGAGCTTCTAATGACAAGGTGACCATTTTATCATGTAGATGAATGTACTGAATGGTTTCCATGTCTACGGTATGCCGCGCGGCTAAACGCAGACCTGTGTTTTTGAAGATCTCACAGTGTTTGATTTTTGCGGTTGTCGCATGCGTTTGCCGCAAGGAAATTTTCTTGTGACGTCATTATTTGATGTTGTTCCCGCAGAATTTTAGGTGACCCCTTAACCCTTTAACCGCCGGTGCCGCATATATTCGGGTTTTCATTTTTTATGAGCACATTAAGTACCACATTTAAAATATGTTAAAGATAAAATGTGACATCAACCAGCAATATTTGAAAACAGTTGACCTCCATTTTGTCAAATCTGAATATTTTTCACTCACTTGAAGTTGTGGATCGCGTCAGCGAGACACAACTTCAAGTGGGTGAAAATTTAAATTGAATAATTCGGCGTTTAAAGGGTTAATAAATAAAATCACATATTAGATGGGATCTCAGTTCCGGTACGCGTTTGACGCATGCGTTTGGCGGACACATGGAAATGCAGCTGCATGCGCATACCGGATCCGGCATTCGCCAACTGGACACATGATTGACATGAAATGGCAGCCCATTATATCACTTATGTCGACTATTGTGATGGTTATGTGTTTTTTATTCCCACGTGTTTCACTGATTTTTAAAATTTGAAAATGTCTTATATCTCTGTAGTGCAGCTGATGTACAATATCTTTTTTTATGACAATATTTTACAAATCCTACACTTGAAATTGTGGATCGCGGTGGGCGAAACAAAAAATTAGTTAGTTAGAAATTACAGTTATTTAATTTCAGGCCCTAAAACGAAATTTATATTAGCCTGCTACATGTTTTTAGGACTACTGGGTGAGCTTGCTACACAAGAGGTTGGTTGGAGAGCGTGTTTTGAAGCCTGACCTAGTGACCAGTAACCTCACAGCTAATACTGTCAAAGTATATGCCCATTGTACGGCTACAGTGTAAGATTGCGTGTTAATATAAGCCTACCTAACCCTTAAAACGCCTAAATCGTTTTAGTATAAACCATGTAGACCAAAGTTTCTTTCAATTTGAAATAATCATAAATGTCTTAGTTAGCTCTTTCCGCTTCATTTTAATACCTATGTTATGGCTCTACGACCATTATACATTTTTAATTCTTTCAGTGCGGGGATCGAGTTAGACGTCAGAATCAGATTCTGACGTTTAAAGTCGGTCCCCGCACTGAAAGGGTTAATTATTGTCCCGTTAAATAACATTGTTTGTTTCTATTTTGCATTAATTTACAATACATATAAAAAACACAATTTCCAACTTCAAATATATTCCTATTCATTAAACCTTAGAAATCTCACAAATTTAATAATTATATAAGGTGAACAGCCACCATAAAGCAATTTATCGATTTCAGTGACATGTTGTTTGATTTGATCCTTGCGTATCCCTTACAACGTTGAAATATGTCACTTGAAGTTTATTTATTTATTAAGCTTTCTATAAGTATAAGTATGTGTGTATAAAATATGCATGAATACAACTGCACATATAAAGGAAAGTGGCGACAGGTGACCAGCACCTATACGAGGCCACTACCCTTATTAAAAAAAACAAGCTGCTTATACACTATTAACATGTTTAAACATATCTCAAAAAAGCTGAGCAAACAATGCTCGACGTAAAATATAAATTAAAAATAAGCATATCCAATAATAATGACTAAAAGGTTAATATAGTTTAAATGGTAATACATGTTTAAACATGGCAAAAGAATGTCACAGAAACCGATTTTTCATTAAATAGCACACACAATGCTGACATCTGCAAGTAGACGTCCAAGAACACATATCGCTAACATTAAATGACGGTAGTAATTTTAATTTATAGTGAAGCATTGATGTTGTGTGTCGCAGTAGCTAAATGCAACTTCAGGTGCCCGATCTCCGCGCTGAATAAAAGGGGGTTAATATGCGACAGTACTCTCTATATTGGTGATAAAATATAAAATATCTATGATATAGGCATAAATATTATTTTTCAGAGGCCATGTCTATTGACGTCAGATTCTAGCGTCTAAAGTCGGTCCCCGCGTCGAGAGTGTTAATATGTAACAGTACTCTATATAATAATTATAATAATAGATGTATATATAATAGACCTATATAGTGTTTATATGATTTGTTCAGAGCTAACGCCACAGCAGGGTCCATCACACTGTTTGGAATGAATATACAGCTGGACAGGAAGGTACTGCTGGATTTTTCGGACCCTCTGGTTCATCAGGTTGCAGAGGTCTACCTCATCACTCCAGGTACACCTGAAGGCCCGTATGGATTGTTCTCCAGGTAAGTCCACTTATGTCCAGATAAGCCTGTATATGTACGTTATTTGTATCAGAAAATTGAGTTAGTAATACCTGTTTTATATGACAACGTTAACTATTTTTCTTTCATACCGAGCTTAACAGGACGTCAACGCTACACGTTTTTAAGCAAATTCAAGCCCCCAAAAATCCCATTGAAATTTATAATGTTTTCTTGTTTTTCCAGATGCTCAATTGATTTGAAATTGTGATTTGTTCATAATTATAAACAATTGTCATCATTTAGGCGAAAATGCTAGAAATATGCTTCTTAATACACTTTCTTAATTTTTCTTGTTTCAAAGAGTTCAGTATACCACATTATTAATCATGATAATGCATTTTTGATATACATTTGTTGTAGGTCTGTTCTTGTGAACGGTATTCCTCTGCGGCTGACCAGTGATAATACACTGCCAGTTATAACAGGAACCAAGACATCTCTGTCAGCTGGTCTAACTCTACCTCCCCACTCCATGTTCTTCATGGTGCTCCAGCAGGCCAACTACAAAACATGTAGGTGATACTAATAAGAAGATGCTACAATCTAAAACTACCCACATAATGTGGACTTTAACAAGCCGACCAGCATATATAATTTGGACTACAACAAGCCAACTACAAAACATGTAGTTGATACCAAAAAGAAGATGATACAATCTAAAACTATCAATATACTGTAGATCTGGTAATATATGCGATGTTTTAATTTTCGCGAATCTCGCGAGGAGGACAAATTCGCGAATTCAAGAAACTCGCGAAAATGTTTATCATAATAGCGCTACTAAAAAAAATGCAAATTCGCGAATTCTAAACTTCGTGAAAAGTCCCAAAATCATAAATTCGCGAAAATTCAAACAAGCGAAAATTACCAGAAGATCTACAGTATATAATTTGGTCTACAACAACTACAAAGCCTGTGGGTGATACAGAATAAATGAAATAACCAAGTAGAGCTCCCCACACATGCCTAATATAATCTAAAACAAAATAGTGATTACAGTATATATAGAAGTGATAAATAAGAAATTATATAATCATGCAAAACTACCTACATATGCTTTACATGCGGCCCATCACACTGAAATCTTAAAATTAAGATTATCTTAACTTTCTCTTATTTCCATTAAAAAATTAAGATAAATCTTAACTTGTCTAATAAAAATATGAGAAAGTTAAGATTATTTTAATTTGAAGGGTTCATCCCACAAAGAATCATAAAATTAAGATTATCCTTACTTTCTCCCATTCCCATCAGAAAAGTTAAGATCATCTTAACTTTTGTGATGGGAATGACAGAAAGTTAGGATGATCTATTTTGTTTTTAATTTGATGGACTAGATCAATCCCACTCACGTGGCAACATGTGTGTATGATAAAAAAGAAGATAATGTAATCGTGTAAGACTAGGCATGATGTACATAATATTGATTACATTCTCTATCATTATATTTTATGTGATTGGTCTTAATGTGTAATACTGTGGCAGGCGATGTCTTAGTTTTCCAATGTATGCTATATTACATAATAAATATTTACCTATTACCAGATTACTATTATCGGTGGACAAATATGTTACACTTCGTTGAGCTCATGTAAAGTAAAAATTCTAATAGCATTATACAATTATCTAATTTCACGTACAAAGCATTTTAAAAAAGTTGAATATGTGGTATACTTTCATGTTTACTCATTTATACATTGTGATGCAATTACACTAATTTATATATTATAATGATTATAATATAACAGAGCTAATAGCAATGTCAAATGTTAATATTAATTTGTTACCTCACAATACCTGTTGTGAATTTTATTTGTGCAAGGGCTACAAGCCTATTCCTCAATACATATTCTTATTCTATATTGTGATGATCTCAATCTGCAAAGCAAACATATGATAATATATAATTATATATATAAATACATATATTTATTTTTACAATTCTGTTAATATAAATCTAAACGGGGAATTCATGTTAATACCAGTAAGCAAGTAGATAATCAAGACGATAAGAAAACATTGATCAATTTTCTTACCTGTTGATGAATTTGAAAATAAATGATTCTGATGTGGTGCTCACTCCATGTAGCTTTGTCAGGCTTATTTCCTCTCTTCATATGTTGTTTAACATTGAAAATCATGGGCCTGAAACAAAACACACCCTGTAATTGATCATTTAAAATACCCTTGTGAACTAGCGACAATTTACTTGATTGATTCAAACTATATAAATTAATTTTCAGTATTGTAAGAATAAAAATGTGGTGCTGAGTACCTTAGAATCATCTGGAACCCAATTTTGGAGGATTGCTGCTATTGAATGTTCTACCCAAAACTCAACCACCAAGTAATTTTTTCAAGTATTTTTTTCAAAACTAAACCACCAAGTCATCTGCAAATAGAAAATAATAATACTGCAGCCCACTGGTGTTGATAGTCCAGCTGTTTTCTCCTCCTCATGATTTATTATCCTGCAATAAAATAACCAGTAAACATACGGGGGTGCAATGCTTTATTTCTTGTGAAGGAGGTGTTTTCTTTTTAGTTATGTTTCTAGAAATTTGAACTTATTTTTAACCCTTTAACCGCTGGTGCAGCATATATTCGGGTTTTCTTTTTTCTTAGAACATTAAGTACCACATTTTAAATATGATAAAAATAAAATGTGACATCAACCAGCAAGATTTGAAAAGAGTTGACCTCCATTTTGTCAACTCTGAATAATTTTCACTCACTTAAAGTTGTGGATCGCGTCAGCGAGCCACAACTTTAAGTGGGTGAAAATTTCAATTGAATAATTTGGCGGTTAACCCTTTAAGTCCTCACGATGCATTAAAGCATCATTTTAAATTCATGAAAACTGACCTCATTTTCCTACAACTTGGGTTTTAAAACGTAAATTTCCATGAAACTGGTTTACAAATACATTACAATTTTCTTTAATTTTTAAACCACATCAAATCATATTCATTCACTACAAGTGGTGAATTGCGACAGCAATTCGCGGCTTGTAGTGAATGAAAATGACTATGGTGAACTCAGGCTTGAAAGGGTTAAAGGGTTATTCAAGCATATATGCCATATTAAATGTCTACCCTGTATTACTATGAATTTATACCATCTACTATTGCAATTTACTGAGTGTGCAGCTTTTGTGTAAAGCAGTGGCTGATCGTACGTGATTCTTTATAATGTAACTCTGGAGGGCAGTGTCATCTGAATCATCTCACCATCCTCAGGAGGTTCTCCTGGCCCAGTTTAGCCTATATGTGCACAAAGGTGGCCTGAAGCCCGATTCATCTCATTATAATGTAACTATATGGGCATAGCAGCTTCGTTTACAAAATGACGGGCTCCCATTGACTACAATGATGACATTGCTATACGATTAGCCACTCTGTTTGTGTAATGCTTTCATTCATCATGACAGTCACCGATTGTGACTGACAATATTAATTTTTTCGTGGAAATTTCTGTTCACATATTTCATCTATATCACTTTACTGGAATTGTTTGCCATCAATTGCTGTACCAAACATGCAGACTAATAATGGGCCCTGTTAAAACTAAATGGACAATTGTCATCATGTTCTGACGGATTTGCCGTTATTAAGACAGCGACCGTTTGGCACCTCTGCTGAGCTCGGACGGGCAATTAAAGTGTCTGTTTCGAGGTCATTCCTGGCTCTCATTAGGGTGGATGTTATATATAATATATTAACGGAAGACAAATTAGGTAAATGTTGACCCAGTGTTCGTCCAACGCCTTTTTTCCTATTGCAAGACAGAGGAGGCCAAATGCAAATAGCATAATGATTCTGCCAATGCTGTCTCATGCACCAGTAGTCGGTTCGACGCCGGCCCAGCATCTGGAGATGGTGGACCGGCATCGTACCAACGTATTTTGTGAGCAACACATGTTGTATGGTAAATTCAGATGGTACAACGATTGTGCCAGCACTGTGTCCTGTATGTTTAGTTGGCTCGATGATGGACCGGCATCATGCTAACGTCTGTTTCCAGTAATAATGCTATGCCTATCATTTAGAGACGAAGGACGGTATGTAGTCATTCGGTATAAGCAAGATACGTTCCTTTGACCTCTCTGAATCAATAGCGCATCTGACTTGGCCTAGGGCAGTAACTGGTTACTGGTAGCTCGTGACTAGTTATGTCTCCCCTTTACAGAGGTGGAGACATATTGGTTAACCTGTGACAGCTCAGCCTGTCTGTGTGTCTGTGAGTGTCCCATTAATTCAGTCCAGCGATTTCTATAGTGCAGGCGGTCAAACACACGACGTTGACACAATTCTGGTCTAATGTTGGTCCACCGCCTACGATGCTGACCCAACATTAGCCCAGTATTGAGCTAACGGAGGTCGTGTATGGTGTCACACTGAATGTGGGCCACCGTCACAGACAATAACCCAGTTTTGGTTCAAAGCATTTTGCTGGTATAGTCTATGCTACACAGGCCCACCATTGACCCGGCAATATGTCCAGCACCTGCGACGCTGGCTCAAAATTCAACAGACATTGGATTGGTGTCAGCTTGTACTCTGTGGACACACCACCGCCAACAGAAAGCACTGTCCGGTGTTGAGTGGTTGATGGCCGGAGTGGTTGATGGACCAGCGTTAAACCGGCATTGGGGTGACAAGTGGTGTTTGCTGGGCATTGTGTTGTAGACCAGTTGACTGCTGATACGGGTCCACTTAGCTATCCAGCAAACATGAGGTATTCACCCAATGCTGTTTCAATGCTGGCCCACCGACATTGAAACAGCATTAGGTGGATGACCCGTGTTTGCTGGGAAATTAGCCATCAACCTTTTAGCTGCAGAAGGGGAGACATCTCCATTTTTTGTCTACAACGGGGAATCTTCTAGTTACTGTCATATGCCTGGTCAGAGACGGGGTTTGGGACTGAGCGAAGCTGTGTGCTGCGTTCTACCATGTGATCAGACGCTGGACATTGATTCACCCAGGCGCGAATCATTGAATTGACTGGACTTATATTGTGGAAACGGGGTGTGTGGATTTTCACTGCTTAAGTCAAACCTTAGAGGGTCGTTTTTCAAGTGTATAAATTGTCAACGCTGCAGCATGTCCCTCTGTAAATAAAGTGTGTATCAAGCCTCATGTGTTCAAGACTCCAAACTTGCGTCTCTGCCAAAATATTCGAAAAGATTTTAACATACCCTTTTCTACCACATACTCATCAAAGGCCTTCAACTGATAAACAGCAAATGTGCGTTCTACCCAGCAAACACAAAACAATTGTATAACATTTACACAATGTTGGACCAACGTCGAAGACGTTGTGCCAACGTTGTACAAATGTTATACAAATGTTTTGTGTTTGCTGGGTATTAACCTTCTGGACCTGGAAAAGTGTGCACGGCAATGTGCATTTTGAATAATTAATTAGGTCGTGTGACATATTATTATACAGCACACCACCATTGGTCGGCATGTGAAGCCCATAAACTGTTGTGAACATATCCATTACAATTTACCCCTGCAGTTTCATACTATATAAAATATAACACTTAA
This sequence comes from Flabesymbios commensalis, assembly GCA_964017125.1. NCBI lineage: Eukaryota > Metazoa > Annelida > Polychaeta > Terebellida > Flabelligeridae > Flabesymbios > Flabesymbios commensalis. Next base: position 12,976,162 of record OZ024915.1, read on the forward strand.
TGTTTCGTGTCCGCTGGTATAATTATGCATATAATTTATTTTGTTATATATAATACAAATATGTCGCAGAATACTGGGTTTAACACATGTTTGATTTTTGTTAAACCAAGTATGACTATTGAATGTTGGGTCTACTCTGTCACACACAATAATCAATATATATTCATATAATCGAAACCCAATGATCAATATGTTTATAAAATCATACGCATATAGCATATAGAGGGCCTACATTATTTTGTGTATTTGTGACCGGTAAGAGAAATATTTGTTCCAAGGAGCTTTTGAGATTGTTGAATCGATTTAATATATACCCTACTTTTACCAGCAAAATATATCGTTATGGTTATTCATATGTGTATTAAATGTATTATGAAAAAACAAATCTACAAAAAAAACGAAATTACTTACCTCGAATTTATGGGATGATGTATATAGTATCTTGAAGGCTTCTTCTGCGTGCATGGAACTGGCGGTAAATAAACCTCACGAGACGTTGGTCCAATTTTGTTTTAATGTTTCCAACAATCTGCGACGCTGGCACAATGTCAACCAAACATATCGGGTTCGCGGATGATGTGGTCTGGATCACGACATGGGATGGGGAGTTGGTGGTATTTTGAGAAATCACTAGCTACGGTTGACAAAAGACTTTCCACTGGGCACACGACCTTGTTGCGACGTTGAATAAATTTGGTCACAACCTACAGTGATACTGTCCACGCTCGCATGCAATTGAGATGGTGTTTGTGTTTATAGCGACCGGGCATGCTGGGAGTTCAGCCAGAAGTTTCATGCAGTCAGGAAAATAATAACTCTGGGTCTCAGATCCGGTTCAATCTCCGGTCACTAAGTGTCCCCATCTATATCTCAATTGCAGGCGAGCGTGATACTGTCATATTACCACAATGTCTACCTTGGTCACAGTAGGGGTCAATAAGGCCTGGCTCACACATACAAACACCGGCTATAGTACCTGATTGCCACAATGTCTACCTTGGTCACAGTAGGTTGTGACCAAGTTGATTCAACGTCGCAACAATGTCGTGTGCATTTGGACAAGCATCCCTGTCTGTAGGCCCCCCTACGTACCGGACATTTTGCTTTGTTTCAACAATGTGCCAGAGCTTGTGACACCCATAATAGCACAGTACCCAAGGATGTTAAAACAAAATCAAACGGTTTTATTTAAAATATTATATCTTTTTTTTTAATATTACGCCATGTATTTCTCAAAGGTGGTGATCTCCTGGGCCAATGCTAATACCCTGCCTCCCGGGTACGTATCTCTGAGACATAATACCAGTGTATTGACTTACTTTGTGTACACAGGTCTCCTTGGTAGCCGGGTTGGCATCCGTTTGTACAGATCCCTGTCTGGGAGTTACACAGACTACCTTCGCACTGTCCACACTCACTAATACAATCCCCAAACGTTCCCTCGTCGCACGCCTTCTCTGTCAAAACAATATGGATCGTGTACATCAACCATCGAATAGTTCACAAATAGTAGCGTACATTAGTAAAAAACATTGTGCTTCACAACTGGTCATTATTTTATTTTTGTTAGCAAAATATGAATCTGCATTCTTTGATCCATTATAAATGATCTTTAGAAAATGTGTAGAGGAGCAGAGAAGGTGAAAGAAATAATTTATCCATTTAAAAAAACTGCAGCCCCCCCCCCCTAGTAATTAAATGGTGGCCCCCTAATGTCACAGGGTCCTTATGCTGCCGAATTATTTAGGACTATTTTTCATTCATTTAAAGCTGGAATTGCTAACGTAATTTACAAAAATAATTATATTTATGCAAAAATATACGTTTTTAAAATGTAATTATTTGATTTGGGGGGACACCATTCAATCTCCAGGGAGGGGGGGAGGGGGGGAGGGGGGGGGGGGGGGCTGGAGTATTTTTAAAATAAATATGTTTTAAATTTGCCTCGTTTTCTCAGCATCATTAAATGAAATTTCAATTTCCGAAGCATCGCTTCGCTCGTCTCCTTAACCCCCACATCAATACTAAGCCTACTTTGGTATCCAACTTTGTAGACAGAAAACAAATTCTAAGAAAGTGAAATAAATATCTTGCTTGAGGCAGAGTGTGAAATAAATAAAATATTGCAGACAGGAGGTGAAATAATTTGTCCAGTTCGAAAACTCCAGCCCCCCCCCCCCCTTAGTAATTAAAGGTGGCCCCCTTACTAAGCATCTACCACAAAACATTTTAGCAACATAAGTAGCAGTTGAATCTATTTGGTCTGAAATTAGCTTGCTAGCGCAAATATACGGTTCCGGCAGCACAAGGGTTAAGAGGACAATAACTCCAACTGTCATAATTATGGACGTTCTCAACGTCCATATGACGTCATGATCAGATGGGAGGTATCTTTTTGACATATCCTGCACATTCGATACTATCAGCATTTGGTTTCCAGGCTTTCCAGCGTTGTTCTTACCACAGTAATCGCCCTTGTATCCCGGATTACAGCCTCCTGGACACACCCCTGTCACCTTATCACAGACGTCACCTGTGGTACACTGTCCACAAGGCTGGCAGCCATCCCCGTATTTACCGTCATCACACGCTGTACAAGGTAAAAAAATCAGGATAAACATAATAGTTTATAATGTAATATAGGAATTAGGCTAGTTTCTACTAGACTAACCCTTGAGGCCCTCACGATGCATTAAAGCATCATTTTAAATCCTTGAAAACAGGCTTAATTGTCTTACAGCTAGGGGTTTTAGAATAAAAATTTCAAAAAAAATGCTTCACCAATACATATCAATTATCTTTAATTTTTAAACCACATCAAATCATTTTCATCCACTACAAGTCGAGAATTGCGACAGCAATTCGCGGCTTGTAGTGGATGAAGATGACAATGGTAACCTCAGGCTTGAAAGGGTTAAATTATTATATTTTGATAACTGAATTGTTCACGATTATTGTAAAAATGTGACTTTATTTCCATTGAGGCACCAACGATAATAGTATTTTTCAGGTACTTGAATTTGGAAATGTTCACAACGGGCAGGGGCCCTGGTACAGTGGTTAAATTTGCCTGCTTGGAAAGTCGGAGATCACGGGTTCGAGCCCCACGCTAGCATTCAAGTTTCAAAGAAACAAAATGTTTTTCCCCGCTCACTCGTAAAAATTCAATATTGTGGGGTGCCTCCGTGATTGAGAGGTAGCGTGCTCGGCCTCAGACTGCTATGGCTCGAATTTCGAATTCTGTGTCTGGAGGGCAGTGTCATCTCATTCATCTCACCATCCTCAGGAGGTTCTCCTAGCCCAGTTTAGCCTAAATGTGCACAAAGGTGGCATAAAACCCCATTCATTTATTTAGTTAAACTTCAAATGAACGAAACATCATTGCATTGGATGAAACCGGAGATCTGGGAAATTTATAGTTACTTGACAGAGTGTATTTTAAAAATGAGTGTTTATTTTGTCTGGATATCTGCTATTCACCATTTATCGCCTTGTGCATGCCAGCTGGGCAAACTATAGTAAAAGTCACTTTAAATTTGTCACTTTTGCGTTGCATGCTTTTCGCCAATTACTCACGCAATTCTCATCCGATTGTCATGAAATTTGGCAAGCATTATTTTTCAGTCTTACGGCAACTTCTCTGAAAATTTTAAGAAAAAATCATAGATCTAGAGATAGATCTATGGAAAAAATATCATGTAGTTTAAAAGTTAGACCATGTGACATGTAGTGATTTTGAATTATGACGTTCCTCTATAAACCCATTTTAATCTCTAAATTCTACTACATGTCAAATGGTCTAACTTTTGAAATACTGACTCAAATTTCATGAAATTTTCTGGGTAGGCGCCGGAATAGTTGCAAAGAGAGCTTGCAAAATTGCATGTAAATTGATCGTTGTTCAGCGTCGTTGAAATAATACTACGCTAATTTAGCTTGCCGGGTTATCACTTCAAAGTGAGTGCAATATGATCGATTGCAATGATCTAAGTGATGTTGACACTTGGAAGTACCGACAAAACTCGATTTTGGCTCATTTCTAGTTTGGTACTCGTCACCCGAACGAAATGACTTCCGTAGTCTAGTGGTTGGAGTGTGGGAACAAAGTCGGGATGTCGTGGATACGAATCCCACATCGGACATGATGGGGATTTTGCTGCGACCGGCCTCAACCAAGGGTGAGTTCGACACAGGCTCAATGGGTAGGTCAAACCACTGACCGAGATTCATCTAATCTAATCTAATAATCCGTTAGGAGGATGCGACATTGGGGGGTGTCCCGGACCTATGACCCATTTGGGGATTATTAGCTACCAAGGGCCGGCAGGTGCTTGTGATGACAAGGCCCAGGTAACTCTGGGATGGGTTCGGTCACCAATACATAGCACATAAAGTAGCGACTATGACACATGATCACGCTAAGGATGTGTGCGCCTCTGAGCTTGGTCCGCTGAGGATATAGGCGCTATAGAAGTTTTATTGATTGATTGATTGATTGATTGATTGATTGATTGATTGATTGATTGATTGATTGATTGATTGATTGATTGATTGATTGATTGATTGATTGATTGATTGATTGATTGATTGATTGATTGATTGATTGATTGATTGATTGATTGATTGATTGATTGATTGATTGATTGATTGATTGATTGATTGATTGATTGATTGATTGATTGATTGATTGATTGATTGATTGATTGATTGATTGATTGATTGATTGATTGATTGATTGATTGATTGATTGATTGATTGATTGATTGATTGATTGATTGATTGATTGATTGATTGATTGATTGATTGATTGATTGATTGATTGATTGATTGATTGATTGATTGATTGATTGATTGATTGATTGATTGATTGATTGATTGATTGATTGATTGATTGATTGATTGATTGATTGATTGATTGATTGATTGATTGATTGATTGATTGATTGATTGATTGATTGATTGATTGATTGATTGATTGATTGATTGATTGATTGATTGATTGATTGATTGATTGATTGATTGATTGATTGATTAATTGATTGATTGATTGATTGATTGATTGATTGATTGACTGCAGGTAATATTGCGTCTGGGACACTATACAGTGTGCCGAATGTTTCAGCCCAGGAGGCCTATAATTTTTGTTATGTTTCGTATTTTTATATTCAAAGATCTTTAAAGGAATGGTTTTAAAAAAAGTTTTTTTTTAGTTTTAATATGTTGTTTGCAAGGTGCAATGCATTTTTCACACATTTTGTAAAAACTGGCTGTAAGAAAAAGTGGTTTGATGTTTTTTGTTTTTGAAAATAATTCTTTACAAAATGCTGAGTTGAAGTGTTTTTTTAAAGTGTGGTTTAAGGTAAATTTTTACCGTTAAATAGTCAGCAAAAAGAATAAAATAAATGCTCGAACATATCATAAATCATAAAATTGAAATCAATAGGCTAATAATAGTGTCTTAAATTAAGAACTAAAAACAGACCAGAACCACATATCATTAGTATTCAGATGGAGTTTTATGCACAGTGATATGTTGCGTATACAATACACTGTGTGCACGATTTTGCGCATAAGCAGGACTCCTAACTAAATAGTTCAATTTTAATCACTGTGTGGCGTGTTGTAATAGAAAAGAGTGTGACAGGACTCCCAACTAAATAGTTCAGCTTTTAGTCATTGTGTGGCGTGTTGCTATTGGGAGAAGTAAGTGTTCACCATGTAAAACACCCAAGAAGGCTCTCCTTCGCACTTTTCAATAAAAACTATACATTAAAGATAATTTTAACTAGGTAATTTGTACATGTAATTATCAAGTAATATTATGAGGCAGAGGCTAGCAGCTTTAGGATGACTAGATGCTATATTGACCGCAAAAGATTAAAGATGGCCGCCAAGACCCGGATATTTTCCAGAACTTTCTGCAAAATTGATACAGTCTAGGAATTGAAACTAGCATGCAGTACGTTGAATATTAAGTGTATCGGATAAACGGCTTTGAAGTTATCAGGGTGACAAGCTTCTAATTCGACGAAATAAGAATAAAGATAACCGCCATGAACCGGATATTTTCCCGAGCTTTCTGAAAATTGATGCAGTCTAGAAATTAATACTAGCATGCAGTATGTTGAATCTTGAGTATATCGGATAAGCGGCTTTGAAGTTATCAGGGTGACAAGGTCCTAATTTGACGAAAAAAGATTAAAGATGGCCGCGATGACCCGAATATTTTCCCGAACTTTCTGAAAAACTGATGCAGCCTAGGAATTAATACTTGCATCCAGTATGTTGAACACAAAGTGAATCGAAAAAGTAGTTTTGTAGATATCAGGGTGACAAGGTTATAATTTGACGAAAAAAGATTAAAGATGGCGGCCATGACCCGGATATTTTCCCGAATTTTCTGAAAAATTGATGCAGTCTAGGAATTAATACTAGCATGCAGTATGTTGAATATTGAGTATATCGGCGAAGCGGCTTTGAAGTTATCAGGGTGACAAGGTCCTAATTTGACGAAAAAATGATTAAAGATGGCCGCCATTACCCGGATATTCCTCCAAACTTTCTGATGCAGTTTAGGAATTACTACTACTTTGTAGTATGTTAAATATTGAGTATATCGGATAAGCGGCTTTGAAGTTATCAGGGTGACAAGGTCCTAATTTGACGAAAAAAGATTAGGCTTATTATTGATGGCCGCCATGACCCGGATATTTCCCGAACTTTCTGAAAAATTGATGCAGTCTAGGAATAAATACTAGCATGCAGTACCTTGAATATTGATGTGTTTTCTCAGTTGAATATAACGTATATATTACAACAAAGCATGACCAATCCCGTGTTTAGGATGCACGTGATGCATCCCCGCTGATCACATGCATTTAATTGATTCACGTGCTGTGTTAGTCGGCAATAATAGCCTATATTTTTTCATGTATAAATCATCAATGATATTTTAACATTGTGGCTCTATAGTCGTCAATAATATACGTATTTTCTCACGTATAAATCATCAGTCATATTTTATCATTTAGAATAGCAGTAAAAATATAAATTCAGTCTTTTTTCACAACATAAATAAACCAATACTAAATATGCCGCTGGAGCAATAGGTAAACGTAGAACAATCGCCTCTGCTGTGGTCACATGACAACCCAGGGGGTCACACCGGGGGTCCGCCGCCGAGCTCGGGTGACCTTTAGTTGACCCCGCAGGTCCGCAGGTACAATCTCACTCTCGTGTCCTAATCCCTATAATACTACTCCTGTGAGCGTATTATATCTGTGTGGTATGTCCCTGTGAGCGTATTATGCCAACATGGTATGTCCCTGTGAGCGTATTATGCCAACATGGTATGTCCCTGTGAGCGTATTATACCAACATGGTATGTCCCTGCAAGCGTATTATGCCAACATGGTATGTCCCTGTGAGCGTATTATGCCAACATGGTATGTCCCTGTGAGCGTATTATGCCAACATGGTATGTCCCTGTGAGCATATTATGCCAACATGGTATGTCCCTGTGAGCGTATTATGCCAACATGGTATGTCCCTGTGAGCGTATTATGCCAACATGGTATGTCCCTGTGAGCGTATTATGTCAACATGGTATGTCCCTGTGAGCATATTATGCCAACATGGTATGTCCCTGTGAGCGTATTATGTCAACATGGTATGTCCCTGTGAGCGTATTATGCCAACATGGTATGTCCCTGTGAGCGTATTATGCCAACATGGTATGTCCCTGTGAGCGTATTATGTCAACATGGTATGTCCCTGTGAGCATATTATGCCAACATGGTATGTCCCTGTGAGCGTATTATGTCAACATGGTATGTCCCTGTGAGCGTATTATGCCAACATGGTATGTCCCTGTGAGCGTATTATGTCAACATGGTATATCCCTGTGAGCATATTATGCCAACATGGTATGTCCCTGTGAGCGTATTATACCTTCATGGCATGTCCCTGTGAGCGTATTATGCCAACATGGTATGTCCCTGTGAGCGTATTATACCTGTATGGTATGTCCCTGTGAGCGTATTATGCCTGCATGATATGTCGTTGTGAGCGTATTATACCTGCATGGTATGTCCTTGTGTGCGTATTATGCCTACATGGTATGTCCCTGTGAGCGTATTATACCTGTATGATATGTCCCTGTGAGCGTATTAAACCTGCATGGTATGTCTCTGTGAGCGTATTATGCCAACATGATATGTCCCTGTGAGTGTATGTATTATACCTGTATGATATGCTTCTGTGAGCGTATTATACCTGCATGGTATGTCCCTGTGAGCGTATTATGCCAACATGGTATGTTCCTGTGAGCGTATTATACATACATGGTATGTCCCTGTGAGCGTATTATACCTGTATGATATGTCCCTGTGAGCGTATTATGCATGCATGGTATGTCCCTGTGGCGTATTATGCCTTGAAACTTATGGTTTGAAACTTGTTTATAAACGAAAATATATACGGTCCTAGCAGTACAAAGGTTGATCAACTACTCTTCATTTGAGTTCGATATAGGAAAATACAGCACCCGAGTCCAATGAATAAAGGGTGAGTCTAATAATGTGCGAGCCTTTAGGCAAACATTTTATGCTGTGAAACTCGATAGCCTTGACCTGCAATGTGTTCACCGAGCAATGTAATGCATTTAAGTATGGGGGAGGGGGAGTTATCTAACATTGTTTTAACCGAGTAACTTTTCAAAATGGTCTTTGGTGACGTCACTGCGTTTCACAGAATTCGTGTGCTGTATTTTCACAGAAACCACGAAAACTGAACAACGTACATGACCGTTTAGATTGAGCTTTAACTATTAGACCGATTTATATTCCTAGACAACTGACTTATTTGATTTAACATTTCGATCACTTGAAAGTGTGTCTCGCGACTTGAAGACATTTTCACGTCCATAAACCGGGTGGGGGTAGGGTTAGGGTTACACAAGCAATAATAAAACCACAGAGTCCCCATAAATGATTTAGGATGAATCATGTGAATCCTTGTCCTGCTGCACTGCATTGCCTCTATTTTTCATTCATTTGAAGCTGGAATTGTTTACACAATTTCCAGCTTATATTTATGAAAAATGGACATCTACAGTATTGTATTATTGGATTATCTAAGTATCAACCACATACTATTTCATACAAAAAAAGATATATTATACGGTTCCAGCAACACAAAGGTTAAATCATTGAGTAAGTACTTGTGTAACCCATGTTACTTTTTATTTTTTTATTCCTTACCTCCCCTTTGACCACACAATTGAACCTCGGCGAATCCATGAAAAGTGTCATCATCTCTGTAGACGCTATCCACCACCAGGGTTACAGTTTCCGTGACAACCGTCTCGAAGCTTGTGTTGAGCAGCGTCCATTGCAAGTCCTTTTCTAGCTTTTTTAGTGATAACTGTTCACAGGAGAAACACGCAGTGCTAGTAGTATATCATAATTCTTTGGTGCATGTTATAAAATATGGAAAATTTGAAATTGTGAAATTTGAAATTGTAAAGAAGTGAAAGGTTTCTTGAAGCAGCGTGATTGCATTAACATATCTAACCATAAAGTCAGAGATTTGTTTTTTAAATCCACCGCTACACCTAAAAGGACTTAAGTTAACCACCCACCAGCCAGATTCAGTCTTTGTTGTCAGCAACAGCTTGTCACAATAGCAAACCATGTCAAGTGCAGCTACATTTGTGAAATGTTACCTCAAATTTTATTTTTTACTTACCTTTAAGCACCTTAACTTAATAATAGTTTAGCAATATAGAATACAAGTTGCCAACTGTTAACTCACTAAGCTACTTAAACCTTACAGCACGGGGATCGACTTTAGTCGTCAGAATCTGACGTCTGTAGACGTCAGATTCTTACGACTAAAATCGATCCCCGCACTGTAAGCGTACAAATATTTATAATGGTCGTAGACTCATAACATAGGTATTCAAATGAATCGGAAAGAGGTGACTAAGACGGTTATGATGATTTCAAATTGAAAAATACCTTTGGTTGCTATGTTTTTTACTATTTGACTCAGCGCTTTAAGGGTCAAATTAATCTTTGTAACAACCATGATTACAACTAAGTACAGTTCCTTTAGCATGTTTAGATAATCATCGAGTTGTCCCCATACTTTAACCCGTACAACGCTGAAATATTTGTGTATAAAATATGTTGACCAAAGGGTTTCTATCAATTTGAAATCATCACGAATGTCTTAGTTATCCCTTTCTGCTTCGTTTTAATACCTATGTTAGGAGTCTGCGATCATTATAAATGTTTTAATTCTTTCAGCGCGGGGACCGTCTTTAGACGTCAAATTCGGACGTCTAAAGAAGGTCCCCGCGCTGAAAAGGTTAAAGATGGCCATACCCTTTCTGTCAGCCCACCGTCAAATGTGGCTATGATCCTTTGGTATTTGGATCCAGAATCTCCTGTGTCGTCATTGGCCCAGAAAGCCTCTTGAATGTTTATACACGTTATTCTAAAACAAACAATTTATCCATGACGTGAAAGAAGAAATGGGCCTCCAGATACCGCTTTTCCCCCCTCAGAAAACACCAAGTGTGATCTTGAAATGTTGGTTAAGCCATACACATAGACCTATAAAAATGTGCATTCCACAGAATGGAAATATATTTATGTTTGGGTAATTTCGCGCTTGGATTTACAAGCATACTGCTGTTCCAAGGCAACCACTAAGACAATCTTTTCAAGTGTTTTTAGGTACTGTTTTGTTTATAAAACATATGGTTAAATTTATAAACATATAGTCTATATGCTTTGGTCAAATATTAAAATGCAGAAACTTTTTTTAATTTAGTTATGGATGTTGTAATCATTGAGCGGAGTACATTTCAGTAATTATTTAACAGTGTGGAAACCGGGATCGAACCACCGACCCGGCATTATGAGACATGAGTGCAAACAGTGTGGACAATATTCAGAGTGGTAATTACTCCAGTCTGTCGTATACGTACCCGACTACATACTCCCTTTTCAAATCTCTACTCCGAGCACAATCTAACACCTTTGTGGGTTGAAATGTCCGTTTTCCTGCATACCTAATACATGTACATTTTTACAGCAGCCGTCTTGGTTGCAAATATAAAATAGGATATGCTATATAGTCTGGTGGCAGAATGATTAAATTTCACAGTGGGGTAGTTTTTGGTAACGTGATTTAGAGTTGAAAATGTATGTCGTATTTGTTACGATCAAAATAATAGTCATTTTGTGTTTTGCTAATTTGAAGGTGAAGGTCAACAAATCTATAATGTTATCTAAAAGATTCAATCTCAACACACACAATTTATGCAAAAATAAGTGGATAATAAAGTATACACTAAAATTACAAGCAAGCTTATTTAGCCTACTGCAATAGGGGGTATATTATTAGAACGGGAATTTAATTATCTGTTATATGATATATATGATTGGTTATTCAGAACATCAATAACAGACGCAATACGTAACTCTATCCCATAAATCTATGTCGCTTGGCGGACATTTTGGATTCTGGGCCGCCAATGGTCCAAGATGGCCGCCAAAAAATGACAAGATGATTTTTTCACTTCCTGACACAATAAACTACAAGAAGAAACATGTTGGCAAGAATAACGCAAAAAATCCCACGAAATTACATAAGGCTGTATACATGGTATACTACTGTGGAAATGGTCATGCCCTCTCCTGTACTAACCTGTACTGTGTCCCCAGATCTATGACAATGGTCATGCCCTCTCCTGTACTTCTAACTGTGTAAAAAGTCCTCCAGCTACCGTCAATAGCTTTACCACAGTCCTCATCAGCATGCAGAGGATCTTCACATCGAACTCCACTAGATGTAGCCACGTTCTTCTGACAACTACATTCTAAAAATGTCAAAAGATGACATTTATATTATGCCGCGCCTTTGAGTTCACGTCTCCGAACCGATGTTACACCGCACATTCATACATTCATTCATTCATTCATTCATTCATTCATTCATTCATTCATTCATTCATTCTTTCATTCATTCATTCATTCATTCATTCATTCATTAATTTAATTCATTCATTCATTCATTCATTCATTCATTCATTCCTTCATTCATTCATTCATTCATTAATTCATTCATTTATTCATTCATTCATTCATTCATTCATTTATTCATTCATTCATTCATTCATTCATTCATTCATTCATTCATTCATTCATTCATTCATTCATTCATTTATTCATTCATTCATTCATGCATTCATTCATTCATTCATTCATTCATTCATTCATTCATTAATTAATTCATTCATTCATTCATTCATTCATTCATTCATTCATTCATTCATTCATTCATTCATTCATGTGTTAATCGACATTCATACATACACATTCATTCATTCATTCATTCATTCATTCATTCATTCATTCATTCATTCATTCATTCATTCATTCATTCATTCATTCATTCATTCATTTATTCATTCATTCATTCATTCATTAATCCACATTCATACATACACTTTCATCCATTCACATTCATCCATTCACATTTATCCATTCACATTCATCCATTCTCACTCACTCACTCACTCACTCACTCACTCACTCACTCACTCACTCACTCACTCACTCACTCACTCACTCACTCACTCACTCACTCACTCACTCACTCACTCACTCACTCACTCACTCACTCACTCACTCACTCACTCACTCACTCACTCACTCACTCACTCACTCACTCACTCACTCACTCACTCACTCACTCACTCACTCACTCACTCACTCACTCACTCACTCACTCACTCACTCACTCACTCACTCACTCACTCACTCACTCACTCACTCACTCACTCACTCACTCACTCACTCACTCACTCACTCACTCACTCACTCACTCACTCACTCACTCACTCACTCACTCACTCACTCACTCACTCACTCACTCACTCACTCACTCACTCACTCACTCACTCACTCACTCACTCACTCACTCACTCACTCACTCACTCACTCACTCACTCACTCACTCACTCACTCACTCACTCACTCACTCACTCACTCACTCACTCACTCACTCACTCACTCACTCACTCACTCACTCACTCACTCACTCACTCACTCACTCACTCACTCACTCACTCACTCACTCACTCACTCACTCACTCACTCACTCACTCACTCACTCACTCACTCACTCACTCACTCACTCACTCACTCACTCACTCACTCACTCACTCACTCACTCACTCACTCACTCACTCACTCACTCACTCACTCGCTCGCTCGCTCGCTCACTCGCTCACTCACTCACTCACTCACTCACTCACTCACTCACTCACTCACTCACTCACTCAATCACTGACACCCATAATAGCACAGTACCCAAGGAAGTTAAAACAAAATCAAACGGTTTTATTTAAAATATTATATCATTTTTTTTTAATATTACGCCATGTATTTCTCAAAGGTGGTGATCTCCTGGGCCAATGCTAATACCCTGCCTCCCGGGTACGTATCTCTGAGACATAATACCAGTGTATTGACTTACTTTGTGTACACAGGTCTCCTTGGTAGCCGGGTTGGCATCCGTTTGTACAGATCCCTGTCTGGGAGTTACACAGACTACCTTCGCACTGTCCACACTCACTGATACAATCCCCAAACGTTCCCTCGTCGCACGCCTTCTCTGTCAAAACAATATGGATCGTGTACATCAACCATCGAATAGTTCACAAATAGTAGCGTACATTAGTAAATAACATTGTGCTTCACAACTGGTCTTTATTTTATTTTTGTTAACAAAATATGAATCCGCATTCTTTGATCCATTATAAATTATCTTTAGAAAATGTGTAGAGGAGCAGAGAAGGTGAAAGAAATAATTTATCCATTTAAAAAAACTGCAGCCCCCCCCCCCCCCCCCTAGTAATTGAATGGTGGCCCCCTAATGTCACAGGGTCCTTATGCTGCCGAATTTTGCTGGAGTATTTTTAAAATAAATATGTTTTAAATTTGCCTCGTTTTTCTCAGCATCATTAAATAAAATTTCAATTTGCGAAGCATCGCTTCGCTCGTCTCCTTAACCCCCACATCAATACTAAGCCTACTTTGGTATCCAACTTTGTAGACAGAAAACAAATTCTAAGAAAGTGAAATAAATATCTTGCTTGAGGCAGAGTGTGAAATAAATAAAATATTGCAGACAGGAGGTGAAATAATTTGTCCAGTTCGAAAACTCCAGCCCCTCCCCCCCCCCTTAGTAATTGAAGGTGGTCCCCTTACTAAGCGTCTACCACAAAACATTTTAGCAACCTGAGTAACAGTTGAATCTATTTGGTCTGAAATCAGCTTGCTAGCGCAAATATACGGTTCCGGCAGCACAAGGGTTAAGAGGACAATAACTCCAACTGTGATAATTATGGACGTTTTCAACGTCCATATGACGTCATGATCAGATGGGAGGTATCCTTTTGACATATCCTGCACATTCGATACTATCAGCATTTGGTTTCCAGGCTTTCCAGCGTTGTTCTTACCACAGTAATCGCCCTTGTATCCCGGATTACAGCCTCCTGAACACACCCCTGTCACCTTATCACAGACGTCACCTGTGGTACACTGTCCACAAGGCTGGCAGCCATCCCCGTATTTACCGTCATCACACGCTGTACATGGTAGAAAGATCAGGATAAACATAATAGTTTATAATGTAATATAGGAATCAGGCTAGTTTCTACTAGACTAACCCTTTAAGCCCTCACGATGCATTAAAGCATCATTTTAAATCCTTGAAAACAGGCTTAATTGTCCTACAGCTAGGGGTTTTAGAATAAAAATTTCAAAGAAACTGCTTCACCAATACATAGCAATTATCTTTAATTTTTTAACCACATCAAATCATTTTCATCCACTACAAGGCGAGAATTGCGACAGCAATTCGCGGCTTGTAGTGGATGAAGATGACAATGGTAACCTCACGCTTGAAAGGGTTAAATTATTATATTTTGATAACTGAATTGTTCACGATTATTGTAAAAATGTGACTTTATTTCCATAGAGGCACCAACGATAATAGTATTTTTCAGGTACTTGAATTTAGAAATGTTCACAACGGGCAGGGGCCCTGGTACAGTGGTTAAATTTGCCTGCTTGGTAAGTCGGAGATCACGGGTTCGAGCCCCACGCTAGCATTCAAGTTTCAAAGAAAATGTTTTTCCCCGCTCACTCGTAAAAATTCAATATTGTGGGGAGCCTCCGTGATTGAGAGGTAGCGTGCTCAGCCTCAGACTGCTATGGCTCGAATTTCGAATTCTGGAGGGCAGTGTCATCTCATTCATCTCACCATCCTCATGAGGTTGTCCTGGCCCAGTTTAGCCTAAATGTGCACAAAGGTGACATAAAACCCCATTCATTTGTTTAGTTAAACTTCAAATGAACGAAACATCATTGCATTGGAAGAAACCGGAGATCTGGGAGATTTATAGTTACTTGACAGAGTGTATTTTAAAAATGAGTGTTTATTTTGTCTGGATATCTGCTATTTACCATTTATC
>OZ024915.1:12991917-13017940 GCA_964017125.1 Flabesymbios commensalis
TTTACCATTTATCGCCTTGTGCATGCCAGCTGGGCAAACTATAGTAAAAGTCACTTTAAATTTGTCACTTTTGCGTTGCATGCTTTTCGCCAATTACTCACGCAATTCTCATCCGATTGTCATGAAATTTGGCAAGCATTATTTTTTAGTCTTACGGCAACTTCTCTGAAAATTTTAAGAAAAAATATCATGTAGTTTAAAAGTTAGACCATGTGACATGTAGTGATTTTGAATTATGACGTTCCTCTATAAACCCATTAATTTCATTCAGCTTTAATCTCGAAATTCTACTACATGTCAAATGGGCTAACTTTTGAAATACTGACTCAAATTTCGTGAAATTTTCTGGGTAGGCGCCGGAATAGTTGCAAAGAGAGCTTGCAAAATTGCATGTAAATTGATCGTTGTTCAGCGTCGTTGAAATAATACTACGCTAATTTAGCTTGCCGAGTTATCACTTCAAATTAAGTGCAATTTGATTGATTGCAATGATCTAAGTGATGTTGACACTTGGAAGTACCGACAAAACTCGATTTTGGCTCATTTCTAGTTTGGTACTCGTCACCCGAACGAAATGACTTCCGTAGTCTAGTGGTTGGTGTGTGGGAACAAAGTCGGGATGTCGTGTGTACGAATCCCACATCGGACATGATGGGGATTTTGCTGCGACCGGCCTCAACCAAGGGTGAGTTCAACACAGGCTCAATGGGTAGGTCAAACCACTGACCGAGATTCATCTAATCTAATCTAATAATCTGTTGAGAGGATGCGACATTGGGGGGTGTCCCGGACCTATGACCCATTTGGGGATGATTAGCTACCAAGGGCCGGCAGGTGCTTGTGATGACAAGGCCCAGGTAACTCTGGGATAGGTTCGGTCACCAATAAATAGCACATGAAGTAGCGACTATGACACATGATCACGCTAAGGATGTGTGCGCCTCTGAGCTTGGTCCGCTGAGGATATAGGCGCTATAGAAGTTTTATTGATTGATTGATTGATTGATTGATTGATTGATTGATTGATTGATTGATTGATTGATTGATTGATTGATTGATTGATTGATTGATTGATTGATTGATTGATTGATTGATTGATTGATTGATTGATTGATTGATTGATTGATTGATTGATTGATTGATTGATTGATTGATTGATTGATTGATTGATTGATTGATTGATTGATTGATTGATTGATTGATTGATTGATTGATTGATTGATTGATTGATTGATTGATTGATTGATTGACTGCAGGTAATATTGCGTCTGGGACACTATACAGTGTGCCGAATGTTTCAGCCCAGAAGGCCTATTATTTTTGTTATGTTTCGTATTTTTATATTCAAAGATCTTTAAAGGAATGGTTTTTAAAAAACTTTTTTTTTAGTTTTAATATGTTGTTTGCAAGGTGCAATGCATTTTTCACACATTTTGGAAAATATGGCTGTAAGAAAAAGTGGTCTGATGTTTTTTGTTTTTGAAAATAATTCTTTACAAAATGCTGAGTTGAAGTGTGCTTTTTTAAAGTGTGGTTTAAGGTAAATTTTTACCGTTAAATAGTCAGTAAGAAGAATAAAATAAATGATCGAACATATCATAAATCATAAAATTGAAATCAATAGGCTAATAATAGTGTCTTAAATTAGGAACTAAAAAACAGACCAGAACCACATATCATTAGTATTCAGATGGAGTTTTATGCACAGTGATATGTTGCGTATACAATACACTGTGTGCACGATTTTGCGCATAAGCAGGACTCCCAACTAAATAGTTTAGTTTTAATCACTGTGTGGCGTGCTGTAATAGAAAAGAGTGTGACAGGACTCCCAACTAAATAGTTCAGCATTTAGTCATTGTGTGGCGTGTTGCTATTGGGAGAAGTAAGTGTTTACCATGTAAAACACCCAAGAAGGCTCCCCTTCGCACTTTTCAATAAAAGCTATACATTAAATATAATTTTAACTAGATAATTTGTACATGTAATTATCAAGTAATATTATGAGGCAGAGGCTAGCAGCTTTAGGCTGACTAGGTACTATTTTGCCCGCAAAAGATTAAAGAAGGCCGCCAAGACCCGGATATTTTCCAGAACTTTCTGCAAAATTGATGCAGTCTAGGAATTGAAACTAGCATGCAGTACGTTGAATATTGAGTGTATCGGATAAACGGCTTTGAAGTTATCAGGGTGACAAGGTTCTAATTCGACGAAATAAGAATAAAGATAACCGCCATGACCCGGATATTTTCCCGAACTTTCTGAAAATTGATGCAGTCTAGAAATTAATACTAGCATGCAGTATGTTGAATCTTGAGTATATCGGATAAGCGGCTTTGAAGTTATCAGGGTGACAAGGTCCTAATTTGACGAAAAAGAATAAAGATGGCCGCGATGACCTGAATATTTTCCCGAACTTTCTGAAAAACTGATGCAGCTTAGGAATTAATACTTGCATCCAGTATGTTGAACACAAAGTGAATCGAAAAAGTAGTTTTGTAGATATCAGGGTGACAAGGTTATAATTTGACGAAAAAAGATTAAAGATGGCGGCCATGAACCGGATATTTTCCTGAATTTTCTGAAAAATTGATGCAGTCTAGGAATTAATACTAGCATGCAGTATGTTGAATATTGAGTATATCGGCAAAGCGGCTTTAAAGTTATCAGGGTGACAAGGTCCTAATTTGACGAAAAAATGATTAAAGATGGCCGCCATTACCCGGATATTCCTCCAAACTTTCTGAAAAATTGATGCAGTTTAGGAATTACTACTACTTTGTAGTATGTTGAATATTGAGTATATCGGATAAGCGGTTTTGAAGTTATCAGGGTGACAAAGTCCTAATTTGACGAAAAAAGATTAAAGATGGCCGCCATGACCCGGATATTTTTTCCAAACTTTCTGAAAAATTGATGCAATCTAGGAGTTGATACTAGCATGCAGTATGTTGAATCTTGAGTATATCGGATAAGCGGCTTTGAAGATATCAGGGTGACAAGGTCCTAATTTGACGAAAAAAGATTAGGCTTATTATTGATGGCCGCCATGACCCGGATATTTCCCGAACTTTCTGAAAAATTGATGCAGTCTAGGAATAAATACTAGCATGCAGTACCTTGAATATTGATGTGTTTTCTCAGTTGAATATAACGTATATATTACAACAAAGCATGATCAATCCCGTGTTTAGGATGCACGTGATGCATCCCCGCTGATCACATGCATTTAATTGATTCACGTGGTGTGTTAGTCGGCAATAATAGCCTATATTTTTTCATGTATAAATCATCAATGATATTTTAACATTGTGGCTCTATAGTCGTCAATAATATACGTATTTTCTCACGTATAAATCATCAGTCATATTTTATCATTTAGAATAGCAGTAAAAATATAAATTCAGTCTTTTTTCACAACATAAATAAACCAATACTAAATATGCCGCTGGAGCAATAGGTAAACGTAGAACAATCGCCTCTGCTGTGGTCACATGACAACCCAGGGGGTCAAACCGGGGGTCCGCCGCCGAGCTCGGGTGACCTTTAGTTGACCCCGCAGGTCCGCAGGTACAATCTCACTCTCGTGTCCTAATCCCTATAATACTACTCCTGTGAGCGTATTATATCTGTGTGGTATGTCCCTGTGAGCGTATTATGCCAACATGGTATGTCCCTGTGAGCGTATTATGCCAACATGGTATGTCCCTGTGAGCGTATTATACCAACATGGTATGTCCCTGCAAGCGTATTATGCCAACATGGTATGTCCCTGTGAGCGTATTATGCCAACATGGTATGTCCCTGTGAGCGTATTATGCCAACATGGTATGTCCCTGTGAGCATATTATGCCAACATGGTATGTCCCTGTGAGCGTATTATGCCAACATGGTATGTCCCTGTGAGCGTATTATGCCAACATGGTATGTCCCTGTGAGCGTATTATGTCAACATGGTATGTCCCTGTGAGCATATTATGCCAACATGGTATGTCCCTGTGAGCGTATTATGTCAACATGGTATGTCCCTGTGAGCGTATTATGCCAACATGGTATGTCCCTGTGAGCGTATTATGTCAACATGGTATATCCCTGTGAGCATATTATGCCAACATGGTATGTCCCTGTGAGCGTATTATACCTTCATGGCATGTCCCTGTGAGCGTATTATGCCAACATGGTATGTCCCTGTGAGCGTATTATACCTGTATGGTATGTCCCTGTGAGCGTATTATGCCTGCATGATATGTCGTTGTGAGCGTATTATACCTGCATGGTATGTCCCTGTGTGCGTATTATGCCTACATGGTATGTCCCTGTGAGCGTATTATACCTGTATGATATGTCCCTGTGAGCGTATTATACCTGCATGGTATGTCTCTGTGAGCGTATTATGCCAACATGATATGTCCCTGTGAGTGTATTATACCTGTATGATATGCTCCTGTGAGCGTATTATACCTGCATGGTATGTCCCTGTGAGCGTATTATGCCAACATGGTATGTTCCTGTGAGCGTATTATACATACATGGTATGTCCCTGTGAGCGTATTATACCTGTATGATATGTCCCTGTGAGCGTATTATGCATGCATGGTATGTCCCTGTGGCGTATTATGCCTTGAAACTTGTTTATAAACGAAAATATATACGGTCCTAGCAGTACAAAGGTTGATCAACTACTCTTCATTTGAGTTCGATATAGGAAAATACAGCACCCGAGTCCAATGAATAAAGGGTGAGTCTAATAATGTGCGAGCCTTTAGGCAAACATTTTATGCTGTGAAACTCGATAGCCTTGACCTGCAATGTGTTCACCGAGCAATGTAATGCATTTAAGTATGGGGGAGGGGGAGTTATCTAACATTGTTTTAACCGAGTAACTTTTCAAAATGGTCTTTGGTGACGTCACTGCGTTTCACAGAATTCGTGTGCTGTATTTTCACAGAAACCACGAAAACTGAACAACGTACATGACCGTTTAGATCGAGCTATAACTATTAGACCGATTTATATTCCTAGACAACTGACTTATTTGATTTAACATTTCGATCACTTGAAAGTGTGTCTCGCGACTTGAAGACATTTTCACGTCCATAAACCGGGTGGGGGTAGGGTTAGGGTTACACAAGCAATAATAAAACCACAGAGTCCCCATAAATGATTTAGGATGAATCATGTGAATCCTTGTCCTGCTGCACTGCATTGCCTCTATTTTTCATTCATTTGAAGCTGGAATTGTTTACACAATTTCCAGCTTATATTTATGAAAAATGGCCATCTACAGAATTGTATTATTGGATTATCTAAGTATCAACCACATACTATTTCATACAAAAAAAGATATATTATACGGTTCCAGCAACACAAAGGTTAAATCATTGAGTAAGTACTTGTGTAACCCATGCTACTTTTTATTTTTTTATTCCTTACCTCCCCTTTGACCACACAATTGAACCTCGGCGAATCCATGAAAAGTGTCATCATCTCTGTAGACGCTATCCACCACCAGGGTTACCGTTTCCGTGACAACCGTCTCGAAGCTTGTGTTGAGCAGCGTCCATTGCTCATCCTTTTCTAGCTTTTTTAGTGATAACTGTTCACAGGAGAAACACGCAGTGCTAGTAGTATATCATAATTCTTTGGTGCAAGTTATAAAATATGGAAAATTTAAAATTGTGAAATTTGAAATTGTAAAGAAGTGAAAGGTTTCTTGAAGCAGCGTGATTGCATTTACATATCTAACCATAAAGTCAGAGATTTGTTTTTTAAATCCACCGCTACACTTTAAAGGACTTAAGTCAACAACCCACCAGCCAGATTCAGTCTTTGTTGTCAGCAACAGCTTGTCACAATAGCAAACCATGTCAAGTGCAGCTACATTTGTGAAATGTTACCTCAAATTTTATTTTTTACTTACCTTTAAGCACCTATGTTAGGAGTCTGCGACCATTATAAATGTTTTAATTCTTTCAGCGCGGGGACCGTCTTTAGACGTCAAATTCGGACGTCTAAAGAAGGTCCCCGCGCTGAAAAGGTTAAAGATGGCCATACCCTTTCTGTCAGCCCACCGTCAAATGTGGCTATGATCCTTTGGTATTTGGATCCAGAATCTCCTGTGTCGTCATTGGCCCAGAAAGCCTCTTGAATGTTTATACACGTTATTCTAAAACAAACAATTTATCCATGACGTGAAAGAAGAAATGGGCCTCCAGATACCGCTTTTCCCCCCTCAGAAAACACCAAGTGTGATCTTGAAATGTTGGTTAAGCCATACACATAGACCTATAAAAATGTGCATTCCACAGATCGGAAATATATTTATGTTTGGGTAATTTCGCGCTTGGATTTACAAGCATACTGCTGTTCCAAGGCAACCACTAAGACAATCATACTTTTCAAGTGTTTTTAGGTACTGTTTTGTTTATAAAACATATAGTTAAATTTATAAACATATAGTCTATATGCTTTGGTCAAATATTAAAATGCAGAAACTATTTTTTATTTAGTAGTGGATGTTGTAATCATTGAGCGGAGTACATTTCAGTAATTATTTAAAAGTGTGGAAACCGGGATCGAACCACCGACCCGGCATTATGAGACATGAGTGCAAACAGTGTGGACAATATTCAGAGTGGTAATTACTCCAGTCTGTCGTATACGTACCCGACTACATACTCCCTTTTCAAATCTCTACTCCGAGCACAATCTAACACCTTTGTGGGTTGAAATGTCCGTTTTCCTGCATACCTAATACATGTACATGTTTTACAGCAACCGTCTTGGTTGCAAATATAAAATAGGATATGATATATAGTCTGGTGGCAAAATGATTAAATTTCACGGTGGGGTAGTTTTTGGTAACGTGATTTAGAGCTGGAAATGTATGTCGTATTTGTTTCGATCAAAATGATAGTCATTTTGTGTTTTGCTAATTTGAAGGTGAATGTCAACAAATCTAGAATGTTATCTGACAGATTCGATTTCAACACACACAATTTATGCAAAAATAAGTGGATAATAAAGTATACACTAAAATTCCAAGCAAGCTTATTTAGCTTACTGCAATAGGGGGTATATTATTAGAACGGGAATTTAATTATCTGTTATATGATATATATGATTGGTTAATCAGAATACAATAACAGACGCAATACGTAACCCTATCCCATAAATCTATGTCGCTTGGCGGACATTCTGGACTCTGGGCCGCCAATGGTCCAAGATGGCCGCCAAGAATGACAAGATGATTTTTTAACTTCCTGACACAATAAACTACAAGAAAAAACATGCTGGCAAGAATAACGCAAAAAATCCCACGAAATTACATAAGGCTGTATACATGGTATACTACTGTGGAAATGGTCATGCCCTCTCCTGTACTAACCTGTACTGTGTCCCCAGATCTATGACAATGGTCATGCCCTCTCCTGTACTTCTAACTGTGTAAGAAGTCCTCCAGCTACCGTCAATAGCTTCACCACAGTCCTCATCAGCATTCAGAGGATCTTCACATCGAACTCCAATAGATGTAGCCACGTTCTTCTGACAACTACATTCTAAAAATGTCAAAAGATGACATGTATATTTTGCCGCGCCTTTGAGTTCACGTCTCCGAACCGATGTTACACCGCACATTCATTCATTCATTCATTCATTCATTCATTCATTCATTCATTCATTCATTCATTCATTCATTCATTCATTCATTCATTCATTCATTCATCCATTCATTCATTCATTCATTCATTCATTCATTCATTCATTCATTCATTCATTCATTCATTCATTCATTCATTCATTCATTCATTCATTCATTCATTCATTAATTCATTCATTCATTCATTCATTCATTCATTCATTCATTCATTCATTCATTAATTTATTCATTCATTCATTCATTCATTCATTCATTCATTTATTCATTCATTCATTCATTCATTCATTCATTAAATTCATTCATTTATTCATTCATTCATTCATTTATTCATTTATTCATTCATTCATTCATTCATTCATTCATTCATTCATTCATTCATTTATTCATTCATTCATTCATTCATTCATTCATTCACTCGTTCATGTGCTAGTCGACATTCATACATACACATTCACATTCATTTATTCATTCATTCATTCATTCATTCATTCATTCATTCATTCATTCATTCATTCATACATACACTTTCATCCATTCACATTCATCCATTCACATTCATCCATTCACATTCATCCATTCACATTCATCCATTCACATTCATCCATTCACATTCATCCATTCACATTCATCCATTCACATTCATCCATTCACATTCATCCATTCACATTCATCCATTCACATTCATCCATTCACATTCATCCATTCACATTCATCCATTCACATTCATCCATTCACATTCATCCATTCACATTCATCCATTCACATTCATCCATTCACATTCATCCATTCACATTCATCCATTCACATTCATCCATTCACATTCATTCATTCACATTCACACATTCATCCATTCACATTCATCCATTCACATTCATCCATTCACATTCATCCATTCACATTCATCCATTCACATTCATCCATTCACATTCATCCATTCACATTCATCCATTCACATTCATCCATTCACATTCATCCATTCACATTCATCCATTCACATTCATCCATTCACATTCATTCATTCATTCATTCATTCACTCATTCACATTCATTCATTCATTCATTCATTCACTCATTCACATTCATTCATCCATCCATCCATCCATCCATCCATCCATCCATCCATCCATCCATCCATCCATCCATCCATCCATCCATCCATCCATCCATCCATCCATCCATCCATCCATCCATCCATCCATCCATCCATCCATCCATCCATCCATCCATCCATCCATCCATCCATCCATCCATCCATCCATCCATCCATCCATCCATCCATCCATCCATCCATTCATTCATTCATTCATTCATTCATTCATTCATTCAAAATAAATTGATGCAAAGTGTCCCCGGTCTACAAGTTAGGCTAGGACTCAATAATGGATAAATACTGGACCAAAATCTGTGACACTGGCCCAATGTTGAACCACCACTGGACAAATGTCTCGTGTTTGCTGGGTTATTTTATTTTACTCACCCCTGGCCAGGAGGATGGTGACAACTAACATCCAGCACAGACGCTCCATGGTCGACTAAACTTTGCGATCCTTTATCCTGATATTGTATATGGATTGTCTCTGGTTTGAAAGGAATTGGAGTATTTGATCTTCAGTCACGGTACTAAAACATCCGCGGTGAGGATGGTACCGACGTCCAAATATTTATGGTGGTACGCACTGACGGTAATCTCTCTGTGGTAAGTTGTAAGGATGGTACCTGCAAACCGACGTCCAAATGTTTATCGCGGTACACGTACCGAAGTTAATCGCCTGTTGTACAAACACTCGCTATCACCATTCTTTTCTCCCTGCAAACACGATACATTCACCCAATGCTGGGCCAATGTTGGGCCGCGGTCCAACATTGGCCCAGCATTGGGATAATGTATCGTGTTTGCTGGGCCGTGATTATTTTCATCGGTATAGAAACTGCTTTTACAAGTTGTCAGTGGCCGGAATGAAGGCTTCCTCGCACAGTCAAATTAAGAATAATTCTGTTGTTACATGGGTGGATGGAGACTGTACTTGTAATAAAGACGGGGTATAACAACACAGGCACTGAGGCGAAATTTCTCGACCGTGTACAAACGCTGAGACCTGCCCCGATGGCTCATTCGTATCGACTGGGGCTTGTAGCCGGGAGGTGGCAGGTTCGAATCCCGTTCGGGCCAGATATTTGTCATCGTGGTTGTGCATATACATTCATATACATTTGAATCAATTTGGGATGACTAGTACTTGTAAGTACTCGTTAAAAGTACTTTTATTTTTGAAAGTACTTGAGTACAGGTACGAGTACAAGTACTTTTTAAAAGTACGAGTACTGAGTACTGCCGAGTACTGCAAAATCGGTACTCGAGTACTGAAGTACCGAAGTACCGAGTACTTTGGCCCCAAGCCTGATACATTGTTCCAATCTGTTCAAAGGCATAGAGTGTACAGTGCTGCATATGGTACTGTGCACTATAAAAAACCATTGAGGTCATTAGAATAAGAGTAGGACATAGTCCCGGTTTCGGGCTTCCTTCTGTACCTATATTGCCTCATTGTGCAGGAAGCGACATAAAGCAATACCGTATTCATATTCAAAATCATATATACAAACGCTGGACAAACATTAGTTTACACGTGCAGCTGGGCTCCACCTTGGTAAATCTGTAAACTGGCGTTTGGCCAACGTTCCATCTAATTCTGTCACCCTTGGAGTCGTGTGCCATGCGAACTACTGGTGTGGAAAGACCAATGGGTCAGAGCCAGGATTAACATATTTGAAAAGCTAATCGATATTTTTGCGTTATTAATTATAGTCACAAGTCAAATTCTCTACACAAATAGCTAGCGAGTGGGTGTTATATCATCTAACCTCATAACTTTAAGTCAATGAGGTCTCTCGGCTTTTGCAATGTAATTTTGTTCTTATATTTTTATGTATCTTACTTGGGCACGAGTAAGAACCTGTATGTAACTGTTCGAATAAATGGGATGAGGCATACCATGATAACACTGTAAACTACAATGGCAACTTTTTGTCAATGTCAATTTTTTTTATAATGTTGTTGACTGTTTCACATGTCAACTTTGGCATATTGGTCATTAAGTTTCTTTGTTTTTTTTAAATATATCTTTTTAACAGTTTGGGTCACTGTATATGTGTGCACCAAGGAAAGCTCTCCGACGAAGCGGGACTCGAATCCGGTACCCCTGGGTTCTGAGTCAACCACGCTACCAATGAGCTATCCTGGGGCCACAAACGTCTACAAGAGAATGTATGCAATAATGTGTGATCTATTAAGCTTGAAGCCGTATATGAAAGTCGTGTTATTAGCGTAAAATATACATACTAGGCCTAATAATATGACCTTTCACAACAAAATAGGTCGTAACGCAAAATTAAAATATGCTATATGCTAAAATAGGCAGCATGTACATGCATAGACCCCAGTGAAATCATAAACACATCTTAAAAGAAAGTTACATTATGAAGCAGCAGATTAACGCAGACAGAAGAACAAGCTAAATGTAAATATATTCCAAATTGAATGTACTATC
This sequence comes from Flabesymbios commensalis, assembly GCA_964017125.1. Taxonomy (NCBI): domain Eukaryota; kingdom Metazoa; phylum Annelida; class Polychaeta; order Terebellida; family Flabelligeridae; genus Flabesymbios; species Flabesymbios commensalis. The sequence goes on from OZ024915.1 coordinate 13,003,126, forward strand.
AGACAAAAGAGTAAATAATACTTTGCTTAACCTGCTCATCACGATTCGTTGTGAATTACACTGGCAAAGTAGCATGGGCAAAGTGTAGAGTTACGAAAGAAGATGTCTCACACGAGAAGGAATTTTGTTGTAAATAATTGAAGGTCTCACGTAGCATATGCTTAACATGCATGGTTAAAAATGAAATGAATTGGGTTGTAGGCCACCTTTGTGCACATATGTTAGCTAAACTGGGTTGGAAGAACCTCCTGAGGATGGTGAGATGAATGAGATGACACTGTCCTCCAGACACAGGATTTGAATTCGAGCCCTGGCGGTCTGAGGCCGAGCACGCTAGCTCTCGGTCACGGAGGTTCTCCCGAAATATTGAATATTTACGAGTGAGCGGGGAAGAAACATTTTGTTTCTTTGCAACTTGCATGTCAGAGTGGGGATCGAACCCGCGATCTCCGACTTTCCAAGCAGGTAGCTTTAACAACTGCATCTGACCCCCCGCCCTTGTTGTAAATAAGTAAAGGTCAGATCATTTCACATAGAATATGCGTCACGTGGTAAATAACCACCTAAATATGCCTCTCTCTGTCTGTGATTCAATTGTTTGCTCAGTAACACAAGGAATTCATATAGATTCATTGGTTAACCCTTTCAGTGCGGGGATCGTCTTTATACGTCAGAATCTGACGTCTGTAGACGTCAGATTCTGACATATAAAGACGATCTTTATACGTCAGAATCTGACGTCTGTAGACGTCAGATTCTGACATATAAAGACGATCCCCGCACTGAAAAAAATATAATAGTTCTGTTGGTCGTAGACCTATAACATACGCAATAAAATGAAGCGGGAAGAGCTAGCTAAGACATTTATGATAATTTTAAATTGAAAAAAAACATTTTTCGCCATGGTTCATACAGAAATACTTCAGCGTTCTAAGGCTTAATTAAAAAATTACACTTGTGAAATGTCTATTTTTCATCAATATAATTATTTTTCTTTATTTGAACCTGAAAATGACGTCAGCTTTAATTTTTTGAAAAACAGTAACCATCAATTTCGCAGGACGAGGCTTAATATCCAGGGAGTATTTTATATAATAACGCAATCATAGCAGAATAGCAAAATGAATGGAGCGAAAGATGTAGACATATGTATTTTCCTAATTGTTGACACGGTTCACAGTCAACATTTCATTCACTAGCAGCCAAACTTCTGTGAGTGACACTGAAAGGATGCCAAAATCAACACTTTGAAGTCTAGAAATTAAATGATAAAATGATAATAAAAAAATATTTTTTACAGGCAAGCAGCTTCACCCACAGCAAAAGGGCCCCGGCCCTTCTCGTTCCATCAGTGATCAGGGGAATAGTTTATGTCTAGACAAAATACATTGTTTCCAGTGATCGAGTGTTCACTGGGAGGACGTTGTACAACATGGGATTAGCAACCCAATTTTAAATGATTCAAATATCAGTTTTGTTTTTGACAATATTTTAGTTTCAGAGATTGCCTCTCGTTTTGATAACAATTATACTAACAATTATGCGAAAAGTCGGAAAAATGTTTCAAAATAAAAAGTTCCCTATCGCTTCCATCCCAGTCAACACGATAGGCCTACACTGACCCAATATTGGGTAAAATAACTGAGACGGAAAAATAGACACATGTAAATGAAATGATTCGGGCTTTAGGCCACCTTTGTGCACATATAGGCTAAACTGGGCCAGGAGAACCTCCTGAGGATGGTGAGATGATTGAAATGACACTGTCCTCCAGACACAGGATTTGAAATTCGAGCCCTGGCGGTCTGAGGCCGAGCACGCTACCTCTCGGTCACGGAGGCTCCCCACAATACTGACTTTCACACGTGGATGGGGAAGAAACATTTTTTGTTTCTTTCAAACCGCCGAGACCGGGAACCGAACCCCGAACTCTAGCGTGAAAGGCAGCGGTGCTAACCACTACCCTAGGGCCCCCGCCCAATAGACACATGTAAGGACAAATGTAATTTCCTGCGTCAAAGTCTATAAAATTATTTAAATAATAATAACGCATTTTTTTCTGCTTGAAAAAAGGGGGGAGGGGCGTAGCCTGGTCGCCCCTCTCTGAATCTGTCCCTACAAAAAATGTAATTTTGGGCTGATTTGACCTGAAATGACCTTAAAATGACCTTGACGTGGCGTGGGATTTGTACCCCAATAAACGGACAAACCCAATCCATGTCAAACATTATACCCCTTGGACTACTATCTCTCATTTGAATCATGGCAGCAGGGCTTTAAATATGCCGTGCACAACAACACATATCAAACGAGCCGAGCTGTAACATAATTTAGTGCCACAGTTCTGTAACTTATTAAGCCACACCAAATCATGATCAAGTTTTCTTAGAGCAAATAAATCACGCTTGAGTAAACCGACCAATATGAGGCAGGTTGATTTGCCTTTTACAATCAAGCCAGCCTACAAACATTTATTTTATATGCCGGTCAATACAGAATAATAAAAATGAGTTATTACAGCAGGGAGAAACACATTTCATGCGCTAAATGTGTTTAAGTTTTTGTTTTTTATAATAAAGATTTATCATACATATACATAATTAAGGTGCCTCAGCTTGATTATATTTGGCTTGGTGAACTAAATAATATGATGACCGATCATAACTAACCCTGATTAATTCTCTACCACCGGATATTTTCAGCTACGCAAACGTACCTTATCAAGCTAAGCATGCTAAGATTGGTAGGATAATCATGCTGGTGTAGCTTGAATTGTGTTAGTTACCACGATGGACAAATTCTCGTTCTCGCGACTCGATCAAAAAAGCCATATTTCTTCACAAATTTTAGTTCATTTAAAATATAACCACATCGTGTTACAACAACTCAAATATTGCACAGACATAGTTACGTCGCCTCAATTCAATCAGATCACTTTAGGTGTGAAGATCTTGCTACTTATGAAAGTTTCTGTAATTACATAAAATGTGCTTTTGGTGGATTGACCTTTCATTCTTTGCTCTTCTGAGTCATGAGAGTGGAAATTTAACAAATTATAGAATTCAGCAGATTATTAATAAACTTATTGTTCTATCAGTGGCGTTAAGGAAGCTGCATTTGCCAATGATAGCCAATCGAACATGTATGAAGCATCAACAGTGTGTTGGTGTTATCATGGTTACAATCTTTGCCACGGATTATAAATCGTTGCCAAAGATTATAAATCTCGTGTGAACGGATTATAAATCGTGGCCACTGATTATAAATAGTGTCCACGGATTATAAATCGTGGCCACGGATTATAAATAGTGTCCACGGATTATAAATCGTTGCTACGGATTATAAATCGTGTGAACGGATTATAAATCGTGTCCACGGATTATAAATCGTTGCCACGGATTATAAATCGTGTCCACGGATTGTAAATCGTGGCCACGTATTATGAATCGTGTCCACAGATTATAAATCGTGTGAACGGATTATAAATCGTGTGAACGGATTAAAAATCGCTGCTACGGATTTTAAATCGTGTGAACGAATTATAAATCGCGTCCACGGATTGTAAATCGTGGCCACGGATTATAAATCGTGCCCACGGATTATTAATCGTGTGAACGGATTATAAATCGTGGCCACGGATTATAAATCGTGTCCACGGATTATAAATCGTGTGAACGGATTATAAATCGTGGCCACGGATTATAAATAGTGTCCACGGATTATAAATCGTGTCCACTGATTATAAATCGTGTCCACGGATTTTAAATCGTGGCCACGGATTCTAAATCGTGTCCACGGATTGTAAATCGTGTGAACGGATTATAAATCGTGTCCATGGGTTCTAAATCGTGTCCACGGATTATAAATCGTGTCCATGGGTTCTAAATCGTGGCCACGGATTATAAATCGTGTGAACGGATTATAAATCGTGTCCACGGGTTCTAAATCGTGTCCACGGATTATTAATCGTGTCCACGGATGATAAATCGGTGACACGGATTCTAAATCAGAATCTGACGTCTAAATTTGTCAGATTCTGGCGTCTAAAGTTGATCCCCGCGCAGAAAGGGTTAAACATGTGAATGGTCAAGATGTTCATATCGACCAATAGGATGCATAAGATTTGGGTTGAGCAAATAATGGCAAAAACTTACTGTGTAAACATTCTGAGGAAATAGCCCGTTATGAAAACACGTATGTGAAACATATTAGTAAAAAAACAATTCCCCGATAAACAGATAAGCGATATAACTATTATTACTTATGAACTTGTGGAATTATGTAGAAGTTAAGATGATTCTCGCCCGTCAGTGTTAACATTCCCAACACAAAACAATAATTTGTAATAATATATTGTCGAATTAAGGTTATTGTACAATGTTGTTACCACGTTCTTCTTATATTTAATAATATCTACCCGCGTTTGTAACACAGATCTTTCTAATGTCAAGATTGAAAATATTGTGCAATGAAATTATGAGATCTACTCTAAACACATTGCGTTATATTGCAAACATTATTAAATAAAGAAATGCAATAAATTCATTGAATAAATCACTGGGTCTTCTTTTTATATCCATTCGACGTGTACAGTCCATCACTGGTATCATCTAGGGTGACATCATTAGTGTATCTTTGGGGTGTCCGCGTACTCATTAAGCCTGTGTATCCCTTTGATACGCTAGACGTTGGTGATAAATAGATTCTGTAAAAGTAGTGAATAAATAAAACAAGGTATGAAGCATACATTGCCAAACATAAGTACATGCTCTCGTCAGATTGTTCACACTTCTCGCCCCTCAATCTGACTAGATATGCCAGAATATTCACAGCAAGTCCAACAGCCATCTGAGATATCTGTGTACACGTCAGCGTCATTGATATACACCTAGGTACGTGTACACGCATGGACTTCATGGCATAGTAAGTGTACATGAGGGAGTGTACACCAAGGTTCATGGAAATGAACCACCGTCCAGGAGCCATCCAGGTCACTGATGAGTACCAAACGTACACCATCACGGTGATGTGATGGTACCAGTGTACAAAATACAGAGGCTGCTTCCTGAGTATTATAAATACGGTGTCTCCAAGCTCCAACACTTTGGATAAAGTAAACAAATACACCCACAATAAATTAGGAGGCTCGTAGTAGGTAGCTAAATCACAGAATGTGGCTTTGAAACCACTGTGGTACCACACATGTCTAAGTTCCGGGGCCATCCTCAGGAACGCCAGTGTACTGAACAGGGCCAAGAACACGTTCCAGAAGCAGAGTAATCCACGGAGCTCATACCTATTCCTGAACCTCATCCAACGTCTTCCCAGGTAAATAAATATCACGTACACCAACGATATCCACATTGAGACTGTCCAGTTTCTCACGAACCATTTGCGCTCTTCATTTCCCTCAAAATTCAGCTCAAATGAGAACGGAGAGGGTATGTCGTATTTGGGTATGTTAGGCGCTGCCATTGTTATTTATGGTCACGGTTTAGCACATTGACCTAATGCCAGTCGTTTCTATATTGCGTATTCTTTCCAAATGAGTGGTTTCGCAGCATAGTAGTAATTATAGTCCCCGTACACACAATAGATATGCATCTGTAGTAATTTCCGACTCGGTCATGCAAGTGAAAACAATTCCGTGCGACATTTGTATTGCGTAGGCCTATTATAATAGAATATCAAAAAATATTTATACCCGCATTCATTCAGCTCTTGAATAATATGTAACGTTATAAATAGGCCACATAAATTATATATGATCTCACCACCCTAAATAAGCTGAAATTCAGAGAGATATAAGTCATTGATGAAATGTTTGGTTGGTTGAGTGATTGTCATATGGGCCCAAATAAAAAGAAAATATAGTGAATTTAAGTATGGATGCTACTATTATGTGTGGCACTGTAATAAAGTGTGGCATATTTCAACAACAATTTTCGAAATACAAGGTCACCATGACGACATTGTGTGACGAAATGAGGCGGGAATAGCCACTTCATTTAACTGTTTTATTCAATGCGACTTTCATGGAAATCAGGCTGATTTTCATGATATCAATAATTATTCAAAAGGCTCCGAGGGCAACAGTTTTCGATGTATTTGCCTAATTCAAAAATTGTATTGCTCAGAACACCTTCAAGCTTCATACCAGGCCGAAATAAAATAAACGAAGAAAATTATATCTCTACATATATGGTCTCACCACCCTAAATGAGCTGAAATTCAGAGAGGTTATGATGGAATCATCACACAAAATATTTTCAATGCGGCTGTTCCAACCTCTAGTGAAACAAAATAAAATGCAAAGAAGTTATAATTTTGTAAATATTTATTAAGCACACGTTATCTTCATTGTCAAGGATATCAGATATAACTGTTTCATGATAACCTCGCATGGATACAATGGGTTAAAATGATGTATTTCTGTTCTGTGAAAGAGAGTACGGATTTTAGTCCAATTTGAACAGTAGTGACTTTTTTCCACGCTAAGGGGCGTAGCACAAAATCTGTCTGGTAAGCATACCCATAGCGGGCCTGTTTTTGAACAAGGACATCTCAAGCTTTATCCTGATATGTCACACTAAATATCTAAGGGTGAAAAATGGTGAAATCGGCCTGTGGAATTGATAATAGAACTGGCATTCGTGGTGGTGAGACCATATATCCAAGAGAAAACACACCAACGCGACAAAAGACGTGAAATTTGTCTGACTGAATACATACCAGCCTCCGTTACCGAGAGGTAGCGTGCTCGGCCTCACACCACCAGGGCTTGAATTCGAATCCTGTGTCTGGAGGGCAGTGTGTAACGAGTCTTGTACGTGACACAGTATCCTGGTCACGAGGGCGGGGGCCCTAGGGTAGTGGTTAGCACCGCTGCCTTTCACGCCAGAGCCCGGGGTTCGGTTCCCGGTCTCGGCGGTTTGAAAGAAACAAAATTGTTTCTTCCCCATCCACGTGTGAAAGTTAGTATTGTGGGGAGCCTCCGTGACCGAGAGGTAGCGTGCTCGGCCTCAGACCGCCAGGGCTCGAATTTCGAATCCTGTGTCTGGAGGACAGTGTCATCTCAATCATCTCACCATCCTCAGGAGGTTCTCCTGGCCCAGTTTAGCCTATATGTGCACAAAGGTGGCCTAAAGCCCGATTCATTTCATTTTTATCCTGGTCACGCGCACCAATGTAACGACGCTTATACGTGACCAATGTGACGAGGTTTGTAAAACGTCACCAATTCTGTGAAACGCAGTGACGTCACTCGGTGAAAACAAGGTTATATAACATCCCCTCCCCCATACTTCATTCGGTGAAACGCAGTGACGTCACTCGGTGAAAACAAGGTTATATAACATCCCCTCCCCCATACTTCATTCTGTGAAACGCAGTGACGTCACTCGGTGAAAACAAGGTTATATAACATCCCCTCCCCCATACTTCATTCTGTGAAACCAGTGACGTCTCTCGGAGAAAACAAGGTTATATAAGAACCCTCCCCCGTACTTCATTGTATTAGCCAGCTCGGTGAAAACAAAGGAGGTCGAGGTCATTGAGTTTCACAGAATGTAAAGATGTTGTCACGGCGTTGACACACACACGCACTCACTATCGTAGCGTGTCAGAAAGCTATCGGTAGCACGACAAACACAACACTTATGGATACAATACCAAGTCTCAACATCTATATAATATGTATTCAATCTTAAACAAAAACTAAATTATGTGGTACCCTTTCTCGTTGTGTAATTAGTACTGGTAATCTGTTACTATTTTGGAATGGTTAGTTATGTATCTCCAACACATTCAGACTAACAGACGGTAGGGGATAATAACCCTATGGAAAACCCGTTATGGCGTCCTGTTTTTTACTTAATAGGCTTTCTGTACACAAATATATACAATAATCGTATAAATATGCAATTGTAAATACAATTAGGTAAAATGAAGCAATTTGGAACATATAGCCTTAAGAAGAGGAGCCCTATGAATTGGGTGCAAGGATTTACATGGGTTGGGCTTGCCCTTGGTTGGGGTGCAATCCCAAGGTCACGTCCAGGTCATTTGAGATCAAATCAGTCGAAAATTTCATTGTTGTTGTGGCAGACTCGGGGGGGGGGGGGGAGGGCACCCGGCTCTGTCTCCTTTTACCTGCATAATTTTGCAAAAAAAGCTTTATTATTATTAACATAATTTTCTTTTCATTGTATAGGGGCCTATGCCTACACGCCAGGCTGTGGGGAATGTCCGTGACCGAAAGGTAGCGTGCTCGACCTCAGACAGCCAAGATTTGAATTTCGAATCCTGTGTCTGGAGGGCAGTGTCATCTCACTCATCTCACCATCCTCAGGAGGTTCTCCTGACCCAATTTAGCCTGTATGTGCACAAACGATTTATTTCATTTTTACACGTCAGGCTGCAATAGTATAGGCCAAGAGAGTATCTGAAATTTAAAAAAAGCAGTATGATTGCATGCCATCAGATCCCCTATGTCACCCCGGTTAAAAAAAATAGATACGCCTCTGTGACGCTGGCTCAATATTTACCCGACATTGGGGAATAATCTCGTGCTTGTTGGGTTTCCTTTCTTGACGATTACAGATGCCCAAACGAACCAGATTAATTTATCCAAAGTTTATTTAAAAACATTATGCAATACACGTCGAAGTGTGTAGAAAAGAAAGATACGATTGTATAATTTTGCCATAATTTTAAAATTGTTTTTTTTTATCTTTGTTTTGGTAAGCTGCTAAAGGAGACATACGGTGGTGAAATTTGCATGTGCAGTATTACGCTTGATTGACAATATAAATGCTATAGTTGGTGCTAGCATGGCCAACTGCATACAATGGACTTTTATTGCATTTTAAATGACAAAATATTACCACATATATCATGTATATTAGCATTCGAACCATGTGTATATATTTCAACAGTTTATACTCTCGGTATTTCTTAGGTTAATATCGTAAATAAATGTAATTAGTATAATTATTGAAGCTATACAAAACAACAAGAAAATATCTGTGTTTACCTCTTTCAGCCCGGGGACAGTTTTTATACGTCAAATTCTGACGTATAAAGACGGTCCCCGCACTGAAAGAATTAAAATATTTCTAATGGCCGTAGACCCATAATATACATGATATAGGTATTCAAATGAATCAGAAAGAGCTAACTAAGAAATTTATGATGATTTTAAATTGAAAAAACCCTTTGACCTCCATGGCTTGTACAAAATAATTCAGCGTTGTAAAAGGTTGTAAAAATGGTGAATCTAGAAGCAAACGATACGTTCATTATGTTTTATTTTAGATAAACAACCCTTTACACGATAGGATACATTAAACCATGTTGTTTCAATGTTGGGCAAGCGTCGCAAACGGTAGGTCGACATTAAAACAAATTGGTTTAATGAATCGTTTTAGCCGGGCTTATCTACAGTTCTGCTTTATCTACGATAACACTTTACATCACTTTATAATCAAGTGGGTTGATTATTCAGGGCATTTTGAACAGCCTTACGATATACATGTTCCATTTGTTTATCTTCGTTATATAAACTGGTTGTCCTACATACATCTAGTAGTTTATATATATGTTCATCTGTGTCTGTTTTACACATTGCCTGTTTGATTGTATCTTTCCAGAAGTCCCCATTATCTTCACAGCCTTTGTCTTCTATTTCTCTGACATTAGGACATCCCTGTACAATGTACGTAGTGATGACGCCAAATAGGAAAACCCGTGTTAGTTTATTTATATCCTCTACGTTAGACATTGAACAGAGGAGATACCGTAAGCACCACGCTGACGTCACGACGTGGAGAAATAAAAAGTCATTAACCGTATCAGCGAACGTGTACATCTTAATGGAGCTGTCAATAATCCACTTACATAGGTCGCGTACACCTGTGTAATCTCCCTGCTGGATACGCTGGTACGCTGGGGGCATGCGTATCCTGTCCACGTGACGCATGACGTCACCAGGGCATTGCGTTAACAAAATGGCGGCTCGCCGGAGTAACTTGTTTTTGAATTTCTCGGCTATGTCGCTTGTGGGATCACTGGCTGTGTGGTATAAGTTGTTGATTAGTTTAGAATTCTCTCTGACAGATAACAGCACCTGTATTATATCCAGGTCTCCTTGGGAGTCCAGGGGTGCCGTCAGCTGATCCTCTGGAATGGCTAGATCCACGTGAAAATAATGAATTGTGGCGAATCCCTCAACAAAAACCCTGGCATTTTTAGTCATAAATCCGTAGCCAAGATGGATGATGCCGTGAAATGCTGCAGACAGCATCCCTGAGGCCAGCCTGGGTAACTCCCCCCTTAGAGCCGCCTCCATATCACCCTTATAAACATGATCCAGCTGATCCTGGTAGTAGCCACAGAGAGGGTAGAACCCCTTCCTCTGACCTTTATTGACTTCTAAGTCCTCCTGAGAAAGGTCACCTTGATCCTTGTCACCTTGAGGGACGTCCAGCCTCATCTCATACCACTTGACAAACCGTGTCAGCCTCTCCTTGTCTGCACCCAAATTAAACAGAGCTATTAATCCATGTGACATGTGATTGAAAAAGCCCTTACTTCCGTAGATTATGTTGTATTTTTTGGTGCTGTATTCGTCCAAAAAGGCACGGAACTGTTCTAAATACATGATTCTAATGCACAGTTCTACTGTATTATGGAGATCCCAAGTGATAAATTATGTCTATCGCTATGTCTATGTCATATGTCTATGGTTTATGTGGCCTGGTGATGGATCGTACACATCAGCTCGTATAATGAGGTATGTAATGTAGTGAGATGATAAACCACAATGTACGTAATATCAAGACATCTACACGAGACGTAGACCAAATGCTGGGTTAATGTTAAGCCAACGTCGAAGAACGTGGCCCAAACATGAAGCCGGAATTTGTTGAAGGGTTCTTGCTTGTTGTGGTAGTATCTGGACTTTGTCGTGTTATCGTTTAACATTTTAACTCCCTGAGCACTGATAACGATTAATCTAATCATTGTTGTGTTTCTCTGATTTCATTTGCACATATGCAACGTTTTTTTCAGAGCAGAAAAATGTCTTACATGCATTTTTATTGCGATTAATTTTACGAATCCGTCTAACTTGAAAGTTATATATCGCGGTAGCGAAGCACAACTTTATGTGACAGATAATTTAGGTTGAATAGCTCAGGGCTTTAGGGGCTGAGAACCATTGTCAAATGTATTTACTGTGTATATTATTTTAACATTTGAAGTTATAAAACAATATAAATACAATTATATTTTCACCCACCTGAAGTTGTGTCTCGCTATCGCGACCCACAATTTAAAGTGGCTGATAAATCCTCATATTTGTTCAATTTGAGACCGGACATTTTCAAATCTTGATCTTTAAACGCTCATTCCATTCCTAATACCAGTAATTTAACCTGCTAAAAAAACAGATTATATGAAAAGATTCATCAAATTAATCTCGCGATTTTATTTGATATCATGTATATATAATACGTTTTTATAAATAGAGAAAAATAGTATATTTCATCAAATTAAATGTGTACATTTCGACATTTTATTGAATATATTGCGTATATAATTGTATACAACAAATCTTTATGATATTGAGATAAAGCGGACGCGTGTCATGCGCTAGATTAAAAAAAATCCCCACCTGAAGTTGTATCTCGCTACCCAGACCAACAATGGCGGGGGTCCTGGTGCAGCTCTGGCTTTCAAGTTTCAAAGAAACAAAATTATTCTTCCCTGCGCACTCGTAAAGATTCAATATTGTGGGGAGCCTACGTGACTGAGAGGTAGCGAGCTCAGTCTCCTGGCCCAGTTTAGCCTATATGTGCACAAGGGTGGCCTAAAACCCCATTCATTTCATTGCATTTACCCCGACCCACAACTTCACGTGGATGAACATGACTCATATTCCATTCCCAATATCAGTGCTATTGTTAGTTCCTTTATATGGTACTTGGGAAACTAAGATATATTAAATATGGGATCCTTTATTTTACAAGGAGAAGTCTGGATAAGAATACAGTTTCAAGTTCCTTTGTTGATGATTCATATTTCACAAGATTCAGTCTCATGTATAGTTTGTATACATGATAATTATAGTCTTAGTGAGAACGTGGTAGTTTTATTTAATAAATACTATTGTAACAGTTATATGTCTCAATCTCTGTGAGTAGCCGTTTCTGACAGCGGCCGGATTGACAAATGAAATGAAATGAATCGGGCTTTAGGCCACCTTTGTGCACATATAGGCTAAACTGGGCCAGGATAACCTCCTGAGGATGGTGAGATGAATGAGATGACACTGTCCTCCAGACACAGGATTCGAAATTCAAGCCCTGGCGGTCTGAGGCCGAGCACGCTACCTCTCGGTCACGGAGGCTCATCACAATACTGACTTTCACACGTGGATGGGGAAGAAACATTTTTTGTTTCTTTCAAACCGCCGATACCGGGAACCGAACCCCGGCGTGAAAGGCAGCGTTGCTGACCACTACCCTGGGCCTGGGCCCCCGCTCGCGGCCGGGTTGACGGCCCGCACGACACTGACTCACTCAGGCCGCACCACTTGCCTTTTTCTGTCCGCGTCCCATACCAGGCAAATCGCCCGAGGGCCGCGTGCCCACATTCCAGTGACTCGCGGATCTTGCCTCCCTGTCATTGTCAGCGCGGCGTTGGTACAATGCTAAAACTCAAGCCAAGCTCTGATTGATTGGCTGAATGTTAGCATAGCACACTCTACTTAATATTCTACGATTTCGTAATTTAACAATATAACCTTCTAATAAAACAGATTAAAAACGACTACAGTCGTGCTTAACTGAATGAAATAATTTTCGCCCACTCAAGTAAGTAAGTAAGTAAAATATCTTTTTTACGTCATTTTTCGGCCAGTATGGCCATTTAAATGACAATTCAGACTAAAATAATAATATGATATCTTGAACAGTAATGGTGATAAAGTAAAAAGTCCAAACTGATAATAGTATGTCTGCACTAAGGCATTGAGATAAAAACGATTGATGATAGCATGATAGTGCCTATATGGCACCTATATGTAGCGAGCTGTGTAGATACATTCTAAGAACCTGACACAGCGCCAGCGCCGATACACAATATAAATTAACACAAAAAACATGACAAAAATAATTGTAATTGAAAGTCACAAAACAGTGTCTTTGTCAAAACAAATATATAATGAGAGAAAGAAATCATGCTTAATATATTTTATATAAATATATATAATATAATATACATATATAATATAAATACTTAAGACAGTCCCGTATACTAATAGAACGTTAGACACACATCCACATACCGATTCAGATAATACTGAGCATCACAAACCAATGACTATGCTCTGTATTTACCGCGAAACCGATTTTATATAGATTAAAGTATTGGGTGTGCTTTGCCTTCTATGAAGTTGCCCAGGGGGAGGGGGGGGGGGACCACGCGGAGGTGACACCCATCCCCCCTCGCCCACTTGAAGCTGCTGCCGCGACCCACAATTTCATTCGGTTGAAAATTACCCATATTAATTGTTTAATTTGAGAACAAACATTTGCAAATCTTGATGTTTAAACACACATTTTCTTCCCAAATAGCGGCCAATAAAACGGATTAACCCTTTCAAGCCTGAATTTACCATTGTCATCTTCACCCACTACAAGCCGCGAATTGCTGCCGCATTTCTCGACTTGTAGTGGATGAAGATGACTTGATGTGGTTTAAAAATTAAAGAAAATTACCATGTATTGGTAACACAGTTTCATGAAAAATTTCTTTCTAAAACCCTTTGTTATAGGAAAATTAAGTATGTTTTCAGGGATGTAAAATGATGCTTTAATGCATCGTGAGGACTTGATAGGTTAAAATGACTATAGTGACGCTTAGGGGTGTAAGGGTTAAGATGGTTAACAATAATAATGCAGAGGCTGATAATAACCCTTTCCGTGTCAGGTAAATCATGTAATATGTCACCGACACAAAATATCGCGGATTATATACAATTGTACCGCTTTAAAACAGATTAACCTGTTTCATTTATTTTAAATTTTCATTTTTTTAACAACTAGGATATCGAAAGACATTTACCATTTTTTTTATTCAATTCATTCACCAAACATAACAAAATCTAACTTTGATCTATTAAAAACTGTTGAGTACCATTTTATTTAGATTATTTTACTGAATAATTTTTTATTTATTTTACAGATATAAATACGTTTTACCCAGTTTGAGTTATACTTTGCAATGGTACGTCACATCTTCGAGTGGATATTGAATTTTTTATAACAATTCAAATGTTCGAGTTTTAATAATGAAAATCGTCTTAATGCACGACTAATCAATAGCAGACCTATATGGTTGCGGCCAGTTGTGTTCACTCCTTATCCATAACATAGGTCAAATTGTAAAAAATTGACAAATTCAAGACATATTTACTCTCTATGTTTTGTATAAAAATATTTCAGTGTCGTAAGGGTTAAACATTGAGTGCCACTTTACTTGATATAATTCATTAAATTGAAACTGATATTGCTGACGCGATTGCCAGTTTGAAAAAAATGACTATTATTTAAAAAAAAGGTAAACATGTTTTAATTGAAATTAGATGTTGCATTGCAAATCTGACTTTGCATAATTTTATAACTTTCAGTCACTAATTTCGCAGCGGCGTCTTCCGTATTGATATTGTCAGCTAGAGATAAATCTGTTATCTGAGCTACTCACTAGTTAATAGTTTGATAACAGCTGCCTATTGTCTAGGTGCGGAATCAGC
>OZ024915.1:13018140-13047400 GCA_964017125.1 Flabesymbios commensalis
ATCTACTTTACATATTCCCTTTTGTGTTTTTCAATATGAAACTTCGTAATGTACTTGGGTACAAGTACAAGTACATTTTTGAAGCTCAAGTACAAAGTACAAGCAAGTACTCGAAAAAATGTACTTAAGTAGGCCTACAGGCAAGTACAAGTACCGATGTACTTGGGCCCAACCCTGACGTATGACGGTATAATCAGTTAATCCGACATCGCACAGTGCTATAGTTTGAACGACAATAGATGGCTGTTATGTTAGCCGATTTAACATTTGAACGACAATTTATGGCATACACTTTTTATTTTATTTATTGAAACATATTTATAATACAGGGTAGGTACATTGTTAGCAGTCAGGCTATTCTTCAATTGTGCCCTGTAGTTTATTTTTTTCACGTCAATTATATACATCATATGAAGAAACAATCGTAGGAGAAAATACAAACGTTGTTTTGTGCGTAAGTAAAATACAGCACTTGTCCAGCAAATAAAGTGTGAGCCTGAGGGCTCACACTTTATTTGCTGGACAAGTGATGATGTTCATCACACAGCAGCTGGTCTAAAGGCACACTGTTTGCATATCATCAGCATTGCTATCTTAGATTAAGTTACCAATCATGTGTGAACAAAAACGTGTGACTTATATTTGATTTTAAATATATAGGTATTATATTCTCCGAACGTCCAGGTATTGTTTTCGCAATTTAATTCACCATAAAGTGAATTGGATTAAGATTAAAAACGAAATAAATATTATATTATTGGGAATTATTGAAAAAATTGTTTAAACATCACGTTTGATCCCAATTTGAACAAATATGAATAATTTAACCCACTTGAAGTTGTGGGTCGCGTAGCGAGACATATACCAATTGTATGCGAAAATCAGCACTCTCACAAGTACTATGATATACTGCACTGACCTACCTCAGCGTTCTAATCCGTATCCAAAAAGTGGCCTCTTAAAAGTTCGAAATTTTGCTCAAAATATATTTTATATATGTGTGAAACAGTTGCCGCGCTTATGCTTTTTAAGCTACGGCATAAATGAGTTGTGAGATATAACGATTTGGTACGTTATGGGTTTCCGTCCTCACAAGTACCTGAATACGTTCTTAGCATATATGGTTGTTCTACATAATGCAGCTGGAACGTCTGTGACGCTGGTCCACTATTGAAACGACATTGGGCCAACATCTTGCGTTTGATAGGAGAGTAGTATGGTGTATGGCACCTAGTACATTCTTATGTCATGTAGGCCTATCCACGCGACTACGATTAATATAATTAACGCTGAAATTACGTATGTTGATGTTGACCGCGATATGTCACGCGATTTAGACGCGTTTTTTAAAACACACAGAACGCGATACGGACGCGTTCTTAGACCGATATAAAGCCAAAAAAGACTTGAAAACACATTATGCCACCCTCATGTCTGCATACATATGCGTGTACGTTGATCATATTTTACATAGAAAATAAATACAGAAAAATAATGTTTCAGACATATTATAATCTAGCCTTCAGAGAGTTAATGAATGATGCATGAGGGGGGCCTACTCTAGATCCCAAGAGGGTTAATAGATAAAGCATATATTACTCTAGTTACAATAAGCTAGATAGGCCTAATATAAAATATATAAAATATGATCATCTACCTCCCAGAGGGTTAATGAATACTATGTGTGGTACTCTAGTCTAGCCCAATGATGGTGAATAGACTACATGAAACATATGATAGGCCTACTCTAGATCTAGCCATGAGAAGGTTAATGCATGAGACATATGACAGTATAGACCTCATTTAGGCTGAATAAATGAGACCTGATATTCTAGGCTCCAGAGGATGCATACATGATCATGAAATTCTGGTTTCCAGAAGGTTGATATATGAGACATATGATCGTCCAGCCTCCAGAGGTTCAGTGCATGATACATGTGGTACTCGCGTCTCATAGAGGGTTAATAAATGAAGCATGTGGTGCTCTAGGCCACAGATGGTTAAGAAGGAAACATAATATAATCTAGCCATCAGAAGGTTGATATATCAAACATATGATGGGCGTCAGATTGACGTCTAAAATCGATCCTCGCACTGAAAGGGTTACAATGTAAGCCACCCCCGTAACTTTTTGTGATTTAGTGGTGTTGTCCCAGATCAATTTTAAAGCATATTAATACTTTTTCATAAGCCCTTGAATGCCTGTATTTTTGGTGTCATTTATTCAGATTACTTTAAAAGTCGGAGAAAAAGAGAAACGATAAAATATACGTTGTTTTACCAGAAAACCTCACATACACACCTCGATCCATCCTACCATCCTCAAATTGTATACATGATTGGCTTGTCCTGATTAAAATAGGGAGGTCAGACTATTTTTTACAGTTAAAAAAAAATTGAATTTCGAAGAAATTTAGAAAAGAATAACATTTTTACGGATTGTAAGGACCGTCACGGTATTGGGAAATACCTTATTGCCCACGTCATACTCACGGGATTTCCACGCAAGTCTCACGCGACACGCGATAAAATCACTCTTGATTTGATTTTGTCGCGTGACGCGTGAGCATCGCGCGAGAGACGCGCGACTTACGCTTGACGCACGCGTCCTGTGTGTTATGACACGCTAATTTACTATAAAATTGATTTTTTTTAATCGCGTGAAAATATCACTCGCGTGACGCTCGCGTGACGCACGCGTTCTGTCTGTGGGGCCCTTTAGATGTTATTGAGACGATAAGGACGTCTAAAATGTCATAAGTTCATCTAGAGCGCCTCTGGCGGCAGCACGGTAAACCATCTCCATGTCTTTGTACTCCTTCGAATCACTCATGGATTTACACACATCGATTAGTTTATAAATATGCTCGTCTAGTTCATCTTGACCCAGAGCCTCCTTGATAATGTCATTCCAGAAACTGTCGCCTTTTGTGTTTCTGTTCTCAGCATATTGAGGATGCAGATCTGGACATCCCTGTACTAGATATGTGGATATAACACCACACAGAAACACCCTGGTCAACTTGTTTATGTCCTCCACCTTAGTCATAGCTGATAACAGGTACTTGAGACACCATGAAGACGTAACTCCGTGAATGAAGAAAAAATCGTTCATTTTCTCAGAGAAGGAATACATCTGAACGGCACAGTTGATGATCCAATCACTAAGAGCCTCCAGACTTCCTAAGTCGCCATCTTGTACTTTCTGATAACTTGCTGGCAGACAGATTCTATCTACGTATCGCATTATATCATCCGGACGTCTTTGCGTAAGAATCATCATTCCTCTGCCAAATGGATTTGGAAATTTCTTTGCCATCGGACCTTGAAGATTTTCTGAAGCTCCCCGCAGATAATTAGATAGTTCTTTATCTTCTTTGACTGTTTTGAGGACATCTAATATGTCCACATTACCTGGGATGCCGAGTGGTTCCGCCAGTTTCTCCTCAGATGCGTGTATCTTGGTGTGAGAGTAATGGAGAGTGGCGAGTCCTTCTGCAAATATTCTGTGATGTTTTGTGATGAAACCATAACCAAGATGAATGATACCATGAAAAGCTGCACACAGCATTCCATCAGCTAGACCTGGTAACTCTCCCCGTATAGTGGCTGCCATGTCACCTCCATATGTCATCTCCAACTTGCCCAAATAATGCTCAAGAAGATGATAGAAAGACTTCTTCTCACCTTTAATCTCATCTAAATCACCAAATGGAGGTGCGTTCCACTGTTCGGTATGGTCTGCAGACTTCTCTAGTCTTTCACTGTACCATTGTACAAACCTCTCAAGTCGCACCTCATCTGCTCCAAGATGATACAGTGCTGTCAGTCCATGTGACATGTGGTTGAAGAAACCCCGATCACCGTATGATATGTGGTGCACCTTGGTGGTGTGACTGTCAAGCAAACCATCAAATTCATCACGTTCCATCTTGTCCTCAATCACTAGTTTTTACAACCGAGATTCAGTCACTTAGTTTATACTATCCCATTCTAAACACCTACCTGTGGACTTTGTTAATCATAGTTCTATATTGATAGCACTCATATAACATGTATAACTTGACATAACTGTATATCTCACCCTCTTCTATTCCCAGCAAACACGATACATTGACCCAATGCTGTCTTGATGTTGGGCCAGTGTCGTAGACGGTGGCCCAACATCAAGCCAGCATTGGTTGATCTCCTCGCATTTGCTGTGTTATAATCACTCTTACTGACATGTACTTGACTGTCACTCTTATAAATAATTACAGCAGTGTGTGGTCAACATGGACGATGGTATGTGCACTTGTGATCGAGATTCAGTATTGTGGGGAGTCTCCAAGACCGAGAAGTAGCGTATCGGCCTCAGACCGCCAGGGCTTGAATTTCAAATCGTGTGTCTGGAGGGCAGTGACATCTCATTCATCTCACCATGGGGGTTCTTCTGGCCTAGTTTAGCTTATGTGTGCACAAATGTGGCATAACCCCCCATTCATTCATTCATGCATGCATGTATGCTTTCATTCATTCATTCATTCATTCATTCATTCATTCATTCATTCATTCATTCATTCATTCATTCATTCATTCATTCATTCATTCATTTATTCATTCATTCATTCATTCTTTCATTCATTCACTCATTCATTCATTCATTTATTCATTCATTCATTCATTCATTCATTCATTCATTCATTCATTCATTCATTCATTTGTGATCTCAGATAGGCCTTCCTATTTGATTCGTTTTAAAATGAAAATAAAATATGCAACATCTGCTATCTAAGTGTTTCGCTATTTTGGATCTTAAAATAAGGATTTTAGGCCTGACTGTGGATTGAACCTCACACACTGGCGGGTGGGTCGGTGTGCGGGTGGGTCGGTGTAGAGTGGGTGGGTGATTGAGTGATTGAGTGATTGATTGATTGAGTGAGTGAGTGAGTGAGTGAGTGAGTTTGTGAGTGAGTGAGTGAGTGAGTGAGTGAGTGAGTGAGTGAGTGAGTGAGTGAGTGAGTGAGTGAGTGAGTGAGTGAGTGAGTGAGTGGGTGAGTGAGTGAGTGAGTGAGTGAGTGAGTGAGTGAGTGAGTGAGTGAGTGAGTGAGTGAGTGAGTGAGTGAGTGAGAAATAGGCCTACAGAAAATAATATGGTAAACATTTTTTCCCAAGGGGTTTCTTTTTGCTTACAAATCATGCGATATCGTGAAATTAGAAGGTTTAGAATGCTATCCTAGAAAACACGATTGATTGAAATAATGTTTTTTTAATGTTGGTACACCGTCTACAACGTGTACAACATTGGAACAACATTAGATCAATGTCTGAATGCTGTGTTCATTGACTTCTTATCTTGCTGTTCTGAATGGGTGTTCAGTTCAGAGGTTGTGTAGATCACTGGTCGAGTGTGTGCGACGATGATAACATGATATCGATGGGTTAAAACAGTAGTGTGCTAAGTGACATTTTTGGCCTTTAGAATAATAACCAGTTAAGTCACCTATAACATGTACAAAGTTTGAATTTATTCAAAAAATTCGAATTAAAACAACAGATCAAGTCGACTTAGCACATTGTTATCCTCATGAAGAGGAGAACATATCAGCATAATATATGTCCAACACAGGACCAATTCGACTTGACACATTGTTATTCAGGTGTTATATGCTTATGGGCTTTGTTTCTGGGACAAAAACGGTACACGTGCACTTAGCGCATTGTTATTCTGAGACTTGTGGAGACAACACAGGCCTGGACTTAGTTCATTGTTGATCTAGAAAAAATCTCTGCATATTCTGTGTTCCTATAGTAACAATGAGCTAAGTCAATTTGGTGTCTTGTTGATCCAAATTTTGCTTCTGTAAATCGTTTTGGAAGGTAAAAATTACGCTGATAACTTCACTTGATCTACTTTCAAATTCCAATCGCTGTGTATTTCATCAGTATAAGTCCAAGTCTTAATGCTGATAAGTGGATTTAGCAGACTGTAGTTCTAAGCAAAAAGATAAACACAATTTCGCTGTCAAGTCGACTTGACCCACTATTGTTTTAGACCATCGATATAATCTGATACTCATGTGAGAATCTCTACTGAGTTTAACCCTTAAAGTGCGGGGATCGACTTATCTTATAGCACCGTATAAACTTTAGATACATAAGTATGCAATAACGTCTGGTTGAAATAACTAAATAATTATAAACTCCCGTGAATTTGCTCTTGGTCTGAACAACAACGACGAGCTACGAAAACAGCTTCACATATTTCTGACGGAATAGTAGACAATAATTGTTGTGAACTATCACTATTAGCTGAGGTTACGGTGTGACAGTAACGTGCCGGGGATGACTGGCCAGCATGTTTTCCTTGAACCACTTTAGTTATTTTGCCTTACTTTGAACACATATAACTATTTTCTACTCAATTGAAGTTGTGTCTCGCTACAGCGACTCGAATTGGGTAGAAAAATCATTTCTATTTTTATATCTGTGCTCCTTGTGGGTTAGGACCAAGACTGAGACGCAGATTAAACTCTGATCCGAGATAAAGCTCTGCGTCATCGGATGTCACCGACCAATATGATCAAACATCCTGTTCAAGCCTTTGACCCACTGATGTATTAATACTCAGGTCCGACGTGGAAGACGTTGGGCCAACATTAAGTCGACATTTGTTGAAGGGTGACCTGCAATGACAAACTTTGCAGCAATTTTAATTACACTATATTTGGTAGATTGAATTTATTGAAAACGTCTATTTATCTTGATAAGAATTAAAAAAAAGAGAGAATTATATCTAGTCTATACTGATAGTAAGATACAACAGTACTGTAATGAGTAGTAATAAGATCGGGTGAGAGGTTATCATTCACGTGATCATTACGTCACCTGGTTACATTGTTATTCTCTTTCTGCAGACGTTAGCGACGCAGAACAAAGGGGTCGGTGTAGGATACGGCATTGATCAGTTGATTAAGTGCATATTCTAATATGTGACGTTAAAATGTTCATTTTGGGATTCGGTTCACAAATATTGAAAGGTTGGTTATATCATTATTTACTCATAATCAAAATATTTTTCTACCTTCGTTTTAGATCCTATGCATATAAAGCATATTTTGCAGTCAGCAGTCATGTTCATCAACTGCCATATAGCCTAGGCCTAGACATATTTGTGAGCTTAAAATAGCAACTATAAATGAATAGTCTGTGACATGAATGATTTATATAATTTCATTTACAGTCACCCTCCCCAAGTATGCATGTCCATGGGCAAACACACATTTGTGACCCGCCACGCGAGAAGGTACCTCTCCGCGGGTTTCTTACAATTATTTATCACGTCATTAAAATTTAAATGTGATGATTACATAACTAATTTTAAAATCTCATAAAACAAAAAGTGATGAGTATTTTTCAAAAATTCTTTCAGTTATCCAAACAGAAAGGACACGGCTATCATATCAACTATAAAAATCAATTTTGAAAATTTTGACTTAAAGCCCCTTTTAGCGTGGCGGGTCACATTTGGTTATACTGTAGCTATGGTCTAATTTTGCTTATTTAGCAAAAGGGCCAGCGGAACTAAGTATTTATGAAAAATATATTACCAAAGCTCATTTGCATAAATTGTTCTCGTCTTCGGTGAATGTATATTCGCTCACCAGATGTCGTCATGATATTTCTTGGACGATATCAAATTTTGGATCAGTTATCAACTTCAGCTACCTGGGAATTTATTCATTTCTATCTGTTTTGCATCTTCTTCATCTTTAAACTGTCACATTTTTAACCATAGTTAGTTACTAACACAAATAAATATTTTTGATTTTTCGAGCTAGTAAATTTTATGTATCAAGACAGGCTTACAATGTAATGTCCCGAGCGATAATAGATAATTCTAACTAAAGAGGTGCAAGGGAAATATGCTGCCTAGTCATCCCCGTTACTGTCACATCGTAACCTCAGCTGATAGTGATAGCGTGACACCAATTATTGTCAGCATTTTAATCTCAAATAAGGTATTCTATGCAGTGCCTTATTGCATGACAATAATATGTTACTTAGCGGTTCAATGTTGATGCTTATTTTGCTAAAAAAAAAATCATTGTCTTTTCACTGGCAAAATGCATATAACGGTAACGGGATAACATAATTAGTTACTGTGTGAAAGTAGAGAGACACTCTTCATTAATCTATGTTGTGTAGACTATTTATAATACTATTTCTCACGTGGAGATAATATGATGAAAATAGAATACCACTGGTGTAACGGTGTGACATTCTATAAATTTACTTGCACAAAATGAACACTTTTATTTAGTTTTAATTAATATATCAGATCAAATAAGACATGTCAACTCCATTACTGTGTAGTCGTATCAACTCCACATTTTAATGAGAAAAAGTGATATTGACTTTTTTTTAAAAACCTTTTGTATTGATAACATTTCCTTTTCACAATTCACAAAACGAGTAGTTTAGGATCATGGCTCGCATTTAACTTTTGTAATGGAGTTGACTAGTGTGTTCTAATAAGAGCATATCGTCGAGAAATTCAAATGATCCTACACCATAAATAACAGTCAATGAGGTCCAATTTTTATATATTATTATGTAGGCCTATCTAAATTAATTTTCAATTCATGAAAAATCTGAATATAGATGAAAAAATCTATTCATTACTTGTAAGTCCCAAAATGTGCTTCAATTCGGGAATGATGAATCAACATTATGCTGGCATAACCCTTTAAACCCTCACGACGCATCAAAGCATCATTTTGCGTCTCTGAAGAATAATTTAATTTCCTAAAACCCAGTGTTTTTTTTAACGGTAATTTTCATTGAACTGTTTTAATTATTCAACGATATATTTTTTATTTGCCATCAACTTCATGTCTTCTTCATCCACTACACGCCGAGAATTGCGACAGCAATTCGCGGCCTGTAGCGGATGAAGATGACCATAGGAAATTCAGGACTGACAGGGTTGAGCATAAACACCTATAGATAGTTGTGTTTGTTTCAGAATGGCAGAAGGTGGATCACCCACGAGAGGCACAGAGAGCGAAGGATATAACGTGGACAGTGGGTTTTCCAGCTCATTGCTTCATGACAACATAGATGAATTGGGTAAAGAACGATATCTTTACTCGTCTTCAGTGCATTATCGCAAATTATATTTCTTGAAAATGTTTAATTCTGAACTGCATTCATAAAAATCAGGTTTAGTTAACAAGCAGAACAAACAGAGAAAAAATATATATAAACAGCGTCATTTGTCAAATATTTTAGTGGTAATAATGCATGTTTTTCTAAATTATTGTTCTCTTTAAGGTGACAGGCAAGTAGCATTTAAGCGTGGAATAAATGATCGCAATGTAAGCTATGGTGAATCTAATGATGAAGAAGAACCGCCATTCAAACGTACGTGTCAGGCGCAGCCACGACAATATGAAACACCTATACAGCGTAAAGGTGAGGAAAACAAATATCCTTGAAAATAATACATTTTAACACTACAGTCGTGTTTTATCTGTTTTATTAGCAGGTTAAATAACTGGTATTGCGAATGTAGTGGATGCTTATACAACAAGATTTGCAAATGATCTGTCTCAAATAGACAAATATGAGTAATGGTCACTGACTTGAAGTTGTGGGTCGCGGTAGCGAGATACAACTTTAAATTTGGGAAAATTTAATTTTTCAACGCTGCGCTTTATGGTGACACCTATAATGGTTTAGTGTATGGCTGAAAACGCATCTATTGGTCTAACGCTTATGATTTTAGTCATATTTTAAAATAATTATGTTCGTAATACCATTTTGCTTCAGGTGATGACAAAGAAGATGAAATGGGCAATAATGCATCAGATATAAAAATTAGCCAGATGGGTGAATGTCAGAATATCAGTAGCAGGCAGCAAGCACCATCAGATGTACATATTAGTGAGACTAGTGAAAGTCAAGATGTCGAAGATGTCAGAAGCAAAACAACAAACCAAACCCATCTGATAAGTGAATATCAGAATGTCCATAGTAGAGTGCCAGCACTGGTTTCTCATGGCAGACTGCCTTCCAGAAACCCACGGATTCGCCCATCGTCTGATGCCCACCTTCTCTATGACACATATAATGCGGGTGCTGATGACCACATGATGGTGGTCAGACTACTGGAGGAAGAATTGGGCAAATCAGAATATAAATACACAGATTGTATCACAGACTGTTTGCCAGGGAGAGACACCATGCAACAGCAGGTCGACATGATGACTCAAGCAGATTTTGTCATATGTTTTATATCGACCACCCCAGAAACAGGGAGTGTTTCACCTACATTCATTCAGCGAATAGAACAATCACTTGTGATCAAAAAGCAACACCAAGCAACCATAAACAGAGTTATTCCTTTATTCTGTGATATCAATGAGACACAAGTGGCTGAGATATGTAGATCAGAATTACCAGAGCTGCTTATTGTGGATCATATACTCGTCAAGAAAGGAGACTCCTCATGGGTACAGAAAGTGATGGCAGCTTTGGCAGCAACACCAACAGGTAATAACAACTTTAATAATAATAATAATAATAATAATAATAATAATAGTAATAATAATAATAATAATAATAATAATGATAATGATGATGATGATGATGATGATGATGATGATGATGATGATGATGATGATGATGATGATGATGATGATGATGATGATGATGATGATGATGATGATGATGGTAAATGAAGCTAGTAAGGAGAGAAATTACTAGCTTTTCCAGCATCTTCCTGGTTGCCTATTATGGTTGGCCTACAATGTACAACATTGCTCCATAATTCAAACAACACTCGCCGTCTGCTACCAGCATGATATCTGAATTACTTCATTGCCAGTAAACATGAGAGATGGTGTGCTAAAGTTGGTTCACCGTCTAGGACATCGACACAACCTTGAACCAATGTCTCATGTTTACGGATCACTTCAGGCATACTACTGATATGCATTCACCAATGTTGATTTATTGCTGGTTCAGCGTATATGCCGTATAATAACGATAATAATCCTCAATTTAGTGGATTGGTCCTTGAGACACACCTCTGGTAAAATGTGCATGCATATCTATGTGATCCAGATCATAAATCTGGATCATGATCTGGATCATAATCCGGATCATTCCTAAAATCTAGTAGATTTCCCCTCTTCCTGGACACAGCTTCGGTAAAAAAACTCGTCCGTTTATTACTTGTTGAGAAATCAGACGGACAGAGGGACAGACAGAAAGACCAACCAACAAAACCAAACACTAAACGGGACAATATGACAATCACGTTTATTCATGGTCTGAAGTAGAGACGGAGGTAAGAATAATGATAATGATACAGGTGAGATAAACAAAAAAAAATAATGAGAAGTTTCCTGTTGGAATATATTTTCTTAAAAGATAAACAGTAATTTATTTTGTAAAAGAAATCATACATCCGAAAAATGTGTAGACAAAACAACGGTCACAGATTGCTGCATGTTATTAATAGTTGCAGATCAAGATAAGTTATTAGACACTAATGTTAGTCTGTTTTATTACAGAGACAGGCCTGGTAAAGGTTTATCTCCGGGATTTGCCGGATAAATGCTGCCCTTTATTTAGATTAGAAGAATCTCTATTTGTGCCACGAGAGCTTATAGATCTCTATCTGCAGCCAAAATTTACCCTTCAAGAATATGAGAAAGGTAAAGAATTGTCATCCTCTCCTTTATCAGGTTTTACTTCTATCGTGGAAATCACTCAACAAGCTGCACCAGGTATGAGGATTATCGTCAGTGGTTCAGCTGGTGTGGGGAAATCCGCTTTTTCATCACACGTTACCAGACGGTGGTGTCACTGTCAAACACTCAACAAATACAAACTGCTATATTTGTTATTACCCAGGTATATACATAGGCATACTGAGCCAATAGAAAGAATCATTTGCACTGATCTGAATCTCCATGACACATCGGCAGAAGCGGAGATGGGAAGAGCAATTAAGCAGAGTGCTGAGAATATGGCGTTCATCATAGATGGATATGATGAAGTGATAGGGAGAGATCAACGTGTATCAAGCCTCAATGACGTCATATCAGGTTCCGTCGCTAAGGAGTCCAAGGTGGTGATCACAACGAGGCCCCACTGTGTAGATAAACTGGCCAAACTGTGCCAGGGCAGCTATGTACTGGTGACGTTGCAAGGCCTTACTTCAAACGCGTCTGAAGAGTATATAACGAAAATGTGTGCCACAGAAGGTAAGAGCAAAGACAGACAATTGGCAGCTCAGCAGATACTGGCACATATACCAGAAGAAGCAAGGCATGTCCCCTTACTACTAAACATGGCAGTCCTCATTTATAAATGGAACAGGCAATACCCTACGGAATCCACAGACTTCCCTCGGATAAGAACTGTGAGTGATGTTATTGGTCGTGTTATAGCTATGTTTCTTTCTCTACAAGAAGAAAAGGACGAAGGTTTAGATACAGTGCCCGTCTATCTTTCTCCCCTAGATACAAACTCACCAAAGGCTCAAATAATCAAGCAGTTTGCCAAAATGTGCTTTGACTCAATCAAGAGCAACAATTTTGAGTTTACATCTGAGATTCTAGATCGTTTTTCGTTCCGCGAAAACAAAATCCTTGGTCAACTTGGCTTTCTTGAGATCACAAATGACGATGAGGGAAATGTCGCTTCAGCTCGATGCATGCACAACCAGATAATGGAGTATTGTGCAGCAATGCATGTGGTTGAAGAACCGACTGCTTTGCAATACATCGTGAATACGTATTCTTCTGCCCAATACAAAATCATGTCAGAAAGACTTCAATTTTGGCAGGATACTCTGATATTTGCTGTTGGATTAAATCCTGATGTGCTATCTACTATTTCAAGGAGTAATTTCTCGCTCAGAGTGTCATGTCAGAAAATAAAAAACTTCGACCGCCATGCTCGTTATAAAAGTCTGGACCTAAGTTTTGAGGCTCGTCTTGTGCACGAGACACAATCCACCGAGGCCCGAGAAGAGTTTTGTAAAGCTCTGATGACTGCACCTCTGTGCAAAACAACGAGACCCGAAGTAATACACGTTGTTATTGTCCGCTAATCCTTTCTTATTTACAAATAAAACATTGTAATATTATTATGTGGCGAACATGGCAAATGACAAGATGCTAAACAAATTACTGAAACAAATTAAACTATTACATCATCACACAAGATAGTGTTCTTGTTAATTAAAAAAAAATATATATGTTTAAGTATTTAGTATATTAATTGATTTCGACATTTATTCAAGTTCTGTTGAATTTTAAATTTGTCTGCCGTTCATAAAATCAGTATATTTTATGTTCAGGCATGTTTTTCAACACTGTCCTCTGCCAATACTTTACAAGAATCCTTCGGCGCCAAGCGATACATACAGCTGTTGAAGAGGGTGTATGGTGGAGACATTAAGTTTGATGAGGACAATGATGAGATGGGTCAGTTGGAAGGGAAAAAGGGAAGGAGAATTGTTACTGGATCCATGCCTCTACTTACCTGTGTTTCTTTTCTATCTCTGATTAATACATCCCACCTTGTGGTCAGGAAAGCAAACCTGAAATTCTTTAATAACATAACCCAGGTATGTTCCATGACATGCATATATATATTTTTAAAACTCCCACGTCTTTAATGACCTGAAGTCATTATATATAATACATAATACTAAACAAGCTGAACTAAACAATTTTTTTTTAATCGATCCATTTAATTTTATATTTTTTGACGACCATCAACAGAGACACATGAACGTTAGAGTCCCCAACAAGAGAATGCTAAACAGATGCGTTGGGTATCCTCCAGATATACAAATTATGTCTTCAGGGTCTCACCACCCCAAATGCCAGTCCCATTGAAACACATGTATAATGCCAACATTCTAAGGGCCGATTTCACCACTTCCGTCCCTAGCTACACTCCAATGTGACACACCATAATAAGGCACAAGCTGTCCTCTTTGAAAAAACAGCTGTGAGAATGGTATGCTCACCAATTAGATTTTGAGCTAGGCGCCCATATGTGGTAAAAGGTCCAATTTGCCCAGATCTCCCTTAATATTCTTGCGCCCATTCCCAGAATAGACACAAATCCTTCTCACTTCCTGTGTCCATCCGAAAATCTCACATAATAGTTATACCTCATATCACAGATAGAGAAAACAGTGTGTGCTTACAATTTATCAACAGAATTACAACATTCCTGTATTTTTTTTTAATTCACCAGACACGAAAACAACCATTTAAAGCAGCAATTTGGGTGGGGACTCTCTAGTCAGAGGCCACCCCCCTTGGATTTCGGCTCATTTAGGGTGGTGAGACCTTAGCTTAAGGTCAGATGTCCTGAGCAGTCCAGAAAAAAATGGTGACACAACGAGTTCCGGTTGTATTTTAAACAAGTTTCTTGAAAATTTATAGTGTTCCATGTTTTTGACAGACTGTGACACATGGTGTGCGTCATCTTCAGCTGGATTATGACGTCACATATAGCCTAGAGCAGCTGATATCGCTCATCCGTGTAGTTGCACCATCTTCAGGGCTTGATAAGTTGACATTGGGTTGTGCACCGGAGGGACTTACTGACGCAGTGACAGACACTCAGAAAGTGACAACATTGATCTTTCGATGTGATAAATTATGCATGACTGAAATCACCAGCCTGCTGCTCAACCTGGAAGTGGAACATATAAATCTGGCTGTAAATAAGAAATTCAATGTTTACGGAGAGGTAAAAAGGATACATATGCAGTATATGTATGTATGCATTTAAAAACACGTCGTTATTGAGTATTTTAGCTACCCCAATAATAATTATCGGGTATTTTTACATAACCCAATAATTCCCATCTTTCAGTTAAGATTGAAAAAAAACTAAAAGCCGGAAAACGACCGAATCAGACATTTAATCTTGACGGCGAGGTAAAAAGGATATATGTATAAATACATTTGAAAACACCTTGGTATTGGGTGTTTTAGCTACCCTAATAATAATTATATGGTTTTTTACATACCCCAATAAAACAAAAACTAAAAGACGAAACACTACCATCTTGGGGTGCGCCTCCATCCATTCAATACACATAGATGTTGCTCAGGAGAACCCCCGCTTTCTCTCTGTAACCGCATGCCTTGTTTTGGCAAAAACTGCTCTTTTTGAGCAGTTTTGTAGATATAATAACTGTAGGCTTATAAACACGCTTGAGTGTCCTAAGTATATATGGCAAATATAAAAACCACTACTCCGCCACATATGAGTTTCTATTCACAGAAAAAAATCACTGGATTATTTTTTCCGCCTACGCGCTGCTGTGATAAGGTTCATGTTTATGTTTTTCTGACAGAATTTGCAAACGGGTTTAAAACACTGGCAAATATAAATTACTGAATGATATGCGAATTGTGCTGGCTTTATTCATTTATCTCTGAACAGAATAAATAACTCTTACCTGCAGCAAATTCTTAGATCAAATAAAATAGTAAAAAAAATGAGTCGAAGTGGACACATAAATAGTTCTGTGGTTATACAGATGGTTATTCAAAACTTGAAACTCGTGTGGATACGGCTGATAAATATGGTCAATCGCCATGCGTGTGGTGTCAGAGATATAATCTCTGAGGTCAGAATAAAGCAATCAGCAGCAAACGTGTATGATTATGCAGGGAGAGAACTTTCCACTGGTCCGCTAGTCCTATTACTAGTAGAGATCGCCATGGACCAGTAAACATTCCTGACCGTCATCTCCAGTGAACACCCCCCCCCCCCCCAGAGTTATATGATTCTCACTGTCAGAGTATCTCTAATAATGATTGAACCAGTTATATGGTTCACCTTTCAGAGAGTCATTTGCATAGTTTGCTTCAGATTCTCTCAGGCTTGAATGAATTCATTCAGACATATTGGACTAGTGCAAAATGGACACATGTTAGGCCTCTCTGTTGAAAAAAACAAAAGTTCACAGTCTCATTATTGCTATCTAGAATAGGAATAGGAATAGTAAAACACTTTGCGGACTAGTAAATTTTTGTCATTAGTAGTCCTGTGAGCTAGTTAAAAATTTCACGAAGTTATCTCCCTGACATCTATGTTATATTGTGAATAGGATGAAGAGTGGTTTGAGTGCGCGTCTATCCATCTTAATATGAGACGTGATGCTTTGCTGGGCTTGTTCATGGGGACTTCATCATTACCAGACACTGAAGAAGCACCCACAGTCGGCACCCCAGAATACGGCTATGGAAGAGCTTGGAAGGTGTCAGTGAATAATAGCAGTGTTTTTTATCTGAAAAAACTAACATCGATACTATACATGGACTCACTGACCATACAAGGCACTTTGAGAAATGATGATGCTCGAGACGGGTCACATGATGACGGCGATGAGGTCAGTTAACGCCATGCATGCTGCTTAGGTCGGCAATGGCATGTGCAGGCAACCTGTTTATATATAATGTTATAATATAACCCAAACAGATGTGTATGGAAAAACAGTTACATTTCTGACTGATTATGCCTCCATTATTCGGGTACAGCGAAAAGGCATTATGTAATGTTGTGGTCCCGGGCCTTTTAAAACAATCCCGTCGGAATCTGAAGGAATTTCAGCTTGTTTGCTATAGACATGGTTGATTACCTAAGCGTGCAATCCACTTGTCTTGGTTCTGGGTGCAGAAATCACGATCTCTGATCACTGACGGGATAACAGAAAAGCTCATTAAGCCTGTCGTAAATGTGGCGAATATTCGGCATTCGATCAGGGTGGGATCACTTATTATGCAAAACCTCCAATCCTCCGCCATGTGCAGGTTCTGGGCAGGATTAGCAATTCTGTGAAACGCAGTGACGTCACTCGGTAAAAACAAGCTTATATAACACCCCCTCCCCCATACTTCATTGTATCAGCCAGCTCGGTGAAAATAAAGGAGGTCAAGGTCATTGAGTTTCACAGAATAGAATTATCCAGGATTAAGCATACAGAATTTTATATACGAGTATATATATATATATATATATAAATAAATATATATATATATATATATAGTCTTGCGTTTTGTGTCACAGTGCGCATATTCTTATTTACCGACATGTTCACTTAATACTAGTTTATCATACTCATTCTCTGAGGTTATTTGTATTGATACTATTCACTATTATCTATGAATCTGGATCTATACAACCTCTTTGACATCTAAGTCAGACTAGCATGTAAACCATTCATTTGCGATTTTCTAAATTAAGTTCACATCAAAACGAATCTGGCCAGCAAACCACTTTCTAACAAATGATATTCCTCATATACACAAATCAGGTGAGTAATGTGATTGGGTCATGAATGATATCATTGAAGTCCATTCGAAATGGCTAGAGCGAATGATCGCACCACATTCGCTACTTTGACAATATTTTTTTACGAGTTGGCTATTGCACATGCAGCACAAAAATGCACAGCTGAAGAAAATCCCCTGAACTTGGAAAGTACTGTGAGGGTAGTGTGGTGTAGCCTCTCAACCGAAATAATTGTTGTATGCTATATATATGTTTTGTACCTTCTATATGCCTACGTTGTTGTGTTATAACAGTTTGGTAGGGATGTAGATGAGTTGAAGTTAGACTGCAGCCTAAGTATATCGTCACTGATCACCCTGTATAACTGGATTGGATCTGTGCAGAAGTTGTACCTGCAGCCAATGTGTGAAATAATTGACGACCCCAACCAACAGTCAACATTAACATTTACTGATGTGGTTAGTATGTATACATAGAAAGACCTTTTTATTCGGTTTTTCTTTTATTTATACTTAACTATTGTTTTTTCTTAAAACACCATAGTTCAGTCACATTTAAAAAGGACTTCTAATATAGAATATTTAGGTAATCCCACTCTCAGCACCCTTGGGGTTCACTCAGCGGCTCGGTGATGGCGCTAGTGCCAAAAACTGGTAATTTTCCGTCTATTAGTTAGTATATTTAAATAAGAGACGGGAATTGTTTGGATCATTGAAAAAGACCTGATAAGATAAGAAAGTGAAAACCCAAATAAAAAGGTAGATCCAAATATATATACATTTAAAACTACCTTATTAATCACTCAGGGTCCCTCTTCTGTTAATACTAAAATGTTTTGTATTTTTAAAACACCGTAATTTGGACACATTAAAAAAGGATTTTTAAGATAAAATCTTTAGTGTTGATGGTCATCCAAATGGAGAATAAAATTAAATGCTAAGAAAACGCAGCTCATAATGCTGAAAACTAAGAAAAATCTAGAACTACAACTTTTTGGCGAAGAACTCACTGCAGTACAGCAAGCGAAATTGCTAGGAGTTATTTTAGATCAGAAGCTTACTTTTAACGCTCATATAAATGAAAACGCCAAGAAAAGAAGGCAATGCCATGGTCTGCTCAAACTCCTGAGCGGCGCAAAGTGGGGCTGTAAACCCAAAACATCAATGAAACTATATACGTTCAGTACTAGAATATTGCGCTCCAGTAATTCTAGGAGCGTCCAAAACGAATATCAAGAAACTTCAAATAATTCAAAATAAGGCCATCAGAATAGCCTACAAATTGGACTCTCGCATACTGAAGAAATTCATGAAATTGCTAAGATCCCTCTGATCAAACAAAGATTCCAAGATTTGACATATAAATTTATTCATTCGCTCCACGAGTATGCAAATCTTTTTAAGCTACAAAATGAATTAAAAGCATCAAGAATAAAGAGAGGGCATAATACACATCTGGACAAATTAATATCTGAATATGCCGAAATTTATGCTCAAAA
This sequence comes from Flabesymbios commensalis, assembly GCA_964017125.1. Taxonomy (NCBI): domain Eukaryota; kingdom Metazoa; phylum Annelida; class Polychaeta; order Terebellida; family Flabelligeridae; genus Flabesymbios; species Flabesymbios commensalis. Next base: position 13,036,964 of record OZ024915.1, read on the forward strand.
TAGATACTGTTGTGTGAATGCGGTTAGAGCTGTGCAGGTGTCGGTCCAGTGCCAACAGCGTTGGGCCGACATTGATGCAATGCTGGGAGCGCTGACAGCAGGTGAGAGTGATAGAAACAGCGAAGTGCTGTCCCAGTTCGGCTACCGCGGTGCCAATGTCGGGCCAGCGCTAACAGCATTGATATGGCATTGGCGCAACGATGGCAGCACTGTTAGTACTTGAGATTGCTATAACAGCGATGCCGCGTTGACGGGCCAAAACTTACGGCGTTGGCCAGTCACGGTGACACGACAACAACAACAGACGTCACAGTCTGTTGTCACTCACCCACGTGTCGTCGCGGGGGGGGGGGAGGGGTGATAATCAACATAATTGTCTCCTCCAGCGAAGACTGCCATGGTGAGTGAATGGAAGGGTTTAAATCCCCTGGTGGCTCTGAAAAGAGACAATTCAGAACAAGCAAACTTTCTTAATTTCTCCAATTAAGATGAGACGCCTCTAGGAACTTTCTATTTTTTTCAAATTATCAACTTTAGACACTTTTAGACCATTCCACTCAAATTCAATGAAAACTACATAACTCTGACGTTTTTTCTCTGGGTATGCTGGAGTATGGCGACGGCACACAGACAGTCAGGCAAACAACACGAGGTAAATTGATAACATTAGATCCAAAATTTAATGAGCAACGAAGCATGATGGCTCTACTATCCACATGGCGCCAACAGGCACACGGGGTGACATTGTCGCACCGCAACACAAGTCCTAGTGTCTCAAGTGTTGATTTAATTGGACCATGTTTTGTAAACTCAACTCAAAATTCACATTCTAAAAATTAGCGACGCAGCATGTACTGTATTGTCCACTCATTGAGTGTAGAGTAAACAGGTCACATGTTGGACAGCCAAGCGCAGAGCGCAATTTTAAGTATGTTAAACATACTAAGTGAAATTAAATGTACACAAGAGATATAGGTTTAATAAAAGAAATGTCTCAAAGGTTCATTTAAAGAATCTGCCAAATTACAACTTTATCGGCCTTTTTTATTCAGATTTCAAGAGATAAGACACGAGATACAGGATAACTACTGGCTGATTCAACACCTCATGTTTAAACCACCGCGACCCTCTGTTCGCCGAGGGCGCATCAAAATTAATTAAATTCTAAAATGCTTCTGTTTCCAGGTTCCTTGCCTCCCTTGCCAACCAGACATTTTGCAATGAGTATTATATACTAATGAAGTATTTGGATAGGCTAAAAGCAGCTTTTATACAAGCTTTGAATGCCTTTATCCCACTCTCAGCACCCTTCGGGTGCTAGCGTTCACTCAATGTCAGGGACGGAAGTGTCACCACCAAATAATAGTCTTTTAGTTTCTGTTCAATCTTAACTAAAAGATGGGAGTTATTAACGAATGAAAGTCTGTGTAGACTTATGCGTCATTAAAAATGAGCAATACATTATATTATACAGATCATAATATGATAAAATAGAAAATGGTGTAAATATTTGTAAAAGTATAAAATGTTTTTTAATAGCTAAGAGAACTATACATAATAGTGGTGCTATACATGATAGATATATGTTTCCCGCACCAAAACCAAAGATAAAATAGCTAATAAGACTATAAATGGTAGGAAAAAAGACACACACATATATATAATGTATGTATGTATGTATGCATTTATATATATATATATATATGCATTGTAACAGATTGAGCAGGACGTGGATGTGGATCAGGATTTGGAACAGGATTTGGAACAGTATGTGGAACAGCTTAACGTGATTTGCAAGCTCAGTTACGCATCGTTTATCACCATATGTAAGATGGTGGGACATATAAATAAGATGCTCTTGTGTACCAATGATGCTGAATTGTTTGATGACAGACTAATATCAGCACCTGATACAAGCAATGTGGTTAGTTGGTTGTATGTGTTAAGTGTTGTTAATTGTCCGTATGCTCACTGAATTTGGGTTTGCATAATTAAAACAAATAAGAAATGATAATTTGAAGCTGATACAATTATTTGTAATAATCTCTGTAATTTAGTAGTAGCATTGGTTCCCCCAAATGTCTGAAAATTAAAGGTAATATTTTAATAGTTAGCTCAGCAAGTGTCATGGTATGGCATGTATATATATTTATGCAGAAATTAAAATCATATATCTGTATATGCCTAGTTTTGACAGCGCGAACCAAAATGAAATGCGTCATTCGTTTTCGCCTCATTGTCAGTTCTGCAGATACAGGCTGAAGTGATGAGGACCATGTTACGCAATTTTCTGTAAATTTTTCGTAAAATATGGAAAATATCAAAACAGTTTTTTTTAAGAAAACCAGTATGATTTGGCTATGTGCACAAAGTAATCTGTGATTACAAAATAAGCAAGCAGATAAAATTGTGTAGATTTTTTTCTGTTTGGATTAAAAGGTCTCTTGCTACTATTTTTACTAATTACTATCAGAATGATTTAATTGGCAATTTACTACTTGACGCCTTTATTAAATGCTAATCCAGAGCCAAATGTACAGAAGTGAATATTAAGGTTATTGTATTTTATTCATGGTTATGGTTTTTATAATTTATTTTATTTCGTTGGAATGGTCAAGAGAACTAGAACAAATATAAAATTATGAGTATTTTGTGCAAGTCATTATCCATGATTAACCCGTAGTTACAGCTGGTGATAAACGAAGGCCTCCCAGTACAAATTATGTATCCTACTGTTATTAGTGTTAGTGCTAATAATAATAATGCAACTCAGTAGCTGGTGCTGCGCTCGCATACTGGGCAATGTCCATTTCATTTAACATTCTCTGTGACAGATCGATATTGATGAGCTTTACTTGGATGGCAAGCTGAGTATCTCATCATTAATCACTGTGTGTAAGATGGCGGGACATCTAAAAAAGCTGTGCCTGTGTATTGACTGTGAATTAGTGCTTGGCAATCAAGAATCAATATCTGGCATCAGCAGCGTGGTAAGTCAACCATGTGTAGGTTCCAGACCCGGGTTCAATTCCGGGATGTATCTGTAAGAGTAAAGCTATTTATAATGGCAGTAGACATATAATATAGGTATTCAAATTCATCGGAAAGAGCTAACTGAGACATTTATGATGATTTAAATTTCAAACAACCATTGGGTGTCCATTGTTTATATAATTATATAGCCAAAAAATTAAAATGATATAAACAAAACATAACACAAATATATGGGGTCAAAGGTCACAAAAAATAATAATAATAAAATATAACTTTGATGTATTGTCATATTTCCATGATGCAAATAAATAGTATTGTCTGTTCTTGTTACACGATAGCTGATGTCTATTTTATTCTTTCTAATATACTGTATATTTAACATCTGGACATATATACTAATGGAGGTCCAAGCAAAATATGGTTTCACACTTATTGCTGACCTGCTACGACGTCCTGTTATTAACATACGTTTTGGTTCTAATTAAATCATAATGGGATAACATGTGATAACGCGACGCATGCACGTAGTCGTGTTTGTTATAGCTAAAGAACAAAGTTTACCGAGGACTTATTGGATAACTTTCATTTTTAATTGAAATCATATTTATGTGACAACCTACTCCCCTTACCTCTAAAGTAGAAACATATATAATTCAGATGTAAAAAACACTTAATAGGCAGTACTGTGGATTAACCCATATTCAGATAACTATTTTTTAACAGATTGGTCAGAATGTAGATGAATTGTGTATTGCCTGCAGCATGAGTTTCTCAACATTCATCACTCTGTGTGAAATGGTGGGCTCTGCAAAGGAACTGAGCCTGAAGCCATGGTGTACTTTGACAGATGACAACGAACAATCAAAATCAGCGCCTGGGGAGATCACAAAGGTTAGCTGTTTCCTACTACACTACAAAAGGCAATGTACATATAATAAAAAAAAAATGAGACATATCTTTTTCACTCTTGACATTTTCATTATTATGTTGTTTTTCTGAACTTAGTTATCCATATTATATTCTGAGTATGTTTGTTTCGTGTTTTTTTTCCATTTCACTAATACCAAATAAGCATTCGTTGAGGTGCGTTCTTTTCATTGTGGTAAGCTAGTTATAATAATGAATGTGATGGTAAGATATATCATCATTATCGTCATGACAATGTGTAATATAAAAGGCTGGTCACTAGTTATTTATCACCTAGGTTTGGTTCAATCGTTATGGTGTTTTCTTTGTCTTCATTATTAAACATGATTAAGTTCATATATATTCTAAATGGGTAAAATTACAGTTGGTTTGCATGAGGTGTCGTTGTTAATAACAAATCACTATAACCCTTGATCCTGAGCATCACAAGTCATGCGCATGCCTCGTGCACCATACAGTCGTGTCACCAGTGTCTCTCTCTACTTCAGACACCGGTTATCATTCCCCGATCAGCTAATAATAACCACCATGCAGGGGTCAGAGATTTCACAGCCACTCTGTGTACTGCCGAGTCCAGATGTTTGGAAAACCTCCACTTCTTTGAGAACGATGGCCTCGTAGAGTGCAGAATAACATGATTATTGTTATTACCATTGACTCTTCTGAAAATGAGATAAAAATATCTAGGCTGAATATACACAGATATATACCATATATAGTAAAAAATTAGCTCATACTTTTAAAAACTCCATTGAATTAATTATAAATAAATATAAAATTGAAAGTGGAACACTCATGGATACCCTTTGGTTTGTATGGTGAGCACTGCGTGCACAGATTCCCATGTGTTGGCAGCGGGTGGGAAGGTGTGCATCTAAACACAACTGAACAATCAAGATCTACCTCATGGCTTGTGCGATTAATGAAACGCTGGCTGCTGGTCGGCAGACGGTGACGTAAGAGACGACAGAGACCCCTGGTGTTGAATATTTGCAAATGCCACAAAAATTTCAGTGGGTGGCTTGTGACACTCACTGATAACCCAGTGAACGTGCACCAGTAAATGTATTATAAATGTTAAGCTGTGATTTGATATCTTCGGACACTCTGGTTTGACCTTTCAGTGAGTCTGTGACGGTAGGCCTAAAATTTACTGATGTCGTGATTTACTGAATCAAAAGAAAATTCCCCCTCAGGAATTTATTCAAGCAATCAAAAAACTTCTATAGTGCCTATATCCTCATCTGAACGAGCTCAGAGGCGCACAAATCCTTAGCATGATTATGTGTCATAATGGAAGCCAAATCAGTTTTGTCAACAGGGAGCCGGGCTAATTAGGAGCTAGGGTGGGAAAACTAGATAAAATATGTGAGATTTAAGCCATTTCTTCACTCAACATCAGTCACTCAGAGACAGACAGATGATCTACCGGAAGCTATTGAGGTCACGTTTTCTAAATGATGTCAATCAGTGAATGGTATACAAGCCCTTCTCCCCAGGCGGGAAATCCTAGCAGAAACGAAAACCATATTTGAAAAATGTGGCTGACATACAGCTTGTAAACCACAATACACACAGTATCGGTTGTTTTGATAACATTTTTATCACATACGAGCATGTCTGTTCTAATTGCAATGTCTACTGACAAAACACCTGTCATGCTGAAGAGAATGACCAACAAATCAACCAGTGTCTTGATAGATAAGACATTGTATAAGGTGTATGCTGTACTGTCTGTACGTTCCAGTGTACAAGCACGCCAAATATTGCAAGCTATCGCCACGCTATCTGGGTAACTCCAGTCACATAGGGATGTTCCATCTTTGGACACGTCACTACTCCTTTCAACCAATCACTGTAGGGCCTACGTGTGAGCCAAAAGTAGGTTAGGTTGGGAGTACCCCTCACCATTTGCCGTTGATAATAATATTATGATGACGACGTCATTTGACCTCTGAATCACCTATTATCCATCAATATTAGTTTCCCGCTGGGGAGATACTGGGGGCTCAGTGAATTAATTTCTGTAATGTTAAATTGTTCGGACATTACGTATGGGCACATGCAGGGCGTTCCAAAAGACTGCGCCGGATATCGCTCTTGACCCAGTCTTCGTTTTATACGGGGAACAAAAAATATATTTGAAGGAGTGATAAAGAGTTGAAACACATCACTATCAATGGTATTACAAGAAATGTAATAGTGATAGGCTGATTTCCATTAATAAAAAAACCAAATCGCATAGGATTTTCAGGTACGCATTCTCAGATGAAAATGAAAAGAACTCTTTAGATTTGCGAGAATTGACCCACTCGTTTAATCTGAAAGACCCTCATATGCAAGTGAGCTATATCTGAGCGAGAATGATATTGAAACGGGCCCAGGCCTCTAACTTAAATGCTTTTCACGCCAGAGTCCGGGGTTCGGTTCCCGGTCTCGGCGGTTTGAAAGAAGCAAAATTGTTTCTTCCCCATCCACGTGTGAAAGTTAGTATTGTGGGGAGCCTCCGTGACCGAGAGGTAGCGTGCTCGGCCTCAGACCGCCAGGGCTCGAATTTCTAATCCTGTGTCTGGAGGACAGTGTCATCTCAATCATCTCACCATCCTCAGGAGGTTCTCCTGGCCCAGTTTAGCCTATATGTGCACAAAGGTGGCCTAAAGCCCGATTCATTTCATTTCATTTTCTAACTTAAATGTTCATTGTGGCTAGTCCAGTACCGCATCTAAAAACGTGGTGTTGAATTGTTTCTAGTTTATGCAATGCATTAACTTGTTGAAGTCGATTTCTGAATCGTATGTAGAAAACATTATATCTCATTCTGATAAACTTTCTTCTCATTCTTATGTCAGATATAAATTCATGGCATAGTAACTTTTTGTAAACAAATCACAATGATGAACATAACCATTGTAGTATAGAAAGAAAATAAAAACATTTTGAAGGGACTAGTGGTGTGCGTCCAGTACTGCTGCGCTATCACCAGGCTGGTGTCGGTCAGCTGTGAGCATTATACTAGTTTCAGGCCCTAGGTTGAGAGGTTTTGGAGGGTTTCTGTTCTTTTAGCGAACATTTCCTCATTGTAGTTTTGGCCTATGCCTGTCTCATAACAAATTGTGTCTTGATGGTATTTCGACGATGCTGTCATCGAAACTGTATCTACTACCGGTACTATTAGTTGACGAGATAGGCTGGACATATTTGTTATACTTGACTGTTGTCTTTGTAAGAAGTTTGCGTCGTGTCACGTCACACAGGGCGGGGGCCCTAGGGTAGTGGTTAGCACCGCTGCCTTTCACGCCGGAGTTCGGGGTTCGGTTCCCGGTCTCAGCGGTTTGAAAGAAACAAAAAATGTTTCTTCCACATCCACGTGTGAAAGTCAGTATTGTGGGGAGCCTCCGTGACCGAGAGGTAGCGTGCTCGGCCTCAGACCGACAGGGCTCGAATTTCGAATCCTGTGTCTGGAGGACAGTGTCATCTCACCATCCTCAGGAGGTTCTCCTGGCCCAGTTTAGCCTATATGTGCACAAAGGTGGCCTAAAGCCCGATTTATTTCATTTTGTCACGTCACACAACACCTTGTACCAATCAATGATATAGAGAATGGAATAAAAGTTGTTGTGCTCAGGTCTCCTGACTTGCATCACTTCTGCCCCTAAACAGTTAATACACATCGTTCATGATTTTATATTGGAACGTAGAATATTATTTACTGGATTGTTAGGGGTGACCTTCCCCACATGCCCTCTGGGGGTTTGTCAATTAATTTCCGTCACTTTCTGCACAAGCATGGCAATATCGTGACAGAAGGAAGTCAGAAATCAGGATTATGCCCTACTCTTATCGAGCGACCTGAAGGGTTCTATATAATGCACAGTACCATAGCTAGCATTGTACACTCATGGTTTTAGTCATGGTTTTAGTTTATTAAAACGAAACACTAAATGTCATATTTAATGTTGAAGCTTGATAATTTATCTAGACACTAATCAACTTAGTTTGCATGTAATTGTTGGAATGGCAAATGTGTGTTTTACCTCTTCAATGCTGATGACTTACGCGATCCATTTTGAGGTGGTCCCCTTAGTGGATTCTACCAGTGCTTGTCCTCTTATAGTAGTGGGTCAATCCAACACTGCCATAGTCTAATTGGTGGCTCCTGTCAGCACTAGTCCCTTTATTGAATTCAATACACACTGGTCCTCCTAGTGGATGTGACCGGAGCTGGTCCCATTAGTGAATCCAGTTGCCGCTTATGAAGCTAGTGGATCCAACCACAGCTGCTCCCATTAGTGAACGCAGCCGCAGCTGGTACACTCAGTGGGTGCCACCGCAGCTGTTCCCCTTAGTGGATGCAGCTGTTTCCTATTAGAATGGTAATAATGTTTTATTATTATGTGGATTATCCGCTTAGTGAGTCCTGTCACCATTTGTACTGAAAAGGGCTATCATTGTCCCGAGTCTGTTTCCAGAATCGCTGGTGGGTCCGCTTTCTGAATATGAGTTATTAGGAGTTAACCGCCGGTGTCGCATATATTCGGGTTTTCATTTTTTTATTAGCACATTAAGTACCACCTTTTAAACATGTGACAAAGGTAAAATGTGATATCAATCAGCAATATTTTTAAACAGTTGACATCCATTTTGCCAAATCTGAATAATTTTCACTCACTTGAAGATGTGGATCGCGTCAGCGAGACACAACTTCAAGTGGGTGAAAATTCAGATTGAATAATTTGGCGGTTAAAGGGTTAAAGCTGGAAAGTGTACCACGAGGAATGACACGTTTTGTAACCAAACTTGACGGCCGCAGTTACCAGGACGGGTGTATTGAACTGAATTTATTACCTCTATGTTTTAGACGTGAAATTTCGGATCTTGTTTTTTTCTTTAAGTGTTTACATGATAAAATAAAAAAATTCTGATTGCAAATATTACTCAATTTATTGACAATACATCGCGTAGATCTGGTGACTGCGGCTTGCTTTTAAAACCTTTGCTGACACGAACTGAGACATTTAACAAATATTTTTTTCATAGAATTGTAAGTGAATAGAATCATCTTCCAATACAGATCCGGGATTCTACTTTTGTTAATGTGTTTAATCACCAGCTAATGCTTTAATATAAATTAAAATTACAACTGTCATTTAATGTTAACGGTATGTGTTCTTGGACGTCTACTTGCAGATGTCAGCCGTGTGTGTGCGATAGAATGAAAAATATGTTTCTGTGACATTATTTTGCAATTTTTGAATATTTATTCACATTTATTTAATATTAACCTTTTAGTTATTATTATTGGATATACTTATTTTTAATTTATATTTCATTCCGAACATTGTTTGCTCAGATTTTTTAGATTTTAACACTATATCTGTCGATTTTTTAAACACGTTAATAGCGTATTTAAAACAGCTTGTTTTTAACATTCATGGAAGTGGCCTCGTATAGGTGCTGGTCGCCATTTGCCTCTATATGTACATTTTATACACATGTACTTTTACTTATAGCAAGCTTAATACATATATAAATAAAGAACGATTGGCCAAAAGAGGCCCGTATTGTGGGATGGTCCGCTTTGTCAGGCGGTCTGATACCGTGTCTCCACTGTATCTACACCTGCATAATTATTACACTCTTCTGCAATATGATTTAAACAAAATTAAAACACACCAATACATTATTTTCTTTGACAGACCACTACATTCTAAGCCGGGAATGGAGAGTTATTGTTGATCAAGTACAGACCAATTATCATGATAGGCCTATGGTGCTATAATCAGTCAGGTGTGACCGAACTGTTGATTATGAAGGATCATCATTATGGTCGGATGTATTTTAAGTCAGAAATGTTTTAAGTCATAAATGTGTTTGCTCAGATTTTTGAAAAAGGCCTTAGCTGTGGAAAAGGTTTCGGCCTTTTCCACAGCTAAGAATGTAGGGCTCCCCGGGCTTTATCGTATACACAATTCAATGTCGTAAGGTTTAATGATGTCTAGTGATATCTGGTTAAGTTTACAACCATGTAACTATTAGATATCCACACGGAGTGCAGCTGATTCGCCTCAACTCCGAGACGTTACCTGGGGGATTAAACGGATGTACAATAAATGGGTTTGAAGTATCTTACATCCAAATGAATATAATCCCCTTGGATGTGGGAGGGTGTATCCTAAGGTGGCAGATACACCCTCACATATCCAAGAGGGGGATATATAAAGACAAGATGTGACTCAGGAAGCCAGATGTATAATAGCTTTAGTTGTTACAGGTGTGTCGTGTGGATAAGCTGTCTTTAATGAACAAGCTGCCGATGGGTCTCCTAAACACTCTCCTCAGGCTGATACGTGTGGACACGCTGTGGCTGGGTGAACAATCCAAAGACTCCAAAGAATCCAAAGAATCATATTATGACCCTGACAATGACAGTGATGATGGTATTGATTACGATGAGCAATCAGAAGAAAGCTGGAAGTCGTACGAGTCTGACTCGGAAGCAGAATCGTCGGTGGAAGA
>OZ024915.1:13047600-13257600 GCA_964017125.1 Flabesymbios commensalis
CTGCGAATCTATCGACATTGCCCGTGTTTATGGGCAACTGATAATGAGGCTGGCGGCCATCTTGATTGATCATTTTTAATAATTCTGTCTTATTTTCAGCTAAATGCCTTGAAACCTGGTATATATAGGTTTTCGGTGTCTGCGATTGGCATTGTCCCTCTTTATATGAGACCAAAACGAAGCTGTAGCGACCATGTCCAGTTAATTACCTTGGCACCTCGTATATAGATATGACCGATATGAGTATATATTAAACAAATATACGATTTGTGGTCTTCGAGTCTTGGCAGCAATAATGTGTGTGTCACATTTGTGGCCTTTTTGAGTCAATTTACATCAGACGATATACGTGCATATAAGTGGTGAAAAAAATCGCTTCATGTACATGATACCATTACGGCATATACGATTTGAATTACACAGCCAATCTGTATTTCAAGTGAAGGTGATTAAAGTAATAATCGCTCTATTTGTATGATTCCATTCTGCTATATAAACAGTATTCAAACCACTTAAAATATTTTTTTTATTGGTTTGACGACGAATATGTAAAGGATTGACACATCGCACGGGGCATAGGTTTGGTTAATGCCTCCAATGACGGTTTCCTGTCATTATCCAACCCGTCACAACAAAAAAATACAGGGAAAGCACAATGGACATATTTCTGTTTTGCAAACCCTGTAGTACGATTATTTTATAAACCGAGGACCATCCAACAATTATGCGGGCAACTATTCTACATTCATACACTAATATCGGATAAACCTTTGACACTTCGCAAATCCTTGCCATGTTTCAGCGCTCTGAACAGCCTCCGGCTGGATATATGCGTTATATAAGATTTTATTCATTCAGTCATTCATATACACACATTAAAATTGTGCAAACAATTACACATATTATGTGTTGCTTTCCATCTTTTCCATGACTTTCTGTAACAATATTTATTGTCTGCCCTTTCCACGAATGTCTAGATATTATATCCGGGTTGAGGATTAACATGCGAAGAACCGTATTTACAATATTGTATTTATGACAAGTTGTAAACCGTGTATAGGTTGGAACATCATAAGTATACTCATCATTTCACCAAAACTGTGAATGGGGGTGAATGAAAAATGGGCGTAAAAGTGAAGACAGATCATCAGCAATTAATTATTATATAAAACACAATCTCTTAATGTATATATATGCTTCAATACTAAGCCATCCTTACATAAAAGTGGCTGCGGGGGAATGTCTGTGTAGTGGAAGAGCTTGAAAAAAGCGACCTGCCCACCTCTGAGTTTTGGTAGCCATAGCTTGTAAAGTTTACTACCAGTGACTGGGTAATACCTTCAGTGGAACCACCTATACCTTTTATCATATAACATGATGTTTTCATTTGTTGTATTCTTTCTTGACAAATATTTTTTTCTGTTTTTTTTTTGTGTGCTACATATAGGTACCCCCACATGCGAATGGCCTTCTGTGTATTGAAGGACACTGTTGTTTATTGTAATATTATCTTTGTATATTTTCGCTTCATCACCAAATACTAAAACCCTGATTTTGTCCATGATAAACCATAGTTCCAATTATCACCATTTCGTATAGCTATATCTGCAAGATGTTGCCGGGCAGCTTTAAATATATATCATCAACAAAGGTAGAACATGTAAGTGAGAGGTTGTAATTTTAATAGCACATGCAACATTTGATATTCCTGTTAATAGGTCATTGTCATATAAACAATATAAAAACATAGGCAGCACAGCACCTTGGTGTACTTTTCGGTGTACTCTTTAGGGGGAAACAATTTGTTAATTTACCGCCAATATTGACAGCACATTTGAAATTGTTATAAATATGGTTGCTCACAAGTGTCTGCTCAAACTTAGATTTAGCAGCTTGTATAGTAAGTCTTCTATCCAGACACTGTGAAAGTTTTCCTCACATTCATAAAAAAAACTTATTTTGAGCTATACCTTCATGCAGAAAGAACGCTGTATTTGAACTGGAACAGTTCCTTTCATAGGTACCTTGCAAGTTAGACAGTCTATCTGTAAGCCAGTTTTCATTTCGTTTTGTAACTAATGGTGACATGCATCCACGACCCCCCTTCTTCCTGGCCAATTAGACCAACATCGGACAACTCAGTTAAGATGACCTGAGTGTGACCTTCCATCCTGCAGTCAGTAAAATGGTGACGTCATATAAATTATCCATGTTGTTCTCACCCCTCCCTCTGTCTACGGCTCCAGTGTACACTTGTTGTCAAGGTCAGACCCGTGGTCCGCCTTTCTGAGCTGACTGGGCAAGATGACTGTACGTGACTTAGGTCGTTTGTTTACCAAATACCAGCATTTCTATGTCTTCCTTCAGATGCATCCACTTTTTCAATATATCGATCCTCATATTGCAATTGGGTTTGTAGCTGTATCATTCTAAATTCTTTTTTATATCTTTATATTAACACCACGTTGGATCATTGACATTACATGGACATGAACCCATTCCCGCCACAAAATCTTTTTCACTTTACTGAATGTTTTGAGATTGTCAGACCAGTAGGGCTTAACCACAATACTATTTGTAGGCTTTTATGTGGAAGTTGGCGGCTCGCAGGGTAGACCATCTGTATCTGTATGTGTATGTTACGTGGCAGTACGCACTATTGTACTATCGCGTCACGGGGGGGGGGGGGGGTGTTGGGGTGGGCAAGTGCAGCACAGCTTATGAAGATTGCAGCAGTCTGGCTTCGAATGCTGCAGGTGAAGGTGCTAACTTCACTTCCACTTTCAAAATGTTCCAGTCCCTCACTGTTCTGTTGTAAAATGAGTTGGCGAGGGCTGATTTTTTAGCTGCCAAATGTTTGTATTTGTGGCCAGAATCGCGAACACTGTGGTCAGCCGTCTGTAGGATGTGAGTAAACAGGGCCACCGCACCATTCACCGCCTTATATAGCATGCACAGTCAACTCATCTAGCGTCCGAAGGCAAGAGAATCCCACTTTAGGATAATGATTAGATCTCTTGATGTTATGATGTGGGTATCTGCCCTTCTGTAGCGAGAATAACCCTTTACGAAACGGGCAGCACGATATTGGATCTTCTCCAGCTTATCAATGTCTAGTCTGGTATGTGGGTCCCATACGTTTGATGCATACTCAAGGCTAGGTCTTATGAGGGTTATATAGGTCAGCTCATTAAGTCTCTCCGGGCAGCCTTTGAGGTTCCTACTGATGAAACCCAAGTTACTACTAGCCTTTTGCCTTACTTTACCAATATGGGTCGAGAAAGACAAGTCCTCTGACAAACGCACCCCGGGATGAGGGCTGGTTTGACAGAGAATAAAACATGACCATTAGGCTGATAAAAATGTGGATCTTTCCCCTTAGCGGTGGATATGATGTAGCATTTCTTGGTATTGAAATGTAGACACCAGGTGTCTGACCAGCCCTCTAGGCTGGTCAAGTCCTGTTGAAGGGCTATAAAATCTTGCAAGCATGATATTTCACGATAGAGCATGCAATCGTCCGCAAAGAGGCGGCAATGAGATTTTACTTGCTGGGGTAAATCATTTATGAAAATGAGAAATCAAATATGTCCAAGAACTGACCCTTGCGGCACCCCATAGTCAACACTAATTTCAGGAGAACAAAATCCGTCTACGACCACTTCTGAGATCTCCCCATAAAAAAAACAGAAATTCAGTTATGTATGTCACCTTAAATCCCATAATGTCCAAGTTTAAACATCAACCGATGATGGGGAACCGTGTCGAATGCCTTGGAATAATCCCATATCTCTAAGTATTTATTTGGCTCGCACCAAATGATTTGGTGCCCATCAAATAATTAATTGGTGCGCACTAAATCATTTGGTGTGCACCAAATAATCAAAATAATTAATTGGTGCAGACTAAATAATTTGACGCATACTAAATAATTAATTGGTGCGCACCAAATCTTTTGGTGCCCACCAAATAAATATGTTCAGTCACAATTTTTTTTTTTTGAAATGTCCCTTGAAAAGCTCCGTACTCTCGCCAACAATTGAAAAGAAATGAATTGAGCTTTTTACACTATTTACAATATAATTTGTGCCTGCCGTTATCACTCCATCGATTTGAAGGCTTGCCTGAGATTGTTTTCTTATTGAATCGTATGTTTGTAATTTTGAAATGATTGAAAATAGAATTTTGTCTTAGCCGAGTAAATATTATATATTGATATATTATTTATAAGCGTAAATTTTTATTTCAACGTTATGTTCTTGAGAACATGGTGATGCTTTTTATTTTTCTATATAATTTGTCACAAAGAGTATCCCCTTACAACAACAAAAATATCAGTGATTTAACCTATAATTTTACATGACATTGTATATATATAATTTAGCCCCCATCATCGTCCCCGTATATAACGTTTATAAAGCAATAACTAAATATGAAGCTGTGAAAAGTGAACACGAGAATATTTGTCTTTTTCTGATCAAGATAATAACAATTGACGTTATTTGAGATGCTTCTAAATATTTATTTAAACATTACTTCAGAATTAATGGGTAACACATAAGAGGTGTTGTAAAAGGAATGGACGGGAACGTTGAAATATTTTACACTCAATATGGTTACTCTGAATGCTAATACAAATAAACGAAGGACAACATGACTGAGCAAGATTTGAAACAGTGTTAGTTGTTACAGGTGTGTCGTGTGGATCATCTGTCTTTGATGAACAAGCTGCCCATGGGTCTCCTGAGCACCCTCCTCAGGCTGATACGTGTGGACACGCTTTGGCTCGGTGAACAATCCGAAGAACAGTCGGATTCCGAAGACTACTTGACCAACCAAGGGGTATATGATGATGATGAATATCATGAAGACAGTAACGGGTCATGGCGTGATTGTCTAGCAGAGACGTACCAGTATGACAGCTTAGAGGACGAGTCTATCGAATCAGAGGAAGAGTCTGTGAAATCAGAAGAAGAGTCTGTCCTGTTGGAGGAAACATATTACACATCGGAATCGGATATATGGCTTGACTATTCAGAAGAAAAATATTTGAGGTCAACGGAAGAATCTGATCAGTCGGACGAAAGCTTAGGCAATTGGATGGACTGCTGTGAAGTGACATGTAAGGCAGATGACATGACAGATTTACCGGGGGTCAATTCACTGGTACGTTACTCCTTAAACATAATATCATTTCTCACACTCTGAGCTGCGGATTTCACTATGGTACGTATATCGGTATCAGACCGTATATCACTCTAGCTGTAAAATCAGCACAATGTTTGGTAGTTTAATGTCATGTGTGACATGATCGTGTGAGAAAATACAAACGTTGTTCATTTTTCGTGCGATATGAAAAAATACAGCACAATGGTTCAACGAATAAGATGTTCGCCTAAAGGTTCACACCATATTCATTGAACAAGTGCTGTATTTTCCCATATCGCACTCAAATAGACACTGTTTGCATATGATCGTACATGTCACAATTCAGATCGTTTCCTCCAAGATAAAGGGTCCTCTCTGTCCCTCATTTGAGATATAGGGTTCTCGTTGTCACATATTTAAGTGAGATGCACTTAGTTTCAAGCCAAAGAGATGCACATCCTACACCCGTTTTTCTAAATCCATCTCATTTGAGATAAAGGGTTTTCGCTGCCAATCATTTGAGATAAAGGGTTTTCGCTGCCAATCATTTGAGATAAAAAGTTCTCGCTGCCAATCATTTGAGATAAAGGGTTTTCGCTGCCAATCATTTGAGATAAAGGGTTCTCGCTGCCAATCATTTGAGATAAAGGGTTTTCGCTGCCAATCATTTGAGATAAATAGTTCTCGCTGCCAATCATTTGAGACAAAGGGTTCTCGCTGCCACTCATTTGAGATAAAGGGTTTTCGCTGCCAATCATTTGAGATAAAGGGTTCTCGCTGCCAATCATTTGAGATAAAGGGTTCTCGCTGCCAATCATTTGAGATAAAGGGTTTTCGCTGCCAATCATTTGAGATAAAGGGTTCTCGCTGCCAATCATTTGAGATAAAGGGTTTTCGCTGCCAATCATTTGAGATAAAGGGTTCTCGCTGCCAATCATTTGAGATAAAGGGTTCTCGCTGCCAATCATTTGAGATAAAGGGTTTTCGCTGCTAATCATTTGAGATAAAGGGTTTTCGCTGCTAATCATTTGAGATAAAGGGTTTTTGCTGCAAATCATTTGTGATAAAGGGTTTTCGCTGCCACTCATTTGAGATAAAAGGTTTTCGCTGCCAATCATTTGAGATAAAGGGTTTTCGCTGCCAATCATTTGAGATAAAAGGTTTTCGCTGCCAATCATTTGAGATAAAGGGTTTTTGCTGCCACTCATTTGAGATAAAGGGTTCTCGCTGCCAATCATTTGAGATAAAGGGTTTTCGCTGCCAATCATTTGAGATAAAGGGTTCTCGCTGCCAATCATTTGAGATAAAGGGTTTTCGCTGCCAATCATTTGAGATAAAGAGTTCTCGCTGCCAATCATTTGAGACAAAGGGTTCTCGCTGCCACTCATTTGAGATAAAGAGTTCTCGCTGCCAATCATTTGAAATAAAGGGTTTTCGCTGCCACTCATTTTGAGGTAAAGGGTCCTCACTGCCCCTCATTTGAGATAAAGACTCCTCGCTGCCACTCATTTCAGGTGAAGGGTTCTCGCTGCATCTCATTTAAGATAAAGGCTCCTACCTGCCACTCAATTGAGATAAAGGTTCCTCGCTGTCACATATTTAAGTGAGATGCACTAAGTTTCAAGACATAGAGATGCACATCCTACACACATTTTAATAAATCCAACTTTTAGTACGTGAGTTGAAATACACATTGAACCGCAACAATAAAAATCGATTTATGAAAGATAATTGTAGCTAGAGCAAATATATCATTAAAGAGAGTTGTTTTGTAAAGCCTCAGATCTATCTAACTAGTATATTTGGGGTTATACTAAGAATGTATTCATATTCTACTCCATGAGCAAACCAATTTTAAATATATTTGTTAGGTTTCTACGCCTTCAGCATGTTCAAAGACAATACTGCAGTTATTATGGCGTTATTTTTGGAGCGAGAAACAATTGGAGTTCTATAATCATGATAATCAATTACATGTTACTGCTATTGTAATATCATCGATCAAAATATTTCTAGCATTTTGCTCAGAGATTATAGCATACATTGATGTCAAATGACGGCCAAGTTAAAAAAGATATACAAAAAAACAATAAAATAGAGCAGTCATCACTTCAAAAAAATCCTGATTTACAAATATTTGTGACCTAAAACCACCTACAATCGCAATTCATGATATTTTATGTTTTTGATGTACACTGAACATGCATGTATTATGGCAGTGATAAATTGGCTATTTTTGAGATGGACCGATTATATTCTATGCGGAAATTGTGGAGTTCATAATGCATGTCACCTTTTTATCACAAATGATCGGATAATTACGTAGCCGTGTTGAAAGTCTGAGTAACAATTATTATAACACCCTCAGTTATCTGGGCGCGATAATAAATACACCTTGTATAAATTAAACCCATTCTTTATATTGCTGGTGGCGCCCTCCATATTTATTCAAGATTATTGTGTTATTTCACATACATATCCGTGTCACATACATCTCCTTGCCAGGAATAAATCAGACAAGGTGTGCAAGCGCCCAAAAGGGACTTAACAAACATAGTCTGGGAGCCAAGTCCTGTAACGTGTCACTTCGCTTGACCCAAAAAGTGGCAAAGGTCTGAGTTGTTATTATGACAGGAAAATATCCCTGGGACACCATTAGGGTGGGTGTAGAACTTTACTGTAGCAGCAAAGTCCCTGAAATGAGGGTTGTTCAAGGGTACCATCGAGCCTAAATACTGCATTTCTTAAAACACCAGGTAATTTAAAACTCAAAACTCAAAGGTTTTAAACAATCTTCTAATCATTGTAAATCCTATTTTGTTTTATTATATACAGAATGACATATTACTAAAGTTTTGAAATCCTTCAGAAAAATTAAACTCACCCTTTACGCGCTGAAAGTCAAAATTCACAATTAAAGGTAGTTTTGTTTTCCAGATGTAACTTTTCCGTTTCCTGTAAATTTGCCTGGCTATGCAAAGGTATGCTTACCTCATTTTGGTCCATCACTCATCTGGTACCACTGTGTCCATTTGACAACCTATAAGTTTTTACACGAAGGACTTATGAAGTCAAAGGTCCGGATGGAGTACTCTCACTAGTTAGATTTTGTCGATCCCGTCTAATAACATAATCTTTATTTTTATGGCTATAAACAGTTTGATTACAATTCTTTCCACATATTGTCAATAAATACTTTCGGGACGAAACATAATTATGTGAAGTTGTGATATTTTTCAAAAAACATGAACCCACCCCTAGAGAGCTGAAAGTCAATATTTCCAATAAAAAAATCATAAATTTCGTAGAATGTAACTTTTTCGTTTGCTCTGTATGTGTATGTTTTATGAGCACGCTAATGTCTGTTGTCTTCATTTTGTATATCTGTCATCTGTTTCCACCATATCAAGTTAGAAAAAACCTTATCTTGTTGCACGAAGGACTTACGAGGTCAAAGGTCCGGATGGGGTACTAGTACTAGTGACATTTTGTTGACCCCGTGTAATAACAGAATCTTTATTTTTATAGTTATAAACAGCTTTAATACCACTTGTGTCACATATTGTCATTGAATACATTCCAGATGAAACATAGATGAAGTAAAGATATTTTTCAGAAAACATGAACCTTCCTTTAGATCGCTGAAAGTCATAATTTCCGATAAAAAATCACAAATTTCGTACAATGTAACTATTTCGTTTGCTCTGCAGGTATGTTGTCTTCGTTTTGTATATCTGTCATCTGGTTCCATCATATCAAGTTACAAAACCTTATCTTGTTGCATGAAGGATTTATGAGGTCAAAGGTACGAATGGGATACTCTCACTAGCTACATTTTGACGACCCTATGTGACAACAAAATCCTCATTTGTATAGTTATAAACAGCTTTATTACCACTCTTCCCACATTACGTCATTTAATACATTTAGGACGAAACACATGTGAAATTTGTATTGTTTTAAACCTACGCTTGAATCGCTAAAACGATATTTAACACAGAACTTAACACAGCTAAAGCACTGGTCGAACGTGTTTTAAAGACATTATTCACCACCAGGTGGCATACAAATCTGTTTCACGTCACAGTCAGTAATGTGTTGTGGATTGTGTGGGACCACAGGCTGATATACTTAGATTGTTAGCAATATTTCAGTTATTAAAAGGGGTGTCAATGGTAGCAGATATAGATCTGTCCCACTGATAGTTGAACAAGGAAACACTAGAATCATTGGTTAGAATGTGCATTACGAAGCTCATTCAGGCCCATAACATATGGTGACGTGTTGCCAATGGTCAAAAGTTGGATAATATGGGTAATCTGCTTGCAAAGGGAAGGCAGGGTCTAAAGTTGTTTTTATGACATATCCATAACAATCACGTCAAATGAGTTTATGTCGACTTTGTCAGACTTTGTCATGGTCATATTACTGCATTCTTATCTGTGTCTTGGAATACTAAATGATAAATATACACTTATAGATAATAAATAATTATCTACAACGCACAAAACCGAACAATTGATATTTTGAAATGTTGTGTGATATTTCAGAATTTTTTTTGTTACTTTAAAAATAAATATATTCATACTAGAATAGTACATGATAAAATTTGATAATACTAGCAAAGTATATTTAATGAGAGATTTATATTCTTAGTATAGTACTGTTACACGTATATGTAATTGCTAGCATATAGAAAATATTTGATACTATGGGCACATAATGGCGAACACCAGTGAGAAGTCAGCTACATTATGAAAGTCCTTCCCCACCAGCAGCAAACAGCTAAGAACAATCACTGACTTGTCCTAATGTTTAGAGTTTTAAGACGTTGCTCGTGATAAACTTTCGAAGTCAGCAGTTATTAGCAAAGATTAATCCCACATATTGAAAAAAACGTCCGAAAAAAGTAATGTCTGATGCCATCATTATGAATTTAAGGTATACACCAGTAAAACATACTTAAAGGAGAAAAGACATAATGCAGATATTAGTAGTAGTACTTACATCGTTGGCTGAGTTGGCTGCTACACTCGGCCCACGTTCATTTGACTTTTAATCATTGGGTTTATTAGTGGTGTCTCTGGATAACGGCAATGCTGGTGTTGTATGGTTAGTGCAGCAGATACAGGTTTTTTTCATAGGAATTGTGCTATTAATGATAAAAGCATGGAATTTAGTACAGTGTTAGAGTATATATCACTGAGCATTTTTAGCTACAGAGCTATTTCAAAATCACTTCCTGTCAGAAATGGCGGCCATTTTTCAAAATGGCTGCCATTGAACATAGATAGGCGTTAAAAAAATTCTAGCATCGGTGTATAAATTGAAAAAAATATTATATATTGCATCCCCACTGTGCAAAAGATGGCGAATGATCTGAATCACTGTTAACTTTCATTGGCTTATCTAACTCCGAACTTCAGATAATTAATTTATGGCTAAAATCTAATAAACTTTCTTTAAATTGTAAAAAGTCTAAATTTATCGTTTTCTATAAACCACCTAGGAAAACAGTTATTCCAGAGCTCTTAATTGATAACGAGAAAATTTGTTGTGTTGATGAATTTAATTTTCTCGGACTTACAATTACTAAACATTTGAGTTGGAAAAAACATATTGATAAAATATCAAATAAAATAAGCAAAATAATAGGTGTGCTAAATAAATTGAAGTTCATCATACCAGATCAGATTTTACTCACTATATACAACTCGTTAATTTTACCTCATTTAAATTATTGTATACTGGCCTGGGGATATGATTCAAAGCGATTATATAAACTTCAAAAGAAAGCCCTACGAATAATTAATAAGAGTCCTTATTTGGCCCATACTGATCCCATGTTTATAAAATATAATGTACTGAAAGTGAAAGATATTCTGGAACAAAATCATCTAAAATTTCTTTTTAAATTATCACATCGCTCATTACCTGTTTATTTTTATCACTTTGTATCTGCTACTGGTTTTGATGTTCACACACATAACACTCGCCATCGTCATAATATTCGAACACCTAAAATAAAACACGAATTCAGAAAAAAGTGTTTACGTTTCAGTATTGTTAATACCTTTAATCTTTCTCCTAGTATCATTCTTGATAAAATATATACACATTCTTTTGCTGGTTTTTGTCAATATATTAAAAAATATTATCTTGCCAAGTATGATTCCACCTGCATTATTCAAAATTGTTATGTATGTCAAAAAATTAATACCTAATTTTTCTCACCTTCACTCATTTATTTCACACTTGAAAATATCTTTACAGCTAGTCTTTTTCTGTTTATTTTGTATTCACACATCAATTTTTTCTACATTTAACAGTGTTTAAATGTTACTGGTATGTTAAATTATTGTGTCTTTTTTTGTTTGTTAGTTTGTTTGTTTCATTTCTACTGCCGCACTGATAATAATTATTTATTTTCATTTTTCACTACAATGTTTTAGGTGGCTATCATGTGAGCGACTTTAAAAGTCTTAATGATGGTCTCCTGCTAAATTAATCATATATGCTTCTTATTATTACTGTGTTTATATGGCAAATAAATGTTATGTTATGTTATGTTATGTTATGTTATCTGTATAATAATGAATTTTCGTTTTGAAGAGCATGCACTCGCAATGTAGTTGCGTAGAATTGCGTAGAACATTTCGAACACCAATAAGAAAAGGGCCATGAAAGTAGTAGGTGGGTCTATTAAGATCAACAGAGTGAACATCTAGTCTTTTATATCACCGGATACCCCCCGCCTATTGACTACAATTAAAGGTAGGATATTCACAAAACATTGTTTATTCATCCGTTTGTTGTCCATCCGAATATAGTTCATCCGGCTGGCTGTTTGCGAAATATGTTTTTGATCATTTTTACTACAGGGAAACAAAGATATCATTTAAAATTTACAGGTATAGCTTCCAAGGCTTCTTGATGTGACCATTGCAAACATCTCCATATGTATGTAGGCCTACACGTTGCCCTATCTTATATTTTAGATTGTCAACTGTTTGGGATGCATTGCCAAAGGTCATCAATGCTGTTGATGATAATTGAAAATTGCATTGGTTTGTCATTCTCTCCTATGTATATATTTATTTTCTTCCCACTCTTCCACGACCAAGCAAATTCAGTGCCATGATTCGCCATGGATGTAGTCAAGGATGTAGTCAGAATGGATGTAGTTAGAAAAGCTGTGGAAATAATCAACCCTGAACAAGTATCAATCATGAAATGCCCACGACATTCATTAGAGCATTTTCAGCAATAGCTATTGACCAAGCCCACGAACAGAACAATGCTGCAGTAAAGGGTGATGGTGATGCTGTGGGCTTAACAGAAAATCTTGCACCAAAAAGGTGGATGGTTTTTAGGCCCAGAGATGGCCAGAGTTATTGAGGAATTTACAGCATCTGGTGATAGCAGAAAATACACTGATGCACGACACCATGAGAAAAACAAACACACACAGAAACGAATTTTGAGGGATATAAAATCTTTAATATCAACAACAGACGACATGGGTAATCCTGTCTGGGAGACCAGCAGTGATCTCCTGGTGCTAGACACCAGAGATGTAGCAGACAAAAGTATTGCTGATGGTATTCACACCATTGAAAATATTGGAAAGAAGCAGTATGATGCATATGTGCGCGAAAGGCTTATTGATCAAGTGAGGCCTATAAGTGACCCAATAAAGAGGGAAAACATCCCCTTTTCACAACAACCCCACGCAGAGTAAAATCCATATCACAACAGAATGTTTTGTCCTTAAAAGGTGACTATTCCTTTTCTCTAGATTCTATGTGGCATCACAAATTTGAAATGGTGATCTGGATGTCTTTTTTTAACATGAAAATCAATTATATCCCCCAGCTCTGTCCAAGATGGGTTCTATGAGAGCTGGTGCTAAGTCAGATCTGGTAGACTTCTTGGAAGATCTTGCAGCTGCCTATCCATCTGGCAACACTACTGCTGTCCAAGTTGTGATAACTGACAGCGCTGCAGCTGTTAATATGCTTGAACCTGGTCCTGCAACGAAAACATCCCTTGATTTTGCTAACCAACATTTTTTGACTTAGATAAAATCACGCCTACAACATGCTAACAGAGTAGATATTAATTGACATAATTATACATATTTTCCAGATAATTTAAAAACAGAAACTAGACTAAAACGAGGCAAATGAGTTCGTCGTCGTGTGCAGCCAGTCACAAGAGTCCCAGGAAACTGTATGAATTTCTCCGTCTCAAAGAAAACAAAGAGGAGTTGTTCGCTTTTCTTGCCCAAATTGTGACAAATAACCCTTTGATAACTGACAAAATGATCCTAAACACATACCATGATAATGTACTCTGTAATCTGCCTTGTGACACTTCCAGATTAGCCCCATGCACACAAGAATGGTCGGATACGCGTATTTTCCTTTATCTGGAAGACATTGTTAAGGAAGGCTGCGACAAAATCATAATATGCACAGTTCATACAGACGTTGAAGTCCTTGCTGTAGCCGCATCTCAACGTCTGAGTCATATCCAGTTGTGGATTGCATATGGTGTTGGCAAACATTTCAGGTTTCTGGCAGCTCATGAGATAGCAACAGCATTACGGCCAAGCAAATGTAGAGCACTGCCATTCTGTCATGCACTTAGTGACTGCGATATAGTATCTTTCTTCCACGGTAACGACAAGAAAGCTGCTTGAGCTACATGGAAAAACCTTCATGTTGTGACAGAAGCATTTTGCTCTCTGGGGTCAACACTACAAAAAATTGAACCATATTTTGAACTAATTGAACAATTTATTGCATTACTATATGACCATACAACTACCCATACATCTGTGAATCAGGCACGGAAAGAGTTATTTGCTCAGAAAGGGAGAACCATTGACATAATCATGCTAATACCTCCTACTCAGGCTGCTCTGATCCAGCATGTGGAGAGGGTTACTTATTTTGCATTGTAGCACCAGAAATTCCCTCTCAATCTGTTTGGGGTGGACCAAGAATGACACTGGAAAATGGAATATTTTTTTGACATATTTACCTGAGGCTTGCAGTGAACTCCTTTTATGTGGGTGCAAAAACGGAATTTGCGGGCCATGTAAATGTCTCAAAGCTGCACTTAAGTGTACTGCACTGTGTTTCTGTGCAGGAAATTGTGACACTAAATAAGTATTTATGTGTGACACATTTATTACAATTGCGATAACAGTGTCACCTAAACCTGACTTTCTATGACAGGATTATGCCGTTCAATGTTTAAAAAAATGATGGATTATCCCCTTAAAAAGATACGTTTATATACAAATAAATGTGTAATATCTCTGTTATGACATGTAATTAAGCACTGTGTTTAGAAACATTCTCCACCCACATAACATGTAAGGATTTGCATCCACAATTGATCGAAACAATATGTTTTTGTGTAACAAGTAACTGTACGCGGGCATATTTCAGAAAAAATCCGATATAATTGTTTGTTTTGTTATAAATTTGCATGGATTACATTTACTATGCATATTTAGTTCATTATATATGCTAAAAAAAAACAAATAAACCTATTTTTCACTGACAAAAAATTGAAACGGTGCTGTATAAGAAGAAAAATAATCACCGGTGGCGGCCATTTTTGAAAAATGGCCGCCATATGCGTCCTGGTACAAATTTATTTCTATATCTGCTGCATTATGTTTCAATTATCCAAGTGAATGGAACAGGACGTTCTGTAAATATGATTCAGCATAAAAGGCTTGCAGTTAGGAGACAAACATTCATTGAACCATTGCTATATATATCTATCTAAATATAGTTTGTGGAATATATGCTGCAGTTGATTTTAGTTATGACATGACATATTCAGGAACTGGCACTATGCTGCACTTAGCAGAACTAGTTTAACTCTTGATACACAAATGCTGCTTGATGCCACCTCAGATATTATTCCAAGATGTTGAACAATTCCAGGCATTACAGAATCTTGGGGTGATATTGGTTATATCAAAAGGTGGTTTATCAATTTGTCTTTGCATTGTCTGAGAAAAAAGGATCATGTGAAGACAACACATTTCTGAGAAACGAAGTTTGGATATATTAAACTAAAAATATATATAATTATGTCCTCAAAATCGTCTAGTTCCTATTTTATCACTAAGGAAGTTATCAAAAGACTAGTTCAAATAAGAGTCGGAAATGTTACGTCTTGGGGAACAGTGAAAATATTAAAAAACAGCACCTGTTGACCTCTAAGGCTCGATTTATTTTGTCAAAAATATCAAAACTGTATATATGTTTAGTTTGGAATGTATTCGATGACACAATGTGGCAACAGTGGTATTAAAGCTGTTTATAATTATAAAAAAATAAAATTTTGTTAATACACAGTGTTCGATTATATATAACTAAGATTGCCTCATCCAGACTTTTGATTTCATAAGTCCTTGATGCAGCATGGTAGTTTTTTTTTAAATTTGACATAGTTGTACCAGATGGCAGATTTACCATATGAGGTCAGCAGACATTAGCATGCTCATAATCATACAGATGTACAGTAAATTGAAACGTGTGCACACTACTGTGTTTATTAATTTTTTTAATATTGACTTTCAGCGCTCTAAGGGTGGATCTACGTTTTCTGCAAAAAATCTAAACTTCAGATATGTTTTGTCTGGAGTATATTCAATAACAAAATGTGGCAATAGTCGAAATAAAGCTGTTTATAACTATAAGAATTACAACTTTGTTATTACAAGGGGTCGACAAAATGTAACTAGTGAGAGTACCCTATCTGGACTTTTGACCTCATAAGTCCTTAATGCAATGTGTGATTTCTATATTTTGACATAGTGGTACCAGATGACAGATTTATCAAATGAGGTCAGCAGACATTAGCATGTTCATAATCATACAAATGTACAGAAAACGGAAAGTTACATACTACGAACTGTGTTCAAGTTTTTTTTTTTAATATTGACTTTCCTAAGGGTGAGTTTACATTCAATGAAAAAACTCTAAAATTCACATCTGTTTCATCCTGAATATATCCAATGACAAAATGTGGTCAGAGTGGTATTAAAATTGTTTATAACCATAATAATGATGATTATGTTATTACAGGGGTCAAAATAATGTAACTTGTGAGAGTACCCCATCCGCTCTTTTGACCTCATAAGTCCTTCACACAACAAGGTAGAATTTCTCTAATTTGATATAGTGTTATCAGATAGCCGATGTACCAAATGAAGTCAACAGACATTAGCATAATCATAATCATAGAAATGTACAGGAAACGACACAATTACATTCTACGAACTGTGTTAATTGTTTTAATTGTTTTTTTTTAATATTGACTTACAGCGCTATCAAGGTGGATTTATGTTTTGTGAAAAAAATCGAGACTCTGATAATTTGTCATCTTATCTTTAATAAAAAAGAAATTTGGACGACAGTGATTTAAAAATTGTTTATAGCAATTGTGGTTTGGGTTTTTAATAACCTGGGGTTAAAAATGTACAGTCTTTGTGGCTCAAAGGTACCTTTGAACATCCCTCATTTTAAAAACTTTTCTGCCGCGATCAACGTCTACACCCACCCTATTAATGTTCCAGGGATATTTTCCTGTCATATGCACATATCAGACCTTTGACACGTTTTGGGTCAAGCGAACTAGCAAAAAAACTAGCAGCTTTTTGAAACTTGGCTCCCAGACTAACACATTCAGCCATTGTTGTCCGCTGGTCTAACATTGATCTTGTTGGGCCAATGTCTTGTGTTTGCTGCGGACGGCTCTGGGATATGAGACAGAGTTAAGTATATAGATTTTTTTATTGTCAACCAATCACATTAATTCATTTTCCACGTTGTACACATTGTCACACCTTATATAATGTGACATATGAGTCATCTACCTTAAACATGGCTCATCTTACAAGTCACACTCACTTTAGATTACGGTTTATCTAACATCACTTGCTTATATTGGCATTTATCACGCCTCACGAGTAACATACGCTTCAAGCTAAATGTTACATAATACGTCACATTTGACATGTACTTTGTAACGTAAAGGTCATGCCTTATGTAGTAAATTTTTGACAGCAGTAATGTAGTAATGTAGACAATCAACATTTTTGGACCCCCAGAACCTATTCACTACACATGTTTTTGCAGGCTTATAGCTATTACACTATTAAATATATATTATTATTACATATATTACATTACATCTATTTGTAAGCATACATACCTGCTGTATCGGATTACCTAATATTCTTCTAGCTTATTAATTTTGTGTTTTTCGATTGGAATATATACCACTTTTTTGAAACTTCCATTGTTTTCTTCTATTGCCCAATATACATGTACCACACAAGGCACACATGCAAGCTCTTTCTCTTTGTAGGCTGGTGCGCTAGTTTTAATGACGTCACAAAATTTCTGTTACAGGTGCTGTGTAATGTTGGTGGAGCTCGCACATTGTTTAATCACATAAAGGCGCCTGATATGAAACAGGTGGAGGTGTTAGAGTGGCTGGGAAATCACCGGGAGAATACTGTACCTCACACAACACTCTGTGATGCCTGTCCAAACGCGGAGGTGGTGTATCCTGACAGTGAAGAGAACAGGGGAGCACAGCGTGTGGATAAATGATGTAACAATATAATTTAAAAAAATGGTATGTAGTCATTAGACCTGTAATTAATCATCCTATTGAGTTCATAGTATCAGTTAAAGTAACGTCGATCTGTATAATATAATAACTAAAGTAATGTTAACCCTTCTCCTGCTAGACCCGGATATATACGGTTTAAGCATATTTTAAGCCAAATAATATGTCACTGAAATGGACAATACAGTTTGTGGTAGATGTTCAGTTAGTAAAATAACTCAATTTAAAACATGTATATTTTCGAGAAATATCTATATTTTTCGTCATTTGAAGCTGGAAATTGCGTTAGCAATTCCATCTTCAAATGACGAAAAATACAATTAAAACAATTCAGCAGGACAAGGGTTAATGGTCTTTTAATAAATAGGTAAATTTATGTCACGTTTTATCACACCGTTGAGTTCAAGGATTTGTGTATAAAACAATCTAATTGGATGTATTTTGTTATTTTTATATAAAGAGACAATCAACGTTTTAGTTGCATGACGACAAATATATTACTCAATGATTTTTCTGCATTTTCATTACTGATAATTCAAAGCCTAACCTTCTAACTAGTCCAAGTATTTTTATTACTACTTTTATTTGTTTTTATTATAGAAGTTTTGCCCATTGGAATAAAGTAGAGTCAATTTGAGGTTATTATGGTATTATGCAAATATGAAGCTGGAGGAAAGATAGATACCGCGGTACAGTATTTACACAGCACCCACCAATAAGCTGACGATAGACATTTTATCCAACGGAAAAGGTTTAATCCAATGAAAAACATTGTCATGATTACCATATGAAATAAAAAATATTACATGTACCAATTTAATTAAGGACATGTATGCAACAGTGCCAAGCTAATGAAGGACATTATGCAAAAAATTGACAAATTAATAGACAAGTCTGGTGTCTGCTAAACATCATTATTATAGCACTACAAAGGATATATTATGCAACATTAACAATGGATTTGAGACAATTGCCTGCAATGCATACCTATCGAGCTAATGGTACATTGTAAGGAGCATATGCATTGAAACAGAGATGTGTCCGAGGAAAAGAAAGTAGCTCATGTGTGTTACAAATTGGATAAATACTGAAATAAGAGATTTGATTTGTATTTTACATCTGCTGGACAAGAAACGTGACATATCTGTGCAATTTTAATACATAGAGAAGTGTTGCTTGGTGTGGCAAAATAGCCCATAGCGTTGATGACAATTTACATTGTGTAATTTATCAATTATAGTAAGCCTGGTCTCGTTTAAAGGATCAAAATATGTAGTAGCATTGCAACCTTCAAAGTTGGTATTTAATTACAATTCGACATGCAGTTAACCTGATTGGCCATCACTCAGGGTGTCAAAGGGTAACGCGAGGCGCTTATCCTTTATTTTTGATAATAACCCTTAAATCTCCTTATTTGAATACCTGTGTTATGGTTCTACGATCATTATAATTAGTTTACTCTTTCCGTGCGGGGGCGATTCTGACGTCTAAAGTCGGTCCCCGCACTGAAAGGGTTAAACACGGCGTGTATAGCTAGCTGACTGTGACGGGAAACTTCTATCTCTTTCATGTCATAGGTTACACAGGTCATTGAAGAATGGTTATTCACTATATGTCATCACTGTGCATTTACACTTTACCTAACCGAAATTTAAGTCATATTTTATTCAATCTGAGTTGTGAATTGTTATAAAATTTTAAAAAATGGCTCAGTCTAATGATAAATATCAAATTGTAGCTCTAGGTGTCCAAATTTGTATACAAAATCAAGCTATGCACATGGTTGTTGTAGGCCTCATAATGTCAGGGGTTGGGTAAGTTGACAGCTATGAGCATCAATGTTCAGAGCAGTGATGAAAAACGAAACTGACAAATAGCAGACTCATAAATACAAACTCATAACAAAACTATTTTATTACAGTATGATAACTTGACAAATACATAACAGATAACGCATAATTAAATATCACAGATTAATGTCAGGGTGTTTGTGAAACCAGAACGTCCAAGTAGTGCTGTACCAATGTTGTAGTGAATGAAAGATGAAAGAATATGAAAGTGTAATGATCCTCCATATGTAGTGTAGTTGCTGGCAATTGAGATGATAGTGAGGTTCTTATGATGGACGAGAGATGGTCTTTAGCCAAGTATACAATGTCTTAGACTCTGAGGCGCAGGCTGTGATGTGATCTCTGGTTGGTGGACGTGATAACGTCATTATGACATGACGTCATGGATTCTCTACTTGGGGGTTTCCTCGTGTTGTTACGCTTGCATTTTGCACGACGTGTCTTGAACCAAACCTATGTAACATCAAACAGAAATATATATAACCGAATTCATTCTCTGTTATTGCCATTATATAATACTGTGATACGTAGCACTTTTACGGCATTTTCAATAATAATAGCAAACAAATAATGAAGAGAATAATCTACAAAGGAACATGACCAATTTTATAAGGTGTATGTATATCACCACGTATCAGAAAACTGAGTTTATATATGTGAAATCCTGCAAGGAATAATAAATATTAACTTACCCGAATAGCTTTATCTGTAACTCCCATTTCTATAGCTAGCTGTTCACGCAAGTAAACATGCGGGTGTTTGTTCCTGGTGAACACTTCCTCCAGTTCTAAAATCTGTAAAAGAAATCAATAGATCCTTGTTATAATGAATAATTATTGTCAATTTGTATATGCAACAGTGATTCTTTGAAAATAATAGCTTAATTTATGCTCATGCAAAACAACAAACACAATTATCAGCATTTTAGTCACATTTATGAAAGCATATATTTCATTTGGTGTGGTAGCCTTGAGGAAACGCTTATTTTCTATAATCATTTTTCCATAAATGTATTGTATACAAATAAAGAACAAAAGTCATTACACGATGAAGCGAATAATTATATGAGATAATGTTGTAATTTCGCTGACCTGTATATCAGAAAAATATGTCTTGTTTCTTCTTGATCTGGACACATGTTTTTCATCCTCCATTTCCTTCACTGACAAGGGTCTCTTGACAGACACATCGCTTCTTGATGAACTGATCTCTGAATTACTAAATGACAGCCTTCTACGTCTGGCTGGTCGTGTCTAACTGGTAGAGTCTAATGATGGTGAAGGTGTCAAAGCTGAATGTCTAACATGGCTTGTAGCTCTTAGTGGAGTTATGATTGAGTCAGAAAGAATGTAGTTTCTAGACTTGCGTGGAGTCACAAATACGGTGTGTATAAATGTAGGTGAGGGTGTGAATGAATGGTTATTAGATTCTCTGGTTAGAGCAAGATTCACAAACGAATTATCAGCAAAGTCTGTAGATCTGGGGGGAGTCACAAAAGGATGATTAACACAACTTGTAAATCTGGATGGAGACAAATATGATTCATCCAAATTGTCTGTAAACAATTTTAAAGTCACCAACGAGTGATCGTCAGTGTCTCTAGATCTGGGCGGAGTGGAAAATGAGTCATTTGTATATTTTGCCAGTTTCGGTGGAGTCTGAAATGAGTGATCGTCAGTGTCAGTAAATAAGGCTAGAGTCACAAATGAGTGGTTGGCAGAATCTGTAAATCTTGGTGGAGTCACAAAGGGATATTCAGACGGTGTCACTAATACATTTCTGGGTGGAGTAACAAATTCACGATTTGAAAAGTTTATACATGTGTGTGGAGTGACATTTAGGTCATAGACAGATGTGGGAGTGTGATACATAACATTATCTTTGGTGGACGTGGTCTCGTTCTGAAAAAAAACAGGTAAAATGTAATATAGATCAATCAGGAAAACGTGAACACTGTTATTTTATTACATCAGATAATGTTTCATACATGTATAGACCATATCATGGGTTGACATTTAGCTTTTATTTACCTAAGTGCCTAGAATACAATGGCCTACTAAAAACAATACATTGAACAATCATCAACGAAAATGTTTTTAGATGTTTACATCTAACCTAAAAAATATTAGTCAATCATAAAGTTAGTTAATAATTGTTTACCTTCAAGTTGTGATAGACAGACATCGAACAAGTACAGTTCTCTCTGGTTGTAACTTTAGCCATTGTTTGAATTCGTTCTAAAGATTCGTTGGAATCTTAGTATAATATTTTGTATCTTATTGAATACAGCGTTCTCAGTTGTGTCTGTTAATTCTCTACCTTACACTGGGTGACCTGTGACCTTTATATCCCTTACCAACTCCCTGTTATTACATCATGACTTACACCACCACCTGATTTCACAGCGTCTGTGATGAAGGAGGTGTGAATAACGGGATGTAAGATCATAAACGCCTGTTGTTCTCTACTCACTGAATGGATGGGGTGGGGGAGGGGGTAAATAAGTCTGTAATCAGATTAACTGACAAAACAGTAACCCTAACGAGTAACGCATTAACTGTTAATTAGGTGCAATCCCGTCATGTGTATAATGCATACATTATATTCCAATCCATATGACATAAACGAAAAGTCATGAAAACACTTCTTATATTTATTCTCTACCTCTCATTTTTTTATTTTTTATCAATTGGAGAAAAACGAGTTAGGTTGGATCAGTATTTATATAATTAGAGGAGTTTATATAAATATTGTTTCACATTTTGTACCTCTAGCACGTGTAGGGTTAATCCTTTTAACGCTTAAAACGTTACATTAAAATATTTAGTTTTCACCTTCAAGTTGTGTCTCGCTACCTTGACCCACAACTTGAAGGGGATAAAAGTTGTTCATATTTAACATAATTTGACACCAAATATTTGAAAATATTGATGTCTAAACAGTGCACTATGAAGAACCCTTGAAGTCATTCGAAATAAGAGTAGGGCATAGTCCTGGCTTCGGGCTTCATGTTGTCGCGATATTGCCATGATTGTGCAGAAAGCGACGTAAAGCAATATTCATTCATTCATTGAAATAAGTCTATAATCAGATTAACTGACAGAACTAACAAATAACGCATTAACTGTTTATATAACTATTGTTTCACATTTTGTATTTCTAGCATGTGTAGAGTTAATCCTTTTAACCCTTAAAGCGCTACATTAAGATATTAAATTTCCACCCACTTCAAGTTGTGTCTCGCCACCGCGACCCACAACTTGAAGTGGGTGAAAATTTATCATATTTGTAATAATTTGAGACAAAAAATTTGCAAATATGTTTGCTGAAACAGTAATTTAATTCCAAATAACTGTATCTTAACCTGCTAATACAACAAATAAAGCACGACTGTTGTGGTGTTTAGCCATGCAAGGGTTACTAATATAGCTGAATTAACCCTTTAACCGCCGATGTCGCATATATTCGGATTTTCATTTTTATTAGCACATTAAGTACCACCTTTTAAACATGTTAAAGATAAAATGTGACATCAATCAGCAGTATTGGAAAACAGTTGACCTCCATTTGGTTAAATCTGAATAATTTTTACTCACTTGAAGTTGTGGATCGCGTCCGCGAGACGCAGCTTCATATGGGTGAAAATTCAAATTGAATAATTTGCCGGTTAAAGTGTTAAAATCTGACGTTTATTTGATGCTTTAAATTATATGCAGGTATTTGTATTCATTTTAAATTCATTATTATCTGCGTAGATGTGTAACGTTACTTTAGATTTTATATCTGCTAGAACAGTTTATCAAAATAAAAACCACATATATTAAGACTTCAAATCCCGTGTTTTTTCCCTTTCAAATTGTCCATTTTCCCTGCGTCAGATTTCAATAGGACCCAACCTCAACAACCTCCAGCAAACCTGTTAGTCGCGCAAATGTCACTAAGGTCTGACATGAGAGTGGGTATGCATGTATGCAAAGATTCAAAGAGAAAGAAAAGGTTTCTTAATGATGCATTAATAAACATAATTAACTAAAATAAAAATCACGAACATATGAACAAATTTCAGCTGCCTAATTACTGTCAAAAACTTCTTGATGTTCTGGAATATCAGTCTTAGTCATGACATTTTCTGCAATGACAAACGTTACCCACGCCACATGAAATTCCCTGTGTTTTCAGAACTTCCCAAATTATAGAATTCCATGTGTTTTGCCTCCAATGAAACCTTTAAACAATTCCTCATATTTTTCATTGTCCGTAGGTGACCTGTGCTATAATGTTACCATTACATTTTTCACCCTTTACCTGCATTTTGCTACAGCGACCCACAACTTCAAAAGTGTGAAAATTACTGACTTTTGTTTAATTTGAGACGAAACATTTGCAAATCTTGATTCTTTCCAAATAACAGTGATTTGATCGGCTAAAAAACTTATTAGAAACGACTATAATCGTGTTTGGCGACGAAAGGGTTAAATTTGACAACAGGTAAGACATTTTTCACATTTTTTTATAAACATAAATTCCCAGTTGTGATTGTTATGTCGGCTGGAATGACTAAAGTGACATGAATCACGCCACTCTGATCACTAGGTGTCACAGTGATCTCACCTGTACGTCATAGCCACTTGATCTCCTTCACACCTTTCATAAACATGCCAAAACATAACTGTATTTTGTGGATGAAATGTTCGTATATTTGTATGTGTGAACACCCAATCCAAAAGAGCATAAAAGGCTTTTTGGTCGTGCCCGTATTCGTATATATTTCAATGAAGCATAACACTATAATTCACTAAATATTCACAGACACATCTAGACATTAATAGGAGATACCGTCATTGAGATCACCGCGACCCTCTGTTCGCCGAGGGCGCATCTAAATTAATTAAATTCTCCTATTTCCAGGTCCCTTGCCTCCTTTTCCTAAACAGACATCTGCAATGAGAAATATATACTAATGAAGATTATTGGAAAGGCTAAAACTTAAAACAATAAGCTTCGGTCGCCTTTATCACACGCTCGGCCTCCATCGGGTGCTAGGATTCACTCATCATAGCGGATGTTACATAGGAAACATTTTCACAGGTGCTCTAGCTTATATCGATGCGGTTGTTTTGTTGCCCCCCCCCCCCCCCTGAACACGCTATGTCATTGATGCTGGAGTTTTCAAGGATTTTTTATTTGATTTTCAACACTGATTAAAGTAGATTGATACACCCGGGTATCAGCTCCATCATGTGAGTAGAGCATTTAAACATAAAAATGCTTCAAGAGCTTCTGGTGGTATTGGAATACTAGTAGCCAACAAATTTGAAAAACATACTAGAATAGACTCGACCTATGATCATCCGGTATGACTAACTATAACTACAGAATACTATCAGAAAAACATTAAAATCGGCTGTGCCTATATACCACCAGAAAACTCTACATATGTTGGTCTAAGAAATGATTATTTTACTATGTTAGAGGAGGAAGTGGCTAGATATACAGAAAGTCATCATATAATATGATGTGGTGACTTTAATAGTATAACTGACCGCGCTCCAGATTACGATAATAATATCAATGTTTTAAATAAACGCTGTAATGAGGACGAAGTCATCAACAAATATGGACGATCTCTGCTAAATTTGTGTATAAACACAGAGCTTAAAATAGACAATAGTCGAATGTTTGGTGATAAAGGTATCGGCCGCTATACATACTATTCGCCCATGGGAGCAAGTACTATTGATTATATGATACTAAGAGAAGATTATATGATCTGTAAATTTAAAGCTCTACCGAAATTAGTAGAAAGGGCTTATTGTCTTATAAAATTTTACCCTATCCTCAATTCAAAATTGAAAGAGTTAAGCTCTGCAGAAATGAACATACATGTTAATGACTCATCACCATGTTCCGCTGTTTATATATGGCAAGATGAAAAAAAGATAGAGTACCAAGCATCTCTTCGAAATGAACAGACATGTATTGCGTTTGCAGAAATGCTGTGTGCCGCAGCTGAAGGTTGTAGTAGCGATAATCTATGTGATATTTTCAATGGTATGCTAGAAAATACCATATCCCCATTATTTCTAAAGAAGCAGCAAAAATCGAATTGTAAGGAAAACATAAAAAATAACTTTCCTTACAACCCTTGGTATGATAAAGAATGTAAATCCCTAAAACATGTTTTAAATAATATTGCTAAAGATAAGAAGTTTAACACACGTCAAGGTGAATATAATATAATGTTACGCCAATATAAACATTTAATCCAGAAAAAGAAAAGACACTACCAACAAGTCAAACTTAGTCAGCTTGAAAATATTAGAACAAAAGATCCAAATTCCTACTGAAAATTTTGGAAATCTTTAAAACCTAGAAATTCAACCAAAGGTCCTACTCACAATTTGTGAAATATTTTGAAGAACAAGTCTACCCTCCTCATGTCAACTATTTTGACTACGATCACATGAATAATATATTGAAGATAGTTAAATCATCCTCAAATGATATTAATGAGAAGGTAGAAAAAGGACAATCCGATTTGTTACAGTTCTTAAACAGCCCCATAACTATAGACGAAATTCAAAAAGCAATTAGAAAGTTAAAATGCAAAAAAAACGGGAGGCATAGATGGTATTCCGGCAGAATTTTACAAGCATGGTAGTAATGAACTCTTACGAGCACTAGCTTTACTGTTTAATACCATTATTACCAATGGAGAATATCCATCAAGTTGGGCCACTGGTATAATTCATCCTGTTCACAAAAAAGCTGCCCATAACGTGCCCGATAACTACAGGAAAGTTACAGTAATGCCATGCATTGGGAAATTATTTGAATCTGTACTTAATAACAGACTGTCTTTTAAAAATGATTTATGCTATGATAATGATCCCTTTCAGGCCGGCTTTAGAAGTAACTCCCGGACGACTGATAATATATTTATACTATGTGCCATTATA
Organism: Flabesymbios commensalis; assembly: GCA_964017125.1. Classification (NCBI taxonomy): domain Eukaryota; kingdom Metazoa; phylum Annelida; class Polychaeta; order Terebellida; family Flabelligeridae; genus Flabesymbios; species Flabesymbios commensalis. The sequence continues at coordinate 13,074,227 of OZ024915.1, forward strand.
GATAAGCAAAGGTGTCTTTCAAAGCCCCTGTATACATGTTTTGTTTATTTTACGAAAGCATTTGACTATTTTGACAGATCAGCACTGTACTATAAATTACTGAGCAGAGGAATGGACGGTATTTTTTTAAATGTAATAAAGAGTATGTTCTCTAAAGCTGAGTGCCGTGTAAAATGGGATTCATGCATAAGTGAGATATTAAAAAGCGAATTTGGTGTCCTGCGAGGTGGTATGGTCAGCCCCAAATTATTTACAGAATATCTGCAGGATATATCCAAATCATTTGATCAAGGTGAGGGTATCTCCGTAGACACTTTATTAATTGTATACTTGTTATTTGCAGACGACCTTGTCCTTTTTTCAGATTCTGCAAATGGATTGCAAGAGCAATAAACTGCCCTGTATAAGTATGCTTCCCTGTGGCATATAATAGTCAACATTCCTAAAACAAAAGTTCTCATATTTAACAAACGCCATACGTCAGAATGTGACAGCTTCTACTATGGTGATGAGATAATAGAAAAAAACGAAAAATATAAATACCTTGTGGTTGTATATAGCACTAAATATCCTAAGAATGTATTGAAAAAAACGTTCCTTCATCTCGCTTCCCAAGCTGGTAAAGCATTTTTTTCTCTACACAAGCAATCTCGTCCCGTAGTCGATAAATTGTCACCTGTTATTGCATTCAAGGTTTTTGATTCGCTGGGTGTTAGAAAGCAAACACCCACTCCTGCAATTTATAGTGACACAGGACGGTTTCCATTGATTATCAGGCAACATATTAAAGCTGTAAAATATTAGTGTAGAATTCTAGACCTATCTCTGAATCACCCTGTCAGAAATGCCTACAATATGCTACTAGAGCTAGATGGCACTGGATTCACAAACTGGTGCTCGCGTATTCGGTCTGTCCTTGAACTAACCGGGCTAGACCAAGCTTGTGAGACGCAGCACATTGGCAATACAAATAAATTCATGCTTTCCTTTAAAGATTCAATTGTTAGAATATTTACACAGCGGTGGAGACAAGATATCGAGAGTTCAAGTAAGGTGCGCACATATTCATTAGTGAAAAAATCTTTGTGTGTGGAACCATACATCTTAAACATAAAGGGGAACCACCTCATAACAGCAATGGCGAGATATAGAATGAGCTCACATGATTTAAAAATAGAGAGAGGACGATACAATAATCCAAATTAAACTCCAATAAACCAACGAATATGCACAAGGTGTGAATCAAACGAAATTGACGACGAAATACACCTGCTTCTCCACTGTAATGCCATGAACAATGAACGCGGAATTATCAATATGCAACCAACAAATGATATGTTTCTACGAATTATGACATCTAGAGACATAACAGTGTGAAGTCACTAGCAAAATTTATCTATGGTTGTTTTAAACAAATTAAGGGTTAAAAATATTGAGTATGATAAATTTAAATTCATATTCAAGCTGAAATATTTTGTATGTGTGTCGTGCCCTGTGTGACTAGCATGATTATTTATTATCATCATGATCATGATTATGTGTCATTATTATCGTTTAACGTTTCATTTTTATGTAGAACAATCACAAGTCACCTGTCGCTATATTATCCATATTATTATGCCTTCATGATCTGACTAGGGTATTACCACATATCAGGACGGCTGTTGCTCTCGGATCTTATTATCTGACTTTTTAGGGCCGGTTAGGGACGTTTCCGTCGCCTTTGTTATCAGACGAGGTGGTGCCTTATGGAGGATTTCAGAGTTGCTAAGTCAACTGATTTTCTCTATGAGGTCGGGGATGTTTTTCTTCGATTGTAACTCCAAGTATGTGGTACTAACTAGGTCGTGAGTGAAATGGTATGAACTAAGCAATATAGTGAATTAAAATAATCTGTAATGTTTTTGTGCGAGGGCCATATAGATAATAAATCACTAGTTAATTAAACAAACTTTATTGCTATTGTGTGAGTGACATATACGGCGTGAATGGCACGCATAATTATTATCCGTAATTTTTATTGTTATTACATCACTAAGTCTGCAACACTCGATAATATGGATGGTTCTGATGCTATACTTTTTTGGCAGTCGACGAACCAACATGTCCGATTTTTATTAGTATGTATATATTGTGTTTCGGTGGTATTACTGTTATTACGTAGCTAAGTTTGCAACACTACCTGTGTCGCGGATTGTCACATTGATTGTACTTGCATGATATAATATTTGTTCTTCAAAAATAGCGTGTAATTTTTAACATTGTCTTAATACATTCTCCAATTACTGTAGCTTGATTATGCTTAATTATATTTTAAGTTTCTACGCTTTCCAGAGTGTCTTTTTTGCTACTATAGTAGTAGTAGTAGTAGTAGTAGTAGTAGTATTTTATTTTGTTTTTTTCAAGGCCTTGGACCCATAGTACAAAACAATCTCACATGTTATATAAATAAATAATATGCATTACATATTCAAAATAATTTACATTACACATTTGTGTAGGACAAATCAATACATCATTACATATTTGCTAAGTTAATCATGTTAATACTTCTGAGTTTCTCTGCATGATATACATATGAACCTAATTTTTTTGTTTTATTTTCGTCTTTTTCTGTTAGTATGTCTATAAAATTGTCTGTAAGATGTATTCTGTATAAATAAATAATTCGATCGCAAATCTGTATAAGCAGGACAAAGCATTAAGAAATGATATTCATCTTCTAAAACAATAATATCTAATTCTTTACAGAAAACGCACAGTCTATCTGCCATTAACATATTTTTATGTCGTCCTACCTCAATTTGTAACATATGACTGGAACATCTTAACCTAGATAGTGCCTGTCTATTTGACTTAATAATTTTAAAATTCAAATACCTTTCTAGTTCAAATTCTCTTTCAAATGTTGAATAAATTGCTAATTTACTTGTATTTCCAATGTCGGTAAACCATGTATTCTTAAAATGTTCCTGTAGTTTTGTTTTAAAAATTTCCATAAAAACATCTACATCACCAACACCTTGACTAATCCACACAAAACTAAAACCATATCTTTCCAACAGACATCTAATATGAGACGCCCAGGTTATTCTACCCCTCTCATCCAAAACTTTCAACATCGAATAACAAACCTTGGGGTATCGGTGATCAGTCATACATAAAATTTTAAACCAATATTTAATACAGTGAGAATAATAATACAATGTTACAGGGTACTTTCCTACTTCTCCCATTATTGCTTGCTTAGGTGTGCACGAGCCTACACCTAAAATACGTCTGTAAAAAAGTGATTTGAACGGTCTCAATACTCTCACAATATTCATACCCCCATATCTCTGCTCCATATAGTAGTATGGGTAACACATCAAATAATTCACAGTTTATATTTACAGGTAAACCTCCGCATCGTTTGTTATACATATACAATAGTCCTAGCGCTTTATTCGCTTGGGAGGCTAAAGTTTTCCCGGCCACTGACCAGTTTAACTTTGGAGTAAAAATTAGTCCTAAATATTTACACATGGAGACAATTTCAATTTCTTTCCCTTTAAAGTACCATTTTTCAATGTTTTTCACAATACCACCTCTTCTGAACACAACTAATTTAGATTTTGTCATATTTAATAATAATCCCCAAAGATCACAAAACCGTTCAATTTCATTTATAATTCTCTGTATTTTTCCGACTGAGTCGCCACCAGTAGCTATGTCATCCGCGTACAATAAAATTTTAATGACTGTGAAATCTTCGTTAACAAATGTACCTTCACATCCTGAATCTTTCAACATTTGTACTAATTCACCGATTTAAAAAGAAAAAAGAAATGGACTTAGCATAGTACAATTGAAGAACTCTGTGAGCCCTTGTTTTGTCTTAACACAGGCTTTCATTTTACTGTACATATCTCTTAATATGTTCAATGTTCGACCATGAATACCACTCTTAATTAATTTATACCATAAAAGAGAATGAGGAATCATATCAAAAGCTTTTGAGAAATCAATAAATAGGACATAATATCGGCCTTTTTCTTTTGATATATATTTTTGTACCAGTGATTGTAACATGTTATCTATCGTGCTATACCCTTTTTTATAGCCTGCCTGCTCCTCGTACTGTAACCCGTTGTCCTCTTCCCATCGTACAAATCGATTTTTTAATAATTTAGTAAATATTTTCCCCACAATAGATAATAACGATATACCTCTATAATTTGATGGATCTGTCGGGCATCCTTTTTTATAAATAGGACATAATACTGACTCAGTCCATCTATAATTAGTATGTCATACGTAGTAGCTATTTTATCTCTGGTTTTGGTGCGGGAAACAAAATGATAGACCTCTATGTTATCTTGGCAATGCCTTTTAATTCATTTTTAGTAGTAGTCATTTATATTATCAAAATACCCAGTTTTTATTTTGGCAATGCCACTTAACATGATTTTAATTGTGTATGTCATACCATGTATATTATCATATGATTTTAACAAATTAACAATCTTGTATATACATGTACATATATCTCTTTCATTTCTATGACAAATAAGTCTGTAATGATTTTTATTTTCTGTCAATAAAATATATGTCTGTCTGTCTGTCTGTCTGTCTGTATGCACTTGTATATATTTTAGGTTTCTACGCTTTCCAGAGTGTCTTTTTTGCTACTATGTATATAATTAGCATGTCATACATAGTAGCTATTTTATCTCTGGTTTTGGTGCGGGAAACAAAATGATAGACCCTATGTTACCCTGGCAATGCTTTTCAATTTTATTTCAAGTATATACCAAATGTTTCCTTTTGGCAATGCCAGTTAGCATGATTTTAGTTATGTATGTCATACTATGTATATTGTCATATGATTTTAACAAATTAACAATGTTGTATATATATGTACATATCTCTCTCTTATTTCTATGACAAATAAGTCTGGATTGACTTTCTTTCTGTCAATAAAATATCTGTCTGTCTGTCTGATACATTTTCACTGCAGTTCATCTAAATATGAAAGGTTGTAAATATGTTTTGATGAAAATAAATTATCGAATACCAAGAGAGCATTTCACCTCTTCGGAAATAGTATAGGACCTAACATAATGTATTCACATTTATTTATCAAAGGCAATGTTATACAAAATTGTTTTAATACATTTTGTAAGGCAGAGTATGGCTCTCAACTTTGGAACCACTCCACCAAGGCTCCGGAGATATTTTTTTATACCTCCTGGAGAAAATGTCTTTGGTGCATTGATGGATTATCTAATAAAACTCATACAATTATATTATATCAGGCGTTGATACATGTTCAACTTCATACACGTTTTGTGAACTTTGTAAATAAGAATGCTAAAACTGAAATTAAATAATACAAATATGTCATAATTTTACAATGCAAGGCAGCAGCTCCACCGTTTAAATAGTGTCAACCATTCATCTTTTCTTTATAATATACCATGCCATAATGTACCTAATTCTGAACATTTATCACAATTTGACCCCTGCTGACGATGTTGTCGCTTTATCAGATCGCATAAATCAATTACTGCACCGAGAGATATTCCTATGTTCATTCACATAATTAGACCATAAATGTTATTGTTCAATTGCATGTACAAATACAATATATTATTGTTAATAATGTAAACTGGAATCGAGAAACACCAAATAGCATTGATAATTCTACCCTCCCGCCACATTTTTCATAATAAATGACGGTCAGTAATTCCGTTATATTATTATTTGATTTATTAACCCTTTTCTATTCATTTACACATATTTCATTTACGTTATTTACCAAAATAAATTATTTTTTTCTATTCACTCACATGTCTGTTATGTTGAATTCACAAGTATTATGTTACCGTCTATAAAAAATAATTTAACAGCTGTGTTAACGGTGCTGACACAAACCAGTGGGGCAGTGATTAATAATTTAAATTGTTTTCAATCATTAAAATAGGTTGCATATATATATATATCCTAAATAATCCCGTTGGTTGCTTTGGTAAACGAACCAATTAGATGATAAAAACAAGATCATAGTGTCCATCCTAAAATGTGTGTTTACTGGTATGTGGCCAATCAATAAAGTGCGTTTCATAGATATATGACTTTCGTAGTTTCATTGGTTTATTTGGTAAACAAACCAATATGATAAAAAATAATAAGATCATGGAGTCCGACCTCAAATATGTGAGTATCGGGATGTGGACTAGCATAATCCGGGAAGGTGATGTAAAGAAAATTATATAAATCATATAAACCATTGCGATTTATTTATATTACTGCATTTTAAGTTGACAATCATATATATATATATGTGTGTGTTAGCTTATAAATTATCTCGTTTTTTTTATTTGACTAGATATCTTATGGATTGTTGTAGTGTGGACAGGATGTATGCTCTAATTTAAGAATGACCCATCAAAAACAATAACATAACAATCACTACATTGAGTGATGATTTGTCAAGGAATTGGCTTTAAAATAATAATTTTAAGTACAACAAAATTATGAACCATTAATAATTGTATCATAGAATTTGAGATATCATCTAAAGCTCAAGTGTTAATGCATTGATGGAATGTATTGACTTCTATATAAAAATATTTAAAAAAAAACCAGTTTGATCAGTATGACTAACTTATGATAATTTTATCTTTATAATTTATTTGAAGTTGAATCTCGCCACCGCGATTCACATCGAATAAAAATTAATTTTTTTTATTAAACCACAGAAACACCAGTGTATTTAATATAGGGGACTCTAGTGACCTAGGGACTAAACTGTGTCTAACAACCAACTATGCATATGATTATTGTAGGACTTATAATGTCAGTGGTTGGGTAACGCTGTGAGGCTAAATGTTCAGATCTGTGATGACAAATGAAAGAAGCAAATAACATACTCATTATAGCAAACTCATAACAAAACTTTTATTCATAAACATCAACAACATAAACTATTGTATTAAGAGTATGATAACTTGACAAATACATAACAGATAACGCATAATTAAATATCACAGATTAATGTCAGGGTGTTTGAAAAACCAGAACGTCCAAGTAGCACTGTACCAATGTTGTAGTGAATGAAAGATTAAAGAATATGAAAGACAGTGTAATGATCCTCCATATGTAGTGTAGTTACTGACAATTAAGATAATAGTGAGGTTCTTATCATAGACGAGAGATTTAATAAAATATACAATGTCTCAGATTCTGAGGCGCAGGCTGTGATGTGATCTCTGGTTGGTGGACGTGATGACGTCATTATGATATGACGTCATGGATTCTCTACGTGAGGGTTTTCTCGTGCTGTTACGCTTGCATTTGGCACGACGTGTCTTGAACCAAACCTATGTAACATAAAACAGAAATATATATAACCGAATTCATCCTCTGTTATTAGCATTGTATAATACTGGAATACGTAGCACTTTTACGTCATTTTCAATAATAATAACAAACAAATAATAGAGAGAATAATCTACAAAGGAACATGACCAATTTTATAAGGTCTTTGTATATCACCACGTATGAGAAAACCGAATTTATATATCTGAGCTCCTGCAAGGAATAATAAATATCAACTCACTCGAATAGCTTTATCTGTAACTCCCATTTCTATAGCTAGCTGTTCACGCAAGTAAACATGCGGGTGTTTGTTCCTGGTGAACACTTCCTCCAGTTCTAAAATCTGTAAAAGAAATCAATAGATCCTTGTTATAATGAATAATTATTGTCAATTTGTATATGCAACAGTGATACTTTGTAAATAATAGCTTAATTTATGCTCATGCAAAACAGTAAACACAATTATCAGCATTTTAGTCAAATTTATGAAAGCATATATTTCATTTGGTGTGGTAGCCTTAAGGGAACGCTTATTTTCTGTAATCATTTTTCCTATCTGTATTGTATATAAATAAAGAACAACAAAGTCAATTCAGAGACTTGAAACGATCAAGCTGATAATTTATATGAAGTAATATCTAATGTTGCTGACCTGTATATCAGAAAAATATGTCTTGTTTTTTATTGCCATGGACACACGTCTTTCATCACGCATATCCTTCACTGACGAGGGTTTCTTGTCAGGCACATCGCTCCTTGCTGGACTGATCTCTGAGTTACTAAATGACAACCTTCTACGTCTGGCTGGTCGTGAGTAACTGATAGAGTCTGATGATGGTGAAGGCGTCAAAGCTGAATGTCTGACATGGTTTGTAGCTCTGAGTGGAGTTATGATTGAGTCTGACAGAATGGTGCGCCTAGATTTACGTGGAGTCACAAATACAGTGTGTATAAATGTAGGTGAAGTTGTCAATGAATGGTTATCTGATTCTCTGGTTAGGGCAAGATTCACAAATGAATTGTCAGCAAAGTCTGTAGATCTGGGAGGAGTCACAAAAGGATGATTAACACATCCTGTAAATCTGGATGGAGACAAATATGATTCATCCAAAATTGTCTGTGAACAGTTTTAAAGTCACCAACGAGTGGTCGTCAGTGTGTCTAGATCTGGGCGGAGTAGCAAATGAGTAATTTGTAGATGCTGCCAATTTTAGTGGGGTCTGAGATGAGTCATCTTCAGTGTCAGTAAATAAGGCTAGAGTCACAAGTGAGTGGTTGACAGAATCTGTAAATCTTGGTGGAGTCACAAAAAGATATTCAGACAGTGTCACTAATACATTTCTGGATGGAGTAACAAATTGACGATCAGAAGAGTTTATAAATCTGTGTGGAGTGACATTTAGGTCATAGACAGATGTGGGAGTATGATACATAACATCATCTATGGTAGGTGTGGTCTCATTCTGAAAACAAAACATTTAAAATATAATATATATCAATCATGCAAAACGCTAACTCTGTTATATTATTACAGCGGATAATGTTTTATGCATGTATATACATATAAAGGTTATTTATCTAACTATTTGCCTAGCTACGATGGTATAGGTCTACTAAAACGCACTACATTGAAAATCATCAGCAGAATGTTTTAGAATTTTTACATCTAACATAGACAAATAATTAGTCAAAAGAAGGAATCATAAAGTGAATTATTTAGTGAATTATTTACCTTTTTGTTGTGATATGCAGCGGATAATGTTTCCCACATAACATGTATAGATTATATCATTGTTTGACATTTACCTTTTATTTATCTAAGGTTTATCTAAGGTAATGGTTTAGACTTACTAAAAGCACTACATCGAACATCATCACCAAAATGTTTTGAGATCTTTACATCTAACGTGGATAAATAACTAGTCAAAAGGAGGATCAATCATAAAGTTAGTGAACTATTTACCTTCATATTGTAATATGCAGCCGTAGACATTGAACCTGTAAAGTTAGCCCTGTGTGTAACTGCAGCCATGTTTTTAATTTTGTCGTTTTCACGTTTCGTTGTAATATTAGTAAGCCTATAATATGTGTGTTTGTATCTTATTGAATACAGCGTTCTTATGCGTGTTTCTCCTCTGAGTTCTCCACCTTTCACTGAGTGATATGCTACCTTTATATCCCCTTATTAACTCCCTGATATTAGGCCTATGTCAAGGCTTGCTCCACCACCACCTGATTTCACAGCGTCCTTGATGAAGGAGGTGTGAATGACGGGACGGGGGTCGATCATAAACACTGATGATGCTTTTAAGTGACTGAACGGGGGAGGAGTAAATAAAAACGTATTTAATCAGATTAACTGACAAAACAATAACACTAACGAGTAGAGCATTAACTGCAAATTAGGTGCGAATAAGCACGTTGCCTAATGTACGTGTGCATAATACATACGTGATGTTAAAATATGTACACTGAGACGACAATAACGTGTGTTTTCGATCTATTCTCAGAATAATTTTTCAGCCCCATGTACATTTTTATTACTTTTTTCTGTTGGAGAAAAATGAATTCGGTTGGATTATTATTCCTATAACTAGAAAGAGTTTATAAATATTGTTTCACATTTTGTACCTCTAGCATGTATAAGGTTAATCCTTTCAACCATTAAAGCCCTACATTAAAACATTAAATGTTCAACCACTTCAGGTGTCTCGCTACCGCGACCCATAACTTTAAGTGGGTGAAGATTACTCATATTTGTAATAATTTGAGATCAAATATTTGTAAATATTGATGTCTAAGCAGTCATTTCATGCTTAATAGCTGTATTTAAATCTACTAATGAAACAAATTAGAACGACTACAGGAGGGGGGGGGGGTAAAGATGTCTCTAATCAAATTAACTGTCAAAACAGGAACATTAACGAGCAACACAGTAACTGCTAAGTAGATGAGAATAAGCAATATTCATTATTTAGGTGTTATGTCGGTATAATATATACAAGACCACATGAAAAAACAGTGTTTTTTCGACCTATTCTTTGCCTATGGCACATTTTTATCACTCTCTTCTATCACGTCCATTGCAGAAAAATATGTTAGGTTGGATTAGCATTTCTATTACTAGTCTAGTTTATATTGAAAATTGCTCATATAATTTTGCCTAATTTGTGACCAAATATGAGCAAATATTGATGTTTAAACACTCATTTAACATGTTTAATCCTCAACATCTGTACTTTAACGTCCTAATAAAACAGATTAAAAGACTATAGTCGTGCTTAGCGATATAAGGGCTAATTAATAGTGCTGAATTGGAATCTGAACACTTCAATGAAGTTTATTTCATCTTGATGCTTGGTCAATCCATGCTTCAAATCATACCTTTATATTCAGTTTATATTCATTAATAGCAGCGTAGATGTGTAGGCCTAATGTTACAAAATGATGCTTTAATGCATCATGAGGGCTCAAAGGGTTAATACAGACGCTATTTTATTCACCAGCCACTATTTCCAGTGTTCGCTAATTTATGTCAGACCTTTATAATCATATGGTAACATATTATTATTATGTTTGTATAATGTATAATTGTTTTCATTTACCCGTCTCTCATGCTTGTCCCTTCATAAATTAATTGTCAAGGGCTCAAATCATTCAAAGGATTGTCCTAGATATTGTCCTAGATATTCATGTGCACAATTATTGTCAACAACTTTTTGGTGTTCAGGAATATTATTCTCAGTCATGACATGTTCTGCAATGACAAAAGCTACCAGCGCCAAATAAAATTATCTGTTTTTTCACAATATTACCCCAAATTAGAGAATTCCCTGTGTTTTGCCTCAAAAACAAATTAGAAATACATGAAATGAATGGGGTTCTAGGTAACCTTTGTGCACATATAGGCTAAAGTGTGACAGGAGAACCTCCTGAGGATGATGAGATAAATGAGATGAAACTTCCCTCCAGACAAAAGATTCGAAATTCAAACCCTGGTGGTCTGAGGCTAAGCACGTACCTCTCGGTCACGGAGGCTCCCCACAATATCGAATCTTTGCGAGTGAGCGGGGAAGAAACATTCTTCTTCTTTGAAATTGGGGGCCAGAGTGTGGTTCGAACCCGCAATCTCCGACTTTCCAAGCAGGCAGATTTAACCACTGCACCAGGGCCCCCGTCACCAGAAACAAATAGAAACGACTTTAGTCTTGCTTAGCGGTGCAAGGAAAAAGTAGAAGAATTATTTATTTAACCATGATAAATACAATATAACATGAATAAAACAAATTAATTTGTACAAAGTGGTTTGGGAGACATCCATTAAGACCACAAGGTCGCTAGCATAAAGGTCACCCAGGGATAAATTTGACAACAGTTTGTAAATTTTACAAATTTGTTTGGCAAACAATTCCCAGTTGTGATTGTTATATGTCAGCTGGAATGACTGAAGTGACATGAATCACGCCGCACTGATCACTAGGTGCCACTGTGATCTCACCTGTACGTCCTAATCACCTGACCTCATCCACACCTTTCCTAACCGTGCTGAAACATGTCTGTATTTAGTGGATGAAGTGTTTGTATCCGTGTATATCGTCACGTTGGTTATAAAAGGGTATCTGCCACTTGCCAAAGTGGCAGATACACCCTTTCATATCCGAGGGGACGAGTTATGTGATCACCCACACCTGAATAACATGGAAAGGGTTTTTGCCGTGTTCGTATACGTATGTTTAAATATGTGTGTAAAGGTAGCTTAATACTAGAGATTCATGGACACAACTAGACATCAATAAGAGATACATGAATCAGTAGTGTGGGCATATTGAAATAATTTTACATTTTCAGTTTTTATTTTTGAAAATAACTGATAATTAGTGGACTAAAATAATTTTTGTGCTATCGCGCCACGAGAGTAACACGGGAGCAAGGCCGGTTATCATTCATAGCCTTATGTGCATGCCAAGTACTCCACATTGTGTATTTTCTGGGGTCTCGCCGGATGGAAACTGCGCCTACGTCCACTGAGGTTTTTTTTACATCCAACTCAAAGTCATTCAGACGAGCCATCTGATTTACTTGGTTCTCTGAGCCCCACGACACGACATCACTGCATGTCCCATTGTATACGGCACCTGGCAGTCCCAGGCGTTCACCCATCCAATTATGAACCAGGCGCGACGCTGCTTAACTTCGGTGATCAAGCCGACACCTATGAGACAACGCCGTATTCCGTATATACATTGATTATATTGCTCAAGTGAAATCACTAAGTGAATTAAATTATGCACGAGAGACATAGGAAATGAAATGTCTCAAATGTACATTTAAAGGATCTGAAAAATTACAATTTTATCGGCCTATTCTCATTTTCACCTTGCAAGATACAGGATTGCTACTGGCTGATTCAACACCTCAATTAGATCACCGCGACCCTTTGTTCGCTGAGAGCGCATCTAAATTAATTAAATTCTATAATGATTCTCTTTCCAGCTCCATTGCCTCCTTTGCCTACCATACATATGCAATGAGCATTATATGCTAATGAATAATTGGAAAGGCTAAACGCCGCTTAAAACAATAAGCTTGGGTCGTCTTTATCACACTCTCAGCACCCGTCGGGTGCTAGGGATGCCACATAGGAAACATTTTCACTGCTGCTCTAGCTTATGTCAATGACGTTATCTTGCTGGCCCCCACTAAACACGCTATGTCATTGATGCTGAAAACATGCCGAGATAACTTTCTAAGTGGTTGTAATGACTTCTTCAGTGGTCAAGATCATTTTGTAGTTGCTGAGATAACTTTCAATGCGCTGTGATCACTTCTTCAGTGATCAAGATCATTTTTGAAAAATGCTCCAGAGAATGTAAAAGTAATAACAAACATTTATACGATATAAAGTTAACATGACCGAGAAGTCCTGCTGGTTTTCACTAAAAAAACGTTGTGAATTGTTCAAATAGGGGGATTCTATACAAACTTAGCGCTTTATTGAAGTGCTCAAAGTTTACGTCAAACCAAAAAAGTGTGTAACATGTTCAAATAGCTCATTATTTGTTATTCCAAATGGGTTTATTTTTAGTGAACAATACAATGTAGTTCTAGAACATTTTTTATTACATACAAGAATCAGCTGAGAGAAAAGTATTTTGACTATTTACCAAAAAAGTATGAAAAATAGGTAAAATTAATACCAACTTAAAGCTCTCTTGTGCATTTATCAATGATCGGACACAACATATTTTACACCATGTGAAAGCCCGTGTCAGTAGATTTCTATTCATATTAAAGATATTGATATAGCTCAAAATTTGACTGCTCAGTGGGCAAGAATGTGAGATATGGTCAATTTTCCCGAGTCTGAAAAAAAGCGAGCTAATTTTACGTCTAACCAAAAAAACATATAATATGTTCACAAACTCATTATTTTTTTTATTCAAAATGAGTTTATTTTATGTAAACAATAGTTCTAGAACATGTTTGAATCAAAGCTAATCATTTATATCTATCAAACATCTGCTGAGAGAAAAGTATTTTGACTATTTACTGAAAAAGTATGAAAAATAGGTAAAATTAATGGTTAAAATACCAACTTAAAGCTCTCTTGTGCATTTTTAAAAGATCGCACGGAAAAAATGTTACATGCACGTAAAAGCCTGTGCCAGTAGTTTTCTGTTGATATAAAATAGATTGACATAGCTCAAAATTTCACTACTCAGTGGGCGGGAATGTGTAATATGCTAGATTTTTCCAAATTGGAAGAAAATTGCGTATAGGTCATGTACACTTTTGGCCATATTTCAGTAAAGCGGCGGCAGTTACCTGATCAACAGGTTGATTCTGGCCCCTGAATAGTCCAGCTATGTGAAAATGATAGTGGCCTAAATTCCCATTCCGGGTGACACCTTAACCCCAGCCACATCTAGTCTAAGTGTCCTAGGGAGTAAAATGTGTTTGCACATCCCCCTATGTGTTAAGAGCATTGTTGAAAAACGAAACTATGAAATAACATACTCATAAATTCAAACTAATAACAAAACATTTATTCATTTATATCAACAACATATGCCATTTTATAAACAGTATGATAACAGTAACATAATAGATAACGCATAATAACATATCACAGATTAATGTCAGTCTTGAGAAACCAGAACGTCCAGGCAGCGCTGGCTTAATGTTATGCTGAATGAAAGATGAAAGATTATGAAAGACATTGTAATGATCCTTTCTATGTCTAGTGTATTTGCTGAGAATTGAGATGATGATTAGGATCCTATTATGGAAGAGAGATTGAGGTTGATTCGACGTCATTGAGGTTGATTCAACGTCGCAACAACGTCGTGTGTGTATCTTTGGCCAAGTAAGTAATGTCTCAGACTCTGAGGCGCAGGCTGTGATGTGATCTCTGGTTGGTGGACGTGATGACGTCATTATCAGATGACGTCTTGGATTTTCTACTTGAGAGTTTCCTCATATTGTTATGCTTGCATTTGGCACGACGTGTCTTGAACCAAACCTATGTAACATAGAACACAATTATATATATAACCGAATTTATTCTCTGTTATTGGCATTTTATGATACTGTAAAGCGTAACATTTTTACGTCATTTTCAATCACAATAGCAATCAAGAGAATAATCTACAAAGAAACATTACCAATTTATAAGGTGTATGTATATCATCACGTATGAGAAAACTGAGGTTATATATCTGAACTCCTGCAAGGAATAATAAATATTAACTTACCCGTATAGCTTTATCTGTAACTCCCATTTCCATAGCTAGCTGTTCACGCAAGTAAACATCAGGGTGTTTGTTGCTGGTGAACACTTCCTCCAGTTCTAAAATCTGTAAAACAAATCAATGGGTCCCTATTATAATGAATAATTAATGTCATTTTGTATATGCAACGGAAATTGTTTAAAAATAATATCTTAGTTTATGCTTAAAATAAAGCATAGTACGCTCATGCAAAACAATAAACATAATTATGAGCATTTTGGTCAAATTTATTAAGGCATATATTTCATTTGTTTTGGTAGCCTTAAGAAAACGTTTATTTTCTGTAATCATTTTTCATATATGTATTGTATAATTAAAGAACAAAAAGTCAATTAAAATACTTGAAGCGATGAAGCTGATAATTATATGAAATAATGTTGTAATATCGCTGACCTGTGTATCAGAAAAATATGTCTTGTTTTTTATTGCTCTGGACACACGTCTTTCATCTTGTTTCTTGGTCTTGATTCTTCTTGCTCTGGACACATGTTTTTCATCCTCCATATCCTGCACTGACGAGGGTCTCTTGGCAGACACATCAGTTCTTGCTGGACTGATCTCTGAGTTACTAAATGACAGCCTTCTACGTCTGGCTGGTCGTGAGTAAGTGATAGAGTCTGATGATGGTGAAGGCGTCAAAGCTGAATGTCTGACATGGTTTGTAGCACTGAGTGTAGTTATGCTTGAGTCTGAAATAATGACGTTTCTAGATTTGCGTGGAGTCATAAATACAGTGTGTATAAATGTAGGTGAGGTTGTCAATGAATGGTTATCAGATTTCCTGGTTGGGGCAAGATTCACAAATGAATTGTCAGCAAAGTCTGAAGATTTGGGAGGAGTCACAAAAGGATGATTAACACATCCTGTAAATCTGGATGGAGACAAATATGATTCATCCAAAGTGTCTGTAAACAGTTTTAAAGACACTAACGACTCGTCGACAGTGTCTATAGATCTGGGAGGAGCAGCAAATGAGTCATTTATAGATTCTCTCAATTTTGGTGGAGTCTGAAATGAGTGATCGTCAGTGTCAGTAAATAAGGCTAGAATCACAAATGAGTGGTTGGCAGAGTCTGTAAATGTTGGTGGAGTCACAAAGGAAGATTCAGACGGTGTCACTAATATATTTCTGGGTGGAGTGACAAAACGTGGAGTGACAAATCGACGATTACAAGATTTGATCAATCTATGTGGAGTGAAATTTAGGTCATAGACAGAGGTGGGAGTGTAATACATAACAGCATCTGTGGTAGGCGTGGACTCATTCTGAAAACAAAACATTTAAAATATAATATAGATCAATCATGCAAAACGCTAACCCTGTTATACTATTACAGCGGATAATGTTTCATACATGTATGTACATATCGATTTTTTTATCTAACTATTTGCTAACTACGATGGTGTAGGTCTAGCACTACATTGAACACTACAATGAACATCATCAACAGAAATTTTAGGATTTTTACATCTAACATAGACAAATACCTAGGCAAAAGAAGGAATCATAAATTTAATGAATTATTCACCTTCATGTTGTGATATGCAGCGGATATTGTTTCATATATAACATGTATAGACCATATCATGGTTTGACATTTATCTTTTATTTATCTAAGGGCCTAAATACGATGGTTTAGGCTTACTAAAAGCACTACATCGAGCATCATCAACAAAATGTTTTAAGATGTTTATTTAAGATGTTTACATCTAACGTGGATACATAACCAGTGACAAGGAGGAATCAGTCATAAAGCTAGTGGATTATTTACCTTCATGTTGTAATATGCAGCCATAGACATTGAACTTGTACAGTTCGTCCTGTGTGTAACTTCAGCCATATTTCAACTCTGTCGTTTTCAGGTTTCGTTGTAATATTATTAGACCTATAATATGTGTGTTTGTATCTTATTAAATACAGCGTTCTTATGCGTGTTTCTCCTGCTAGTTCTCTACCTTACACTGAGTGATATGTCACCTTTATATCCCTTATTAACTCACTGGTATTCAGCCTATATCATGGCTTCCTCCAACCCCACCTGATTTCACAGCGTCCTTGACGAAGGAGGTGTGAATGACCTGACGGGGGTCGAACATAAACACTGACGGGGCTCTAAAGTGACTGATCGAGGGGGGGGGGGGATAAAGATGTCTTTAATCAGATTAACTGACAAAACAGTAACACTAACGAGTAGCGCATTAACTTTGACTAGGTGCGAATAATCACCCTGCTTTATTTAGGTGTGTATAATGCATACACTATTGTTCTGACGTTTATAACATGTACAAGACCACATTATTATTTTTTTTCGACTCATTCTCTGCCTATTATACATTTTTATGACTCTTTTCTATTGGAGAGAAAAAACGAGTTGGTTAGATTGTTTATTTTTAAATAGAGGAGCTTATACAAATATCGTTTCACATCTTGTACCCATAGCATCTGTAGGTTAATCCCTTCAATCCTTAAAGCGGTATATTAAAAAAGAAATTCTACCCACTTGAAGGTGTATGTCGCGGTAGCGATATACAGCTTCAAGTGGGTGGATTTGTTTTATTTATTTATATGTGTAGTAATCTGGGACATTTGCAAATCTTTATGTTTTAACACCCATTTCATTCCCGATAGTATTGATAATAAAACGATTAATAACGACTATAGTCGTGCTTAGCGATATAAAGGGTAATTAGCTAAAATACAAGCTGAGCGCTCTTTTTCACTGACGTTTATTTGACCCAAACTTTAAATTATATTTTTGAGTTGATTTTGAATTAATGATTATCTGCGTAGATTTGCTAGAACAGTTTTTCAAAACATAAAACGAGGTAGCCACATAAACTAACATGATTAAAACTTAAAATCCCGTGTATTTTCCCTGTCAAAATGTATATTTTTTTAGTATCGAGATGGCTTTACATGCATATATTCAGAGAGAAAATACATGTTAATAAATGATGCATTTTTAATAAACATAACTAACTAAACGAACGACGAAAAATATAAAAAAAAATTCATGTGCACAATTATTGTCAATAACTTTTTGATGCTCAAGAATATTATTCTCTTTCATTACATTTTCTGAAATGACAAAAGTTACCGGCGCCAAATAAAATTATCTGTGTTTTCACAATATTTCCCCAAATTATAGAATTCCCTGTGTTTTGCCTTAAAAACAAATTAGAAATACATCAAATGAATGGAGCTTTATGTCACCTTTGTGCACATATATGCTAAAGTGTGGCAGGAGAATATCCTCAGGATGATGAGATAATTGAGATGACACTTCCCTCCAGACAAATAATTCGAAATTCAAACCCTGGAGGTCTGAGGCCAAGCACGTACCTCTCGGTCACGGAGGTTCCCCACAATATCGAATCTTCACGAGTAAGCGGGGAAGAAACATTTTGCTTCTTTGAAATTGGGGGCCAGAGTGGGGTTCGAGCCCGCGATCTCCTACTTTCCAAGCAGGCAGCTTTAACCATTGCACCAGGGCCCCCGTCCCCAGAAAAATATAGAAACGATTATAGTCTTGCTTAGCGGTACAAGGAAGAAGTAGAATAATTGTTTATTTAACCATGACAAATACAATAAAACATGAATGAAACAAATTAATTTGCACAAGGTGGTTTGGAGGACCTCCATTAAGACCACAAGGTCGCTAACATAAAGGGCACCCAAGGATAAATTTAACAACAGTTTGTAAATTTTACACATTTGCTTAGTAATCAATTCCCAGTTGTGATTGTTATGTCGGCTGGAATGACTAAAGCGAGATGAATGACGCCGCTCTGATCACTAGGTGTCACTGTGATCTCACCTGTACGTCCCCATCATCGGACTTCATTCACACCTTTCCTAACCGTGCAGAAACATGTCTGTATTTGGTGGATGAAGTGTTTGTATATGTTTATATCGTCACCTTGGTTATGAAAGGGTATCTGCCACTTGCCTAAGTGGCAGATACACCCTTTCATATCCAAGGGGTGACGTAGGTGTATATATATATGCATTCACATACCGTCCCCTTGGATATGAAAGGGTGCATCTGTCATTTTCCAAAGTGGCAGATACACCCTTTCATATCCAAGGGGTGACATAGGTGTATATATGCACTCACATAGAATGTGAACACCCACACCAAAATAACATAAAAGGGATTTTGGCGTGTTCGTTTCCGTATGGTATGTGTGTAAATGCAGCTTAACCCTTAAAGTGCTAAATTAATTTGTAAAAAACATCGCAACCAAAGGATTTTTTTCAGTTTGAAATCATAATAAATGTCTTCGTTAGCTAATTCCGATTCATTTGAATACCTATGTTATGGGCCTACGGCCAATATAAATATGTATACTCTTACAGCGTGGGGATCGAATTTAGTCGTCAGAATCTGACGTCTAAAGACGTCAGATTCTGCCGACTAAAGTCGATCCCCGCGCTGTATTAGACGTCAGATTCTGCCGACTAAAGTCGATCCCCGCGCTGTAAGGGTTGAGACCGGAGATTCATCACAACTTGACATTATTAGGACATTATTAAGACCAAGGATATTAGTGTTCTAGTATCCTTGACAGGACATACATGGATCAGTATTGCAAACAGAGGAATCACAGCGATAATGGTCAGCTGTGTAGTGAACATTTATTGGAAAGGGATGACAAGGGACTGCTGTCGACCTATAGTATACAACTCGTGACTTGGTATAAACAAATGCGAAATGTACGCCTACAAGTTGGTGAAAATCACTCGTTATATTTCAGTCACATATTGCATCAATTCTGTTGACTTATTTTAGGAACATACTTTAAGGCATTATACTTTAGGAACTTTATTACAGTGCAAATATTTTTTTTCAAAACATGCTGTTCTTTCCAGTGACGCAAAGGTCAGTCTAGACGCGTCGTGAATAAATATGTATCTATAGGGCCTACATGTATATCCAATGCCTAATATGCCGATGCAAACCTTTTAAACGACCGATAACAACCCGCCGGTATCTAAAGTAAATAACCTAATGTTTTATTTTCCAGACTCAAAGTACCAGCATCTTAAATGGAATCCGAGGCCACACTTTATGATATGATGACCATTGGCTTAATACAGACGCTATTTTATTCACCAGGTGGTGTTAGCTCTCAGCCACTATTTACAGCTAATTTATGTCAGTCCTTTATAAACATATTTGATAATAATCTTTGTGCTCTTTTAAAATTATATATTTTACTGTATGCAGATGACACTGTCCTATTGGCCGAATCGCCAAAAGATTAATAAAACTCGATCAATTTGATGGAGGAATACTGTCATTTGTGGAAACTAAAAACAAATGTGTCAAAGTCAAAGGTTACTGTCTTCTCGAGAGGGAAAAAATTAGAAACATACCTGAATTTTATTTTGGTGAAAATAAGCTGGATGTAGTTGATCACTATAAATACTTGGGATTATATTTTAATTTCAATGGAAAATTCAAAGTTGCTAAGAAAGAATTGTATGATAAAGGTAATAGAGCTATGTTTTCTATACTGCGCAAAAGCAGACAACTCTAATTGCCAATAGACATTCAATTACAACTGTTTGAATGTGCTAGTAAAGGCTGTTTTCATGGGCTCATGAAGGTACAGACATCCTGGAAAAGTTACACCGCAGATTTTGTAAATATGTGTTAGGTGTGAACAAATCTACATGTACCAATATGGTATACGGTGAACTGGTAGCTACGCCTCTCTCCTTGATCTTACAAAGTAGAATGGTCATGTTTTGGGCAAGGATAAAACAATTAGAGGGAAATCCTAAAATATCAAGTTTACTGTTTCAAATACTTTTAGAAATGTACAAAAACGGCAATTTTTGCTCAGCATGGGTGATGGCAGTTAAAAACGTATTGGAAGGTTGTGATTTCGCAGGCGCTTGGGAACACCAACGTCTTCCATTTAGTACAAACCATTTTAAAGCCATACTAAAGCAACATATCAGGGACCAATTCCTTCAGAAATGATCATTTGAAATAAATATAAGTAGCAGGATGTTTTTTGTAAACATATTTATTTAACGAGGATTTACAAATAACTGAGGTCAGTGTCTCCTCAGTGCAGGTGCAGTGCAAATATAGATCTAAATAAATTAAACATCGTGCGGCACCTCTATGCAATACCATAACAATGTGACCAAGCAAATACACAACATTGTGACCTACTTTTACGAAGTCGCAAAAAATATGAATACACACAATAAGCATGAAAGATGCCTTCAAGGCGGCTCAAAAATAACATTATATATTCACACATTTCGAAACAGAGAAATACAGAAGGATACACTATAATTATGAAAAAAACCTTAAAATTTAAATGAGATGTAGGTATCTGGCTACATCCCAAAACGCGATGTTTCGTTAATATATAACAAAACAAAACGGCATATTTTTATATTTATTTCGGGGGGGGGGGGGCAGTGTAAAAGATCCCGGGACAAGAAGTTCGTAATCTATTCTTGTTTCTGGAGGAATTAACTGAGATATTTTTTCTAGCATAGCTTCGCGTTGAAAAGTGTAATTGTTGCAGTAGAGAAAATAATGTTTAGCAGATTCGATTTGAGGCCCACATGTACACATCGGGCTGGGTATACATGATTTGTTAAATAGATCCCCACTTAATGAAGAGAAGTTTAACCTAATTTGACAGAGATTAATTTGATCAAGTCGATTGCCAATATAAAAATGTTTGGGTACTATGGACCTAACTTTCAGGTAGTCAGTTAGTTTGCATTTAAATAGAGCTTTTTGAGAACAGCAACGTATGCTGGACGGTAGCAAGTTCCATAAATGTGTACTTGAAGGGAAAAAGGAATAACACTGTTTCCCAGAGGGCGCGTTAAAAAGGTATGAAGGTTGTCAGGACAGGTTTTAAATACTATGCTATGGAATTTTAAAATTTTATGAAACGTTCGCCTGGTTTGCAAAGTACAAAGTCTAGCTTCTTCCAGTAAAAGTTGGCGTGATGTACCTTTCTTGCAACCTGTGATCAGACGCAGCGCATTATATTGAATATTCTCAAGGGTATTTTTATCATTCTGGGAACAGTTGTCGAAAATTACATCTCCATATTCTAAAAGTGGACGTATAAAAGAAAGGTGACAGCGATGTAGTGCTGAGCGACTCATTTTGTACTTAAATAAGTAAATGGACACGTTTCATTGCCCTAGTTGTTATTTCGTTGATATGATCAGACCATGATAGCGTTTTGTTCAAGACAATGCCTAAGTGTTTGTGGCTATCTACTTGTTTTATGACAGTATTGTTTATCAATACTGGCACATAAGGTAATATTTTATTTTCACATGAAAAAAGTATAGTTGCAGATTTGGATGGGCTAAGCGTCAAAAGCCAGTCCTTGCACCACTTGGAAATTTTTGCGAGGTCACGATTCAGTATTTTGGCAGCCTTTCGGCGGTTACTGTTCACTTTTTGGAAAAGTGAGCAGTTGTCAGCAAAAAGAAATAGGTCAGATTCTATCGCATTACAAATGTCATTTATATAAATTAAAAACAGAAGTGGCCCAAGGACTGACCCCTGAGGACCCCGGCAGTTATTTCAAGCCATGATAATTCTGTGTTATTTACCAGAACACGTTGTTTCCTATTTTTTAAGTAACTTTTAATTAATTTCAAAATATTTCCAGCAACGCCATATTTTTTTAGTTTATATAGTAGGCCTGTATGCCAAACTTTGTCAAAGGCCTTTGAAAAATCCAGAAAGACGCTGTGTACTTCATCTCCGGAATCAAGTGCTGAATAGATGTTATGACATATAATGGATAATTGGTTAGTAGTGGAATCTCCTGGAATAAATCCTGATTGTTTGCTAGAAATTATGTTTCGATTCTTCAAATAGCTAAATGAATGTTGGAAAATATTTTTTTTCAAACACTTTCGAAATACATGGTAGTAAACTGACAGGCCTGTAGTTGTTACATTGTGTCATATCACCTTTCTTGAATAATGGTATCACATTTGCTTGTTTCCAAGCATCAGGAAAGGTGCCCTTTGCGATACATTTATTAAATAAGATAGATAGAGGTTCAGCTAAAGCAGATGAGGTCTCTGTAAGTATTCGATTACTGATATTGTCCGGACCTGTAGCTTTTAGGTTTTAGTTTATTCAATGTTTTGTATACCTCAGCTGGATTTGTAGTAATATTATATTTATTGGCGTTATAGCGAGGCGGTGTCTGAGGAAGGTTTGCAGAAGATTCATCAAGAGTGGACTGTTTAACAAAGTAACAATTAAAACTGTTGGCTTTGTGCTTATTATCAGTCACCAGGGAGCCATTATTATTAAGAGGAGCTTTAATAACTGGTTTATTATACAGCAATGAATTACATGTTTGCCACCATGTCTTAGAATTTGGATTCCCACTGTTAATCATTTCAAATTGCTTCAACTGGTAGTTTATCTTAGCGCTTCTAATTTCAGATACCGTTTTGTTCCGAATCGTTTTTAATTTATTATGCAGCCTTATGTCTTGTGGTTTGTTCTTCAAACTGGAATGAAGTCTGCTTCTAGTCCTCATTAATCTCCCAACTTCGCTGTTAAACCAGGGCTTGTCTCTGGAACGTATCGTTGTTTCATAGCAGGGAATAAATAATTTTGCATTATATGTTAAAATATTCATAAAATTATTTGTCATTTCATTAATATCACCAGTTGTGAATATAGTGTGCCACGCAACATACATCAAACTGGTTCGGAACATAAGGAAATTGGCATTTTTATAATTCCACACCGTTGGTTTATAAGCAGTATGTATTGATAAGGGTTGAGGGTATAGTCTGAAATATATAGGGCAGTGATCAAAACAGCTATCTTTAGGTAAGGTGCCAAATGCATTCACATTAAAAGTAGAGTTTGTAAAAATGTGTCATGCAATATACAGGATGTTTAAAACGTCTCTGCATCTTGAAGAATATTTATTGAATTATTTATATCACCAGCGATGTACAATGGCGAGATTTCGTTGCAGAAACCACAATCTTCCAATAGAGTCTGGTTGCCGTACTAATATCCCCCGTGATTTGAGAGTATGTGAACTGTGTCACGATTTGGGTGATGAATTTCATTTCTTGTTTATATGCCCACGTTTTTACGAAGCCCGTAAAAAATATATTAAAAAGGTGTTGGTTCAATCTTGGTCAGCTCTATCATTTTACAATCTAATCAATGTGAAAAGCACCATACAGCTGGCGAATTATGTAAATATTTTCAAATATTAATGAATGGATTTAAGCTTTTTGCATAGATATGACGAATAGTCCCATAGTAATATTAATTATTATAACCCTGTGTAAATATTGTTTTACAAGGAATAATTGTTACCACCATACGTGCCCACCTGGCATATACATACATGTCTGTACATGTACAGATCTTATGAATAAACTACTGTCTGTCTTACTGTCTTACTGGTAACATATTATTATTATGTTTGTATAATGTATAATTATTTCCATTTACCCGTCCCTCATGCTTGTCCCTTCTATAACATAATTGTCAAGTGTTCAAATCATCCGAAGGATTGTCCTAGATTAGCTCAGACATTGCGATTGTTGGTATTTTGAAATATCACAATAGCAATTTCCTAAAATCTCAGGTGTTTATCGCATTCACATGTGTGGATAATAGATTTCGCAAATATTAAAATAATTATTTCAGAAATTGTAGTTTATAGCTAAGGCGTCATTTACAACATGTTATATCGAACAGTCTCCAACTTTTAAACTATGTAATATTTGTCAATGTAATTTTGAGGGTACCAGACACAATACGTTGAATCAATGCTGGTTTAACGTTGTTCTACCGTCTACGATGCTATACCAATGTTAAGCCAACATTAAAATAACGTCTTTTGTCACCTGGGTTGCAGATCACTGATGGCAATCAGCTTAGAGAAAAGGCATAGTGGAACTTTGCGTATTGAATGAAACCCGAGGAGCTCTCCATTCTTAGCTGTGAAAAGGGTCGAGGCCGAAGCTTTTTTCACAACTAAGAATGGAGAACCCCGAGGGTTTTAACTGACTTAAAAAACATCCGACCATAATGAGGATCTCTCATAATCAACATCTCGGTCACACCTGACTGATTATAGTATCATAGGCCTACCATCAGAACCGGTCTGTACTTTATCAGCAATAAGTCTCCATTCCCAACTTATGATATGTCGAGGTGTTGAAGCCACGGCACTGATTCAAACAAAACAACATTACCCAGCATGCAATAAAACGTTAATATGCTTAACAATCTACCTACCTTAATAATCTACCTACCAATGAATGACATATTACCTTTAATACATTGACTGGTGTCTAAAATAATCGTCGTACAGCTAAAATATATCTCAAAATTGTTTGAGCTTACTTTTAAGTCATACTTCTTGTATATATGCACGTAACAAAACATATGATTTGCAAACAAATGTCTATGCTGATGACGGTTTTTCAGAAGCATTTATTGTGGCTTTAAATGTATTTATTCGCCATACACTTTGTGCATTTGAAAGCCTTTTTATTTCTAAATATTTTCATTATTCCATCTGTTATATTGATAGAATTGAGAGTGCTGTATTTTTTACATCATATATCTTCATATTTTCCGACAAGAAAATTACGTTATAGTTAGCTATTTCATAAAGACAGTTTACTTTTTGTGCCGACGAAGCCTATTGTTAAAGATCTGCAATAAATGTAGGTCTATTCCATGCAATTTCCATTACATTAGCATGACTATATGATTATACTGACGTTGGTGAACATCAGAGTTTTCTCTACCATATCATATTTAATATTGACCCTTAAAACGCTGAATTTTTTTTAAACCATGGAGACTAAAGGGTTTTTTTCAATTTGAAATCATCATAAATGTCTTAGTTAGCTCTTTCCGATTCATTTGAATACCTTGTTATGGGTCTGCGACTATCATGCTCTTACAGTGCGGGGGTCGACTTTAGACGTCAGAATCTGACGTCTACAGACGTCAGATTCTGACGACTAAAGTCGATTTCCGCACTGCAAAGGTTAATATCTGGAAATAACCTGCTTCAGAACATACATTGACTAGTGTGAGCATCGTACCTAAAATAAAAGCTAATAATAATAATATCAAACTATCATAAGTTATTTTTCACCAGAAATTCTGAAGTCGTTTGTTGACTCATTTGAAATATGATCATCTGCTGCATTTGTGACTTCCTGAACCACTTCAGTAGTATCATGACTTGTCTCATCACCTGGTGTGGTGCTCACTACTCGATCAGAAAAATCAGTTGTTGTGTGAGGCAAAGAATGCAATATAGTGGTAACATTACTAAAATAATCTAGATTTGAGGCGTTTCCTGAATCGGTAACTAAAAAGTCACTGGACGAATTATATGGGAGCCCATCTGAATTATTTAAAAATTGCCCAGTAGAGTTCAATGTATTATACAAAGAATCCCCTGAATGTTCGTCAGTGTCATTGGATGAATGAATATCGCTCTTCGTCAGAGTTGAGTTTTCTTCCTCGTAATCTTCTGAAGCATCGAGTGTTCTATCACTGGCGCCTGGAGATGAACGTGAACCGTGGAATTCTAGATCACCCACGTCAGAAGCATCACCTGATCCACTGAATTCCATGTCACCCACGCCTGGAGACGAACCTGAGCCGCTGGATTCAATGTCACCCACGCCAGAAGCATCACCTGATCCACTGAATTCCATGTCATCCACGCCAGAAGCATCACCTGACCCACCGAATTCCATGTCATCCACGCCAGAAGCATCACCTGATCCACTGAATTCCATGTCACCCACGCCTGGAGACGAACCTGAGCCGCTGGATTCCATGTCATCCACACCAGAAGCATCACCTGAGCCAATAGATTCAGTTTCGCCATTTGTATCTGACGTTGTGTCATCAAAGCTGAAGTCTACATCATAATAGTGCAGATCATCACCACTGTACTGGTAGATTCCTGTAGTCTTATATTCACTAATGTGTATATCATCATCTGGATCTAATGTTTCTTTTGATTTACCTTCCGTACCTTCACCAGATGCTGTGTCTAGGATTTCTCCCGAACTGTCTTCACTTGCATCAGTTTTCGCTTCGTCTCCTGATCCTACATCATACATCATGTCACCAGATAGATCACCAGATCCATCTTCAGCTTTTTCTGTTTCCAGGTTAGCATTTGTTTTATTTCCTATTGGGTTTTGTGTATATGTTTCCAAGGTCTTACCTGTGTTATTTCCTTCTTGGTTTTGTGTATTGGTTTCAAAGGTCATACCCGTGTCATTTCCTGTTGAGTTAGGCGTGTAGGAGTCATTAGTATTATCATCTTCTGTGAGCCATGTTATCTTTGTGGTAGTTTTCCCCAACTCGCCTGTGACGTTGTTAGTGTGAAATACATCATCTACATCAACAGTGACATTGTCACTGTCAAACGCATCATTTGTAAAGTTTACACCAGTTGTGCTATCACTAGTATTTCTATCTGAATATGTAGATAATACCTTTGACATCTCACTGGTCATGATTCTCCCTGGAACAGTAGCTTTTCTGTCCATAATAGTGTTCCCCTGATCATCATTCAAATGTTCAGAACTTTTCGAAGCTTTGCTTAATAATTGCTTATATGTTGCTGTAGTATTATCATCAATATATGTTGTTTCAACATAATTCTTATCACTAGTATTTTCATCTGTACTTGACGTTGTTGGACTATTGCCTGTATCTTCCTCTCTTGAATTGCTCACAGGTGCTGGGCTTGGTATCGTTGTACCAACCATCACATCATCAATTCGATCAGTAGCTTCCACATATGATGTGTTCAGCGTCATTACAGTGCAAATTTGTTTTGCTGTTCCTTTCAGTGATGCAAAGGTTAGTCTAGACGCGTCGTGAATAAATATGTATCTATACATGTATATCCAATGCCTAATTTGCCGATGCAAACCATTTAAACGACCGAAGCTGAACAGACGCTATAACATCATCGCCGGTATCTAAAGAAATAAATAACCTAATGTTTTCTTTTCCAGACTTAAAGTACCAGCATCTTAAATGGAATCCGAGGCCACACTTTATGATTGTATAGCGTCGCCCGATGACCATTGGCTTAATCATGTTAATAAAGACGCTATTTTGTTCACCAGGTGGTGCTAGCTCCCGGCCACTATTTACAGTGTTCGCTAATTTATGTCAGACCTTTATAAACATATGGTAACATATTATAATTATGTTTGTATAATGTATAATTGTTTTCATTTACCCGTCCCTCATCCTTGTCCCTTCTATAAAATAATTGTCAAGGGTTCAAATCCTAGATGAGCTCAGACATTATGATTGTTGGTATTTTGAAATATCACAATAGCAATTTCCTAAAATCTCAGGTGTTTATCGCATTCACATGTGTGGATAATAAATTTCGCAAATTTTAAAATAATTATTTCAGAAATTGTAGTTTATAGCTGAGGTGTTATTTACAACATGTTATATCGAAAAGTCTCCAACTTTTAAACTATGCGATATTTGTCAATGTAATTTATTGTAATCAATGCTGGTTTAGCGTTGTTCCACCGTCTACGATGCTATACCAATGTTAAGCCAACAATTAGATAACGTCTTTTGTCACCTGGGCTGCAGATCACTGATGGCGATCAACTTAGAGAAAAGGCATGGTGGAACTTTACGTATTGAATGAAGCCAGAGGAGTTCCCCATTCTTAGCTGTGCAAAAGGTCTAGGCCGAAGGCCTAGGCGTTTTGCAGAGCTATATGACTTAACACACATCCGACCATAATGAGGATCTCTCATAATCAACATCTCGGTCACACCTGACTATTATAGTACCAGACAAACAGACTGACAGGTATTTTATTGAAAGAAATAAAAGTCATTACAGACTTATTTGTCATAGTAATAAGAGTATCATAAGAGTACCATAGGCCTACCATCAGAATCGGTCTGTACTTTATCAACAATAAGTCTCCATTCCCAACTTATAATATGTCGTGGTGTTGAAGCCGCGGCACTGATACAAATAAACAGCATTACCTAGCATGCAATAAAACGTTATTATGTTTAATAATCTACCCACCAGAATGACATATTACCTTTAATACATTGACTGGTGTCTCAAATAATCCACGTACAGTTAAAATATATCTCAAAATAGTTTGAACTTACTTTTAAGTCATACTTCTTGTCTATATACACGTAACAAAACATATGATTTGCAAACAAATGTCTATGCTGATGACAGTTTTTTAGAAGCATTTTATGTGGCTTTAAATGTATTTCTTCGCCATCCACTTTGTGCATTTGAAAGCCTTTTTATTTTTAAATATTTGCATTATTCCATCTGGGATATTGATCGAATCTGTTCATATTTTCCGACAAAAAATATCTTATAATTAGCTATTTCATAAAGACAGTTTACTTTTTGTGCTGACGAAGCTTATTGTTAAAGATCTAAAATAAATGGTAGGTCTATTCCATGCAATTTCAGTTACATTAGCATGACTATATTATTATACTGACGTTAGTGTACATCAGAGTTCATTCTACCATATCACATTGACTATTAACTCTTGAAGCGCTGAATATTTCTTTTCTCACAACCATGGAGACTAAAGGGGTTTTTTCAATTTGAAATCACCATAAATGTCTTAGCTAGCTCTTTCCGATTCATTTGAATACCTGTGTTATGGGTCTGCGACTATTACTAATATGCTTACTCTTACAGTGCGGGGATCGACTTTAGACGTCAGAATCTGACGTCTACAGACGTCAGATTCTGACGACTAAAGTCGATCCCCGCACTGTAAAGGTTAATATCCGGAAATAGCCTGTTTCAGAACATACATTGACTAGTGTGAACATCGGACTTAAAATAAAAGCTAATAATAATAATATCAAACTATCATAAGTTATTTTTCACCAGAAATTGTGAAGTCGTTTGTTGACTCATTTTAAATATGATCATCTGCTGCATTTGTGACTTCCTGAACCACTTCAGTAGTATCATGGCTTGTCTCATCACCTGGTGTGGTGCTCAGTACTCGATCAGAAAAATCAGTTGTTGTGTCAGGCAAAGAATGCAATAGAGTGGTAACATTACTAAAATAATCTAGGTTCGAGGCATTTCCTGCTAAAAAGTCACTGGACGAATTATATTGAAGCCCACCTGAATTATTAAAAAAATGCCCAGTAGAGTTCAATGTATTATACAAAGAATCCCCTGGATGTTCTTCAGAAGTATCCCCTGTAGTGTCAGACGAAGTGTCATTGGATGAATGAATATCGCTCTTCGTCAGAGTTGAGTTTTCTTCCTCGTAATCTTCTGAAACATCGAGTGTTCTATCACTGGCGCCTGGAGATGAACGTGAACTGTTGAGTTCTAGATCACCCACGCCAGAAGCATCACCTGATGGACTGAATTCCGTGTCATCCACACCAGAAGCATAACCTGATTCACTAAATTCCATGTCACCCACGCCTGGAGACGAACCTGAGCCGCTGAATTCCATGTTATCCACCCCAGGAGCATGACCTGAGCCTCTGGATTCAGTTTCACTATTTGTATCTGACGTTGTGTCATCAAAGCTGAAGTCTACATCATAGTACTGCCGATCATCGCCACTGTACAGGTAGATTCCTGTGGTCTTATATGCACTAATGGGTATATCATCATATGGATCTAATGTGTCTTTTGATTTACCTTCTGTACCTCCACCAGATGCTGTGTCTAGGATTTCTCCCAAACCTTCTTCATTTACATCAGTTTTCGCTTCGTCTCCTGATCCTATATCATCTATCATGTCACCAGATAGATCACCAGATCCAACTTCAGCTTCTTCGGTTTCCAGGTTAGCATTTGTTTT
Source organism: Flabesymbios commensalis (assembly GCA_964017125.1). NCBI lineage: Eukaryota > Metazoa > Annelida > Polychaeta > Terebellida > Flabelligeridae > Flabesymbios > Flabesymbios commensalis. The sequence continues at coordinate 13,105,285 of OZ024915.1, forward strand.
ATTTCCTATTGGGTTTTGTGTATATGTTTCCAAGGTCTTACCTGTGTTATTTCCTTTTTGGTTTTGTGTATTGGTTTCAAAGGTCATACCCGTGTCATTTCCTGTTGAGTTAGGCGTGTAGGAGTCATTATTATTATCCTCTGTGAGCCATGTTATCTTTGTGGTAGTTTTCCCCAACTCGACTGTGACGTTACTGTGAAATACATCATCTACATCAACTGTGTCATTGTCACTGTCAAACGCAGCATTTTTAAAGTTTACACCAGTTGTGCCATCACTAGTATTTCTATCTGAATATGTAGAGAATACTTTTGACATCTCAGTGGTCATGATTTCGCCTGGAACAGTAGATTTTCTATCTATGATACTGTTCCCCTGATCTTCATCCAAATATTCAAGACTTTCTGAAGCTTTGCTTATTAATTGTTTATATGTGGCTGTAGTATTATCATCAATATATATAGTTTCAACATAATCCTTTTCACTAGTATGTTCATCCAATATACTTGACGTTGTTGAACCATTGCCTGTATCTTCCTCTCTTGAATTGCTCACACGTGGTAGGCTTGGTATCGTTGTACCAACCATCACATCATCAACTCGATCAGTGGCTTCCACATAATATGATGTGTTCAGCGTCATTGTACTGACCGATTTTCCGCTAATCTTTGGAGATGTTGAATTTGTACTTGGGTCATTCACAGTTTCATTGTGTGATATATTGCTATCATTTGATTTTGCTGTAAATTCACCATTGTCAGACTCTTCAGTTATCCTGTCATTTTCATCCGATGCATGATATGCATGTGTCGTTTCAGTAACTCTTGCAGTGCCTTCACTTTGTAGATGAGTCAGAAGAGAAGCTTTAATATCCTCAGTTTGATCTACGTCAATGTGATGACCCCCATCAGGTGTTGTTTGAATAGTCCCATCGTCTGTCTTATCACTAGCATCCTTCACGTTATCAGAATCGGACCCTATGTTCCCCTTTTCACCTCCCTCATCGGTACCTTCCGCTACACGTACTGCCTTCGCTGACGTACACCCCACAGGGAGTGTGTACAACTTTTTCACAAAATCATTCTTGGCGTTTTTTTCTCGCACGAGAATAGGGATCACATACGTAATCTCTTCACACGTGACGTTATACTCAGCCCTCATGTCAAAGCAGCAGCGCGTCTCTCTCAAATGTTCTGGAAATCTGTCAGGATTAATGGTCTCTATGTTATACCAAGGACAAAACGAGCGCTCACTAATATCTGACTTTGTTTTATCAGCACATTGAGTGTCTTTCTCCCTTATGAACTCCTCTGATTTCTCCTCCATCATCAGTTGACAGTTGTCTCTGGTTTGACACCCTCTCGCTGTGTACATCACATTACCTTTGAGAGTCTCCCACTTTATCATTGGAGGTATTTGGCGCATCAAGGCTCGCTGGCAGTCCTCCCCTTCTAACAATATCTGCCACATATCCTGATTATCACTGGTTCTATCTTCTCCATTATGTAAGGCGTAACCTACCACACTAGTCAGTGTTATGATATGTGCTGAGATTAACACCGTCAAGGCGTAACATACCTGGGCAAAAAATGTCAAAAAATATTATACTAAAATTATTATAGCAACCATAGATGCAACCTGATACAATATTTACAGTTTTTAATAGAGTATTGTTCATATTATTTTTTAACTAAGTTACATTATTATTCGCTTCCTTTTGAATATGCCTATCATTAATTCTTAACCGTTTCAGCGCGTGGCGTCTTTAGACGTCAGAATCTGGCGTCTTTTCGTCAGATTATGTCGTCTAAAGACGGTCTCCGCACTCAAAGAATTAAAAAACAAAAGATAGCCGTAGTAGGGCCTATTCATGTTACATCTGTTTGTGGGCAACTGAAAGCAGTCGGACATACATAATGCTCTGCTAGTCTCTGTTCTGGTGAACTGCAAGATAGCTATTTAGATTTGTTTTCATGTTTTCATGTCTCTGAGCGAGACAAATGTCCCATATCTATTCATATTTCGTCTTCATTATGATACAGTATATATAGCTATCGCAGGGCAGCGCACGTCTTTTACCTTACCTGTGTTAAGATCATATTTTGTTGACCAGGAAGTGCTGACCGTCGTCTGTGAAGTGTGTGCTCGTTATACAGCTCGTCTTCACGACACGGCGAGTTATAGCCACACAAAGAGGAAGCTAGCACTGTGATCATCATGACGTCATTAACAGTGGGATTAACAACCTAAAATGTAAAATATTGGGGGGGGGGGGGTGTGTGTACTGGAGGGGGCGGAAAAGGGGGGGGGGTCGGTGACCTGTCTCATTTAGATCCGGGGAAGTCACCACCACTGTCACAGGACAATATACATGTATTTTTGTTGTCATTAAGTGATGTAACTATCTCGTTGCGCCTTAAAATTTTTTTTATTTAATTACCATTACAACGCCGAAATATTTTCATACAAACCATAGAGGGCAAAGGTTTCTTAACTTGCTATGTGATTGAAAAGTAAAAATATTTTAAGTTAAATATAATTATAAAGTTAAAAACGTGATATAAAAGTTCAATATACAAGTAAAGATTTTCAATTATTAACATTATCTAGCAAAAAACAGCAATGTTTTTAAGGCTGTTTTAAAATGCCGGGTACTATCGATCATTCTTATTCTTTTTGGAAGCTTGTTTCACAATAGAGGGGCAGGATAGGCGAAGGACCGAAGGACTTTAAACGTCAAAATGTTTTCTACATATACTGTGGATCTGGTAATTTTGGCGTGTTTAAATTTTTCATTTTTCATTTTTCTTTAGTAGCGCAACTATAATAACACTTTTCACAAAATTCTTGAATTCACGAAGTTGTCCTCCTCGCGAAATTCACGAAAATTAAAACTTCGCGAATATTACCAGATCTACAGTATTCACCGGTTAAGCATGACTATAATGATTTATAATCTGTTTTATTAGCAGGTTGAATCACAGATAGGGCTACTGGTAATGAAATGACAGTTTAAAGATCAAGATTTGCATATGCTTGGTCTCAAATTAATTAAGCAAATATTTGTAATTTTCGCCCACTTGAAGTTGTGGCTCGCGGCAGCTAGACACAACGTCAAGTGTATGAAAATGTAAATTATATAACTTAGCGCTCGAAGGCTTAATGGGACATGCCCAGGTCTAAAATCATAAAAAAATCGGTGATTTTATTTTAGCTTAATAATATGACCATATGATGTAAACATATCCATAGACTAGAACTGCAAAAGTTTTTTTTATTTTTTGTCCCTTTAACAATGACGTGGATTGGAATTACAGTCGTTAACCCTTAAAGCGCTGAAATATGTTCCTATAAATCATGGAAACGAAAGGGTTATTTTTAATTTGAAATCATTATTTAAGTCTTAGTCAGCTCTTTCTGCTTCATTTGAATACCTATGTTATGATCGTCTACGGCCATTACAAATCTTTTAACCCTTTAACCGCCAAATTATTCAATTTGAATTTTCACTCACTTGAAGTTGTGTCTCGCTGACGCGATCCACAACTTCAAGTGAGTGAAAATTATTCAGATTTGACAAAATGGAGGTCAACTCTTTTCAAATCTTGCTGATTGATGTCACATTTTATCTTTAACGTATTTAAAATGTGGTACTTATTGTGCTAATAAAAAATAAAAACCCGAATATATGCGACACCGGCGGTTAAAGGGTTAATCCATTCAGTGCAGGGACCGTCTTTTTCATCAGAATTTGTTGTCTACAGACGTCAGAATGTGCCGTCTAGAGACGTCAGATTCTGACGCATAAAGACGGCCCCCGCGCTGAAAGGGTTAATGAGGCTAAATCGTGAAAAAAACAGTATTTTATTTTGGCTCCTTGCCATGTCCATAATATGTCGACATGTCCATAGACTAGAATTGAGTAATTTTTTTAAAATTTTGTGCTACGCATTTGCCAGTTAAGCGACAAATAAGGACGAAATGTAATTTCGGAAATGCATGTCCAAAATAAGAAATACGAGAATAACTGATAAATGAGGCTTTCGGTAAACTTGCTACGTTGCCATAGCAGCCCAAAATTGAAAAGACTTCCACACTTCTAGTCTATGGTAATGATCACAATTTATAGCCATATTAAGAATGGGCGAGGAGTTAAAAAACCTTTTGACCTATTTTTAAGGTCCGAAATGAACTGGGGTTTTCTGGAATGTTTTTATCTCCTGAAACTAATTGTTTTTTTTCGCAAATTGGTAACAATCTAATGCGCGCGCTAGGCAGAAAAAAACCACATGTTTTTTTGGTAATACGCGGCCCTGATCTAATGCGCGCGCTCATCTAAAACAGACATAAAAACCTAGTAGCCTAAGGTAAGAGGTGGTACGTGACTTATGGTGTCATCATTGTGACACGGTGGAAATCTACCGTTGGATTATCACGATTTTATCAACCAGGAACACTCAAGACGTTGCGCCAAGGATGATGGCCCATCGTCTGCAACGCTGACCCAACATTACATCAACATTTGCTTAATGTCGATGGTTTGGTGGAAAGAAACTATGTCCCAGAAAATACACGTCATTAAACCAATGTCGGGTTATTGTTGGACCATCATCTACGACGCTGGCAAAGCAATAACCCAGCATTGGGTGAGCTAATCATGTTATGAGTCCAATTTGTCACCCAGTCGACCATAAAGAAATGTTTGTTTTTTACATGTTTCAAAATATTTTTAGTTGTAAAGTGCTAAGATCCATTTAATGGGATTTAGCGCTATAGAAGAATCGTAAATAATAATAATAATAATAATAATGATAATAATAATAATAGACACAAGACGTTAAATCAATGTTGGTTTAACGTTGGTCCACCGTCTACGACGTTGGACCAACGTTCTGCCAACATTAATTCAACATATTGTGTCTTCTGGGGAATAACATCATCAGAGTATCACACACGCATCTTTGTAATTGGTGGGTCATTGTTTCTCCGCCTATCATGACGTAAATTTCCTGGCTCAAATACAAAAATAGACCCTAATAGATCTAAACACAGATGAATGTCTTTGATCCAGTGCTTTAATTTTTATGGTGGGTTTATTACGGCTTGGGACTTGCTGTGCTAATTAGCATACGTTTTGCTGGTATTGTCACAGTAGCTTCCTGATTATATATAGCTCCTAGCTGTTCAACAACTCATCACGGTTCATATATGTTTTTTTTATATTCACCAAAAGTTGTTAATTGAGAGAAAAGTAAAACACCGGAATTTCATCGATTATTTATTTCGCCTATTGTGACATTTGTAAGCGTAATAAAGGCGCACTTTCAAAATAGAAACATTGAAGAAAATTGATCAAATGTGCTGATACAGAACACGATCAATCAGCAACTATTGTATTTTTATCATTATCATCATGATATAGCACAAGTGACCACAAGTTATCAGTTAAATAGGGTAGACACATGTTCACACAACCATGTACCATGTACCATCTTTAGATTGATTTTATCCATTGATGAATAACAAAAATTCAGATGTCATATGCAAATTAGCAACATTTGTACACCATGTATTGAAGAGACAGTCAGCATCTGAATTTGTATATGCAACAAAATTTGATATATTCGTAGATCTTAATGCAAGTAGGGGAGACCGGGGCTTGTTCAAACAAAAGTTTAAAAATGAGTTAATTTTTTATATTACCTGATATTTTTGTCCAGAAGTATTCAACTATAGATGCTATTTTTAGCATACATTAAGCTCAAATTGGAAACAAAGTAGAGTCAGGGAAACATGTTAAAGTTAGATTTTCACTGTTCGAACAAACCCCACACCTGGGGTTAGTGCGAGCATGGGATGGGATGTGTCTGAACAGTGTTGGATGTCGCAGATATTTTGTGGGATTAGTCAGAACAGTCGAACCAGCCTATTTTATTTGTTCTTTGTTCGAACAAACCACACATGTACGTATTTTGAAAAATTCTATATGTAGAACAAACATCATAGAAAGCAAACGTATATAGGAATTTTAACTTCAGTAAGGGCACTACAACTATAGGAGTTGAAACTGCTTGGTTCAATGGCAAACATTGAGCAAAATAACATTTTGTGCGATTGCAAAAAATACTTTTGACGCCTCATAATGAAAAAGTGTTCTTAATTTTTAATAATTTATTTTGAGAAAAACCTTCGAACATGAAGTCATTGGTACTCATGCAGTCCTTCACTAGGAGGCAGCACAGAACGAAAATACATTTACTGTCATAATTATGGGCTCTGACTAACCCCTGTGCGAGCTATCCCCGGTCTCCCCTATATTCAGATCTACGAATCAATCGTCAAGAATATCAGCTTCAGATGAAAGACAACTCGTCAAGAATACTATAGCCGGGCACTTGAAGAGCATAAGAGCTATATGAGTCCATAATGTCACGATGTCAAGTGTTATATACTTAAAGAAATAGATTATGTCCCGTTGATAGGCAAAGTACACTCGGCACAAGCGACACAATAAGCTCACAGCGGCGAGTTATACAGATCTGCCAGGGACCGTATTATCGTACAAGTTACGATATAGCGTAGGCTTCTGATTGGTCGAGATGGCCATCTCGACCAATCAGAAGCCTACGATATATATCGTAACTTGTACGAGAATACGGTCCCAGTTCAGGAATCCACACTATATAGGATTAAAGTTGGCCATCAAGACATGAATTTAGCTGATTTCAGCAATTTTACTAGCACTACATTGCAGTGCCAACACAACACGTATTTTAGAAGCTAAACTTAGTCTATTTCACATGTAATGCAATTCTAAGATTATTGTAGTTTAAGGTGTTTTCCGAAATATTAGAAAGAAATGCTGAAAAGTTTAAAGAAAATTGTTTTAGAATTTATCGGCGAAATCAACGGAAATAATGCGGTAACGTTTAGTGTGAATTCTACTATATTTAGTTAATTTTGCACCACAAATTGCACCAGCAATAGGCCTATATCACGAAAAGATTAAACGATGCTGTTAATGTCAACTTCGAAACACACTGAGTGAATATTCACCGGGAGAAAGTACAATGGCTTATAGAAAAAACTATTTGTGATTATTTGGTTATTGGCGAATTATGTTTGGTGTGGCTCGGTACAAAAATAGGCCTATGACTAATTTCATTGATCTGTTCATATGATGAATGGAGAATATAGAAGCGTTACAAAAAGAAGGAAGCTATTTGCAAACAGCTGCTTATCACGACTCCTCTAACGAAACATAAGACGTCGAACCAGTGCTGGGTCAAGGTTGGTCCACCGTCTACGACGCTGGACCAACCTTAAACCAGCACTGGTTCAACGTCTTGTGTTTGCACAAGACGTTGTTTCGATGCTGGTTTAATGTTGGGCCACCTTCTACCTCGCTGGGCCAGCATTAAATCAACATTGGTTCGACTTCTTGTATTTGATATCCAGAACGATACATTGAACCCAGTGTTGCGTTAATGTTGGCCCACCTTCTACGTCGCTGGGCCAGCATTACATCAACATTGGCTCGATTTATTGTGTTTGATATCCAGAACGATACATTCATACGTGTCTATCATTCGTGTCTGTCTTATACATTGGACCAAGTGTTGCGTTAATGTTGGCCCATCGTTTGCGATGTTGGGCCAACATTAAAGCAACACTGGATCAAGGTCGGGTAAAGATGGGATTATTCTGATTAGGAGCTGACACTTATTTCCTACTATATCTACTTCCTCCTTCCATGCAAAAAACCTCGGGCCATGTTTAGTACCTCCCCACGACTTTATTACAATTATATATGACCTTATTTAAAATTTAATTTTAATGATTACATACCTAAGTTTAGGATATTGAACATCTTATCAAACAAAAATTAATATATATATATATATATATATATATTAGTTAATGAAACAGGAAGAACACGGCTACCGAATCAACTAAACATTTTTTAGAGCTTACGGCCCTTTTCGCTTGGCGGGTCACATTATGTTCACTGAAATTTACTTAACTGACAACGCTGAAATAATTTTACAGACGAAATTCCTGATTTATAATGTCAAAAATAAGGAATACGGGAATTTCGTCTCTATATCTAGCCTAACTGGTAAGTGCGCAGCACAAAAATTAAAAAAACTTTTGCAGTTCTAGTCTATGGACATGTTTAAATCATATGGTCATATTATTAAGCTATAATAAAATCACCGATTTTTTTATGATTTTATTTTTGAAATCGTCATAAATGTCTTTCCGATTGATTTTAATACCTATGTTGTGAGTCTACAGCCATTATACATATTTTACGCTTTCAGTGCGGGGATCGTCTTTAGACGTCAGAATTTGACGTCTTTACACTGTAAAAGCAGTGCTTGTGTTTTAAATGGCTCAGAAACGTGTTTTCAACAAAACATGATTATTATTATGTTTAAATTATAAGCACCACGATGTATGAACATGTTGAAATCACACATGATTAGGAATTAAATACCAAGATCTCCGCTGCCGTTTAAATTGCAAACGTGTTGTAATTAGACGCGTCTCCAAAAAGAGCGCCATCTGGTGAATGACAGAAACACTGACGCACGCCGCCTGGTGTGGCAAAAGAAACCTAGCAGAAGATGGAGGGAATCAAATTGGTAAGGCCTAACTTTAGTATATGAATCTGCATTTATCCAGCTTTTAGTTATTGAAATTATGTTGCTGTGTACAGTGGTTTATTTGTTGTGCATCTATATGATAGTTTATGAGATAATTTTCCCAAAGTAGTTTGTTGTAAGACCTTTCTGGATGTTTTAGTGTAGACTAAAAACAACAGTGGGGTTAGCACTTACTGAAAAAATGTATAAAGCCATAAACGAAGGGAAATATTTTGGAATGACTCAACTCGACTTGAGCAAAGCTTTTGACTTGGTCAACCACACTATTTTATTAGAAAAACTTAAGTTGTACAGATGTAATGTCGAAAGTATGCAGTGGTTCACTTCATATCTAGAATCAAGGTCACAAAAAGTATGTATACATAAATCATTATCAAAGTCTATAAGTATTATATCTGGTGTTCCTCAGGGATCGATCCTTGGACCATTATTTTTTATATTATATATTAATGACATACCATTATTTTTATCAAATACTGAAGAAGTGATATATGCTGACGACTTGACTTTGACCACGATGTGTTACAATGTAAAAACAGTTGAATCAAATCTACGTATTGACACAGGAAAATCTTTTGACTGGTGCAAACAAAATGATATGGTTTTAAGTTTGACAAAATGCTGCTCCATGCTCGTAGCCAGTAGACAAAAACTTTTAAAAATTAACTCTAAAATTGATATAGACATTGATGACACTGTCATACCAAGTGTTTCAACAACTAAAATGCTAGGAGTTAATTTTGATGATGCTCTATTATGGGATGTGCACAACAAAATTAATAAAAATCTCTACTTATTACAACAGATTAAACAGTTTCTCCCTATTGATTCTCGAAAATTATTCTTCAACAGCTATATCCTGCCCCATTTTGACTACTGTAGTATAATTTGGGGAAATTGTTCACAAACCCAGATGTACCGTCTTGAAAAATTACAAAAGAGAGCTGCACGGATAATTCTTGATAAAAACTATCATGACTACTGCATTAGAAGCGCAGATCTCTTTGCTGAATTAAAATGGAAGTCACTGAAAGAACGAATAAATTATAACATAGCAATTCAAGTATATAAATGTATCAATGGTTTGAGTAGTCAAGGTTTAAAGAATATATTTACACATTGTAACGAAATTCACAGCCATAGCACGAGATCTGCTAATAATTTGCAGCTATATCGTAGGCCGACTCATCACAAAAGCTTTTCACCAAGAGGTGTTAATGTGTGGAACAATATTCCTGCAGACGTTCGCTTAGCCAAGTCACTTTCCAAATTTAAAGAAAACTATATATCCTATTATTTCGATAGCAAGACTATGTAGATGCAATGTAATAATGTTTTTATATACAACGTATGTATGTATTTATGTGTGTTTATTATATGCTCAGTACGAATGCACGAATATAATAATCATGTTAATGTATGTACACATTAATATTGTGTAGGCCTTGAACCAAAGTTATAAAACATATTTGTATATGCATATATGCAGTCGGAATATACGTGTTTAAATAAATATTATACTTATATGTATATGCAAGTATGATTATGAATATTTGTATCTATATGTCTATTACATAGAAATAATAATGTGTTTCACGTGTCTATTTGTATCATATATATATTCATGTAAGTGTAAATATATCTGTGTAGGCATGTATATTATATGAATGCATGTGTAGGTACATATGCATGGGTAAATATGTGTGTATATGGTTATTTGTGTATGCATGTATATTATATGGATGTATGTGTAGGTACATATATATGGATAAATATGTGTATATATGACTACTTATGTAGGTATGTTCGTGTATTTATATGCTATATGTATTGTGTTTTCAATTTTTTATTATGTGTATATAAAACACTTCCAACTTATATCACGTTATAGCTGCCTGTTTCATAAACATTTTAGTTAAGGTTATGTAAACGACTTTGTTTAGCATATCGCTATAGCTATAGCTATAGCGCTAAATGGCATACCCTCTGGAAATAAAGTTTATTTGAATTTATTTGAATTTGAATTTGAGTGGGCGATAAGGCCTCAACTTCAAGCACATGTCATGGAACATGTTTTCAATGAACGTGTTTAGCTGCCGTTCCAGGGTTTGGTGTTTAGGCATTCATTTTAATTACACTAGTAGGCCTAGTAGTTTAGTTGACACGCACTTGGTAGTCAGCAGTGACTCTATACTCAAAGTCATAATTAATCTGGATCGCATCATAATTTAATCTAATCTGGCTTTTAGAAACTAAAATAATAACTTATCAAATTAGACTACAATTTTTTTTCATTAGTATAACCCATTTTCCAGTAATAATGAAGTTGACTGATTTGCATGTGTATCCTATATTTTTCATATCTGTTCATTATATCACATAAATTTGATGTATTTATCAGGAAGACAACTTTATAGCCATTAGACTATAAAGAAACGTTCACCTCCAAAACTTATTGTGATCTCGTAAAGTTTGTATAAAGGTTTATACTAACACGGCCTGAAATTTGGCGAAGTTGCAGGTGGAGAAAAAATGGGAAAATGATTGACATCGCAATATCCAAATCAGTCTCCTGTTGATGAATAGATTTTCATCTCTACCTATTTGGCATATTGTTCCTGTTGAAACAATGTTTTTGTTTGTTTTTTGGTTTGCTTTAATAAACGGATCCAAGAATATTTGTGTTTTACAGTGTTTTTTCTCCAACAATCTGCAATATAATTTGCTGTTCTAGGTAGTGGTTAGCACCGCTGCCTTTCACGCCAGAGTTCGATGGTTCGGTTCCCGGACTCGGCGGTTTAAAAGAAACAAAAATGTTTCTTCCCCATCCACGTGTGAAAGTCAGTATTGCGGAGAGCCTCCGTGACCGAGAGGTAGCGTGCTCGGCCTCAGACCGCCAGGGCTCGAATTTCGAATCCTGTGTCTGGAGGACAGTGTCATCTCAATCATCTCACCATCCTCAGGAGGTTCTCCTGGCCCAGTTTAGCCTATATGTGCACAAAGGTGGCCTAAAGCCCGATTCATTTCATTTTATTTACTGCAAGGCAGTTTTTGAATTTCAGACTTTTCTGCTCAACACACATTTTGTATACATTATCATTCAAGGCATGTGTAAATACAGGTAGAAACATGTTTTAATTTTGTAAATGTCAATATTTAAACATGTAAAATATAACCTGAACATGTTTGGATGGGACGCGTCTAGGCTAAGCATGTTCAACCAGAAAACATATTCGAATTAAGTACATGTCAATATCTAAACATGCCCAATATTGCCTAAACATGTTAGAATGAAACACGTCTAGGGTAAACATGTTTAGTCAAATAACATGTTTTATTACTAAACATGTTTCACTCGAACATGTTTAAATTGTTGTTACGCGTTTTGGCTAAATATGCTCAGTCTAGGAGCATGTTTTAATACCACACATGTTTCAAACTAAACATGTAAACACGTTCTGGGGCTTACCTGCTCAAATGTTATACATGTTTAGCATAGCCGCGTACTTTACATGGGGACAAATAAAGTGTTTAGAAAAGTGCTTACATTCTAAGCACTGTTTTTACAGTGTTATAGACGTCAGATTCTGGCGACTGAGTACGGTCCTGGTTGCTGAAAGTGTTACAGAAAGACTAAGAGACTAATTTAACTGCCATTTAACCCCTTGAGCGTTAATCACGACTTTAATCCTGTCAAATCTGTTTCATTTGCAGGTTAAATCACAGTTATCAGGAGTGAAATGGGTTTTCAAACATCAACACTGATCAAGATTTGTAAAAGTTTCGTCCTAAATTAAACACATACTTATGAGTAATATTCGTTTACTTGAAGTTGTGGCTCGCGGTAGCGAAACGCAACTTCGAGCGGATAGAAATTTAAATTGGATTTGTTGAAATTAATTTTGTTGAAATTCATTTACCACGGCCAATGTGATTCGGAGTGTAGCTTGTCACCGTGAACACTGGAGGTGAGCATCAGCAATATCGACAATTCCGCAAACCCCAACTTTACGACATACACATATTTCTGACATATATACATGTTGTTGCTAAATAAGTGTAATACCTACACGCCACACGCGTGTAGGTATTACATACACACTTATTTTCCAACTATGTAATTATAATTATTCTCCATTAAGCTGACATACCAAATACTCGTTAAATGTCGCTATCGGTGACATGTCACACTCTACTCTGAACGCGCGTACTTTATCACCTCTTTTTATGATGAATTTATCACGCATTCACAGTACGCATTGTCCAAAGATAGCTTGTCCAGCTATAACTTGCGCAATATATAACAATTAAATCACAACGATTTGACACCCGTTGACATTTTGTCGTTCGTTAAGGTTTAGTGCAAATGAAATGAAATGAATGGGTTTTTTAGGCCACATTTGTGAACATATAGTCTAAACTGGGCCAGGAGAACCTCTCGAGGATGGTGTGAGATGAATGAGGTCACAGTCTGCCTTCCAGACACAGGATTCGAAAATCGAGCCTGAGGCCGAGCACGCTACCTCTCGGTCACGGAGGTTTCCCACAATATTGCATATTTCCGAGTGAACGGGAAAAGACAATTTTGTTTCTTTGAAACTTGAATGCCAGAGTGGGGTTTGAATCTTCGATCTCCGACTTTCGAAGCAGGCACGTTAAACACTGCACCAGGGCCCCCGCTATTGTCGTTTGGTAATGTTTAGTGCAACGTTTTGGATAAAACGCCTTCGCGCTGGTGTTTTTTGACAATGATAAATAGTTAATTTGATCGTTTCGTGATCGCCTCCGCGCTCGCCGTCGCGTTAGTGTATTTTACTCTTAACCCGAGGCGCCAAATAATGACAAAGGTATTAGACATTTTCATCCACTTGAAATTGTAGGTGACATCTAAAAGTACGAGTGGGTATGAAAGGGTGTATCTGTCACTTGGCAGAGTGGCAGATACACCCTTTCATATTCAAGGAGACGATTTATTCCTTTTGTGTCTGACAATTTGCCAATCCTTGCTCACTAAAACCATATTCAGATAGTTAACCTTTAGACTGCTAAACACGTATATACGATTTATGACGTTGATAAACACGTACATAATATACGTGTGAAAAAACTAGCAAAATAAGAGTGGGTATGTCGCAATGAAAAACTAATTATATTAACAATAAAAGTATTATGCTTGTCATACGTGGTAGAAATAATTGAGGATCGTATTTGGCGTTCTTTGTGTGTCTAGTCTTTCCGACTTTTATCCGCAAAGGCGCAACCTAGCGGGAATTTTAGAACTAAAAGTAAGATGTGCACGCTGACAGCGAAGGTTCATTTACCAACTATACTGTGGTCATTTTAACCAAGGGAAATATAATATTTCATTTGTTTTAACCCCAAAAAGCACTCAACCTAGACACAATTCTGGACAGGCGATTTTATAAAAATTGAGTTCATATGGGCCCATAGTCTTACCAAAAAATGTTTTCAAAAATGTGTTGCCTACAATTGGATCTAATTTTCATATTCAAAATGGCCGCCTCAAAAATAGTGCGGAAAGTCAAAATGCGCCATATCTCAGTAACCAGTCATTATATGAAAACAAATAATGGCTCTACACCTAGGTTTTCGGGTACGGGAAATGCGTTGGTGGCATCATTTTTGTCATTCAAGGTCAAGGTCACACCCTGGTTCAATGTCATAGGTCATTATCAGCCACAAGCATTTGAAAATGTGCCATATTTCAGTGACTTGTCCTGATATAAAACCAAATAATAGCTCTACACCTACGTTTTCGGGTACGGGGAGGGCGTTGGTGCCATTATTTTTTGTGTTTGGAGGTCAAGGTCACGCAATGGGTCAATGTCCTAGGTCATGTGAGCCACCAGTAAGTTAAAATATGCCATATCTCAGTACCTTGTAATCATATAATAACATTAATGCCTCTACACATATGTTTTCGGGTATGGGGAATCAGGTGGGCCCATTAGTTTTTTTGTGATTTTAGTGAGCTGAATTGAAGCAAAGCCAACACAAATTGGCTATTTTCACCTATTTGAAGCTGATTAGACCTTCCTGTGACCTTGAGATGACCTTGTTGTGACCTTGGGATAACACCCCTGTCAAGCTCAACCCCAAACCATGTCACAATGTGTACTTAGGTTTGGAATTCATTCAATGTATTTGAAGTAGGACTACTGGCCATTGGTCCAAACATGACAGTCGTCGAGTTATTTGGTCTATTTCTGCCATATGAGAAAGAGGTTACATAGGGGTAATTTTATGGGGTATTACCCCTCTAGCCCTTATTATACCCCTGTAACCTCTTGAGGTGTTTTGGTTATATTTCCATGCTGATGTCTAGGTGAGTTTCAATCCATCATAGACATCTCAAGTGAGCTGAATTGAAGCAAAACCAACAAACATAGCTATTAGGGCTAACTCTGAAATGGCTATTTTCACCTATTTGGAGCTGATTTGACCTTCCTGTGACCTTGAGATGACCTTGTCATGACCTTGGAGTAATAACCCTGTGAAGCCCAACCCCAACCCATGTCACCATGTGTACTTGGTTTGGGATTCATCAAATGTATTTGAAGTACTAGCCATTGGTCCAAACATGACAATCGTATTGTTATTTGGTCCATTCCTGCCATACGAGAAAGGGGTGACATAAGGGTGATTTGATGGGGTATTACCCCTCCAGCCCTTATATTACCCCCTGTAACCTCTCGGGGCGTTGTGGTATAGCCCCATTATGGGGTCTTGGTGAGTTTCAACCACCATAGACATCTCGAGTGAACAGAATTTGAGCAAAACTCCCCATAAAAGCTATTTCCACCCATTTTAAGCTGATTTGACCCTGCTTTTATTAAATTTTGCTGCCATGGTTACCAGATAAACACAGATAAGTTACCAATAAAAGCAGACAATCATACACATGATACATGGGCCTTGATATATTTGTTATTGCACTTTTTATTCCAAATTAGAATACTATTTATCTATGGCTGGCCTGATGTTACAAAACTTTATTTAGAAAAATATGGTGAAGAAAGGGCTAAACTTGGTCAGCAGTGACGGCCCACACATCCTGCCAAGCCAGCAGCCAAAAGGTTAAACCATATTTCATACGCTAATCCAATTGATTATAACGGTTATAGGTGGTAAAGTAGTAATATATGGAGAAAGGGATGTAGCGCTCCGGTAGAACGGCTGACTACCTCGTCAGTCATGCGCCACGACCCAGGTAGTATCGTATATTCGGTGTTGCAATGGAACAAATCATCTCTGAAATCCTCCATAGGGCCCCACCTCGTCTGATAACAAAGGCGACGGAAATGTCCCTAACCGGCCCTAAACAGCCAAAATGAATAATTCCGAGAGCAACAGCCAGCTTTATATGTGACGATACTTAAGTCAGATCATGAAAGCATATACAATGTGAAATACAAACACATCGTGGCCTTATAATAATATATATAGGGTCTATATTTGTCTACGTGTGATGGGCCTCAGTCTCAGCAAACCCAGGCGCAGCTGACAGTCTTTGAAGACTGGAGAGCACCACATATATAACAAAAGGTATAATCTAAAAGTTACCCTTGGATCTGGCCAAGTTCATGGGTTCGGGAGTTGGCAAGCCACTATTTTTTTCAGAACGCGCATAAGTATATTTTGCGAGAGTTTTGATAATTGTATGGTTTTCGCAGCTCATGATAGATGTAAATTGTTCAGTTTCGGATAGGGTGTTGAAGTTTGCAATATATTTTTCGGCCTCATAGAGAAGAGCTTTTCTATCGAGTTCGAACAGATTACACTGCATCAAGAAATAAATTTCGTCGTCAACTTGATTCGCCTGACATCTCGCCTGACATCGTAGGCAAATACGACAAGCTACAGGAGTTTTGGGTCTGGTATGTCTTCCCCTTTCTATTTCTAGATTATGAGACGAAGCCGAGCAATGGCATATAATAGTTTGGCGTCTTTTTTTTTTTTTTTACATATGTAGCTAGCTTAGGATAGGAAGAGAAGGTTTTGTATGCTATAAGTTTTGCCTGTCGATTCTGACATGAAATTTGTTCAGCCCAGTCGTCAATGAATTTCTGTCGAGTTTGCTGTCTAACATTATTTATACACATCTATCGTCTGTGTTTCCTAAGATGAACCTTGATTCAGCTTAAAAATTAATGTTTTATCATGGGTAGTCCAATTTTCTATTCCAATACTATCTAAACCTCGGAGACAATTGTATGCGTTTTTAAAGATCTAGTAGTGCTATAAGACGAGCCCAGTATTTCAGGGTCTGTATTTGTTGCTTTAGTAAAAGTGGGAAATGACCAGTGTCGCCGTATATGGCCAGGGTGGGTGTTTGTCTTCTGACACCAAGCATATTTTTCAGGTAGGAGAGATGTCATTTTGCTTATATCCCAGCAGACACGACACATTAACCCAGTGCTGGCCCAACAATAAAACAACATTGATTTAATGGGTCGTGTTTCCTGGGATAGTAGTATTTCACAGCCATACATTAGAATAGGGCTCATCAAGCTATCAAATAGTTTTAGTGCTAAATTTGGGAGTACTTGTCCCAGTGATGGTGTGGTGTAGCTTTTAATCGCGTATATTGCTTTTTTAGCCTGCTCTGACAAGTATGTATAATTTTTAGAGCATATGTTGTGACTGTTGCGGCACCACAGTCCGAGATATTTATATGATTCACATATTTCTAAACTGTCTTAAAAGTAGATGTTTCATCCGCGTACTCTTTATTGTATATGACGACTTTACTTTTTGGTAGTATCAGTTGCCATAATCTACAATTAAATGGTTGACAGGACTCGCTCACGTCAACCAAAGTTTATAACATGTTGAAAATTTTACTGAAATCATATGTCTGACATGGACATGGATTTTAGACGTAATGATGAATCTGGTTTGAGAATGTGTAAAGTCAGCTACCAGGGATGGGGTTGGAACTCATAATCATACACTTTTTTCAGAATTAGCACATGATTGTATCCTTTCTACGACACAAAGGCTCCATACATTACGAGTAGGCGAGAAAGAACTTTCCTTGCAACCTGATTACTATAATTACCTTTTTCAAACTGCACAAAATTTTACGTCGTCTTAGATGATAACTCTGCCAACACCTATTTAACTTGTGAATAGTTGCTTTTATATTACACTGTTGTACATTATTTTATGATTTTATTTTAATTCACTTATATCGTTGGCAGCCTCGTAGAGGTCATCTCGACCTGTTCCCTTCAACCAAAGTTGAGAAAATGTGCAATTTTTTACTCAATGAATAATAATGATATTTTATCATTTTTTGCATGTTTTCAACTGGAATGTCGACTAAATAAACCAGAGTGAGGACAGCTCCGCGTACCCCATTGTGACAGACAAGCAGCGTTAATTACTACATTTTGAAATAAAAACAATGACTTCTAACGCGCCTAATTCATCGATGTTCCGAGCTCAGAGGCGAATTGAGTGCGAATATTCTGTAGCGAAACGAATTGGTGATGGAATTATTGACACTTGTTGTTATGCAAGTGTCAATTAATCATGTGAGAGAAGACGAACAATGTGAATACGCGACCTGTGTAAATATGCTACACCTATGTCTAAGCCCGAGGAGCTCTACATTTGTAGCTGTGAAAAGGTCGAGCCTGAAGGCCGAGGCCTTTTTCACAGCTACAAATGTAGAACCTCGAGGGTTTTAATTGACTTAAAACACATCTGACCATAATGAGGATCCCTCATAATCAACAGCTCGGTAACACCTGACTGATTATAGTACAAGTTGTGCCCATCCACACGAAATATACAGTACTAAAGCCTACATGTACCATGATAATTAATATGTATTCGATCGGCAATATTCTCGGCTTTGAATGGCGCGGTTGGACAAAGAAAATAATGCAGTGGTGTATATAAGACCCTCGCCGCAAAGCTCTTATCTTATTATTCGATCGAGTGACACATCTCCCATAATAAACACAAATGAATATATGTAACACAGTCTTCTTACTCCATATATAAAAAAGGCTTAAGTCCAGAGTTTCAAAAAAAAACTGTATGATAATGCAAAAAATATTTGTAAATAACATCTTGTTTAAAATATGTTTGATTCCATAAATAGCCAATTACAACATGACAATAAATAGACAGTTTATAATGCTGTTCCAGTCATGGAACAACAGGTTTATTTTTAAAACTTACAACAAAATATACAACAAAATATTTGCCCAACATACACAATACATGCAAAATAATTTGTCAAATCAATGGCCCGAGCTAGATTTAGATCTGCTACTTCCTTGATCCCCTTTGTCTAGAGAGATTTTAATGATAACTCCTGGTTTGTTCTTAGTTGGAGCATCTTTAGTTGAGCTACTATAGCCAGTGTTTTTATCTGACGATTTCGTAACGGATTTGCCATAACCAACGTGTATTGCTACAGGCTTCTCAGAACCTGTTTTCATTGGTATATACTTCTCAAACCCAGTGTCTATTGTTTTTCCATAGCCATTACTTGCAGGTTTTGGCTCCATGTAGCCCTTTGTCATTGAACTCCCATAACTAGTTCTCGTTGCTTTCTCATATTCTGACTCCACCGGCTTTCCGTAGCTGCTGTCTGAAGTTTCATAACCACCACTAACTTCTTCTTCGTAACCTGTTTTAGTCTCACTCCCATATCCGCCTTCACTGTCCATCATATCCTTAATATGCTCTCCAAAACTCTCTCCATAGCCGCGCACCAAATCTATCATGGCATTCTCATCCATATAACTCACAGTGTCCATCATGTATTCATTGTCCTGTGATCCATACCCCATGATCATCATCACCACCATCATCTGAGCTAACATCTGCTTCATTTTGTTGGTCTGTGCTTTGCTAAACCGACCCGATCTCACCGCTTTACTCATCGCCGTCATCATCACCACTGGGTCCATATCTTCATAGCCTCCACTTGATCCACCTGACGTGGAATAACTATCAGAAGTCTGCATATTCTTTGAATAACCACTAGAATACATGTCTTTCGTGGGCATATCGTAAGTGATTTTCTTAGAGCCGCTCTTTCCTTTACCGGAGCTCTTGGTGTCGTAGCCGGTAGATCGGCTCTTGTCTTTAGACGGGGCTGTCTTGCCTGACTCAGCGTATCCTTTGTTGCACGTGCCACAGATGGGATAACCACAGTAGCTGGTGCCCGGGGCACACGGCATAGTGATGTAATCTCCATAAACACACACCTGATAGGCATCGTAGTAGGCAGGGTCCTCTCTGATAGAGCCCTGTTTACAGCCGTATCCTTCTTTAACTTCTTCCTCCTCGGCGCCGTACCCTGAATCAGACTCTTTCTCTTCTTCAAAATATTCTGCTGGGGACGTTTCCGTCTTTCCGTAGTCTTTAGCAGGAGCCACATCAGCTTTTCCATAACCTCTCGAAGTCATCTCCGACTTTCCATAACCTCCTGAAGACATTTTCGGCTTGCCATAGCCACCTGAAGACATTTTCGGCTTGCTATAACCTCCCGAAGTCATTTTCGATTTACCATAACCTCCAGAAGTCATTTTCGGTTTACCATAACCTCCAGAAGTCATCTCTTGTTTACCATAACCCCCAGAAGCCATCTTTTTCTTCACAGGAGTGTAGCCGCTGGTCGGCATGCCATAACCATTCTTAATCATCATTTTCATCATTTCCTTCATCACCTCTTCTATTTGACCGTAGCCGATGTTCATTCGGCTGGCGTAGCTCGTTTTCGTGGACGTCTTCTCACTGTTCTGATAGCCATCATCAGCCGTTTCCGCGTCATATCCGGTTTGTTTGACCGCGTTCTGCACATCAGCTTCCTGGTGAACTGTGTTTGAGCTGTCCGGAGCGCTCCAACTGGCAAGCGCTGAAGACGCCAGAAGAAGCACCAATAAAGGTGCGGCCATTGCGGATTTTTGCTGCAATGGGAAACTCCGCTTTGACAATAATAAACCAAGTTGACAATCAGATGCCGACCTTCCAAACTGGACGACTATTATGAGGAACCTACTTTATGTATCCGTCCGGTAGCGATGCTCACTGCTTAATTATCTGGTTGCATTGGCACAACGTCGGCTCAATGGTGGGCCACTCGGCCCACTATTAAGCCGACGTTGTGCCAGCATTAGAATACTACAACGGGTCGAATCACTGTTTGTTTTATTAAACAATGTTATGACCTCCACTCGACTGACCCAGTGGCATATGTTGGAGGGGGGATGGTGGTATTTATCAGTACCATTGTAATCGTTGTGACAGGAGAAAGCGGTGGAGGGGGGGGGGGGGGAGGGCTGGTATATTAAAATATGCCATAACTTCACCACTTTAACCATTTCAGCACTCATAGTGAAAAAAACATGTTGTATAGATTGTAAAATATGCATCTATTTAAAGAGAATATTATACTCTCAATGTGAACGGAGAAAAGTGAACCATATTATTTTGAGGTTTACTCTACTTTATTATTACTTATTTTCTTTTTATTATTTTATATTTATTATTATCGTTTTGTTTGACAAAATTTTCTACAATCGACATCAATTATAAGCTGGATAGTTGAAGGTTAGATCGCTCACTAATTAAAACAAAATCGCGTTTGAGTCAATCCGTGATTTAACTTGCTAATAAAATGGATTAAAAACTATTATAGTCGATGGAAGGGTTAATCTTTGCCGCAGAAATGCGACACCTGATTTGTTTTCAATTAAAATAATTCAGAAAAAGTAGTTTTTTTCTTCAAAATTTAAAACCTTGTGGACTTTAATTTTACTTTATAATTCTTGTGTATTTTATAAATGTTATTTCCATTCGCAAAGGTGAATGAATTAAAATAAACCATGTAAATAGGACCGATTTATCATAGCTATTACTTGGAATATTATTTGCCTTTGATTTATATGTTCTTTCAAAGCGATAGGAAATTATTTTGTGATTAAAGTGTCCACGAGGCATCAAGAGCATGTCCCGCGCGAGAACAACGCAACTCCTCGCTGTGTTCTCGTTCGACTCACGTGACCATGTCCCCGTTATGCTACTCTGTAAAGCAAGAAGGCAGTAGCTGCCAACTTGTAAAGTAAGCAGTTACTGCCTTTTGGCTTTGCACTGTGCTACAGTAACGGTAGTGACACAAGGCTCCTCTGCTCAAGTCATAAAAACGGACCACTAAATCACCGCCACAGGGTACCCAGCAGACACAAGACGTTGAATCAATGTTGGTTTAAAGCTGGTTCAACATCGTAGACGGTGGACCGGCGTTAAACCAACATTTATTCGATGTCCGCTGGACAACGCAAAATACAAAAAAATAGAACGAAATGCCAGAAGCGAAAGCCCAGACAAAAACGTGAGCCTCAAACAACAATCAAAAAATATTTTTTGACTATCATTTTTGAGTGGCTCATGCGAATTATGCACTCAAAATTCCCAAGCGAATTAACCCCTAGCACGCTAAGCACGACTAAATACGTTTTAATGTCTCAAATTGAAACGAATATGAGTAATTTTCACCCATTTGAGGTTGTGGATCGCGATAGCGAGACACAACTTCATGTGGGTGAAAATCTATGTTGTTAGTCAGCTATGCTAACCCTTTAAGAACCAGTCACGATTATAATCGTAATAATTTTTAAATTGCAAACAATTATTGGGACGTGATCAGCTCTAAAAGCAATAGTAGTAGTAGTATCGTTTATTATTGTCACAATAGGTTGGTCCCACATTTAACAAATATGGCTACTATTTTTCACACTTGCGGGTCACGGTAGCGCAACACATCTTAAATGAGTCAGATAACTTAGCGCTTAAAGTGTCATTAACCCTTATATCGCTGAAATATTTTTGTATAAATCATGCAGATCCCTGTTGACAAACCTGCTTTGGCCTGGATAATGACACATGATCACTCTAAGGATTTGTGCGCTTCCGAGCTCGGTCCGCTGAGGATATAGGAGCTATTTAAATAGTATTTATTAATTGATATTGATATTGAGATCATTTTTTTTTACTTTGAAATTATCATAAATGTCTCAGTTAGCTCTTTCAAATTTATTTGAATACCGGTACTTATATTATCGGTCTACATCCACTAGAAATATATTACTCTTCCAACGCTGAGAGTGACTTTAGACGTCAGAATCTGACGTCCATAGACGTCAGATTCTGACGTCTAAAGTCGGTCCCCGCGCTGAAACGGTTAATTGCTGATTGTAGTCTATGGGGATATGAGGTGTGACAATACTAAAATATTATGATATTCAATAGAACATTACGATAATTATTTTCTATTGACTTGTATGTGTGGTGAAGCGTTACTGCAGAATAATAGGCTATTTATATGTTCAGCTACGGCATCTAGTGTGATTAAATATAAGTGCCACAAGCTCTATAATAGCCTAATTATCACTGTGCATTATGCCTTATTGATTAGTACCATTTATCTTTATCGTATTTCTTCCTATTTCGCACGAATTAAATAATTAAATATGTTTAGTTTGCGTATTAATTGTTCTTTCAATAGGTAAGCAACCCTATGGAGCAGATAACATAATATTACAAATTTTATACATGAAAAGACGGCTCTTATTATTTATTTTCAAACAAATACTAATAACGATATGTCTAAAAACGAGCAGCAAAGCAGCAAAGTATTTAATATTTTTAACGTTATCGCATTCAATTTTCGCTATAGATAATATTTGTAAAAAGCAAAAATTACAGAGATAGTATTATCAATAATATTAACATATTAAATATTTATGAGTGAAGACGAGCTATTATATCAAAGACTAAAAAATTAACATTCATGGTTCACGAGGGACTGATAAATATGATTATAATCATGATAATATGGATTGGGAAAGAATACATAAAAATGAAAACGTCCTAAACAATTATATAAAATAATTCAAAAGAAATTTTGATTTTACATAATACATATAGAAGTAGGCTACCACTGACTGAAGGACATTAACGAAATGTATAAAACGATGAATTTTGCGGTTGAGAGCGAGTGGCCGATGGTATAATTCGACATATGTGTATATAATAGCTCTGGGGACACTCCCTTTTATATCCATACAATTAAATACTGACGACAATGCGGATACTTTTATGGACACAATATGTGACACTTTGGGGACTAGGGCGGGGCCCTGGTGCAGTGGTTTAAGCTGCCTGCTTGGAAAGTCGGAGATCGCGTGTTCGAACCCCACTCTGGCCTTTAAGTTTTAAAGAAACAAGATTCAGTATTGTGGGGAGCCTCCGTGACCGAGAGGTAGCGTACTCGACCTCAGATTGCCAGGGTTCGAATTTCGAATCCTGTGTCTGGAGGGCAGTGTCATCTCATTCATCTCAGCATCCTCAGGAGGTTCTCCCGGCCCAGTTTAGCCTGTATGTGAAATAAGGTGGCCTAAACCCACATTCAGTTCATTTCATTTACTTTACGAACTGTAAAACGTGCGCCAGTTTGCATCTGATGAGGGCCCGTATTCTCGTACAAGTTACGATAAAGCGTAGGCTTCTGATTGGTCGAGATGGCCATCTCGACCAATCAGAAGCCTACGATTTATCGTAACTTGTACGAAACCATGCAGAATTGATCTTGTATTAACTCTTACAACGCTGAAATATTTTTGTATAAACCATGGAGACCGAAGTGTTTTTCCAATTTGAAATCATCATAAATGTCTTAGTTAGCTTTTTCGTTTCATTTGAATAACTATGTTATGGGTCTGCGGACGTTATAAATATTTTTGGTCTTACAGTGCGGGGATCGACTTTTGACGTCAGAATCTGACGTCTAAACTCGATCTCCGCACTGTAAGATTTAGGATTGTTTGCTGTAGAAGAAAAAGTACACTAGCAGGACACATTTACCGAAGAACTAAAACAGCTCATCGTGTGACTTGTGAGGTAGCTACATGAAAGACAACATAACATTTTTTGAAATATGTTGTAATTCGAATTTAGTCATGTTTACAATAGCTTTTCGCTACTCGTAGTTTTAACCCATTAGAAAGCGCGTGTCATGTCCGTGAGACTTAACAATGCCTTATTTCAAGTGAATACAGCAGAATTTGCTATTGTTTCAGTCTGGGAGATGAAGGGTTTTGCACTGACAATCCACACTGTTCTGACATGGACATGTAAGGCATGGACATATGTGATGTAATGTTTAAGTAAGGTTAGCCCATCTTCTGTCACATTGGCCTAACATTACTCCAACATCACTTGGGTAAACGGCAATTATCTTACGAGTTTTGCTACTAAAACTGAAACCAGCCATGGTAATTGTTTAAAATTGAACAACGAGTCCATACGTCTGTCTGCACAATAAGTGAGTGAGTGAGTGAGTGAGTGAGTGAGTGAGTGAGTGAGTGAGTGAGTGAGTGAGTGAGTGAGTGAGTGAGTGAGTGAGTGAGTAAGTGAGTGAGTGAGTGAGTGAGTGAGTGAGTGAGTGAGTGAGTGAGTGAGTGAGTGAGTGAGTGAGTGAGTGAGTGAGTGAGTGAGTGAGTGAGTGAGTGAGTGAGTGAGTGAATGAGTGAGTGAGTGAGTGAGTGATAAACTGCCGTTACGATACCGACGTTGAATATGTGTATGGTTTTGTATCATGCTTAGACTGTAGAGTATCATACGCACCATAACCACATTTATAATTATGTAATTGTAAATTGAAGTATGTAGTTGTAAAAATTGTTGTAAAAATTTGCTGAAATTGGTTCCAATACACATATTGGCTAAACTGGGCCAGATAAACCTCCTGAAGATGGGAGTGACCACAGTATGTGTGGTTGGTCTATAATTAAACGAGCTTTGGCTGACATCTCTTTGCTGGATTGCAATTCCAGCAGCTTCACTTGACGTCGCAAGAACGTGTAGCATCTAGCAACTAAATAAAGACACGAACAGTAACCATAGAGGTCATATTTCACAAATGTATTTTATTTGTCATTCTTTCTCAGATCCATTTGTAGAATCTAGCATGTTGGGTTGGCGTTACATGTACGTGTCTCCATGAGGGCGGGGCATGAGCCTCTACCCGCCAGAGCATCACGGCCTCTGGTCTCATGTCCAGTCACTCTGGTGCTGAAGTTATCATAATCAGGAGCCAAGATGAACAGACCGTAGTCAATGGACGTGGTGGGAACGTATGATGGATAAGCGCCTGTAAAACAAAAAGTTAGTATTAAATTCAATATATTGTCATTATAAAAATCAGTACAGACTGAAATGCCACTTTTTGAAATACATGCGAACACGCAATATAAAATAATATATATCATATTGTTCAATTTATGAGATTTATTAATTAGATGAATTACAGTTATGAATTGTACTTACACTTTAAAAACGCATTCAATGTATTTTATGTTTGAGACACATTAGCATAAAAGTATAGAGTTTATTAAATAATACAACATAATAGTTAGTAAATTACATGATTGATTCAAAAACGTTTAGGAAGTTTAAACAAAAAGGTATGTGTTTGACACATGAATATATAAAAGATGAGAGAGCTTTAATAACGATCGTCTCCACAGAGGACATAATTTGTAAAAAAAAATATGTGTCATTTTTTCATTCCATTAAAATCATCAATGTTTTATTAAAAAAATGGCCGTTCAAAACCTATATGAATTAGGTATGGCTCTGCAAAAAAAGGCTAAATAGGCTATATGTTCTTTCTTCGCATGTTATAATTTTGCGTACCTTGTTCTTGAACAAGGTCACCATATCGCCCTAAAACGAACAATACATTTTGGAGTATGGTCACTTTTATGGTGCACCTGTATATATTTTTGGTTTCTACGCTTTCCAGAGTGTCTTTTTTGCTACTATATATAATTAGTATATTAAACATAGTAGCTATTTTATCTCTGGTTTTGGTGCGGGAAGCAAAATGATAGACCCCCATGTTATCTTGGCTATGCCTTTTAATTTTATTTTAAGAAGTAGTCATTTGTATTACCGAAATACCCATTTTTTATTATGGCGATGCCACCTAACATGATTTTAGTTGTTTATCATACCATGTATATTGTTTTATATGATTTTAACAAACTAACATTCTTGTATATACATGTACATATATCTATCTTATTACTATGACAAATAAATCTGTAATGACTTTTATTTCGGTCAATAAAATATCTGTCTGTCTAACTGTCTGTCTGTTTATTGAACAGCTTGTAGCCCTTATCACACGAAATTATTTTTTTCACCTACTTGAAGTTGTGTCTCGCTACCGCGACCCACAGTGTGTTTAATTCTCCTAACATTAAGCAAGCCAGTACCACTCTAACCGTTTTTTGATGTTGTCTACTTTAAATTTTCACCTAGTTCAACATGGTGTCTTTCTGCCGCAACCCACAACTACAAGTGGGTGAAAAGTACTCATATATTTGCTTAATTTGAGGCTAAACATTTGCAAATCTTGATGTTGAAACACACATGTCATTCCTAATAATAGTGCTTTTTAAAACGATTATTGTGGAACTCAGCATATTAGAGGCTAAACGGCTAAACTAAGCCAACTTACCGCCATCAGTTCCAAAATAAGGATAGTTACTCCAGGTTCCTCTGAAAACAGCAGTTGGTTCCCCGGCTCTCACCTAAAATACAAAAGATAAATCTTAACGACAGGTTTGACAAATGTGAGTGAGTGAGTGAGTGAGTGAGTGAGTGAGTGAGTGAGTGAGTGAGTGAGTGGGTGGGTGGGTGGGTGGGTGAGTGAGTGAGTGAGTGAGTGAGTGAGTGAGTGAGTGAGTGAGTGAGTGAGTGAGTGGGTGAGTGAGTGAGTGAGTGAGTGAGTGAGTGAGTGAGTGAGTGAGTGAGTGAGTGAGTGAGTGAGTGAGTGAGTGAGTGAGTGAGTGAGTGAGTGAGTGAGTGAGTGAGTGAGTGAGTGAGTGAGTGAGTGAGTGAGTGAGTGAGTGAGTGAGTGAGTGAGTGAGTGAGTGAGTGAGTGAGTGAGTGAGTGAGTGAGTGAGTGAGTGAGTGAGTGAGTGAGTGAGTGAGTGAGTGAGTGAGTGAGTGAGTGAGTGAGTGAGTGAGTGAGTGAGTGAGTGAGTGAGTGAGTGAGTGAGTGAGTGAGTGAGTGAGTGAGTGAGTGAGTGAGTGAGTGAGTGAGTGAGTGAGTGAGTGAGTGAGTGAGTGAGTGAGTGAGTGAGTGAGTGAGTGAGTGAGTGAGTGAGTGAGTGAGTGAGTGAGTGAGTGTCTTAGTTAGCAGGTTAGCTCTTTCCGAATCATTTGTATGACTATGTGCATTATAATTATTTCACTCTTTCAGTGCGGGAATCGACTTTAGACGTCAGAATCTGACGTCGAAAGTCAATCCCCGCACTGCAAGAGTCAAACGAGCATGTATCACAAACTACCCCACCAATTATTTTACCTGGAAATATGCTTTCTGTGTGAGTTCATAGGCTGCCTCGTTGATCTCTAGGATTCTCAGGCCCGCCTCGTAGTTACTCTGGTATGTGAAGTCGTTCACGATGTACTGGTTGTGATCAATAGACTGCTTCTCGCTGAAGAAAGTGCTTTTCAATTCTGGAGCTTCCAACTCAGTGATATCCCAGAAATATGTCCTTGTTTCTCTGTTTCTGTAAAGAGAAATACGTTACCTACGTAACTGCTTGTTTCTCAACAATAATATAAATATATTATTATTTTGAGCGTTTTGAATATCATCACTTTGTGAAGGTGAAATATAATTCCTGTGGAAATTAGTGGCAAATTCAAATAATGTTACCCACGTGAATTTGTGCATCGCATCAGCGAGACACAAATTTAAGTGACTGAAAAAAATAATTAGATTACTTGATACACATTTCACCCCTATCAGCGTGGGAACAGTCTTTAGACGTCAAAATCAGACATCTACATACGTCAGATTCTGAGGTCCCCGCACTAAAATAATTTCAATATTCATAATGACCATGGACCCAGACCATAGGTATTCAAATGAAGCGGAAAGGGCTAAATAAGACATTTATAATGATTTCAATTGAAAAAAAACCTTTGGTCTCAATGGTTCATGCAGAAAAGATTTCAGTGCCTTAGGGGTTATTGCTTTAACCTCGCCACATTTCGCACCGAAGTCATTAAAATAAAATATTTTACCGTCATGACACATAAGGCATCTAGGTTACTTCGCAGAAAAATAAAAGGTGATTTATGGCAAAATTATTGTGTCACTAAACCTTATAAAATAGTTGAAGAAGTAGCAAAACGTATTTATTTCTAACTGACTAAATTTGTAATAAACTACCGCACTAGCTCACTCACCCAACTGTTGCGCTCTGTTCATCCAGTTCGTCGTCCAACAACAGAGCAGTGTGACTACCCAGTGTCCAGCCCTAGGAAAACGTTACACAAACCAACATTCAGTAGGTGAATGACGTCAAAATTATTATGTGAAGAAAAAAATAACGTGTTTAAAGGTATTTTAAAGTGCAAATGTATTGTATTTGAAAATTTCAACAGCGATAGAATACTACTACATAATTATCCAACAATGTATGATATTTGAAACATATTGATAGTTTTGAAAAAAATTGTGAAGACATGTTTTTATTATAATTTTTAAAAAATATGTAACGTCTGTATCTTGTCACTGGACTGATTAAAGTCGATGTATTTTTCTCTGAAAACCTGGTCTAATGCATTCATAAGCGTTGCCCACACTGAAAAGGGCACACTGCCATGAAAAGTTAAATAGCATTACGCAGTTAATAATATTCGCCTGTGTAAAACAGTGTAACAGGACCGATGATA
This sequence comes from Flabesymbios commensalis, assembly GCA_964017125.1. Classification (NCBI taxonomy): domain Eukaryota; kingdom Metazoa; phylum Annelida; class Polychaeta; order Terebellida; family Flabelligeridae; genus Flabesymbios; species Flabesymbios commensalis. The sequence continues at coordinate 13,134,759 of OZ024915.1, forward strand.
AAAGTCTCATCTGTTCTTTTGCATGCTGACCATCTTCACTGCAGCCAGTCTCTTGCGAGTGGGCAACAATATATCAGGTCAACTGGCCCATGACACTTAGAGGTCGGAATGTGGGTGAATCAAAATCAAAATAAAGGTTTTGTAGGCTATACAGGCTATATAAAAAAATGAATATATTTTCAAATATAGGTGTTCATAGGTTCCACGTTGAAGGCCGTGTCATACTCTAGGTTCCAACACACTTGAACCTACATTCTTCGAACGCTACTCTGCACAATTTAATCATTAAAACACACCACTACATTATTTTCTTTTTTTGACCACTACATTCTTGAATGGAGAGTTATTGATCAAGTACATACCAATTATCATGGTAGGCCTATGGTTCTATAATCAGTCAGGTGTGAGCGAGCTGTTGATTATAAGAGATCCTCATTATGGTCTGATGTGTTTTAAGTCAGTTAAAATCCTCGGAGCTCAACATTCTTAGCTGGAGAAAAGGCTCGGCCTGGCGGCCTCGGCCTTTTCCACAGCTAAGAATGTAGAGCTCCTCGGGCTTTATCCTATACAAACAGACCTGATGGGTATATGCGGCGTCGTCGTAGCCAGTCCTGGATACCATGATAGGGTTTGACTTGTCGGTAACATCAATGATGGTCAGGGTGTTCTCATTGTAACCAAAGCAGATCTCATGGCCCTGATAGGCTGCGTCTGGACCATTGTAGAACAGACACTCTGTATCGTGAACGTAGCCGTCCTCATCGAAACATCCGTGAAATTCTGGCTCTACAGCCTCGTCTATGCCCACGTAGATCATGTGAAGACCTCCTGAAAGCATATCATAACGGATGACATTAAGTTAGAATTAATAACAATATCATGATCGCAACGGGTGACTTTAAGTTAGAATTACTAACAATATTATAATCAAAACAGGTGACTTGAAGTTAGAATTACTAACAATATTATGATCGCAACGGGTGACTTTAAGTTAGAATTACTAACAACATCATGATCATAACGGGTGACTTCAAGTTAGAATAACTAACAACATGATCGGAACGGGTGACTTCATGTTAGAATTACTAACAATTATATGATCGTAACGGGTGACTTCAAGTTAGAATTACTAACACCATCATGATCGTAACGGGTGACTTCAAGTTAGAATAATTTACTAACAACATCATGATCAAAACGGATGACTTTAAGTTAGAAATACTAAAAACATCATGATCAGAACTGATGACTTCCATTTAGAATTACTGACGAAATCATGATAATAACGGGTGACTTCACGTTAGAATTACTAACGAAATCGTAATCGTAACGGTTGACTACAAGTTAGAATAAAACTAACAACATCATGATGATGACGAATTACTAACATCACATATTGTGTTTAAACATAATGGAGCTGACAGGAGAGACTTTGCAAAATCACAGGTTATATTGAATATTGTGTATGATAAATACAATTAAGATCAAGTTTTTTTTTAAATGGTATTGCCATGACATGTCTGTTTTCCGCACCATCAACCGGAAATAAAACAACCACACATTAATATACACTGAAAATGCACCGGTGATCTCAGTCTATTGTTAAAACAGTAGTTTGCTTAACTGCATGGATAATGTTTCACTTTTTACCATGCTAACTATTTGCTTTCTAAATTTTTGTCTATATCAAATATTGACATGTACCTATTCCGTGTATTTTAAGTGTGTATTTTAAGTCTAAGAGATAACTCAACTACAATAGATTCGTAGATCAGAATATACACGGCGATGCGCGCCTCGAATATTCGGATCTACCAATCTATCGAATTTCGTTATTTCTCCTTGACTGAAGAAGCATAGAAGCCTGGCTATGCTCCGCTCAATGTGTCTCGTCGGAGACCATTTTCGTGGAGATGGAGCAGCGCACATCGCCACCTTAGAAAGTGGCAATTGGCGCCCCTCAAAATGTAGCTAAGCGATTTATATGTATCTGAGCTATTTTTACATATAACTTGTTTTATTTTTATAAATATCACATATATTATATGACTATGTGCACATGCATAGGCCTATAGATATATCATATCACCGGGAAATCACAAACCTCCAGGCTCACCTCCAGGGCCGGGTGTTTTTTATAATGTATATTGGTAATGTTGTCAAAAATATGTTATGTACGCATGTGACTATAATAATCTATTTATTCATTTATTGAGACATATTTATACAGAGTGGACATTATTAGCAGTCAGGCTATTTTTCATATGTGCCCTGTAGTGATTTAGTTATATGAAAACAAACATTCAATTATATAATATATAATACAGATGGAGATATATATAATACAGATAAAAAACGTATCAAAGGTAAAACACATAATTTAGAAATGTTGCCCGCGCCAAAACCAGAGACAAAAAAACGATACTATACTACTACTATTCTCACCTGAGCACGTGGTGATTCCGTCACCTTGTCTGGTGGCTCCAACCACGTAAACATAGCCACTCTCTTGGTTGGACGCGATGTTGTGAGATTGCCCGATTCCAGTGTAGTGAGAGTCTGGGCCGCATGCTGGCACAGTAGCCTCCTGGTTCATGCTCCTCAGCCTCTTAAGGTCAAACACCTGAAAAAGAGATGTGTTCAGTAAACCACAGTTTGCTAATGTCCGTAGATGTGAGATAGATATATAATACGGAATCTGATAGCATTTGCTCTGAACTCCCTAATAACTGCCAGCAACTCCCTAATGGCGGCCACTTCCTATGTGGCCGCCATTAAGGCGCAACTTCCTAATGACGGCCACATAGGAAGTGGCCGCCATTAAGAAGTACAGAACACCCCAGTGTTCTGGGGCTCATTTCACTACGAAAATCTCCTCCTACCTTTCTGTCATTTACCATTAAAAAGTTAAGATGATCTTAAGATGATCTTAACGTTTAATTGATAAATGACCTAAACTAAGTCAAAGTTAGGACACAAGCCCCTGCTTCCTGATGGCGGCCACTTCCTGAGTAGGCCTAATGTGTGAGTTTCCAGACTCTTTGTAACCTATTAAAATACGAGCATTGGTCTCATCGGAATAAAACACGCACATACCCATCCCTGTATGAATGGTCAGGACACATTTAAGTCACCAAAATAATCAATGTTTATTGTACATCTATAACCTATTGTTTAGAGTTTACGTATATTTGGCATATCTTTACGCGTTCAAGCTTGTAGCACTCATCTTCGAAATACAGCGCACTGTTAAACCTTAATACGCTAAATTATAAATATTATATTTCACCCACTTGAAGTTGTGTAGGCCTATCGCTACCGAGAACAGACCCACAGCTTCAAGTGGGTGGAAATTAACCATATTTGTTTAACCCTTTAAGCCCTCACGATGCATTAAAGCATTATTTTACATCCCTGAAAACACACTTAATTTTCTTCTAACTAATGGTTTTAGAACGAAAACTTCCATGAAACTGGTTTACCAATACATGGCAATTTTCTGAAATTTTTCGCTCATATCAAATCATCTTCATCCACTACAAGGCGAGAATTGCGACAGCAATTCGCGGCTTGTAGTGGATGAAGATGACAATGGTACATTCAGGCTTGAAAGGGTTAATTTAAGACCAAACATTCGCAAATCCTGATGTCTAAACACTCATTTCATTGCAAATAACTGTGAATTAATTTGCTAAAAAACTGATAAGAAACGATGGACGTGATCAGGGACCGTATTCTCGTACAAGTTACGATATATCGTAGGCTTCTGATTGGTCGAGATGGCCATCTCGACCAATCAGAAGCCTACGATATATCGTAACTTGTACGAGAATACGGGACCGCCTTATAAATCAGTAACGCCAATTAATTAAATATAACTTTTGGTTACACGAAGCGACGAGCATGTTTCAGATAAATGCAACGCAATCCTTCAGCGACACCTGGTGAATGTCCTATAAATTGAAACATCTAAAAATATTCGAGTGTGCAACCATGCAGCTTGATTGTAAGGACTGTTTAAACATCGAGATTTGTAAATGAATGGTCTCCTAATAAACAAATATGAGTAATTTTCAACCAAATGATTAAAACATTGAATAAATTTACTTTGCAGGATAAGGTCGTACTTGACATACCTGCATTCCATGTCCTGTAGCCTCAGAAACAATGTAGATATGATCGTTGACAACCTTCATGTCGCGCCAGCTGCTGGGGTTGGTGCTGTTACCATGGAAACAAAGAACAACGGTGAATGTAAGTCGGTAAATGCATATTGTAAATTACTAAGTAGTTTTTCTTGATTTAATGCAATTCAATATAATAATAGGGTATGTGAAATATGTTAATAATTGCAGATAAGTCAGTCAGTCAGTCAGTCAGTCAGTCAGTCAGTCAGTCAGTCAGTCAGTCAGTCAGTCAGTCAGTCAGTCAGTCAGTCAGTCAGTCAGTCAGTCAGTCAGTCAGTCAGTCAGTCAGTCAGTCAGTCAGTCAGTCAGTCAGTCAGTCAGTCAGTCAGTCAGTCAGTCAGTCAGTCAGTCAGTCAGTCAGTCAGTCAGTCAGTCAGTCAGTCAGTCAGTCAGTCAGTCAGTCAGTCAGTCAGTCAGTCAGTCAGTCAGTCAGTCAGTCAGTCAGTCAGTCAGTCAGTCAGTCAGTCAGTCAGTCAGTCAGTCAGTCAGTCAGTCAGTCAGTCAGTCAGTCAGTCAGTCAGTCAGTCAGTCAGTCAGTCAGTCAGTCAGTCAGTCAGTCAGTCAGTCAGTCAGTCAGTCAGTCAGTCAGTCAGTCAGTCAGTCAGTCAGTCAGTCAGTCAGTCAGTCAGTCAGTCAGTCAGTCAGTCAGTCAGTCAGTCAGTCAGTCAGTCAGTCAGTCAGTCAGTCAGTCAGTCAGTCAGTCAGTCAGTCAGTCAGTCAGTCAGTCAGTCAGTCAGTCAGTCAGTCAGTCAGTCAGTCAGTCAGTCAGTCAGTCAGTCAGTCAGTCAGTCAGTCAGTCAGTCAGTCAGTCAGTCAGTCAGTCAGTCAGTCAGTCAGTCAGTCAGTCAGTCAGTCAGTCAGTCAGTCAGTCAGTCAGTCAGTCAGTCAGTCAGTCAGTCAGTCAGTCAGTCAGTCAGTCAGTCAGTCAGTCAGTCAGTCAGTCAGTCAGTCAGTCAGTCAGTCAGTCAGTCAGTCAGTCAGTCAGTCAGTCAGTCAGTCAGTCAGTCAGTCAGTCAGTCAGTCAGTCAGTCAGTCAGTCAGTCAGTCAGTCAGTCAGTCAGTCAGTCAGTCAGTCAGTCAGTCAGTCAGTCAGTCAGTCAGTCAGTCAGTCAGTCAGTCAGTCAGTCAGTCAGTCAGTCAGTCAGTCAGTCAGTCAGTCAGTCAGTCAGTCAGTCAGTCAGTCAGTCAGTCAGTCAGTCAGTCAGTCAGTCAGTCAGTCAGTCAGTCAGTCAGTCAGTCAGTCAGTCAGTCAGTCAGTCAGTCAGTCAGTCAGTCAGTCAGTCAGTCAGTCAGTCAGTCAGTCAGTCAGTCAGTCAGTCAGTCAGTCAGTCAGTCAGTCAGTCAGTCAGTCAGTCAGTCAGTCAGTCAGTCAGTCAGTCAGTCAGTCAGTCAGTCAGTCAGTCAGTCAGTCAGTCAGTCAGTCAGTCAGTCAGTCAGTCAGTCAGTCAGTCAGTCAGTCAGTCAGTCAGTCAGTCAGTCAGTCAGTCAGTCAGTCAGTCAGTCAGTCAGTCAGTCAGTCAGTCAGTCAGTCAGTCAGTCAGTCAGTCAGTCAGTCAGTCAGTCAGTCAGTCAGTCAGTCAGTCAGTCAGTCAGTCAGTCAGTCAGTCAGTCAGTCAGTCAGTCAGTCAGTCAGTCAGTCAGTCAGTCAGTCAGTCAGTCAGTCAGTCAGTCAGTCAGTCAGTCAGTCAGTCAGTCAGTCAGTCAGTCAGTCAGTCAGTCAGTCAGTCAGTCAGTCAGTCAGTCAGTCAGTCAGTCAGTCAGTCAGTCAGTCAGTCAGTCAGTCAGTCAGTCAGTCAGTCAGTCAGTCAGTCAGTCAGTCAGTCAGTCAGTCAGTCAGTCAGTCAGTCAGTCAGTCAGTCAGTCAGTCAGTCAGTCAGTCAGTCAGTCAGTCAGTCAGTCAGTCAGTCAGTCAGTCAGTCAGTCAGTACTCACGCAGATTCCATAAAGCAGAGTACCTCTGGGTTAACCGGATCTGTAGTGCGGACAAAGCTGGATCCATGCTGCACTCCTACAATAGAGTACTCCTCGCCATCAGATGGATCAGTCCACCCCCAGATGTCGTTACCAGCGCGACTATTTCTGAATACAGACAGACAGACAGACAGACAGATATTTCATTGACATAAAGAAACAGACTTGTTTTTCATAAAAAAAGATATATATATATATATATAATATGGTTAATTTGCTAAAATCAATACGACAATTTACATGGTATCACTTACAGAATTAAAATCCCGTTAAATGGCATTGCCATAATAAAACACTGGAAAATCCGATAATATAAACAGATAAATGATTAACGTACTACTTGAAAAATTAAAAGCATTAAAAGACAAAATATCCACAATGATTAGACATATTGAAAAAAATAATGTTACATTAGCCCTTAAAGCGGTGGGGTAGATTTTAGACGTCAGATTCAGAATCTGACGTCTATAGACGTCAGATTTTGACGTCTAAAGTCGACTCCGCCCAACGGAGGTTGTGCGTGATATCATTTAGTAAAACTCCACCTTGCCCAGAAAAAGTTTACAATTTCGGTAGTATTTTTTGCTAATAACTAATAATCGGAATACGGCGTTCGCTTAACGGTTTGTGCTCGATCACTGAAGTTAAGCAACGTCGCGCCCGGTTTATAATTGGGTGGGTAACCGCCTGGGACTGCCAGGTGCTGTATACACTCGTGGGGCTCAGAGAACCACGTAACTCAGATGGCTCGTCTGACTGACTTTGAGTTGGACGTAAAAGAACCTCAATGGACGTAAGCGCAGTTTCCATCCGGCAAGACTCGAGAAAATCCACAACATAGAGTATGCCTACTTGGCACATATATAAGGCCATGAATGATATCATGAATGATCTCAGGCCTTGCTAAGCTACTCCGGTGGCGCGATAGCACAATAGTGCGTACTGCCACGTAATATACAGATACAGATACAGATAATCAACGGACTAAAATTATATCAGAATTTACAATACAGGTCATCGTCCTATATACTTCAGGTCATCGTCTTATATACTTTATATTGCTCAACCAAAATCACTTTACTTGTTCTTTAAAGGTGATCTATCACCCCTTATATAGTATGAATAATTTCATGACAAATAAATCAAAGTTGCCACAAGATGGGGCACAATTGTTCCCATATATGGGGTAAATGGCTGTCATGTGACCCTCTCAGAGGGTCACATGATAGCCAATCACCCCATATAAGGACATAATTATTCATACCATATAAGGGGTGATACATAACCTTTAAATCCTAGTATTCCACAAATATACTCAAGAGTGTATGTTACAATGACTTCTATTATCACCCTCCCTCGTAGATTCTGCTACAGCATACTAATAGTGGTTAGAGTAGACTTAGTTTAATGCAAGCATACCCGCCCTCGTAGCTTCCCAGAGCATCAAAATCGAGGAAAGCCAGCATGTTGATGTTTTCACAAGGCATGTTACCGGGGTCTGTCACAGCGATTCCTGATAAAAGAAAGCAAGGATTATTGCAGTACGAAAAATTACTTTTTCTTTAAATAAGTCTATTATCAAATTCTACCAGTAATTAGCCACTCCACATTCAAAAGGTACGGCCCCATTATTCGTCGCGCCGCGCCGGGCTGCGCTGCGCTTTAAAAATAGATAAACTGTACTGTTTATCATAAATAATGGTGAGTTCTTATATAGCGCACATACAATGCTCTGTGCGCTTCACACATATTACCCCTGGTCACTGGACCTGTTCATTCATGTACCATTTCAACTCCCTTTTTGGAGCATACAGCACTTGCAGCCATTTCGGCGCTAGGAACTAGTCGCACACATTGCCATCTCTGTCCTACCAGGTACTCATTTACACCTGAGTCAAGTGAAGCATGTGAAGTTAAGTGTCTTGCCCAAGGACACAACATCGAAATAATGTCCCAATATTGAGAGGGGAGAAACATGATATTTCTCTGAAAATCCTGCACCAAGCGGGATTCGAAACCGCACGGCAGGCAGTGACATTGGCAAAGCTCCGCGCTCTAGCCATTGCGCCACGTCCCTCTCATTGCAGGGGCTACACTGCAAGCTGCGCGGCGCTGCGCTGCGCCGCACCGCGAAATAAAAGCTGGGAAATTTTTTTCATTCACGGCACCGTGTTTTTTCGGCGTTGCTCGGTAGCCAATCACGTTAGCCAGAAGAGTCACGTGTCGCAAAAAACTGCCCTCCATGCATAATCAGCATCTCCAAAAACACGCGCTGCTCATATAGTGGAGCCACGTTTGCTGAATTTTACAGCGCAGCACAGCGCGGCGCCGCGCGGCGAAGCGTTTGGTGGGGCCCTAGCTTAAAACTGAGTATTATTTCATTACGTAAAATAGACTAAATATTCACACGATGTAACATTAGAAAAAAACACACATATCATCTTGGTATTGTAGTCTAGGTAAATAGTGCTATAATCGGATTTACATTCCCGTGGTGAAAGAATTTCGCCGATTTCTCGATCACTTCTCAACCAATTGTCATGAAATTTTTCACACAATATTCTCCATTCATGTGGTGCCTACCTTAAAAATTTCGGGAAGTTTTCATAAGTATTTAAGAAGTTAGCTTATTTGACATGTAGTAAATATATAAAAATGTGGGATCTATTTAGACGTCATAATCTGACGTCTACAGACGTCAGATTCTGACGTCTTAAGTCGATCCCCGCGCTGTAAGGGATACAACCTTCGCCTTGAAGATCACAACGTTTGAGCAGTTAGCATGGGCAAAATCAAATGGTAATAACTGCTTACTTTTCAAGTAAGAAGTTATTGTATTTTGCCTTTGTCCATCAGCGTCTTAACCCTTTGACCTTTAAGTTATTCAATTTGAATTTTTACCCACTTGTCTCGCTGACGCGATCCACAACTTCAAGTGACTGACAATTTTACTCAAATTTGACTTAATGGTAGTTTTTCCTAGTCACACTGATTTAATGTCACATTTTGTGTTTAACATGCTGATAATGTGGTGCATAATGTGGTAATAAAAAAGCAAAAAAGCGAATACTGTAGATCTGGTGGTAATTGCAATGTTTTAATTTTCGCGAATTTCGCGTGGACGATAAATTCGCGAATTCAAGAATCTCGCGAAAATTATTTTTATAATAGCGCTACTAAAGAAAAATGTAAATTTGCGAATTCTAAACTTCGTGAAACGTCCCGAAATCAGAAATTCGAAAAAAATTAAAGACGCGAAAATTATCAGATCTACATTATTGTCTTTTGTCTCTGCAAGCAGACAGACAGACAGACAGACAGACAAATCTTTTATTGACATAAAGAAAAGTCACTACAGACTTATTTGTCATAAAAATGATAGAATATGCTAGAATATCCATGTACATGGATATACAAGATGGCTAATTTGCTAAAATCACAAGAGAATTTACATGGTATCACATACAGAATTAAAGTCATGTTAAATGACATTGCCTAAATAAAGCACTGGATATTGTGATAAAAAAACAGATAAATGATTGCTACTTGAACTAATTAGAAGGCAATTCCAATATGTGAACGTTAGGGTCTATCATTTTGTTTCCCGCACCAAGACCACATCTTCCTTCACAAGGCCCGCTACTCCCGACGTCGTAGACGGAGCCTTGCTGAATTGATGTGGTTATCAGCCTATTTGTGGGAGGGGGATCAGCGTGAAGATTCCGAAGTGTATCTCATGAATATTGATGAGTTCTGAAAATTCCGACCAATCAGGTGCGATCTAACAACAGCAGATGGCTCTCTGATATTATCTGACCCGGCGCCATTTTTGTTGTCAAAGCGGAACGTGTCTTTTTGTTGCTCTTTTAAAAATGGAAATTCGACACATCAAGTAAAATGACAGACGACAGGTGTTTACTGTGCGGCACCTGGACAACCGTAAGGTCCAGTAGATGTGGGTTGTACAGCAAACAAATCGCAAATAAACCGGAGGAGAAACTTTTATTGGAGGTAACATCTTGCGAAATTTTGAGCCCACACGTGACTGCTTGCAGATATTTATGTGGGCAGTGTCATTATAAACTCATCAAAATTAACAAATTAGACAACGAAATTAAAGCCAAAAAATTGCAAAATGAAAGAAGATCTGTTTTTGAGAACTTGAAAGCTAAACATACTAAATTACAACAGACATGTCCTACCATGATGATGACAAAATTGTCCGGCGGAACAGACACTCTCAGTGTCAGTGTCACTGACCAGCCTGCTGACAGCACATCTGCACACAGCACAGCATGCACACGCAGCACAGACATGACAGAGTTAAAGACAGTCTCAGACATGTCCATTATGTCAGGGACCGAGAAAGCTCTCAAACAAGGAGGTTTGAAATTGAAAAGACTTATCACATCGCCTATTAAGGAGACACGAAAACGTGTGGATTCAAGACCTACACCCACCAAGCTGAAGCCTGTCCCTGTGGCTGTGAAGGCATCATCCCTATCAGTATCATCTTTGACGTCAAGCACTGCCACTTCAAAATCAATGTCAAGCCCATTGGTATGTATTAACCTTTTTATACTGTCAAGACTAGAGCTAGATATTTAATATGTCAGAAACTAGAAAGGAAGGCCTACATACTAGCCTCATATATCTCTAGACCCATCAGGTCTTTGGAATGTTTGAGTGGGGAAGTCAAAAAGCGGTGGGGGGGGGGGGGGTTAGGCTAGACCAGAAGTTCTCTCCCAGGAGAAAAAAATTGAGTTTTTAATATTAGTGCTTAGAATGGCCCATTTTTACTGAAAGACAGCAAAATATGGAATATATAGCATCGACTATCTATAATAGACTATCCCCCCCCCCCCCCCCCCATTTAACCCTTAATCGTGTGTACCAATTTTATTCGTTTTTTACATTTTTTCTCTGCACATTGTCTTTCAGCTTTTTAAACATGTTGAAAATAAAACGTAACGCCAATTAACAAGATTTGAAAATAGAAAACCTCCATTCTGTCAAATCTGAATAATTTTATTCACTTGAAGTTGTGGATCACATCTGTGAGATACAACTTCAAGTGGGTGAAAATTCAAATAATTTGGCGGTTATGGGGTTAATGCTGAGTGGGGCTATTTTCACAAAAAACTTGCCACCATTACATTATATTGCATTGAATGGGCCACCATTCAATTCCCAGAAAGAGGGGCTAGAATATTTTTGAAATTAAATAATTTTGAGCAGACTCGGAATGGAATAAATATTTTACTTCAGGAACTTTTCTATATAATTTATGTTATTTTATATGATATTTGATAGGGTTTGTGATTGTGGATGTTCTGTGGCACTGGGTATCATTTTATTGCACATTACAGGTGACTCCAACCAAACCAAAATCTGATAAGTCCTACACTAGCTCTGGCATGTCTGCTAAGAAAAAGCTACATTTCATTTCATCAACTAGCTCACAAGAAGCTGTACAGGTCAGTTGATTTTGTAATTTACATGTGCATATGTATGAATAAAGCCCTCATTACTACCATGACCATACTGACCGCACAGCTTTTAAGAATTAAAATTATTCAAATAATTTGGCGGTTATGGGGTTAATGCTGAGTGGGGCTATTTTCACAAAAAACTTGCCACCATTACATTATATTGCATTAAAGGGGCCACCATTCAATTCCCAGAAAGAGGGGCTAGAATATTTTTAAAACTGAATAATTTTTGAAATTAAATAATTTTGAGCAGACTCGGCATGGAATAAATAATTTACTTCAGGAACTGTTCTATAATTTATGTTATTTTATATGATATTTGATAGGGTTTGTTATTGTGGATGTTCTGTGGCACTGGGTATCATTTTATTACACATATTACAGGTGACTCCAACCAAACCAAAATCTGATAAGTCCTACACTCCTGGCATGTCTGCTAAGAAAAAACTACATTTCATTTCATCAACCAGCTCACAAGAAGCTGTACAGGTCAGTTGATTTTGTAATTTACATGAGCATATATATGAATAAAGCCCTCATAAGGCCAAAACAAAAAAATTGTTTGTTTCCGGTAACCAGACCGACCCACCCTATTTTTAGGTGTCGTCCCAAATTTTTTTACCAAGATCTGCTGACCCTAATTCTTTTTAGCAATAAATAACAGAGCCAAAATTTTGATCGGCGCACAGTATGAAATACTGTACAGTATAAGTACATACTGTTTATGCAGAATTTGTTTATTTTGCTTTGCTGCACAAAAATAACCACCATGTGCATCACCTAATAGGATGTAGCAAAAAAATATTTAAAAAAAAATCCGACCTACCTACCCTATTTCTAAAAAGTCTGTTACCGGAAACATACAATTAATTTTCTTAGGCTTTACTACCATGACCATACTGACTGCACAGCTTTTAAGAATTAAAATTATTCACTTTGTAAGTTATCAAGAAATATTTGTATTATATTTTGTCAATAAGCAACATTAATATTCTAAAATAACACTACGGCTATAATATTATATTCATATAGCATGGCATCTACATTTAATTGTGTATTTCTACCCAGACTTTACACTGGACATCTATATTATAATCTGATAATAGCACATGTAGTTGGTCATTTGATCATGTCAAACTATGGGACATTTATTTTAAAGGGACTGTCCCTTGGGAGCTAAAAACATCAGAAAAATCAGTGATTTTATTTTGGCTTCTTAATATGACCATATAATGTGAACATGTCCATAGACTAGAACTGCAAAAGTTTTTTAATTTTTTTGCTGCGCATTTATCAGCTAGGCTAGATATAAGAGACAAAATTCCTGATTTCTTATTTTGGACAACCATGTCAAAAATAAGAAATATGTAAATTAATCAATTTAATAATAGGGGCATATCCAGGCAAGGGGTATATGATCAGAACTTATATATATGTAGTTTTGAATAGAATAAATCTAAATAGTTCCAGCCTTATTTATTTATTTTTGTCACTGTGTATTACAGGTCACTCTTACAAAACCTTCTGCATCTGCCAGTGTAGCAAAAAAAATCTCGAGCTTCACCACACCAAATGTCCAGCATAAACTGTCACTCGCCGTCTCAAGAGATGCTAGAAAGGTTGGTAGATTTTAAATTCATGTACATGATTGACTATAAATGTTAAATCACATCACCTGAATGTATATGTCTGCTTTCATGAAGGTAACCAAGGATTTGTTGTGAAGATATAAAATATATGTATTCTTCTCAACATGCTCAGACTCAATAATTACAAATTTATGTATTTAAAATGGGTGCTTCACTTTTAAAAATTATCATGCTAAAACAATTTTATGCCTACATGTCAAAATAAAATATTTTATACACTTTTTTTTATTTTAGGTCGACATGCCTAAATCTGTACAAAAACCTCCAGTCCATCATGTATCACAGACAATAACTCCAGGAACTGTGCAGGTCAGAAAAAACTTTGCTTATCATGATTGCCAATTCTTTCATGTGAGATTATGGTAACTTTCGACATAAATGTAATCCAAATCACATCCCAACGAACTACTCTCCTATCTATAGTTTTTTTTATTTTTGTAGGTTAAGATTGCATATCCAAGCCAAATCAAGACCAAAATTATCAAAGATGAGGAAATTGTGTCAATTCTCAAATGTATCATTAATACCAACAACAAAAAACAATTAGCTAAGCGTTGTTACTCGTCCCAGTCACTGAAAAATCATTTTGCAGAACAGTTTTTGGCTGAGTTGCAAAAACAGGTCCGAAAATTATGCAGTAAAAAATTTAATTCAATTCTTTTTTCACCAAGAAGTCAAGACCTGTTGAATTTTCAGTTTAAAACACTTCTAAATGAGTGGGAAACTAATGCTCCCCTCTTTATGAAAATATTGTCGGCACTCAGCATCAGTCAACAGACAAAAAGTGGCAAAAAACATGATGCTGCTTTGGGATTTCTCGGTGCATCTGCTTTGTTTCTTCGAAACAATAAACTATCACTTCTACACCACATAGTAGGCCAGTTATTGGATAGTGGGGGTACAACTGATCAGGTGAGTCAAAAGTTTTGGATGGGAAATATTACATTTGTATTTATTTTCAACTTCTTATACTCGGTGTATATCTTTTTATTTTTAGCTCACATTTTTGGGCTAATGTAAATGAAGTTCAGCGGTGTTGACAATCACTTTTACTTGTGCGACTAATAAATACACAAGATTTTCATGTGTCCTGCTCAAATTTTGTTTGCATGTTTTAATCAATTCTCAGATAAGTTCAATATTGGCTGAAAAAAAGAATTATTTATTGTGATTTTTCACATTTTATATCAATAATTTACATGGTCTACAGGCATGTTAACTTCAAAAGTTGTTCAGGTATTCTGCCCAATTTGTTTGCATTTGACTAATAATCAGTTCTCGACAGACTACAAAACTCAGCAGCTTATTGTCGAGTGTGCTCTTGTTTCCATTAACACATTGTTAACAACTGTTTTAATCAGAGATATTTAAATTTCAATGAATTTATATAATTTTTTGTTAGTAATATTTATGTACTCAGGACTATTACCATGATTACAGATTAAACATATAATAATAGTGATTTAATCATGTTAATGAAAGGTCATTAGATGAATTGATTTTGTTGTACAGTTTATTCTGTTGACATTCCTACATATAGTACCTTGTAAATGTTTACTCAAAATAATGTCAGTGGATACTATTTTTTCAAAAAAAGAGGTTCTATTAATTTGTACATCAATGTTATGAAGTAGCTGAAGATAAATGATTCTTACATGTTTCCTGTTGCAGATTATTCAACTATTGAATAAACTAGGGATCACTGTTTCACCCAAATCTATTTACAATAAACGGAGAGAATTGGCACAATTACAGCAACAATCCATCAAGAACACTGTAGTAGAAGGTAAGAAACTAACAGAGTGTCTGGTAGCTGAAAAATCAGTTGTGGCAGCTCTAAATTTAGAAAAGGGTACATTATCATCTACTATCAAATGTTTTCCAACAAAAACTTTGGGAACAATCAGCCAAAGTAACATTCCCACCAGTGCACCAGGGAATCATAATGTTCTGTCCCTTGAAAGAAAACTGGCAGTAGGAAGTGGACTGCCTATATTTACAATGGCATCTCAATATACCAGTACTTCTACAGATGTAACTTCATCAAAAGTATACTTTAGAAATAAGCCTGTTGAAAATGCATCTCATATGAATTCAACAGCATCTGCGACAGATATTTCATTTCCGATCGTGAATGACACTGCATATCAGCAACATGTAAAGTCCATCAATTTACATCACCAGTCAGTGAACCAGTTGGCTAACATTGAAAAAAATGAGAAGTTGATATTAGAAAGGATTAGAAAATCTGAGCAGATGCGCGGGAAATGGGACATTATTGGAGACAATTTGGACTTTGAGAAAGGCCACTCCAGCTACAGTCTGGATAAGCAACGGGACAGTATTCATTGGTTTCTAAACATAGGTGTGAAAAGGAGAATACTTGCTCCGCATTTGTCGGAAAAAAATCCACGACGAGAAATTGATAATGTAAACTCCAGTGAATTTTTCCCTTCAAAAAAAGATTCGGATAATCTACAAAGTAACTTTAAACACCACATTGGTCAAATAATTGTTAAATACTTGTCCTTTTTATGTGATTTCAAAAATTGCGTAGAATCACCAATTTCACACCCGCACTCTGAAGAAGTCTCGAAAAAATCAGAGATTATGATTTTAGGTCTTATGGACAAAAATGAGAACAAAGATATGATAGATATAATGAAAGAATTACATGAAAAGTTCATTCCTCAGGTTCAGGGCGAAGTTGCAGAACCTATAACATTTGGCGGTGATGTTCTCACTAATGAACGTGGTTATGCTGCACAGCTTAATATGATGAATGAAACAAATTCTATGGGGAAGCTTGCGGGTATGAACCATAGGCCTGAAGGACTCCACAGAGTTATGAACCTCACACTGGTAACAACTTAGTCAAGACACCAGTTGCAGTTTTTGTTACCAGTTTGGTCTATGTTCTTGCCATGCTGTTTGCTGGCTTTCGCATGTTAGTATATAATCCCATCAATGATCATGCATGCCACACATGTCTGTTGACATGTCTGATTATAGAATTAAAAAAAAAGAAAATGTTATCTGTAGTTATTTTTATAGGCCTACCTCTGTTTTTTATCCCCCGCCCAACAAAATTCAGGGTTTGTACATCTTGCAAAAAAAAAAAATCAATAATAGTGCTGCTCTAACCATGCTAACCTTGGAAATTGGCATTATTCGGAAAATCATGATGATTATAGTTATCAGTACACTTTTTTAACTTTTATACTGATCCAACTTTTTAAAGCATCGGACATTTGGTCCAATAAGGAGCTATGATACACCGGACTGGTCCATTTTTTACCATATATCTCAATGTTCGTGACTTTTCACGATGCCTGCATTTTTGCTAAATTTTCCATAATAATAATTAAAAAATGCACTTATTTTCAAGCAAATGTACAAAGTATGGAATTTGAGGTGAATGCGGGGTGTAGTGTGTTTGATATGTCCATCATATCTCATAACTGAGCGGATCCACTACTCATCTTTCCTAAACACATTACTTAGGGGTGCAAATGAGCATTTTACATGTTTTAGGGGTTATGACTTTTGAACTATTTTTTAGGCCTCAGCCAAAATTTGGTGGATGCCTGTTCTTGTAATGCAGCACAAATTTAAAAAAACATGGTTATGAGGTATAGAAGACTATAGTTATAGAAGTTATAGTCTGTATAATTTGTAGCTGCGACCTAGGGGTTTTGTCAAGTTAAAAAAAATCTAAAAATCCGAAAAACATTTAGAAATTAGAAACATTTGGAAACATGAAAACAACACAAAAAAACACAAAATTTCCCCGCCAAAAAAAAAATTCACCCGCCCACTTCAGAGTTTTTCTTGGATTTTTTTAACTTGACAAAACCCCCTAGCAGCTCCAAAAACGCCGTTGTCTGTCTGTCGGTCGTCTGTAAAACTTCGTTTCAGGGAGATATAGTGAAAGTTTCTCGACCAATCAACTTCTAACCTGGCACTAATACTCATGGGGGTTAGGGCCGGGACTGATAATTTTTTCACATAAATCGGTCCATTATCGGCCCTTTGGTGGCCAAATAACATAAGAAAATCAGCCAAAATTGAGGTTTTTGGACGCTTATGTGAAAATTGTTTGAACTATTAACTTCCAACCTGGCACTAACACTCATGGGGGTTACATGTCGGGCCAAACCTGATTATTTTGTCACAAAAATCGGCCCCTTATCGGCCCTCTGGTGGCCAAAAAACATAAGAAAATCAGTAAAAAATGACTTTTTTTCGGACGCCAATGTAAAAAGTTTTTAACTAAAGGACTTATGGGCATGATCTGCGGAACAGATTAACTTTTTGAGAATATCGGGCCATTTTTGGAACTTGTTTTTTTCTCAGGAAAATCGTCACAGCTACCAAATCCCTCCAATTTGCACTCGTTTCAAGTTATTGTTGCTGGTAAACAATGATTATAGGCTGAGGGACTATTTCGTTGGCGAAGGCCTTGTTATTTACTTTCAATATTGCTGATATCTGGCAAACTATGCTAGATAGTTTGACATTTTTATGAGCCACATTGATGCTCTAACTATGCTAACTACTTCTCTCTAGCTTGTCTATATGGAATAAATTGTGTTTGCCGATTTTACATGGCGTAATTAAATTGAAATAAATTCTACACTATCATGAGTATTTTAATATATTTATCTTTTATTTATTATAGGCTTGAATACATTGGTATAAGTATTGCTAACCTGTCATTCCTAATTTCATGCAATGTATACAAAATGAAATGTACAAGATGTAACTGGTATCTTGTATTTTTTCAGTTTATGTATCAAACATATTACAAAATTTCATCGGCCGCGGAGCAAGGGACACTATCTCAACTGAGAAATATACTAAAGAGAAGGGATGTACATGGATCCGAGTCTGTGACTAAAAATTTCAGGTACCTATCCCTTTTTTGGCTTCAGCTAAATTTTAGCTGATGCCTATTGTCATTATTCAGAGCCTCCGTCTCTCTGTCCCAAATTTTTTTACTTTACTGGAATGCACAATAAACTAAATATATACAGGTTAATTATGACTAGGGCGGGGGCCCTAGGGTAGTGGTTAGCACCGCTGCCTTTCACGCCAGAGTTCGGGGTTCGGTTCCCGGACTCGGCGGTTTGAAAGAAACAAAAATGTTTCTTCCCCATCCACGTGTGAAAGTTAGTATTGTGGGGAGCCTCCGTGACCGAGAGGTAGCGTGCTCGGCCTCAGACCGCCAGGGCTCGAATTTCGAATCCTGTGTCTGGAGGACAGTGTCATCTCAGTCATCTCACCATCCTCAGGAGGTTCTCCTGGCCCAGTTTAGCCTATATGTGCACAAAGGTGGCCTAAAGCCCGATTCATTTCATTTAATTATGACTAAGCCTTGACTGAGTTCACATTAGACTTTCTGTGACTCCTGACATTGATTTTTTCACAATCACGAAATCACTCCGAAAAGTATACCATATATCTATTTCACCAATTGCTTCTAAGATGAGTACCAAAATGGGTGTGCATCAGCCAAAAAAATAGGTTATTGCGGCATAATCAAATATTTTTTTAATATATGCGTAATATCTGGAACACAGAGCCACATATATGGACCATCACCATTGAACAAAATGTGCGGTTTCAAGTTGATTATTTAATATGCATGATATCTTGAGATATATCATGTATAGGCTATCTAACATGACCAATTTGAAATTAATGGTCATGCCGGGTATAGTGAAGTCAAATTATAGTTCAAAAGTATTTTCAAATGATATTCCCTTTTAAATGATGATTAGAGGTCGAGGCCTAATTCCTTTGCCACTGTTTGAATTCAAATTACCATGTGTGACAACATATTTGAGATATTGCATATGTAAAAAATATTGTCCTGTTTCAGGTCACACTACTCTTTCATACAGGATGTTATTCATGGTCTTGTGGTGGCAGCTGCTTTGAAGCATTTTGGTCTGACAGAAACATCAGGAAGTCCAACGAAAAATAAACCTGGTCCATTATTGAAACATGCAGGGGAAGAACGCCAGAGGCAATGGTTATGTGAGCAGTCTACTTCCATAATGAACATTCTAATCACGGACCCTAACCAGGTACATGTAGTATTATGTTGCCAGCATTTTTTTTCAAATTCCCCTACAGTACTGCTCATTTTGAATGGGAATTTACCCACCCATCATTATTTTTATAATCACACCATGTACTTGACAGCCAAACTTACATGTCAATCTGTCTGTGATGTACAATGGTGTGTTTCAAATTGATAAATTTCTCCAATAAAACTACCTCTGGCAAATTTTTGAAATATTGGTGACAATTTGAACAAAATGTCAAAACTTCAGAAAATGTTATCATCTATGCAAAGTGGCAGATTATGGAGGTCACCTGCCTCTTGTTAGGTTTCATTATCTTGGGGACATTTTGTGGGATAACTACCAACACATTACAGGGACAATTTAACAGCAAAATTCAATATTAGGGCAGTAATGTGCAGGGCTCAAAGCAGGTTTATAATCACACCATAAATTTGACAGCAAAACTAAATGGCTTCTCTTTTCTTTAACAAATTTTCCAAATATTGGTGATATTTTTCCAGGGCCATATCCGACATTTTGGCATCAAGAGTGGACCATGATAAAGATTGTTCAGTATAAAAATTATATTGTTACATGGGAAAAGCCCATCCCCCATGTGACAAATTTAAAAGAAATGGTTGACCAGGAATTTTAAATTTAGCTCAATATCTTCAAATGTTGAAGATAATTTGCAGAGCATTGATATAAAATGTCATGGTTTTCAACTATTGTGTTGCACCTGAATTAATAATTACAATTTTTACAGTGTGTGTGTATCAGTGTGAAATAATGAATGGCGTGTATCAACACAAGGCTATTTGGTGCTTGTTGTACCAATTTTAGTTATGTAATCAGCATGCTTACTCTGTATTTTATGTCAATATAATATGAAATATATTTTGTGTTCTCAAGGTAAATGTTATGGCTAAAACAGTAGATGAAATTAAAGTGCAGCAGGACAAATTGAAAGAAATGAAAACACCAGATGGTTTATATAAGTGTCAAGAAAGTACCTGTTCCAAAAGAAAACCGTACATAACTATTGGAAGGTGAGTGTATACTGCATGTGAATTGCCAGGACACTGGGGCAGATAGCTTCAGGATATTAAAAGAAATAACATAGTTGCAAATTAGGAATTTGAAGACAAAATTATTTTTTTGTCTGTGAACAATTTTGCTCTTTATATATGTCATTAAATGACAAATGAACAAAAGACAGATTATACAATTTTTTTAATATCTCAATTTAGTATTTAAAAAATTGTGGTCCTCACTATCCAAAATCAAATTTGCTTTAAATTTAAATTATGGACTTCAGTAATTTTGATAATTGTTTTAATTTCAATGAAGTAAACACTAGACACACTAGGTACTTAACATGCTTAAAATTGAACTAACTTTTGTTTAAAGGTTCAAGACACATCTTCAGAAATGTCATAATATTGTTTATCAACAACCCGGCCACACTGCTGTGACAGGAAGTGCATGTGCAGAAGCTGAACCATGCGATCAAGACGACATTGGGGAACTGAGATCATCATTTGCCTTTTGTGGTTTACTACTTCTTGACACTTACGACTCATATCGCCATTGTGACGGAGACCGTATATTTCGCAATGCCAAATTTGAATTTTTACTGTACGATGTATCACATCACTACAAATACCGTTTGAACATATGGCGGATGATGGCGAGAGATATGGCACTGCTTTCAGCGAGAGAAGCATACGAGTATAAATGGAATTGCTCAGTTAACTTGCAGGGTGGAACTGGCAACAATATCCCTAATGACAATATGTTGGAGTTGAATATTGACAAAGTGAAGCGACGATTGAAAGCCCAGGGTTCAAATATGACATATGAGTCAGCAAAAGTTGCATGCGATACTATTCAAATGCACCAGCTCCTTTCTGATCAAATTTTGAGAGAATCTAAGAGCCACAAGAGTTCAAAGAGACCTGACATCTCAAAATTAAAAGACGTACAAGTCATAGCGAATAATTTGAGAGATGCTGGTTATATGCAACATAAATGTAATAGAAAATCTGAATATTTCAGATGTTTTACTCATCCTCTCAAAAGAGTGAAAGTGCCCGAGTTATGTCAATGGATCGATGATAACAAGCGTAGAGCAGCTGTAGAAATGTCTACGCATTAATTAACCGAAACTACCGAAAACATTTTTGACAAGTTTAATAGTGTGATGAATATAACAATGATAGAGTAGTAGTACAAAGAACTGTATTGGTTTTAAACATGCATCATATGAATATTTGTGAACAAAAATGATTTAATGGTAGCTTAGTTGATTTTACATATATTGAAAAGAAGTTACAAGTTTGATATTGAAGTAATCAGGTTATTACATTTTACTATTACATCCTTTTTTTTATACAATTCACTTGTAGGTGGGAATTGCAAAGGCAATTCACAACTGTAAACATATAGTAATTGAATGCAGATTAAAAATTAAATCTGCAGATTAATTCTTTCAAACTGCATTTACTTACTCACCAATCAATAAACAGCACCACAGCATTTTTAGAATGTGTACAAATGTGAGATAAATCAATGATATTATATTTTAAAGGGACTGGCCCAGGCTAAAATCATAAAAAAATCGGTGATTTTATTTCGGGTTCCTAATATGACCATATGATGTAAACATGTACATAGACTAGAACTGCAAATTTTTATAATTTTTGTGCTGCGCATTGATCAGTTAGACTAGATATAGAGACAAAATTCCCGCATTTCCTATTTTTGACATGGTTGTCAATAATTAGAAATCAGGAATTTCGTCTCTATATCTAGCCTAACTGGTGAATGCGCAGCACAAAAATTATAAAAATTTGCAGTTCTAGTCTATGTACATGTTTACATCATATGGTCATATTAAGAACCCGAAATAAAATCACCGATTTTTTTATGATTTTAGCCTGGGCCAGTCCCTTTAAGCTTGAATGTATTGAACAAATATAAATTCCAAAGTTTAAGAAAATAATTGATAGCAGCACATAGAAAGTGACAGAAATTATTATTAACCATCGTGTTGTTGAATTATTTGTTTCTGTTTTTCATTCATTTGAAGCTGAAGTTGCTAACACACTTTCCAGCTGCAAATGCTGAATAACATTCCCATTTTTTTAAATGTACATATTCTGAATTGAATTATTTGACTTACTGAGCATCTACCGCGAACTATGTTATTCATTTCAGTGACATATTATTTGATTTGAAATCTGCTTAAAACAGCATATCACGATATATGGGAGTAGCAACTTGCACAAGAGACTCGAATTTAATTTGGGACTGAATTACTATTCCAAGTATAATATCTAAATCAATATTTGACATATTTTTTTTCTTGGCATGATGTATGAAAGGCACTAAAAAAAGGACCAAACCTATGTTATGTTGATTAATCATTCTTAAAAAGATATATTTCCTAATTCATTATTATGTAAGTGTGACACAAGAATATTATGTATATTCAAAATCACCGCTAAGAAATATGGTGGGATTTATCTCCCATGTGAAAGGACAATTTTAATGTGTCAGCTTCAACTCGATAACATCAAATTTCAGTGAATGAATATTACCATCAAAGTTCTAAATAAAATATTTTTAATTTCCATCCACTTGAAGCTGTGTCTTGCTACTGCAATCCACAACTTCAATTGGATGAAAAGTAGTTGTCATATTTGTTTTCCAGAAACATTTGCAGATCTTGATGTTTAAACATAAATGCCATAACTAATAAATGTGATTTAACATTGTTCTTCTAATCAATATGATAGAACAGATTAAACATGTTAATAGTTTGCTGACCATTTATTTAAACGTTTATTCTTACATTTAGGTTTTTCTTAATTGCTATGGTAATTATGTTATTATACAGCTAGTATGTGAGAATATGATAGAAGGTATGATATGACAAATAAATACATAATTACAGGTATGTAACTATTATTGATGTTTAGCTCAATTTTCTGATATTTCACACTTTAAGGGTTTGTTAGATGTGCAATTTCTTGGTATGCAGCCATACATACTAGGACACAGAATTGTTTATCTAAATAAAATAGCCACATCATAAAATCAGATTTGATTCTAAACTTAGTCTGAATCTTCAATTGGAGTTGTGTGAACATCATTAACATCTGTAAACACTTCTGAGAAAGATTTGAAAATTGCACAAGCCATATCATATGAAAAAATACCATATTGTTCCAGCAAGTCATCCTCACAGGTTATATAATCACAGTTTTTCACTATATGATCAACTGAGGAGGCTGTAAGTCCATGAATGAGGTCGTAAGCCATCAGTCTAGATAGATCAGTACTACTTTGTTCCAAAATTGACAGCTTAAGATATTCCAAGTGCTGGTGTAGTAATGCTCTTTCATTCTCAGTTGATTGACGTACACAAATTTTTGATTCATCAGATAGTTCTTCAGGCAGCTTACACGCAGGGTGAGAGTTCACTGGACAGCTATCTCCAGCACACTTGCATGACATATGGCAGATGTCGCAACATTCATGTGGAAACACAACGTTACTGGTTTCTTCTGTGGCCATGTAAACAGACTTGATAACTTTTCGTCTACATGTATCTGTTCTGATATACTCCAAAACAGGAGCTTCAATTTTTCTAAGGTGTTTTCCAGCATAAACAAGAATGGCGTTTGATTTCTCTCCTAAACGACCTACTCGTCCAAGTTGTTGCACAAGAGTATCAATGTCTCTTGGTGGACCATAGTTGATGACTTGTGTGAATCCTTTAAAATTCACACCCATTCCCGCAGAATTTGTAGCCAATAGTATTCGAATGTGACCATCCTCTTTCTTCATATCATGAGCAATGGCATTTTTGGTGGAGTCTAGTGTGTCTTTATGAAAAATTTGGATCACAGGATGCCTTTTGGTCTGGTCAGTGTAATAGTTTGAGCCTAATAGCCTAAAGAGTGCAGCATTTATTTGTCCAGTGTCGTCTTTATTTTTGCAAAAAATTAATGTTCTGGGAGATTTCACACCATTTTCTTTAATTTCCGTCACAATCCATTGAAAGGTGTCAGCCACATCTTCACTTCCATGCAGCTTCCTGACATTAAGCTTAATGTTTGGTCTGTCAGGAGAATCAACTATTTCTGTAGTTTTTAGTGATAGGCACAACTGAGTTCTAATTTTTTTTCTCATGAGTGGTGTGGCTGTTGCTGTTATCGCCATCATCATCGGTTTTTTGCCATCTTCAAAACAAAGTGATCTTAGTTCTCCAATTCTTGAAAATGCGTCCCGAAATGCAGCATCCTGGCCATGGCTATATCCCCTGCAAAAAAAAATGTGACATTAGGCCTAATTCAATTATTAATTAATAACAATAGTTATCGCTTGTATTTCTTTTATCGAGTTCTCATTGATTGATCTGGCTAATTATTGCAAAATAAAATAATCTTGTTATCCCTTGTTTGCGTAGTAGGGTGCTGATATGTGATCACCAGGTCTGGCCATCCGGCTTCAGCCATACATCCATGCAACGCTTCTGGACTATATCTTGATAACAGTCAGCCAGATTGGTGTGAAATTACATATCGCGAATACATAGGCCCCATGCAATTTCAAACAAATCCGACTCAAATTAAAGATAAAAAATATTTTTTGCCTTTGATTTTGAGGTTGTTATTGATTTAATTAATGTTGAATGATAAGTTCAGTTTCTGGACGATATCTCGGAAAGTGTTGAGCTGTGCGCCTGACTGTTACGCTTCTGGATGATGTCTTAACTTCACAACCGTTAGCTGGATTGGTTTGAAATTACATACGCGAATACATATGCAATTTCAAACAAATCCGGCTCAAAATAAAAGATTAAAAAAATTACGGGTGAGTGTATGCGATACACACATGCCTAATATTTTTTTTTTGAGGCCATTATGGACTCAGGGTTCGAAATTAGTGGTGGTCTGGTGGCCCGAGGCCACCAAATTTTCAGCAGGACCACCAGAACACTGGGTAGCAGTGGTCCGACAGGCAACTAAAATTTTCCAGCACAAAATTGTTTAAAAGAACTAATGATGATTTCTCTGTTCAAAATATTGTTTGAAATTGTAGGACTATAAGGCAGATGATAAGTTCAGTTTCTGGACGATATCTCTGAAACTATTGGTAACTATTGATTGTCTGCCACAAATTCTGGTTGTCTCCGACAACTGGAAAGGCCCTTATTTCAAACACTGTGTTTGCAATACACACATAGATCTCTAATTTTTATACCCTGCCCATAGGGGAAGGAGGATTATAATCTCGCCTAGATTCTGTCCGGCGGTTGGCGTAGGGCGTCACGTTTTCTTGTGGGCGCAAAAACTCAAAAACTAATGGTCAATTTTTTTTGAAATTTCAAAATGACATTCCTAGCAACATAGGGATGTGCAAGTGGTTTTCTAAAGATGCTACCAAAATTAATAATGGCCGCTAGAGGTCAACTCAAAAAACTTTTGTGGGCGCAAAAAATCCATCAGAAATTATTTACATTTTACAATCACTTTCCCCACAATATGAGGTGTGCATGTTATTTTTTGATGTTTTACTGAAATTAAAAATGGCCACCAAGGATGAACTTACTTTTTTTTTTGTGGGCGCAAATAAAGTCAGAAATAATTTACTTTTTACAATCACATTACCCACTATCTGGAACTTTGCAAATGATTTTACTTAAATTTAAAATGACCACCACAAGTCGACTTTTTAAATATTTGTGACAAAAACTCTTAAACTAATTTATGGCGGCGGATTATATAGGACTTCATTTTGTAAACCCTATTTTCTAAGACTAAGTCATTTGGTATCTATCCTGAAAATCTATTAAACAAATATAAAATATTTTAAATTTAATTGTTTTAGATAATTTATGAAATTAATAATTATGACGCCCCTCTATAAACCCATTAGCCTAGCCTACCTCATTATCTTCATTTCAGTTCATTCTCAGAATTTTGTTATGCTAGGCCTACATTTCAAATGGTCTAACTTTTGATACAGAGACTCATAGTAGGCTATAGTCTACTCACTGGAGTTTCGCAAAATTTTCAAGGATAAAATAGTTGCCAAATTTTAAAAAATCGCTTAAAAATTGACTGAGCTGCTCAATACCAGTCTATCTCGCCCGAGCTGCATATGCGAGGGTGTACACATGGGTCCTGGAAATTATGGATTCTTCCCAGTTCACTTTTTACTGATGGCCTTGCTATCCGCTTTTTACAAAGGAAAAATGATATAAAAATAGATATAATTTTTTCGGTTTGTTTTTTACACTACACCCTATTTATAAGCTGAAATCCTGGTTTTTTAACCCATGGCATGTCATTGTGCACACTCGTGGGCCTATGCAGCTCGGGCGGAATTAATGTCGCCTTGTTTTCAAGGCTAGTCAATACCAGAAAAGCTCACTTTCATTTTGGACAATAGGCCTATGTCGTGTTTGCCTAGTCTACCTAGCAAACACGACACATCGATCCAATGACCAATGACGGCAATGTGGCAATGAAATTGACATGTTGGAGCAATGAATGTTGGGCCGACGTCGTAGACGGTGGGCCAACATTGAACCGGCACTGGATCGATGTGTCGTGTTTGATTGGTAGGCCAGTCTACTCTCTGTACTCACCATGTGTTAACTGTGTGTGCCTCGTCCACCACAATAACTTTTATTCTGTGGGAAGAACTCTGGACCATGCTTCTCCATTTTTCATCATCGACGAGAGCCTCTGGCGTTCCGAAAACAACCTCCATGTCGCCTCCAAATATGTCCTTTGGGGCCTGGTTGGCCCTCTCTCCGATGTAGGCGGCGTTTACCCCTAAAACCCGCAACATCTCAGTCTGTTCTTTCATAATGGAAACGAGTGGGGAGACAACGATTACCAACCAGTTTTTATTTCTCAGTCTTCCGACCACTGGGATTGATAAATAGGTCATTGATTTCCCACCACCTGTTTTTGTCGATAGAAACACATCCTCATTTCTTAAGCAACATGTAATTGCTCTTTTTTGAATGGATGTAAGCTCCTGTACACCAAAAAAGCGAGCAATTTCATGAAATTCGTGTTTAATTTGTTCTTCCATCTCTTCTGATAAGCGGTCCGCCATTTTCTAACTTGGATATGAAAGCTGGTATTTCATTGGTCGACCTTGATTTCGGAAATATCACGGAAACTACCGATCTCGGTTCGTCCAAACTCGGGCGAGGGTCAAACAGGGGTCACGTAGAGAAAATATTTCTTGAATATGGCCGTGAGCCAATCACATCCAGCACTAGTGCCACACCCCCAACCAGGCCAATAGACAGAAGTGACCCTGTTTCAGCAAGGCTCCGTCTACGACGTCGGGAGTAGCGGGCCTTGTGAAGGAAGATGCAAGACCAGAGATAAAATAACTACTATGTATGATCTACAAATCATATCAGAGTGTTAATCTATCATTAACATTAATCTATCAGAGTGTTAATCTCACCGTCCACGCAGTCAGCTGTAGCCCTGCTGGTCTTCCTAATCTCCAGGTCAGGGCAGGTTCCAGCTTCACGACAAGCCGTGGTCTTACTGCGCTCCATGGCCTTGGTGTTCATGTTCATGGCTCGTCTGGCCTCGTTCAGCTTGTGGTCATAGTCTACCAGGGGGAAGGAGGCACCCTTCTTGGCCGGGCAGTTCACCTCCGTCACACAGGCTCCCCAGTCTGACCACTCAGACACCTTGCACTCTGAAAACACACCACTGCATTATTTGCTTTGTCCGACCACTACATTTTAAGCCGGGAATGGAGAGTTATTGTTGACCAAGTACAGACCAATTATTATGGTAGGCTTATGTTGATATGATAGGTCAGGTGTGACCGAGCTGTTGATTATGAGGAATCCTCATTGTGGTCGGATGCGTTTTAGGTCAGTTAAAACCCTCGGAGATCTACATTCTTAGCTGTGGAAAAGGCTTCGGCCTTCGCCCTCAGCCTTTTCCACAGCTAAGAATGTAGAACTCCGAGGGTTTTGTCCTATACTGAAAACATAAACAAATGGCTGTCACACACAAACTATCACTTTGATGCAATGCAATATGATTTACTATTCAAGAAACTGTGGCATTTCGATATTGACTTGACCCTTAAAGCGCTAAATAAAAAATCTTGAAGTTGTGTCACGCTACACCGGCCCACAACTCCAAGTGGATAAAAGTAACTCATATTTGTTAGATTTGAGACGAATTATTTGCATATTTTGATGTTTAAACACCCATTTAATTCCCAATAACTGTGATTCATCTTGCTAATAAAAATGATTAAAACGACTCTAGCGCATAAAGGATCGGAAAATGTATCAATAAGTTAAAATTCAATTCTTGATTCGGGATACGCGTGACCAACTGAATACAGTAGAGCCTGCCACGAGATATTTCCTTAACCATTTAAACCCTCACGATGCATAAAAGCATCATTTTGAATCCTTGAAAACAGACTTAAATTTTCAACAAACTAAAAGTTTTAGAACAAAGAAATTCATGGAGCTGCTTTAAAAATAACGATATTTTTTTTCATTAGCCATCTACTTCACGTCATCTCCATCCACTACAAGTCGAGAATTGCGACAGCAATACTCGACTTGTTGTGGATGAAGATGACAATTGCACATTCAGGCCTGAAAAGGCTAAATATGAAATTTCGTATTTCATAACAGGTTCTACTTTAGCTATAATTAAACAGACATATCTCTGTCGCCTGGTCAATACGTATAAATAAAGACTAAACATATTCAGCATTTCTTTATTTTCAGATATTTGATCTGCCAGTATTTATGGACATTTGCTGTGTTGTATATTAAAACATTACACTATCTAATGAATATTCTCATTGAGTTAATAATGTGATTTTTAATCAACCAGTCCTACGGATATTTCTGCTGAGTAAATACAAGCAGCATTGAGCATATTTGGGAGATTTATATTGAATAGTGGGAGCTTACCTTGCAAGATGCCTCCAAACGCACAAGTCGCCAATACGGCTAAGCACACTAGTCTCAACTGTAAATAAAACCAAAATATTAACATACATTTTAACGATACCATGAAAACGCAAAAACATGCTAATATATTTTTCTGGAGACACATTTGTTCATTTATTAGTGCCTAAAACCACTCTAGTATATGATCAAATTATATATCTACCTTGACATAAATGACACTGTCTTTCATATTTTTCCCATTACAACGCTGAATTATTTTTGTATAAACCATGGAGACCAAAGGGTTTCGTCATTTTTAAATCATCATAAATGTATCCAAGGATTATACTTGATTATATGAAAATATGTTTTAATTTTATCTTAATTTGAAAATTGCGCTAGTAATGAAAATCTGGGGGTGTTTTATTTTGACGTATAAAGTCGATAGTATAACTATTTATAATGGCCGTAGCCCTATAAAATACCTATTCAAATGAAGCAGAAACAGCTAACTAAAACATTTATAATGATTTCAAACTAAAAAACCCTTTTGTTCCCATAATTTAAACAAACATATTTCAGCTTTTTGAAGGTTAAGAGCATATTAACTTCTACAATGGAAATAAAGGATAATTCGGACAATCTAAGTTAGTTTTAAGATTTTTCGTGGGATGGCCCCCTGGATTTCCTGGTTTTATTGTGAACACATTCTATTAAAACTATGTCAAGTGGTCCATAAATGCAACAAGTGTGCTTGAAGCTCCAAATCTTCTTAATCATTAAATCGCTGAAATGTTTATTTAAATCAAGAGACCAAAGGATTATCGTCAATTTGAAATTATCATAAATGTCCCAGTTACCCCTTTCAATTTCGTTTGAATACCTATATTATGTTATGGGTCTACGGCCATTATAATTATTTAAATTTTTCAGTGCGGGGATCGAATGTAGACGTCAGAATCTGACGTCATTCTGACGTCTAATTTCGGTCCCCGCGCTGAAAGGGATAAAACGCTGTAACGCGCTTAGAGGGTTTCGAAGGGATTAAGATAGCAGAATTGACAACATCTACCCGTCGATGATCTCTGTTTATGTAGGCAATCCGAGGTTTTCTAGGATTTATATATTTTTTAACTTGACAAGACCCTTACACAACATTTTTAATCTGTTTTATTTGCCGATTAAATTATTGTTATTTGGAATAAAATGAGGGTTTAACAATTTTAGATTTCTAATTAAACAAATATGAGTAATTTTCACCCACTTGAAATTGTGGGTCGCGGTAGCGAGACACAACTTCAAGTGGGTGGAAATTTACATAAGATAATTCAGCGCTTAATGTGTTAAGCATGCTTCCTATAATCCTTGGGCAGCAATTACTTACCATTTTGTGAGATCTGTATATGATATACTGCTCTTCTCGGGCTATATATACAGTTCGGACGTGTTCTTATCTCGTATCCAACGTGGGAATAAACCACCTGGGCAATAGCGATAACATAAGAAATAATTATTTTTTGGGTGCACAGTAAAGCGAACGCTGTTAATTTTAGTAAATACAGCACTCGTTTAATTACTAACGTGTGAGCCTTATTGACGAGTACATTATTGATTGAATGATTAATGTCAGTAATGTTGTGTAAGGGTCTTGTCAAGTTAAAAAATATGAAAATCCGAGAAAACCTCGGATTGCCTACATAAACAGAGATCATCGACGGGTAGATGTTGTCAATTCTGCTATCGTCACCCCTTCGGAACCCTCTAAGCGCGTTATTATTCTGCTTTATTACCTGATAAAAATCTCTGTCAATCAAAAATATTCTAAATGAAATGAGTGCTTCAACATCAAGATTTGCAAATGTTTGGTATCATATTAAGCAAATCTGACTAATTTTCTCCCACTTGAAGTTGTGGGTCGCGGTAGCGAGACACAACTTCAAGTGGGTGAATATTTTCATTTTTTCCAATTTAACGGTTTAGTGGTTAAATTTAGGCCCGGACGTCTCCTGTGAATGGGTAAAAATACACATTTTGTCAATTGAATTGATTTGTATTTCTCTCCTCCATTAAGAGCGACACCATCGGCTGAAATTTCATCCTACCATGTCAACATATATATTATATTGTTAGATATGTTGTGACAACGTTGCTTCAATGGTGATTAACATGACAGACTATTTTTATACATAATCGCACAAACCATGTGTTCTTTACACACGTTAAAATATTATCTGACAAAAAACTATATTATTATTCATGCCAATATGCCTATGTGCAAGAGAGCTTTGAAATGTGTCACTTCTATCATACCATTTTGTCAGGCTTAACCTTTTAGTTCCGCGGGATGTATTAAAACATCATTTTACATCCCTGAAAACAGATTTAATTTTCCTGCAACTAAGGAGTTTTAGAAGAAAAAATCCAAGAAACTGTTGCCAATACATGGCAATTTTCTGCAAAAATATTTCAGTGCATGGACCGTCGTCTTTGTACGTCGGAATTGGACATCCACAGATGTCAGATTCTGACGTATAAAGACGGTTCCCGCACTTAAAGGGTTAAGCTAGCAATGAAAGGGTTAAAGGCCTTATATTATCAATAAAAAAATATGTCTAAAACATGTTTTTTCAATCATCATAAATGTCTTAGTTAGCCCTTTCCGGTTCATTTCAATACCTATGTTATAGATCTACGCCCATTCATACTATTTTATTCTTCCAGTGCGGTGATCGACTTATACACGTCACATTCTTACGTCTTTAGACGTCAGATTCTGACGTCTAAAGACGGTCCCCGCGCCGACAAAAGTTAAGTGTCATAATTACTTAGAGAAAATGCCCCGTGTGTAATTTTAGCTAGAAGGTGTTAAACTGCCACTTTACAAAGTGACAGTTTACATTAGCACCTTCTAACTCCAAGGAACGAAATACACATGGGGTTCTTGAGGAATGGATCCAAGTGCGGTATTCTACCCATAATTGAACGTTGCTAAGCATAAGACAATCAGCCCACCAAGCCGAGGTACTATAAATCGCCATACAGGGAAAGCCTTCCAGGCAGAAGAGAAGTTAACGCGATTCTGGATCAATAATGGTCAGTATCATACACAGCGGACCAACATTGAGCCAACATTAGTAGGACAACGTATCGTGTTTTCTGGGTTCTGCGATAGTTCAATCGTTTTATCTGTGGGTAACTCTGTTCGAATTCTGAGTGTGCTGGTTGTAGATTATTGTGAGAGTGCTATACTGTGCCTCAAATTGCCGAAAGGCATGGAGTGTGCAGTGATGGCTATGTTATGTCTACTATGCACAGCAGATAACACGTGAATTAATTCAATAAGCGTATCAAAATCCCAAATCCTAGAACCATATGCCCCTAGAGTAACTGTGTACCAGATTCGGTGCTTTTGTCCGCCCGGTAAATATAATGCTGAAAAATGACGCTAATGAACGTGACTAATAAATATCCATCCTGGTCACAACACACTTAATATGACATATTTCGGGATTTTTTATTTTGAGTTAATGCTATCAATTTTACTAAGTAATCATATATGTTTGATATTTATCCGTATAAAACTGTACCATTAAAATTTGGATCGAAATAAAGTTTTTGCAGCTTTTACAAAATGTTTTATTTTTACTTTATTTATGGTTGCGCATGTATATATTTGTTTAGCGTATTTTAGTCGGATATTTAATGAAATAGTATAATTCAGATAAAAAATGATGACTGAATAATATTATTTTTAGTTTTATGTCTTGTCTTAGGGTATGGTGATTAAAGTGTCTCAATATGGTTTTTGAACACCGGAATTTTTGGTTACTGTTTCGAATATTAAAGTTGATACATTTTCCTACAATAACAAACGAAGCAACTTATGTCGCAGGGGGGGGGGGGGTGCAGCGAAATAATGTTTTTAGCAGGCTTTCGCAAATCAGCCCCAGGCCTACAAAGAAGAAGTCAAAGTGAGAAAGAAGTGAGTGAGAAATGAACAAAATGCACTGTTAATATTTAAACAGTTCTATAAAAAATTTCTGATGACTGATTGTCATTCAAATCAATTCAAATCAAATTGTATTACCATGTTATATCCGTACATGATTCAGAGTATATACATCATTGGTGGTACATTATTATATACAAAAATACGTTGATGTACCTATATAGTGCTGATTTTTTTTTAAACGTATTAGAGTTAAACACATAATATAGAAATGCTGCCCGCGCCAAAAACAGAGATTAAAAACTACACATTTTTATGAATGGCATATAGGTAAAATACAGTCTGGAAAACGTAGTAGCCTACAAAATAACTACAAGTGGAACACTTTATAAAGACATCGTTTATAGAATTTACACCCTTAGTTGAAAATGCATGAGCAAGCGTCAGCTCGTGAAGCCGTCGCATGGCCAACAACACGCTATACTAATGTATTAAGAGCAGCAGATTTGAGGACGTACACATAGTTCTAGAACTACTTTATGTTACAGGTAGGTCTCAGACTCTGAGACCCAGAGTAGGTCCGGGTAGATCTTGATCTACAAAATGACACCAACACTCCCCCCCCCTCTAAAACGGAGCTGTTGACTTGCTAAGCACCCTGATAACACTAGCTGATAATACAATGGCCCAATAATAATTGCACCATAATATATTATAGTGTAACGACGACAAAAGATAAACTTCCTCAGAAGACGAACACCATATGTTTTGGTACATAGTGAGGCATAGCAATAGTTCATGGGCTATGTGAAATCCCGCATATATTACCCACATCAACATTTTGTTAACCTTGATATGTCCAAAAGCATGAAATGAGATATTAACAGTAACAAATTGGGACGAGCTTTATATTTTGACCTTTTAGATGAGGGTAACTGCAAAACCGAAGGACACCAAATATAGAATGTTATCCAACAGATTAAAATTAAGCACAACCGAATTATGTAAAAACAAGTGGATAACAAAGTATACGCTTAAATGCCGAGCAAAGTTGAATGTTTCAGATTTCAGCCCAAGCTTAATATGCACATTTTTAAAATAGAATGGAATTATATTCTATTAAAAATATATATGATATTTATAAATATAAATACCTTTCTATGTTAAGCATATACACATCTGGGTTCAGAAAACATAGGTAAATTTAGATATGTACAACATGTTTTATTAGGTCGTTTCCATTGATAATTGAGATAACTATTTAATCCACTGCAACATAGTCAGCCAGCCAAGGGCTGTTAAAGTGATGCAAAAATGACTAGATGGCATTTCTTTGTTATAAGCAATCTGACACATCAGGCATGTCCAGTAGGGTCCTGGGGACCCCGCCTGGCCGGATAACAAACTCTCACTGCGCTTGAAAGCATATTATGACTTCATTCAAAATGGCCGCCAAAGAAAAAGTAGGAAAATCTAAATTGTGTATAGTTTTGCCGATACTTGACCTAATTTCACAATTTGTATTTTATTTTATACATTTTAGAGGTCACAGATTCCGAATTTGTAAAGAAAATTAACAAAAAGCCACTGTAAATTTGTCAAAAGACCACAATATATATTTTTTTCATAGATTTTTTAATGCATTGAGCCATTAAACGAGAAGACCTGTACATCGAACACTATAGCTGAAGACTTATCTACAATGTATAGCAGTGAAGTATCAGGTTAATATGGTCTATGTATATGAATATGAGCACACAAGGTTCTTTATGTTGGTAGAATGACCCATTAGATTACTCACTGATTCAACAGTGCGGATGCAGACGGTCACACAGACCACACACACTGATATGTGAAGGAGTGCACAGCGCGTGGCCTTACACGAAATTAACATGGATAAACCAGCTAGTCAGAACTATTAGTCACATTGAGAGTGGAGAAACAATAATGTTTCTCTGATAGACCCAAGTAGGATTAGCTGGTTTCGAACATGACTGGCGAGGCAGTCAGGCGCTCTACCAATGCGTCACGCCCCAAATCTTGCACACTGAAACCGTCCAATCACGGAACATGAGATGGTTACAACTCTGACATAACGGGCTGACGAATAACATACAGTGAATTTCATAGGTGGGATAATCTGTACTTGGCAGTGAGTGTGAGGGAGCGAGCAGTCGCATGGCGTGCTAGTGTTCTGTTATCAAAAACATATTCAGTCATTATATTCCAATATTTGACTAAACAATGTTCCACCATTATTGCATATTTTGCTGAGTATAATTATACTAGTGATTCAACTTTCCTTGTAAAAAATGTGCATTAACTCTAATAGATTTATTAAGTGATGTATACAGACATCCTCAACATTAACGGCGAACACCACCTGCATGATCAAGCAGCAGAGGGTTCTATTTGAAGATAGTGCAGGATGATTGTTTTCCAAATCTTTTGGAAGATGATGTGCTGTAACAATCTGCCAATACTTAGCTTACATGAAATTAGCACACCAAAAAGATTATTTTTCTCATCTTGCACTAGTCTGTCTGGAATATCATGAAACCTAATATCATGACTGTATCCACATTCAGGAAATATTTCCCTAAAAGTCTACATATTCATATCTTTCTCATCGAAATAAGTTGATGAGAAGTAACATAGCATCTGTACAAGACAAAGCAATTATTTGTAACTCAACAGTGGCATACTAGTCTGGCTGAAGTTTCGCATAAGCCTATCTCAATACATTAGCTCAGTGTCTCCATATTACCTCCTGTCGCACATAATGTACTCTTGTGGATCTTTCATAAACAACAAGTTGGTTTATCCATACTCCGTACCAGTGCATGTCCATCGATGAAGATACAGACACTGACACAGGGTCAGGAACATTTTGGACGTGGTCAATGTCTTCAGTTACTGTAAACGTTGCTTTGGATGGTGAGTTCACGATTGCCCCACTTTTAGCTGATGACAAAGGCACACACACAAGTTCATGTGTAAGTATCGCTGATATATATCCTACAGCTTTGAGACTGATGTTCTCTTATCATTAAGATATTTGATACTCTTTTTTTTGCTTAAACAAAAGTTGTGCACTAAATGTACTATAGCAATACGTGTATCAAATCTTTTATTGCATGGGCTATAATCACAAGTTGTTAGATCAGTGAAGTACACATTTCACGTGTTATTAAGCGAGCCAAGCATACCATAGCACTACAAGAGTAGTGTTTTGAAAATGCGCTCATTTATACACATGTAGATACTCACTAGGATGAAGTTTATATGGTATGTATGTACATGTATGTAGAGCCATGCCAGTATCTTTCATCCTGTGTCCAGATTCCAATAAGCATCACTACCAGTTAGGATAAAGACTGAGGTAAGCTCTATCATGTTATTTATGACAAATCACATAGTTTGTGTGAGCCCCTAATCAATGGATTGTTCATTGAACGTTATTGAAGATATATATAGTGGTGGAAACCAATAAGACACTAGAATGCTTTATTGGTTAGCCTATTATGCCATCTCAGGACTTTGTAGTCAGACTTGTCATGGATGCTTGCTTGTGTTGCTTTGGTAAACATACTGGATTTAACACGAATGTTATCGTTCCATGTGTTATTTGATAACTCTCACAAACTACATGGAAGTCACATATCACAACAATAATACTGTAATACTTTTTGCGAAGAGGCCACTAAAAGTCTGCAACTCGATCTTGTGACTGGTGACTTTCAATATATTAAATAATCAGGTAATACTTGCATAACATGATGCAATATGCTACAAAATATCCACGAAATCGTATTAAAATCATAATTAAATATATTACTGACCAAGAAAACATGGCTAAAACATGATAATGGTAACAACAGAGTGAATATTTGATAACATCTAGCGAAAAGCTGGATTTTCACTGATAATGGCTTGTTATTTTTGCGACAGCTAAAAAAAATAGCTGCAAATGATTAAATCGCTTTAAATAAACACAATGGATTGCATTTGAATTGATTACCCCCTTGAAAATGTAGATATACAAGTGTTATTGACGATAGGGGTTCGGGATATATGGAATAATGGTACATTCCATAGTGAATTTGGCGGCCATTTTGTTTTTCAGATTTAAACACTTTCCAGGGCTGTAAAAAAATGTTATCCGCCCTAGCGCTCATCTCTGATATCTAAAGAACATATCTGGATAGATAGATTGCTTGTAACATTTGCACCATGGTGACAAGATAGCCTTCGATGGCTGGCTGACTAACATGCAATATATCATTAGCACGGAAATTTAATTATCGTTTATATTGTATATCGCATGTGTAGATTGGTGAGCTAAAATGTAAGGGGGGGGGGGGAGGTGGAAGGTGTACGCAGGGTGGTAATTGCCATTGGCCCACAAGCCCTACTTATTATTATATATTTTCAGTGATCATTAACGTTAATTGTGTCAGCCCATCTCAGTCTTATAAAAACGCGTGTTATTTTACGACCCTAAACTGACTTTCTTTATCAACCATTCTATTGCATTAGCGTTGCATCATCATTATTGCATCATCATATCCGTAATGTAGTGACATGTGGTACTGAGCAGTGTATTCCCAACTAATAACCCTTATCCTGCTGATCACGACAATAGGCGTTTTTGGTCTGTTTTATTAGTCGACCAAATCACTGTTATTGGAAAGAAAAATGTGTGTCTAAACATTAATTTTTTCAAATATTTGTGCACAAATTAAACAAATATGAGTAATTTTCAGCCACTTGGGGTTGTGGATCGCGGTAACAATACACAACTTCGAGTGTTTGAAAATTTAAATAAATTAACTTAGCAGGATAAGGGTTATTAATATAACTGCGAATCGATTTTAATCATTTTTATTTTTTAACATTTGAGGGTTTACCAGTGTAGCCTGGACCGCCCTTGTTAATCTTCATAGCTGTATACATACTAATACAAACATAAAACAACATACTTTACTGTTATTATAATTAATACCTTTTTTAAATCAATCAATATTTAATGTAAACAAACACAAGTAATACGATAACCTTTGAGTATATACGATCACAACTCACACTCGATAATACATATGATCACAACTTACACTCAATTATACGTACAAACACAACTTACACTCGATAGTATATACGACCACAACTCTCACTCGATAATACATATGATCACAACTTAAACTCAATTATACATACAAACACAACTTACACTCGATAATACATACGACCACAACTTACACTCGATAATACATACGACCACAACTTACACTCGATAATACATACGACCACAACTCTCACTCGATAATACATATGATCACAACTTAAACTCAATTATACATACAAACACAACTTACACTCGATAATACATATGACCACAACTTACACTCGATAATACATATGATCACAACTTACACTCAATTATACATACAAACACAACTTACACTCGATAATACATACGACCACAACTTACACTCGATAATACATATGATCACAACTTACACTCAATTATACATACAAACACAACTTACACTCGATAATACATACGACCACAACTTACACTCGATAATACATACGACCACAACTTACACTCGATAATACATACGATCACAACTCTCACTCGATAATACATACGATCACAACTCTCACTCGATAATACATATGATCACAACTTAAACTCAATTATACATACAAACACAACTTACACTCGATAATACATACGACCACAACTTACACTCGATAATACATATGATCACAACTTACACTCAATTATACATACAAACACAACTTACACTCGATAATACATACAAACACAACTTACACTCGATAATACATACAAACACAACTTACACTCGATAGTATATACGACCACAACTTACACTCGATAATACATACGATCACAACTCTCACTCGATAATACATATGATCACAACTTAAACTCAATTATACATACAAACACAACTTACACTCGATAATACATATGACCACAACTTACACTCGATAATACATATGATCACAACTTACACTCAATTATACATACAAACACAACTTACACTCGATAATACATACAAACACAACTTACACTCGATAATACATACGACCACAACTTACACTCGATAATACATATGATCACAACTTACACTCAATTATACATACAAACACAACTTACACTCGATAGTATATACGACCACAACTTACACTCGATAATACATACGATCACAACTCTCACTCGATAATACATATGATCACAACTTAAACTCAATTATACATACAAACACAACTTACACTCGATAATACATATGACCACAACTTACACTCGATAATACATATGATCACAACTTACACTCAATTATACATACAAACACAACTTACACTCGATAATACATACAAACACAACTTACACTCGATAATACATACAAACACAACTTACACTCGATAATACATACGACCACAACTTACACTCGATAATACATATGATCACAACTTACACTCAATTATACATACAAACACAACTTACACTCGATAATACATACAAACACAACTTACACTCGATAATACATACGACCACAACTTACACTCGATAATACATATGATCACAACTTACACTCAATTATACATACAAACACAACTTACACTCGATAGTATATAATACCACAACTTACACTCGATAATACATATGATCACAACTTACACTCAATTATACATACAAACACAGCTTACACTCGAAAGTATATACGATCACAGCTTACACTCAATAATACATACGACTACAACTTACACTCGTTACTACATACGATCATAGTTTACAGTCTATAACCAAAAGTAATAAAAAACTTTTGAGTGCATACGATCACAACTTACGCTCGATAATACACTCGATCACAACTTACACTCGATAATACATACGATCACAACTTACACTCGATAGTTTACATACGATCACAATTTACACTCGATAATACATATGATCACAGTTTACACTCGATAATCACAAGTAATAATAAAACCTTTGAGTATAGACGATCACAACTTACACTTGATAATCACAAGTTTTTATAATATAGCCTTTGTGTATGTTGGATATTGTGCCTAACACGGCGCAGTGCTGGCACTCGCTTCTGACTGTGCGACCCGTCACGCTGTCATGCGGACTGGAGGGGCTTGAGGCAACGTTGGAACAGTGCTGGTTCTCGATCCGCTGGTGGTGCGATTTAATAGGTTGAAGTTGTTGTAGTTGTTCAGACGTTGAGCGATGATTGGCCGTGGTCGGAGTCACTGGGTCAGAGTGAGCCGACGGCTCTGAGCACGACACGCGGGCAAAGAACAGCTAGTGACAGCTCGCAGAGTCGAATCACCGGTATGAATGTCGCATTGCACTGAATGAATGTTAACCTTTTCACTACCATACATGACGGAAATTTCCGTCGTCATTCGTCAATGAACGTAACCATAAAATGACACAAATTTTCGTCAAATATATACTACATTTATGTATTTTTCGTCATTTGAAGCTGGAAATTGCGTTAGCAATTCCAGCTTCAAATGACGAAAAATAGAACTCCTACACCAGTATATCTGGATCCTGGCATGAACTCCGGCCTGGAAGTCAAAGGGTTAAACGTGATGATGACACCCTAACGACAACATTGCTTGGATATGGACATGAAATAAAGGTCATGAAACGGCTCTACTGGTTGTTTTATTGTGGAGAGAGTTTCCGCTATACAAATAAAATATCTATAATGACTGTAGACCCATAACATAAGTATTCATTCAAATTAGGCAGAAAAACTTAATCAAGACATAGTACTGTTTTTCGTGTGTTTTTATGGTCTTAGATGACCAGCCTTTGAAAATTAAAAAATCTACAATAATCATAAAACTTTCGATAGAAGATGTAGCTGAATTCAACTAATTTTAGTCACTTAAAGTGGTAAACCACTGCTCTGCAAAGGCAAACGGCAGTGTCAGCTAACTTGTAAAGTAAGCAGATACTGCCTTTTGTCTTTGCACAGCAGACCACAACCCCTTAACCTTTAAAGCGATACATAAAAAAAATCACCAATTGAAGTTGTGACTCGCCACCGCGAACCATGATATCAAGCGGGTAAGAAATATTCAATAATTAGAGATCACACATTTGCAAATGTTGATGTTTAAACACACATTTCATTCCCAATAGTTGTAATTTAACGCCTGGTAACAAAGTCGAATATAAACGATTATAAACAAATATAGTCATGCCTATAGAGGGACGTGGCGCTATGGCGAGAACGCGGAACTTTGCCAACGTCACTGCCTGCTGCGCGAGTTCGAGGCTCGCTAGGTGCAGGATTTTCATAGAAATATCATGTTTCTCCCCTCGCAACACTGGGACATTGTGGTATCAATGTTGTGTCTTGAGCAAGCCACTTTACCCTCCCTGGTTGGACGGAGATGGCAATTGTTGGACCAGTCACTAGCGCCACATGGCTGCAGTGCTGTTTGCTCCCCGGGGAGTTGAAATGGTACATTAACGAACAGGTCCAATGACCAGGGATAATATAAGCAGCCCTAGGCTGGATGTGTGCGCCATATAAAGACCCAAATTATTATTATTATTATTATTTAGTGCTTATTGGTGTAAGGGTTCAGACCAGATTGCTTGGATCTTCAATTTCCTATATATTATATATTTTATGGTATATATTTTCTACTAATCCTTACAACGCTAAATTATTTCTGTTTTACCCATGGAGATTAAATGTTTTTTTTAATTTGAAATCATCATAAGTATATTAATTAGTTCATTCCAATTTATTTGAACACTTATGTTATGGGTCTACGGTAATTAGGAATATTTAAATTATTTTAGTCTGGTGACCGTCTTTATACATCAGAATCTTACGTCTACAGGCGTGAGATTCTGACGTATAAAGACTGTCCCCGCGCTTAAAGAGCTAATAAAAAAATATAGGATGTCGAATATCTATAATGGTTTGCTCTCTGTCTTAAAACATAACTCTAAAATGGCTAGCTCATTAATAATAAATAAAGTGTCTGATATCACATATGGATAAGCTGTGGTGATATTTTGTTTAACATAAACATCTGAAATGACGCATTGTCAGTCATTTTCACTCAATTGACTGATTATCTTGGAGGCCGCCCAAGATGGTAATTTATCAGGTTGTGAAAAATAGGCAACTGGTGGCGATATGGACCTGTTTTTGTGTTCGTTTAAGACAACTCATTCTAGTCAAGTATATTGGCATGTGAGGGTTTGTGAATCTTTACGACATTGTATGTCAAGGTGCTGTAATAATAGAGGTGAACATCGTGTCTACTGACAGTTATTAAACCAAAATAATCAATAGGCTAATACTAGTATGCTTTTCTGCTGGTAATGTGGGCTGTCACATGATATATCATCATGCTATGTTTATAGCTTTATAGTCCTAATCAGGTCGCAACGGATTTTAACCCATACAGCGCGGGGATCGACTTTAGACGTCAGAATCTGTAAGAATTAAAATATTTCTAATGGCCGTGGACTCATAACATATTCAAACTAGACATAAATTGTGATTTTTCAAGTAACAATAATTTTTGGGCTAGGTTTTATAAGTTTTTGTGGTGGCCATTTTGAATTTGATTGGGTTATTTTTATTATGACAGATTGATTGGAATTTCGCGTTTGAGTTTTTTGGGCAGCCATTCTCAACTGTAATTTTAGACTTCGGATTTCAGGCTGAAAATTTAAGAAGTCCCAACTGAGCTTTTGCAATTTTAAATAGATATATATTTGTTTGTCAAATGGAATCGCATTCAGGGTGCACAGTACACACATGGACTTGTCTCTCTGTTGATTTAATGTTGTATCACTATCCGCGACGCTAGCCCAACATTAAAACAACATTGATTCAACGTTTTGCGTTTAAAAAGAATTGCAACTGTTTTTTTTAGCATTTGAAAGTTTACAACTATACCAAATACACAATATTGGTTCAATACTGGATAAATGTATTTTTATTATCAAATCTGGAGACTTAAGGTTGGAGTGGGTCTGGGCATAGGGGCACCCTGCTCACCCTCCTGGCAATGAATGGAGAATCACCCGACATATCCACTATTGCACCAATATTGGACCCAATTATAGGCCTATTGCCGTGCAAACCAAAAGGCAGTATCTGCTCACTTTACAAGTAAGCAGATACTGCCTTTTGCATTTAAAGAGCAGCATAGTGCGGTATCTACTCACTTTACAAGCAAGCAGAAACTGCCTTTTGCCATTCAAGAGTATAGTGATCCAGAAAATCCTGGTTTATTCCGGAAGAATACCTCCTGACTACTCTGGGAATGTTGTGTCCAAGTTGATTAGATAAAAACTCAGGGAGAAATAGCGTCTTACAAAAACGTGCCAAGATAATAAGTTTAAAGGTGACATATAACCCCTTATATAGTATGAATAAATTTGTGACAAATAAATCAAAGTCGCCACAAGATGGGGCACACGTGTTTCCTCTCAGAGGGTCACATGATAGTCAATCACCCCAAAATAAGGAGATAATTATTCATACCATATAAGGGGTAATAGATCACCTTTAAAGTTGTA
Organism: Flabesymbios commensalis; assembly: GCA_964017125.1. NCBI lineage: Eukaryota > Metazoa > Annelida > Polychaeta > Terebellida > Flabelligeridae > Flabesymbios > Flabesymbios commensalis. The sequence continues at coordinate 13,178,672 of OZ024915.1, forward strand.
ATATCAATATATCCGTTGTAAAATCAATATTTTTGGGCATAGCCCAAATATAATAAACCGCAAAGAGGCAATTAAGATATTTATGACGATTTCAAATTGAAACAAACCCTTTGGTCTCCATGGTTTTTATAAAATACATTCAGCGTTTTAAGGGTTAAACCCTTATCACGTTGATATATTTTAATTATTTCAATGCGATAACGATTTTAATACGTCAGAATATAACGTCTATAGACGTCAGATTCTGACGTATAAAGACGGTCCCCACGCTGGAAGGGTTAAGATTCGTGCCAAAGCAATTTTATTGTCGATTCCTAAAGTTTATGTATTACTGAAGTGATTTTTGCATGTTGCCAAGATCACATAATACCATGTCTTATATAATTATGGAAAATCCAAGATGACCGCCGCAAAAACAGGAAATGATTCAAATACCTGTATCTTTGCAACCAAACAAGACAAAACATGTGCAATATGTGCTTTTGCATGTTTTCTGGCCCAAATAATCCTTTGTTTCATCCGAAAAATCTAGTTTCTAAATGACCAGCAAAAAAGTGCATATTTTACATACAGTGTTCTATCATCTGCTGTGAATAATTAATTGGATCATGAAACGCCAACAAAAGTCATGTTACCATAAATGCAAGGTCACGAAGAGTTTATCAGATACTGATTAAAGAAATGAAGCGTAACCTATAGGAGCGAGTGCTATATGGGCTGATCTTACCATACATCTCGTAGTGAATTTCAACAGCATAAGTGCGATGGCCACAAAATATTTACTTCATTAAAATCAGTAAATCTTTAAACTAAATGTTCGGAAAACATGAACGAAATCACAGAACGAATGTTGATTAACTCTTTTTATGTCATATTCTTACTCAGTAGACGTCAGATTCTTACGCATAAAGACGGTCCCTGCACTGAAAGAAATAAAATATTTCTAATGGCCGTAGACCCATATATCATAGGTGAATCTTTTTCATTAATCATTTTTATGCCTATTATAAATTATCGGATCTATGCCCTCACCATTATAATTAATGCCAGCTATATAAAAAGACAAATTGTTACCCACATACAGACTGATTTTTCTTGTGATACCGAAGACCGACGACACACCATCCTATTCTCCAGAATGACGTGGATCTATTTGTGTCTGGTGTTTTTGACGATGACAGTAATGTGGAAAATAATAGGATCCAAGAAAAGAAAACCTCGAGCCCCAGACAAAAGGCTTCCTGGACCAAGGCAATATCCATTTATTGGAAATATGTTTATGTTTTTGAGTCCTAATTTTGCATTGTTGGCTCATGATTTGATAAAAAAATATGGACCAATATACAAACTGAACAATTCAAAAAGTGATTATATCGTGGTGGGAAATCAGGCTTTGGTCAAGGAAGTACTGATAAAGCAAGGTAGGGTGTTTTCTGGGCGACCCGATGCACTTGTCACAGGGCTTTTAAAATCATCGTCAGATGAGATTGAGCCATTCAGTAAAACGATAATGACAAAAACATTAGCCCCCTTTGCATCCGTAATGAAGATAAATTCTTTCACTAGCGATATCACAACAAGGCTGCTTCAGCATTTCAAAAATCAAGACGAAGGAGCCTTCTGTCCATTTGACGCAATACACGACTATAGTGCCGGGGTAATTGCAAATTTATTGATTGGAGAAAAAGGAGAGAAGATTGTTAATAAGCTTTCCGATTTGACAAAAACAGTTGAATCCGCGACATTACCTCACAGACAGGCGCTGGTGGAACTATTGCCATGGTTGAAAAAACTGCGTTCATCAAATGCCAGTCGAATAAATACGCTTGTTAAGGAAATATACGCCATTTGTGAAAAAGAGGGAAAGGCTGCATTGTCAGATGCAAGTCTTAGATGTCTTATGCAAGTTCTCTTTCGAGAAAATAAAAAGAAGAATGATGTATCAAAGCAAGATTACCAAGCACAAAAAATAATGACTTTTGTTATGTTCGGAGGTACCAGTACAATAAGTAGTTTTTTGCAAAAAACTTTGGCCGTCATGGCACATTACCCTACCATACAAGAACAAGTACACAACGAGTTAGATTCTGTGCTAGGCGACCGCCAAGCTGAAATCAACGATATGGCAAAATGCCCTTATACTATGGCCACAGTTCAAGAGGTTTTACGTAATTGTATTCTAGCCGTGGCTAAAGCACCACATGTCGTTTTAGAAGATACCACATTGGCAGGATACGATATACCTGCAGGTACCCGAGTTCTAATCCATACGTGGGCCGCTCACCATGATCCAGAGGCGTGGGACGATCCTTATCTATATAAACCTGAACGATTTCTGGATTCAAATGGACAATTTCTTCCCGTAGATCACCCGACACGGAGACAACTTATGCCGTTTAATAGCGGTCCTAAAATATGTCCGGGAAAAACTTTCGCGAATGCACGTCTGTTTTGTACAATATGCACTGTACTTCAAAAGTTTAAAATTAAACCAGAATCCAAGGTAGATTCATCTTTCGTTGATCCGCGTACTTTGGAAAATGATATAAAAATTAAAATACGTTTTTGTGCCAGAAATAAGCTTTCCTAAAAATGAATTATCATAACTGATCAGGTGATGTATAAAAACTATATTTTCATATTTGAGTTGAACTTTCATATTTTTAATTTAAAACTACAAAATGATAAATGTTATGAAACTCTCATGAAGAGCTTTTGTACGAAACAAAAAAGATGAAAAATGACAACGATGATAGCGAGTATCCAGCACGTTCAAGCGATGAGAATGGACAGCAATAAATATTTAAAAAAAAACAATTGATTATATAGCAAGGAAAAATAATTAAAATTAGTACAGAAGACAAATAACAGGAAACTTCAATAATCACATAGGTTGAATTCATATAAATTTAATTATTTTTTTTTAGAAATAGTAAGTTTTTTCTACGTCATATTTGGCGTTTTTTTTGCATTATGTGTTGAGCTCATTTTTTGACGAATGCGTTTTTGACTGATGAAATCTGATCTTTGTAGGTACATAATAGGTTTGTGTTCGTGTGGGACGAGCTTATTCTAAAAAGATGTAAATTATTCAGTTGATTGCTTTTTTACTGACTGATAGGTAAATATAAGAAGCTACATGTGCTAGATGTTCGTTAATTTGATAATTATTTATCATGTTTATGAGTATGTATTCCATCTGATAATTAAACTCATTTTATGGAGCTTGTTATAAGATTAGCTGCTTTACAAAGTGAAAAGGTTTTTTGGGAAAGTTTTATTGTAATAAATAGTCCATTATGGATACTTATACATATATATGTTATTACTATGGCTCTTTCAATTGAGATATATATAAATATGTATGCAGAGACAATAAATCACCTACATAATTATCTTTGATGTGCTTCGCAAAGTAATGTCTGTATGTAGAACTAATTATTGGTCTAACACTGTTTAGGCCTTTTTTCTTGATTTTTATTTGTCGAATTTGTGTAAATTATTAAAAGTAGATGTTGGTGTTGCATTATCGATAGAGGCTATATATTGAACTATTTTGCCAGCTCTTGATCTCTTCCCTGCTCCGTCATACAGCGCGCCATGCGAAGAAACGAAACAAACGCAAAAAGGAGTTCTGATTAATTACCAAGTATATAGAAATGATATTACCTCATTTTAAAGATACAAATCTTCTGGATCAACATATGGTAGTTGAATGGACATGTATGTATGCAATATTTGTGTTGAAATGTGACTTTTAAATTGTTTACAACAAAATAACATGAACACCTCTTTAGTAGATAAATGACATTCGGTGGAAGAGCTTGGGGCGTGATACATTGTGAATAGTAAGGGCCTTAGAATAAGGCCTTGTGGCGCGTAGAACTACATAATAATACTATGTAATATATTAAAGAGCTCCTTCTGAAGATGTAAGTGCTAGGTGTTGGCAATGAATAAATATATGTATTACTAATTATGCGGAAGCATATCTCTTATTCACTTATCACCAGTCTGGCCGAGTATCTAACAAAATGACTCTTGTGATAAAAAATAGCGTCAGTGAAATGGTTCAGTAATTAATGGCTTTTAGAAGCCTTTTTCCCAGTCTGTCATAGCAATTTTTCCTAATCATTATATGGAAAACTGGTGAATCATAGATACATTACCCTTATCGAATAATGTGATTTTGACGAATGCATGGCAAATGATCCGCGAATGCATGGCGAATGTGAGCATTCGCTGAAAGTTTCTGCGAATGTAAGGCGAGTGTTCGCTGAAAAAATTGCCTCGGTGACTAATCGCCAAGCATTCGCTGAAAAAAAATTTTGTTGGATCAATCGCCAAGCATTCGCTAAAAAAAAATTGCCATTTGGCACTGTTCACCAAACATTCGCCGAAAGACTTAGCCATTTTGTACTGTTCGCCGAGCATTCGCCAAAGGTATTCGCCTAGCATTCACCGAAAAGGCTTAATCTGATTGGCTTATACTTAACTGAAGTGCAGATATGAGCAATGAATTCTGGGATATCCTCTCAGATTTAGCAGCCATCTTGAATTTAAATGGTGCAGTTTCTAATATTCAACTTAATTATAGAAATTTATAATGTAAGATGGGGCCTGCTTGAAGTCTAACCATGCCAAATAGGTTGAACTAACCATGGAGATCATATTTGACTTTTCAAAACATAAGAAACTGCAGGTAGTCTGGGCCTATGTGCTTAATTACAAGTAATTCTTTTTATATGCCCATTAAAAAAATCAGTACGCTAGTGGAAATTATTGTAGGCCTAGGCCTACTAATTCAAAACCTTCTTTACATTACATTAAAATCTAGGCCTACATAGGCTAATAATTCCCAGCATGATGATCAGGTTGTAAAGGCCATGCTCATGTTCAGAGACAAATTTTAGTAGGTAGGCATAAGCCTAGACTATTGTTCAAAATTGATGCAAAGCCCAATGTGTGTGTAGTAGGCCTTTAAATTGTTTGTATGAAATAGGCGGCTCAGTCGCCATCACATGTCGACGTCGGCGCGACACTGGCAGACACACGATGGTTTTGTTCCGAGTGCCGTGCCCCCTCGCAATCAGTGTGTGTGAACCTGTAACCGTGCTGAATTATGCTGTTGATTTTACAAGTCGGAGAGATTTTTTTATTTTTAGCCTGAAGCAAGCCTAACACTAACGTCAGGTAAGTTTTTCTCTTTAAAAGTTTAATTTCATCAACCTAACAGTAACATACAACGAATATCTGCTTAATCATAATGTCAATAATAACATGAGGAAAAGGTTGTTTTGTACCACCCCCCCCCCCCCCCTGGGCGATAATAAAAGGTTTCCGTCATTCAGTATGGGCGATAAAGTGTGATAACTGAATGACGGAGGGGTAGGCCTAGGTCTAGGCCTACAATAGAAACTCGAGAGAGGTAATACTTTTTAGTAGTGCTACTATTATAATCATTTTCGCCAGATTCTTGAATTCGCGAGTTTGTCCTCCTAGCGACATTCGCGAAAAAAAAAATTGTCAATAATGGTCCGATTAAGTTGTAATTTTCAGGATATCCATTTTACCCCTCAGCCATTAAGGCTGAGGGGTATAGTGATCCCCAGAGGCGATCAAGTGGTGCAAATGCTTGTAAGCGCAATAACTTCATAACGCCTTGACTTGGAACCTTCATTTTGAAGGTCAAGTTTGACATTCGACATGCATCTGGTACGCCTACCATCATATCAGTCACTGAATGAGCTATATCTGCATCACTTTACATTAATATACCGGCCTCAATGGATATTTTACTACTTCTAATTGTTTCAGAAAGTCTTCGAGATGTGCAGATATTCTGTGTCAAGTACAAGTAGATATTCTGGATATATCAATCCTAATTGAAAGCATAATGCACTAATCATCCCAGCTGGACCATGGAAACATTATAAGTAAACAGGATGTTGACATGTTATTGCAAAATTATTGCCGTATACTTCGCTAAACATCGATTTGATAAATCAATGGCGAATGCTCGGCGAATGCTGGGAGAATGCTTGGCGAATGTTCGCTGAATAATCGCCCAGCATTCGCCGAGAGTATGGCCCTCCATAGAAGCATTCGTCAAACATTGGCCACAGCATTCGCCAAGCTTGGCGAATGTTCGCTGACTAATCGATGAGTGTTCGCCCAGCATTCGCCAAAAGAATAGGCCTGCACTGTAGCACTCGCCAAACATTCGCCCAAGCATTCGTCGAAAAATACATTTAATGCAAATTAGGTATTTGCCAAGCATTCGCTGAACATTCGCCAAGCATTCGCCGAAAGCATTCGCCGAAAAGCTCATTTGCATGTGAAATGTGAATGCAAGACGAATGTTTGGCGAACAGTCGGTGAGCATTCGCTGAGCATTCGCGCTGCATTCGCTGAGAGACTCGGCAAATGCCCTGCGATCATTCGCTATACATTCGCCAAGCATTCGCTAAGCATTCGCTGAAAGCATTCGCCGAAACCCATTTTTTCCCGTAAGGGTATACAAATTACATGAGATCAGCCATTCATTAAATAGGACAATTCAAATAACCCTTTCAGCACGGGATCGTCTTTATACGTCAGAATCTAACTTTCACAGACTACAACTACAACATGTTGATGACGTTTAACGGAAAAGTGTTTGTTAGCATGTTTGAGAAACTTACATGAAAATATTCAATTTGCTACATATGTTTACCTGACCTGATTAACTGTTTGGAGCCAGTCATAAATGCCTGTTTTGCGAACGTTTTTATATTGTGTAACTTGACACATCAAAATAGATGGACCGTGATCAGGGTATAAAAAAGAAAATGAAATATCTCACATGATGACAACCCATGGCAAGTCTGGCAGAAATAAAATCTAATATGATCTACATATATATTAATGGATAAATAGTTAATAATATTAGTCTCTGGTGCTAAATATAAATAAAAAAATTCATTTTGTGCAAAATTGTCATCTGGCGGCAATAGGGCGCTGCTTTCGTGTTAGTGCCTAGTAACTTTATCCAGTAAAATAAATTCACATATGATGGTTTCCATTCTGAATTGAACATTACATTACAGCGCGGGGATCGATTGTAGACGTCAGAATCTGACGTCTGTAGATGTCAGACTCTGACGTCTAAAGTCGATCCCAGCGCTGTAAGAGTAAAAATATTTGTAATGGCCGTAGACCCATAACTTAGGTATTCAAATGAAGCGGAAAGAGCTAACTAAGACATTTCTGATGATTTCAAATTGAAAAATGCTTTCGGTCTCCTTGGTTTATACGAAAGTTTTCAGCGCTTCAAGGGTTTAAGCGAACACTGTGTAAGTGGGATAGACAGTGTAGTATGTGGGAGATGTTCAACTGGTCAAGTTATTAAATTAAGAAGATGTATATTTTCAAAAAAATAGAAATGTGTTTCGTTATTTCAAGCCTGGAAATAGTCCCCGGAGTAACAAGAGCTGAGGGTAAAACCATTCATCCCACGTGAGAGACCTAATGTCAAACACTCTACTGCCGGTTGCTTGTGGCTACCACGGCCGACACCAGTCTGAACTGATGCAGGAGATGCATTGGCAAATATTATCAAGACAGCCTGAACAACGCTGATCTGAAACCAGATTCAAAATGCCGAATTCTATACAGCAAAACGTAGATAGAAAATTCACAAAAGAAGAATCCGATTTGATTATAGGTCTGACATTTAAAAATTGAAAAAATGACAAATTTATGACTTTAAACTTTATCGGCCGTATTCACAAAGAAAGTTTAAGATTGGTTTAACCAAACTACTGGTGTAAACACAAGTTTAGCGTTAAACCGTATGCACAAAAGGAGTTTAGGCCAAACACTGGTTTGAACCGGGCAGTTTATCGACCGAAAGTTAAACCTGCTCAGGGGGTAGTTTAAGCACTGGCTTAACATGAAGTGGAATGAACAATATACTGATAATGAACGCAAATATACGAAATAGAAGAGAATGAGATAACAAATACACAGACTGATTAATTTTTATAAATGAACTTTTCTTTCGTTGATTGGTAAATATTTATTTGAATTGAATAATGAATGATAACAAATACAAAACACGGATGTGAGAGGTAAAGCCATTTGGAGTAAATAGAATTGACATTATATATTTGGTTTAATTCCTATTATTAACAGAATGCATTTTACTTCTATAATCCTGCATAGTCATATTTTAACATAATCAGACATTGTATTACTTCCATCGTTTCTTCTTTTCTCCAGTTTAAACCATATTCTTTATACGGAACACGTATCGTATTTTGAGCCCGTCCAAGAGTGACTTAGTGAATCACATGACAAGACCAGCCATTCCGTCATCCTGTTGTTATTGTTATTTATACAAATTGTATGCATTTTGTATGTGGTTAAGCATCATTTGTTTGCATGAACGTAGGATCAAACTGTCAAACCTGCCGGTTTAAACGGCATTCTGAAGTTTTGTTAAACTTAAATAGCTAGAATAAAATCACCGATGTTTTGATGATTTTAGACCTGGGCATGTCCCTTTAAGTACGATACAGAAACCGGCCCCATGCCCAGAATCCATCACTATAATTACACATATATAATACTATTGTTTGTCAAATCTTGATTTCAAATATGTATTTGTACAAGTTAAAGAGGAAGTTTGATGTGCGCACTTTCAGAAAAATATGGATCATGACATGTGTAATTTGTACTACTCTCCGGTGACATCAACATCAACTGAAGTGTTGACGTATTGCTAATTCCTAACATATATTAGTGTACACATTAGTATAATTTTATACATTATTTATGGTGATAGTTTAATTATTTTAGAATTTTTGAGAAACAAATATCATTAAATTGTCTACAAAGTTACTGTCCCAGTGTCAGGCCTATGTTTATAATGCTGCTGATGAATACATTACGCCAGCAATATAAGTTTCCTTTCCCTAACATAATAATTTAGTATTGTGGCTAGTATTAATGTAAACATTTGTTAACTGAAAATGTACAAAAAAATATTAGTTATGGATCTTTTTCATAATGTCCCTCTTTACCATGTCCACTATGTTAACATATTATTTCGTCTATGGGTGACACCTGGTGAATGATCGCAATCATTACTAAATGTTCACTAGGTACCACTGCATGTATATTCGCCAAAATATCGATCTGCATATCCTCATACAATAAAATAGTCCATAAAACAGTGTATATGGTGCGCCATAGGATGGCTCAATATTAAGTAGTTTTTTTATTTACTTAAACACATTGAAGAGTCATTTGCTGAAACACAACATTTACGTGAATATAAATGTTCACGTCATTTTTTATAAATCATGTAATAAATATATCATGTGACCATGACATAATTTTATGCAGAGGGACACCTTGGCTATGTTTTGCAGCAATGCAATATATTCAGTCTATTAACAATGTAATAGTTCATTAGGCAGTTGTCCGTAACTTAGTGTACACTTTGGTAATATTTTTTTCGACATGTCAGTTTTAAAAGTATAAAATAAACCAACCAAACTGGTTAGTTAGTACGGAAAACCAATATTTTGTATTCTTGGAAATGTGTTTAATGAAGTAGCATACATATAAAATGAATTCAGTTGAAAAAAATACGAAAAAAATATATCCCAATAATCTCCTTTTCGCTGGAATGGCCCATAAATTGACCTTGAAAAGTCATAGTAATATTTTCATTCGACTCACCAAATTAAACTCTATGTGAATAAACCCCAAGTTGTTTGGATGCTTCTCTGATATTAGAATATTGCTGATGTAAAAAAGGCGTTGCCCCAAAACACCCCCCTCCCCAACGAGTTGAGCTGAAGGTTTCTGTGTGATACTGGATACATTATACTACAGCTTGGTGAAATAATCTGTCTGCCCACTCGTAGTGTCAGGTTAGATCATGTTTTGACTAAAATACCTTGGACTAGAGGAAGTAACAGCAAGGGGTATTATATAAACTTCTAGAAACACTATCATTTTTCTACATTTACACTCACCAGTTGACTCTTTTTACGCTATACTGCCGTTGAGCTGAATCGTCACACCATTGTAGGCCCTACTACTTCTTGGCCTATATAAACTTCATGTAGCAATGTGTGGTTATAATTTAATAAATTTGAATACCTAAAAACATTATTTTACTTGGGTTAGTATTGATTTACGATTATGTCGTAGGAGGGTTTTTTCCTGTCGTCGTAGGGTGTTTGACGGCAGCAGGTTGAGTAACCTGTTACCAGAGGGTTATCACTTATTGAGTCCACAGTAGGGCCTACTAAAAATACGGGTCGTGAGCATATCAAGCCATGGACACAATGAACCAGTTATCAGACATCAATCACTTTTATTGTAATAAATCAATCCATCCCAAAGGAAAACCTACAGATCAATATAAGAATACAATAATATTATTCACTTGTTAAGGCATAATTCACAATATTATTAAAGTCACATATTTACCACATCGTTACCAAATATACTTTATTCTTATGAACAGTTACATGAGCACGTACCCTGAGTACACCCATGTTGACACATGACCAGCATCAACGTTGCACAGGCATTCAATTACAAAAATTTCACCAACATCGTGTTAAATGAAATGAAATGAATCCGGCTTTAGGCCACCTTTGTGCACATATAGGCTAAACTGGGCCAGGAGAACCTCCTGAGGATGGTGAGATGATTGAGATGACACTGTCCTCCAGACACAGGATTCGAACCCTGGCGGTCTGAGGCCGAGCACGCTACCTCTCGGTCACGGAGGCTCCCCACAATACTGACTTTCACACGTGGATGGGGAAGAAACATTTTTGTTTCTTCCAAACCGCCGAGACCGGGAACCGAACCCCGACGTGAAAGGCAGCGGTGCTAACCACTACCCTAGGGCCCCCGCCCCTCGTGTTAAAACACACCACTACATTATTTGCTTTGTCCGACCACTACATTCTAAGCCGGGAATGGAGAGTTATTGTTCATCAAGTACAGATCAATTATCATGGTAGGCCTATGGCGCTATAATCAGTCAGGTGTGACCGATCTGCTGATTATGAGGGATCCTATTTATCATTGATTATGGTCAGATGTGTTTTAAGTCAGTTAAAACCCTCGGAGCTCTACATTCTTAGCTGTGGAAAAGGCCGAGGCCGAAGGCCGACGCCTTTTCCACAGCTAAGAATGTAGAGCTCCTCGGGCTTTATCCTATACGTAGACACCTACGTCACCTGAATAATAATTGACACCGTCAATGCATTTCTTATTGAACTGAATATTATAAAGCTAACATCACCCAACGTATTTAAATTAAAAAGCGATATTAATCACAAGACGGCAAACATCGCCAAGTCTTAATAATTAAATCAATTCATTATTCAATTAATCGATATATTATTGATTAATTGATATAACTACACGGTTAAACAGTAACTACTGCTTCAAATACAAAACAACTAGGCCTACACTTGAACACTCACCATAACACAGGCACCATAATAACGAAAGTTCATTGGAATTGGTGAATAAAGAAAATTGTGAAACGTGACAAATTTTACCGATCACAATTATTATTATGTTCGTCTAATTTAAATAATATCATGAATTTAATATATCATTTTATGATGAGCTGCATGGCACACACAACAACATGAAGGAGACACATAGGTTCACATGCACAATACCTTAATTAATCAGAATAATTTCATCTAATCTGGTTGAAATCACGTCGGTTATATGCACTGGCACTGTGCACATACATCTATCTCCCTAGTAAGAAAGTCGTAATTTCTTTAAAAAATGTGAAAGTGTGGTCAAAATGCCAGAGACCCTCGTATTTCTATTTTTGCTACCAATGTTTAATCTATTCTCGCCATGTTATTTGTTCTGTTGGTGAATAAATGTGCATTACGCTTCAACGAATATTTCTATTGTAATAACGTCCCTATCCATTATTAAATGTACAACCTTACAGTATGGGAAATGGTGACAAGGTGAACTGAAACAGCCGTGCAATATTTCTAGAAAATATTTTGGACAAATGTAAATTTCAATTAACAGACAGAAGTTACAAAGAAGGTGTCAGTTTTCTCAAAATGTATATTATGTGATAGACAATGAAGCTTTGCAATAATAAATATCAGGGGCCAGTTTCTGTATCGTATTAATTTTGTACATAAGTATTTAAAGAAACTGGCCCCTGAGGCCGATTTCTAAGTTAACTTTTTACTTAACTATGTTACGTAAACCAGCCCACCTCATTTTTTTTACTCAAGTACCTTACAGTAACCGGCCACAGGGGCCGGTTACTGTATGGTACTTAAGTACAAAGCTGACACTTTTCACTTAAGTACGATACAGAAACCCTCTGTTCAGAATCCATCACTATAATTACACATATGTAATACTAATTTTTGTCAAATCTGATTTCAAAAATGTATTTGTACAAGTTAAAGAGGATGTTTGATGTGTGCAATTTCAAAAAAATATGTGTAATTTTTGCTACTCTCCGGTGACATCAACATCAACTGAAGTGTTTACGTATTGCTAATTCCTAACATATATAGTGGAAACTAACGGATTGACTGCAAGATATTGGTGCACAACATGGTGCAAACCATGCAAACGTGGTACAGCCCCGTTCCCAGGTTAGCTAGCACAGCTAAACTGCCCTGGTGCATTAAAAATATGATCTGTAATTTGGTTTAATTCCTGCGCCATTACAGAACGCTTAAAACAACATTCTGGTGACCCACACCCGACACTGAAAACTATCAAGTTTGATGTTTTCATGTGCAATTAGGAGTCTAGTTTACATAGATAAGGGTGGTAAGTAAGCATATTACTATTATGCCCACGATGACATGTATGGTTAGCATTTGTGCATAAACACAAGTTAAGTATTAATTAAGTTTGTGTTCACGAATGCATAATTAAATTTACCTGAGTACATGGTGAAACAATATAATTATGATCCATCACGCGCTGACACTTGTTAGTGTGGTAACCCGGGACCCGGGTTACGTCGTGACGACGCCATATTGATTGACGCAGGTTACGTCGTGACAGCAAAATTAATCTATAACCTGTCTGTAGGGTCGAAATCACATCTTGTTATGACAGTTTGGCATGGCTTACATGCAGGAAAGTTGTATTATTGACAATTTTAGAAGCAGTAAGCAGAATAGAACTTAAATTCCACTATATTTTGTGAAATTTTCTATTATGATCGATGATTTTAAAAGTTTTTTTTCTGCTATACGAACCCGGGTCACAGGACCTCAAAAAGTCATTAATTCATTAATTAATTAGGAAAAATGGCTGAAAATCACGAGGCGACCCAGGTCACCACGTGATGGATCATATAATATATTGTTCATTTTTAATGACGCATAAGTCTACACAGACTTTATTTCTTCAATAAATATCTATCTATCTATATTAAAGTAGTGATTGTACTTAATAAACACGCGAATTACGCTTTTAAGAATTTAGTTTTCAATTCAAAACAAGTCACGTTTTATTTTAATTTCGATTAATTGGACCAAACTTCGTGACAATGGTATATATTCTGCTGCGCAACATAATGGGAAAATAAAGATTAACTGGTTATCCTTGCTTATAATCTCATGTCAAATGTTTCTATTTTAATAATGAATTGTGAAAACAATTAATGGCGATCGGCATGAGAAATTTACAAAATGTCCGTAGACCAGTATTGCTTTTTGGGTTTTGCCTCGACCAACTACAATAAAAATAAAAATGAGCTTTAATGTTGTTCTTGTTTTACTTATTTTGGACAAGGTATAACAATAAATCCCCCTCTTTTTTATCTTTAACTCTTTGTCACGAGGTTCTCCGGGCTCAGTTTAGCCTATCTGTGCACGAAGGTAGCTTACAACCCCATTCATACATTAATTCATGCATTTATAGAAGAATATAGCGAAAGGAATTTAAACATCTAAGTTCTGTCACTTTGCTATGGGCTGTCGGACATACGGACAGCAGGACGGACGATGATAGACGGACAAACGGACGGACAGACAGAAGGATGAACGAATGAACGAGCAAGTGCAGGCATGGACATTTGAGCTGACAAACGAATGGACGGACGGATGACAGGGCAGATGAAAGCGCTGGTTCACGACGTAAGCACTCACTCAGATTAATATAAAATATATACATTTTGATAAACTATTATCCTCAGGGTTACATTAGGAGTAGTAGTGTATACACTTTGCACCCATCTTTTTGATATTAAAACCGTCCGAGGAGATACTGTGTTCTGAAGGCTACATTAACATAATCTGCCCCCACCCCCTCCCCTTGGTTGTGATTGGTGGAGCCCCTCTTAAGACACGCCCCTTTTGGATGACTCATCACGGTTCCCCCCACCCCTTGTACCCTTTGAACCTCTTGGACTAGTGTGTTTAATGGAATATTATTGTGTTTTTAATGACAATATGAGTTTGAATATTGATACCAGTAGGTTAATGGTCTTTTTTTATTGTAAAATTGCATAGCTTAGTATATTATGAATGCACAGTAATTGTCAATAATTAATTTTTGATTTAACTATAGGGTTTGTTGATATTAAAACCTGTCAAGAGAGTCAGCCAGAAATACTTGTTTTTGATTCAGATATAGGATATTTTGATATTAAAACCCGCCAAGAAAGTTAGCCAGATATACTTGTTTTTGATTTAGCTATATGTCTTTTGATATTAAAACATGTCAAGTGAGTTAGCAGACCCAGACATGTTTGAACAAGTCCAAGTTGTTTATGTTGTCATAACCCCCCTCTCCCTCAGAAAAGGATGACTCACCACTCCTCCCTCTCCCCTCCACTTATGGATGACGTCAGCATAGATTGGTAAGAACTCTGGGGCTGGGACTTGATCATGGTTGTTATGTGATAGATTGATTAGCCATGAATGGGCGTCATGACGCCAAGTGCTTTATTTTGATTGGGTGGTTCAAAATATTGATGAGCGTCTCTGCATAATTACAACATATTTTAAATTTAGTGTCATTGAGTTGATCATTCTAGGGTGATAAATGGGCGTCATGTTTTGAGGCTGGGGACATCGATGTGCATGATGAATGCACATCATTGTCATATTATATGAAATTAACTTTAATTTCAATATTAAACAAACATTAATTATTATATCACTATATCAATTTATCACTATATCACTATATCTATATATCACTATATCAATATAGCAATATTATCTTATGCAATAAAAAAGGGTATTTTTATAGAATTGTTTTATTCCTTCAGTATGCACACATTTCAGTGGCTGATTCAAAATATTATTGAGTGTCTTTGAATATTGGCAACATATTTTAAATTTAGTGTCATCAGGATGACTCATCCTCAGATGATAAATGACCCTTATGTTTGAGGTCCCCCTCCCCCTAAAAAAGGATGACTCATCATTGCCCCCTCTCCTTGTGTGATTAATGAGCACTATGTGTTGACACTGGGAGCATCAATGTACATGGTGCATGAGCATCAGAATGATGACTCATCCTCAGATGATGTATGGGCGTCATGTCACGACGTCAATTAGTTTATTGTATATGGATGGTTCAAAATATTAACAAGCATAGCACTATAGATCTGTATAATGTCAGTTCTCAGCATGAGTAAGTGCGTGTTTTACAAAGCATGAGATGTTATTATTTATATGTTATTTATATATTATTTAGATATTATTTTTACATTATTTATACATTAATTACATGTTATTTAGATATTATTTAGATATAATTTTTACATAAATGGTTACTGATGATGCCACTGCTGCTGATGCTGCTTTGTGGGCCTATGTGGATTTTAAAATGTTATCATTATGCCTAGATATATATACATTACATGTATTATGATTATAGTAATAAAATACTGTTTTTATTTTTATGTATTTATTTAAAAAAGAGTGCTAGCTTATAACAGAATGAATGGAAATTACATCACGTTTTATAACAACATTCCGTAAATATTGTGCCGTTTAGTGGTTGTAGAAACAGTTTAATGAATATGCTTGATAGAATCAACCGCATTGAAAGCGTGGCATAATTATTATTGCACAGTTCTGTTGCGAAATGATGAATGTAAATGACAATTGGAGTGGTTGTTTTTCATAAATGACTGATGAGATTGTAAAAATATATTTTTATCATTACAAATATTCTAAAAACTTATCGTAAGACATATTTTAAGAGAGGAAGTGTATATTATATCCAGTTAATTGACCATAAGTTACAAAGGGTTAAACACGGTTCAATGATTCACACCTGTTGCATATACAAAATAGTCTTTGGTGTTGTGTGACCTATATACGCCTGACGGCGATTTTGTATTAAAGAGTGGTATCCTAGATTGTGACAGTAAGTCAGATACGGTGCATTGTGATTTGTGATCAGTTAGCTGTGACAGCTAGACTTTAGGTACCAACTGTGATGCGACATTTTAAATATATTTTAAACAAATCAAACAATATATTGCCCCAAAGCTTTACATCTATTCACGTAGTTGGTCATAATACAAATGAAAAATAGGATATGATGTATTTTCGTATGCTATTATTATTATTATTATTATTATTATTATTATTATTATTATTATAATCAAGTGTGTAGGTTTTAAAACACATCAGATGATGTGATGACTATAATATTTCCGCTAATAATATAAATTGAATTATTTATATCTGTGAATAAGGGTGGGTGTCCCTGTGGGTGAGACAGGTTTAAGTCATAGATTGACCGCGTACAAAATCATGGGGAATTTCTATGGACTTGTCATATCTCAAAATATCGGGCAATAATCAGGTCGAAAATATTTTTTTCAGAATCAGTAACATTCTCAGTTCCATGCCCGCATGCGTAGCTCAGAGGTCGCACAGTCATTGAAATAGTTATGGACATTTCTCTGACCATGGGATCGAGACTGCTCTCAGTCACTGCCATGATGCATTTTTTGGGTATAGCAAATACATCAATCCACGACCACTGAGAGGTTGCCACGGCAACCTGACTTCAGCTTATAATGACGGCGGCGCTCGGCTCATGTATATATAGGCCTACATGTAAGAAATACCTTCTCAGCTAGAGTTAGCATAATAGAGGTTTATCCATCCCCATGCGATCACCACACATCCTTCAGCTATATTTTATATTTGCATATGATAAAGTACGACTATGATATTTTACAGCATCGTAAAAGTTGAAGAAGTTATTATTTAAGGCATGTTTAGATTATAGTTTCTAGCCTAAAATTTAAATCCTTACCATTGTTTGTTTGGGCTGGCTACCCTTGGATTAAGTCTGTCCAGGCTTTCCAACAGTGTCGATCGCTCACTATCTCACCAGGCAAGGATTGCCTATTCTGTGAAACTCAATAGACTTGACCTCCCAATGTTTTTATCGAGCTAACTAATACAACGTTGTATGGGAGAGGGGGGTCTTTTATAACATTGTTTTTACCGAGTAGCCATTTAAAATGGTTTCCGGTGACATCACTGTGTTTCACAGTATAACACTTAGAACCACTGAATGCCAAGCTGATTTGCTATCTGTAGTGTAG
Organism: Flabesymbios commensalis; assembly: GCA_964017125.1. Taxonomy (NCBI): domain Eukaryota; kingdom Metazoa; phylum Annelida; class Polychaeta; order Terebellida; family Flabelligeridae; genus Flabesymbios; species Flabesymbios commensalis. The sequence continues at coordinate 13,196,286 of OZ024915.1, forward strand.
ACTTATTTTCGTTTACTGACAGTGCTTTGTCAGATCATAACCCTTGACCTCTTGTTGTAGTATAAATTAGCTATAAACTTATTTTATTCTTATTATAACAGTGTTTCAATCCCCATGCGATCACCACACGTCCATTGGTCATTTGGATTTCTGTCATAGACTGGTATACCCCAATCAAGAACACATTGTTCACTAAACAGCAGCCTAGGTGTAGGTCATTGACACGTTAGGCACCTTGCTGTTTGCTGTCCTTTTGTCTGATACTCCATTACGGAGGCCTGATTTTTTAACATTGTTGTTGACCTATATCTGATATTCTTTTGAGGAAGACTGCAAAAAAAACAATTTAAATAATTTAAACAAACGTTGGTACTGTTGAAGAATCGAAGTTATAGCATTGTCAATGTTTGCCCATGCTGGCATTGGACATGTCAACAATCCCATGTCTCCATTCCCTTTTGTCTGTGATGATTCACCACTATTATTAGGTACCCCACCCCATGGTATGACTCATCACACCTACCCACTTCCCTCAAGAACATGTTGAAACTTGTTTGTACTTTGTCAACAATAAAGGACGTCAAACACTCCAATCTGATTAGTTCGTTGGTGTATTGCACAATCAATAAAATGACTCACCACTACCACCCACCCCTAGGGTCCCCCTCCCCATGTGATGACTCATCGCAGACCACGCTACATGAAAAAAACATGTTGAAACTTGTTTGCGAATCGGTCTGGACTTGTCTTAACCCAGATGGTTTTGTGCATGTCACCTATAGGACACCTTCTGTATCATAGTGAAGTTTTATAAATGTATATGATCACTTCACATTGTGAGTGTAAAAGTTAATACAGTTATGGCTTTTGTTAAGGAAAATAAGATATTCATTTGTCAGACATCCAGAATAATATCTATGGATTTAATTTATCATATTTCTGAATATCGAGATGACACCTTTTATAAAGATCATACCAAAATAATGTATAATGTTGTACAAAAATCGATGGTTGTATACAACAACTTACTCAGGAGGATGTGTAAGGAAACGTTTGATGACATTGATATATCTGTATTAAGTACAATTGCTGATGATCTATTTCGGGACAAAACTTGTAACTGGGGACGTATTATTTCACTATTTACGTTCTGTGGTACCCTAGCCAAACAATCAGCATCGAAAGACATGTATAAAACTATTAACGACATTGCCTTATTCCTTGGCTCATATATAGCAGATAAGTTGACTGAATGGATTTATAAACAAGGTGGATGGGTTAGTATTTTTATGATGAATTTATTATTTTTATGATGTACGAATTATATGTAAACAGGCCAATAATTTTGAAATTATAATAATATGTTTATTATTTTTCCAGACAGAATTTGACATAACTTTTTATTGCGACTAGTAGGTACATACACAGTATGTGTTTTCTGAGTGAAGATTACAATAATCAGCTTGGTGAATTGCTATGTCAAGACTGTTACCCTTCAACTATCTGATATATAATGCAGAATATATTCTATGCATGCTCATTTGATGGCATTGTATCAATAATTATAATAACAATAAAAGATTATATAATACAACGTTGCCTATTTCTTCATTTGTAATATAAACACTTGTATGACAGTGTTGACGCATCGTGATTAAAATATAACTAGATTGGTTGTTAGATATTTCATTACCATATTATATCACACATTACACCACACACTTCACAATACATACACTACATACATAAACACATTGGACTGCACACTTCGTACCACACATGCACATCATACTACACACAATACATAAATTACATACACATACACATTTAATCACATACACAACACCATACACAGCAAACACCATACTACACACATCACATCACACACATAACACACCACACACATTGCACCACACACATTACACTAAATACAACACACAACACTTCACATACAACACATCACATCACATACAGCATAGCACTACACACATCACACACATGTACATCATACAGCACGCATCACATACAACACATCACACTACACACATCAGACTGCACACACCATGCACAACACATCACATACCTCACACCACACACATTACACCACACACATCATACAACACTCTACACACCACACACAACCCACCACATACACATCATACTACACACACTACATACATACACACACACGAGCACATCATACTACACACAACACGTAAAATACATACACATGCACATAGAACCACATACACAACACCATACACAACACCATACACAGCGCACATCATACACTGCATACACTACACACATCACACACATGTACATCATACGATACACAGCACACACCACAACACACTATACACAACACTTCACATACAACACACACATCACACTGCATACACAACACCTCACACACTACACAACTCATCACATACATCACAACACATATGTATCACAATACACAAAACACACCACACACAACACACAACCCATTACATACAACACACCACACTCAGTGCACTTCACACTACACAACAAACAGCATAAACACACCACTACACACTGCACACATTATACTACACACCATACTGCACACATCACACTGCATACAGCACAGCACTACACACATCACACACATGTACATCATACGGCACACATCACATACAGCACATCAAACTACACACATCAAACTACATACATCATACTACACTCACCATACTACACACATCACACCACATACAGCATAGCACTACACACATCACACACATGTACATCATACGGCACACATCACATACCACACAGCACACTACACACATCAAACTACACACACCACATACAACCCATCACACACATTGTAACACATACAGCACACCAATCACATTACACCACATACACAACACCACAAACAACACACAGCATACAACATACATCAATCTACACACATCACACTACACACATCACACACAACACATGTTCCACCACACACATCCCATTACATACAACACATCACACACATTGCACTTCACACTACACACCATACAGCATAAAACAGCACTATGCACATCATAATACACGCATATCATATTTCACACATCACAATACACACATCATATACTACAAACATCACAGCACAAAAAAACTTACAAAATAAAATTTGCAATAAATAAAAACTTACAAAATAAAAGTTGTAAAAACTAAAACTGATAAAAATAAAAACTTACAAAATATAATTTAGCAAAATCAAAATTAAAAAAAATAAAATTACATAAAATACAAATTAAAAAAAAAAACTTGCTAAAATATAAAATTACAAAATCACATTTGCAAAATAAAAATATTACAAAAATAAAAACTTACAAAATAAAATATACAGCAAATAAAAACTTACAAAATAAAAAATAATAGCAAAATAAAAAATAAAAAAATAAAAATTACATAAAATAAAAATTAAAAAAATTAAGCTTGCAAAAATATAAACTTACAAAATAAAATATGCAACAAATAAAAACTTACAAAATAAAAAATAAATGACCCGTCTGGCTCACTCTCCAGCCTTGATAGATTCAGGTTTGTCATAACGGTCAAAAACTATATCTATTCTATTGCATCCATTTACTCCAAGTGATGAAGACAAAGATTTATAGTACTTCTTAGCTAACTGTCCAAATGTCTTTGCACCACCAGATCTTACAGTATGATCAACAGCCATAGTAGCATCGATGACTGTTGCAGTCGAAAGTGTTTTTTCTGTGTTCAGTATTTTATCGTAGACTTCTATATTAGTTTCAAGCTCTGCAAGAATATCACTTTTTACATTTTTACGAAGCGTGTCGTCACTATATGCCAAAGAGTACGGAACAGGAGATAGTTCATGAGTAAGAACATGTTTCAAGTTAGCGTCTCGAGATTTGGCCACAACAAGTAATCTGCCAAATATATCTCGATCTGTACCAACAGTCAATGTTTTATCTTTCACTGCCAACATTTCGTGCAGTTATCGATGAAAATGTTTTTATGTTCAGGTGAGGAAAAGCATCCGAAAAACTTTTTCTGTCTGTATTTAAGAGAGTTGTAACAAATTTATCCATTTCCTGTTGACCAATTTCCTGAGCAGATATAAGATGCATTGATACAACTTGCAGTCACGGATGCAGGATTTATAGTGTTTAAAAAAAAACAATGCGAAGTTAAATTTGCCTCACTTGCTGTATAAATTCACGACAGTTTGCTAAATGAACGTAGTCGTATATGGTGAAGTTTAGAAAAAGGTATTTTTTACTAATAATTGCACATAACATGCTTAAATTATAATTAATATTATGTTATGTATTTATCCTTGGTGTTATATAATTCCTACCTACAAATGCAGAGGACACAAATGAAATGAATCGATTTCATGCCTCGTAATATCTATATCATCCAAGTACAGTGCATTTTCTATGTTACATATATATATCTAATTATATTGATCTCTTAGCCTCAATTATTTCAGTTTTTCTTCATAATTCTAAAACGCTAAGAAATGATACTAAGTCGTCACTTCAAAACATATGTCATACCATGCCACACAAAACATTAAATGGTGTATATTTATTTATTCTAATAATCGACAAAAAAATTAATCAAACGTTGTTTGGCGGCCATTTTGTTTTTGAAATTGAAAAATAACCAATTGCATTTTGCTTTACCATATCCGATAACTTATGTTCACCACATTTTGGGCCATTGTGGGCTAATTTGATTTGTTCCGTCAAAGCACGTTATATTTTTTTATATTACTGTTTGGACGGGTAGATTTTTCATGGATGTTTTACATAAATTAATATCATCTGTAGTACTCTCTAAGTTATCTGTGTTTCTAATTTTGTGTCAATTGGATAAACGATGCAGGATTTATAGTGTTTACAATATTTTGGCGGCCATCTTGGAAAAATGATTTTTTTTGCACAGTGTCCAAAATATTATGTAGGAAATATGACTCAGACTATAATTATATACTATTTACCTAACAAAATTATTTAAAATAATATATCGCGATATAAGTTTTTTCATGATCGGAAATATTGATCAAAATGCCCCTGGGACTTAAAATTTGCTTTAACTATTTAGTGATACCATAATTTGGAACTACATCAGGTCAGAAATTGTTCTAGACATGTCCCCAAATATGTTACAATTCACAAAACAAATGTGTGGAGGGGGGTAAACGAAAAAGATTTTTTTACTTGGCTCCTGGACTAATTATTGTATTATATTAAACTGTAGGTTTTCATTTGGGATGGATTGATTCGTGACTGTAATAAAAGTGATTGATATCTGAAAACTGGTTCATTGTGTCCATGGCTCGATATGCTCACAACCCGTATTTTTAGTAGGCCCTTCTGAGGACTCAATAAGTGATAACCCTCTGGTACCAGGTCACCAATCTCTGTCGCCGAACACCCTACGGCGACAGAGTGAAAAACCATTCTACGACAATGGCGCCCAACGGATTGGACACATGCTGTAAGAGTGTGACTTCATGAAAACGCTTTTTGGTGAAGATAAAATTGGTATTTCGTCTGTGGCCCCGGTAACTTCTCATCCCGGGAGAGGAGAGGGTCAACTTTCTGATATTACCTACTTTCAACTGACTATGTATTTATATGGTTCTAGATTTGCTGCACTCCGTGGCTAATACCTGGATCAGAGAAACTGTTTCACTAGGGCACTTATTTGTGGACAGTGTTGACCCGTCGTATATTATGATGTGTAACCGACCTTGATCTTGGGTCTGCAGTTGGGACAGTCAGTTGATTGACATTAACCATTCACTACCGTTCAAGAATGGTATTGTAAAACCACATACCCTTAGTGCACTGTGCATAGACAATTCATGATTTCTCGCTATATGTATATCAGAACTGTACAATTAAAATTATAATTTTAATTCGCATAAATTATAATTATAATATTAATTTATTGTTTATTGAATCATTATCGATCCAATTATTTGATGATTGACAGGACTTTGTGTGTTTCTATTATCAACTATGAAATAAGTGAGATTGAACTTTTTATTGCCCATGTATGATGGATTAACTAGCTTTGTAATATAATTGACTTTGCTTACTGGCATTCAATATTTCTTCAGTAAATTGAATTATTGAATGATTGTGATATATTATAACATGGAACACGAAATTAGTTATATGTGAGTGACATTGTGTTGTAATAATATGACAATAATGGGTTTATTATTCGCTCCTCTTTACTTAAAATAAGCCTAGGCTATTACAATCAGTGTCGGTGAAAATACACAAGGTAGCTATTTTGTTTTCACAGTTGACTGTCGACAGTAACTTTGAAATCAATACTAGCTAATTATCATATAGATTATTATTTTGTATGCATTTATTAAAAAAATGTCACTGTGATATTTTATCGGATTTCATTACAATCATTGGTTCAGTAGTAGAAACGTATTGTGACTGTGTGTTAAAGGTGTAGTCAACTGTCAAAATTTGCGGGACAAGGGTCCCCCAGAAGGCAATAGTGCCCGTGGGTAAGCTAAGGCCCTATTCCATAATAATACTAAATATGCGTTTTATACCCAAAGCCTCATTAAGAGCAAGTTTTCAAATCACAGCAAGTTCATATATACTTGAGCGACATCTATGAGGCAATAATTCAAAGCCCTTGTCTTTTGCCCCTACTTGGTCGCCTACTTGCAAACAAACTGACTGTATTACTGCGGGGATTTGGAAACTGCTTGACCCCCAAGCTTGAATGTATTGTCACCCAGTAAACACAAACCATTTGTCTGACTTTATGCAATGTTGGTCCAACATCGAAGACGTTGGGCCTACATTGCATAAATATCATACAAATGTCTTGCGTTTGCTGGGCAGGAGGACTTTCTCTCAAACATTGTACTTTTATCTAATGTTGGTTCAATGTTAAAACAGCATTGGATCAATGTCTCGTTTAAGTAGTATCTTGTAATCAGTTCAGTGGCTATATTAATGCTGTCAATCTGTACTCAATAGGCTAATGGTAGCCTACACTTGACCGTCCCAGGCATGCGCGTTTTGAAGCTGAATGATTCTTTAACGCTGTAATGCGGATCACTGTATTTTTATAATTGGAAATGAACTGTTTGATTTGAAATTATTTTTTTGCATTTGATAATATAATTTATTCTCCATATCATAACATATTAAAAATTGCATCGCAATTTTTTTTTCACATGATTTTTTTACCGCAATTGATTGTTTGTTAAAGGGACATGCCCAGGTCCAAAATCAAAAAAAAAATCGGTGATTTAATTTTAGCTTATTAATATGACCATATGATGTAAACATGTCCATAGACTAGAACTGCAGTTTTTTATTTATTTTTGTGCTGCACATTCACCAGTTAGGCTAGATATAGAGACGAAATTCCCGTATTTCTTTTTTTTACATGGTTGTCAATAATTAGAAATCAGGAATTTGAGCTCTTTCAGATACACAGCCCAAAGATATGTTCAGAGTGGTGTGTACACTACTCTCCAAACAAGAAACGGTATTACCCAACATCACCGACTCAGTCGAACTATCCAACAAATTTGCCATTTTTTCAGTAAAAAAGTGCGTGAGCTTCCAGCAGGTCTAGATCAAACTGACTGTAGGACCCTATGTAATCAGGATACCAGGGATGTTCTGTGCAATATTTGTGAGTTTTATTCCATTTCATCTGATATGTTGCTGAAGTTGATAAAGCAATCGCCCACTAAACCCTGTATCTTAGACCCTATTCCTACATCATTAGTGAAAAATTCTGACATGTTAGATGTGTTGCTTCCTCTTTTGACAAAATCAGTTAATGACTCCCTCTCTTCTGGAGATGTACCAGTGAGTCTCAAGCAGGCCGCGGCACTTCCTCTGTTGAAAAAACAAGGTTTGGATTCCGAGGAGATGAAAAATTACAGACCCGTTTCGAATCTGCCATATGTTTCGAAACTACGTGAGAAGGTGGTTGCAAATCAAATCATGACTTATATGTATTCTAATGATCTTCATGAACCACTGCAGAGTGCCTACAGGCCTGGACACAGCACAGAGACTGCTATGCTAAAAATAAAAAATGACATTGATGTTGCATCAGATCAGGGAGATGGAGTACTTCTGGTTTGGTTAGACCTGAGTGCTGCATTCGATACGATTGACCATAAGATTATGCTCTCGAGATTGAAATTTTATTGTGGTAGGCATATTACTGGTAATGCCTTGAAGTGGTTCAAATCTTACATGGAAAATAGGACCCAAACTGTTCTTACTGGTATAGGGCTCAAAATCAGAACCAGTAAATCTGATCACCGGTGTGCCTCAAGGATCTGTCCTGGGGCCACTATTGTTCTCCATTTACATGCTTCCACTTTATCAAATTATGATAAAACATGGTATATTATTTCATGGATATGCTGATGATACACAATTATACATACGTTTCAGACCAGGTGATGCAGTAAGTCTAGCTGATGCCATCCGCAGACTGGAAATGTTTATTCGGGAAATCAGAATGTGGATGACAGCTAACAAGCTAAAGCTTAATGATGGAAAAACTGATTTTATGGTGATTGTATCTGCATACTATGCGGCAGCTGATAACTTCGCTGGAAATTGCCATAAAAGTGGGAAATACAAACATTCATCCCACAACGTCGGTGAAAAACCTGGGGGTCACACTTGATACAAACATGACCATGCACCCACATGTCAATCAGATTGTGCGAACAGCGTATTTTCACTTGAGGTCAATAAGTAGGATTAGACGATTCATAAATTATGATACATGCGCTTCCGTTGTGCAAGCATTAGTAATATCCAGACTTGACTATGCAAATGCTGTTTTAATTGGATTGCCTGAAAATACACTACGCAAGCTTCAGCTTGTCCAAAATAGTGCTGCGAGAATGATAACAAAAACTCGCCGGAGGGATCATGTGACATCGATATTAAAACAACTTCATTGGTTGCCAGTACATCTGCGCATTGTACATAAGGTTTTATGTTTAGTATACAAAGCTATGACTTTTGCCACAGCTCCCATTTATATCAAAGATATGCTAGAGTTGTACAGGCCTGCTCGTGATTTGAGATCCAGCAGTAAAGGTCTGCAACTCACTGTCCCAAGGTCATACCGATGCGCTGGAGATCGTGCAATCTCCATTGCCGGACCTACCCGGTGGAACAAGCTGTCACCCGCTGTTCAAGGAAGCAAGACATTCCTGACTTTCAAGAAGGCCATTAAGACAATGTTATTTAACCATCACTACAGACAGTAAATTGTTTTGAATTAAGTATATGACATGTTGTAAATTGTATATTAATAATTAATGTGATTTATGTGAAGCGCATAGAAATGAAAATATGTTGCGCTATATAAGGACACCAATAATAATAATAATATGGTCGTATTAATAAGCTAAAATAAAATCATCGATATTTTGATGATTTTAGACCTGGGCATGTCCCTTTAACCTGATATCGCTGATATAGGCCTGGGGCTGATTTGCGAAAACCTGCTAAAAACACGATTTCGCTGCACCCCCCCCCCTCCCTGCGACATAAGTTTCTTCGTTTGTTATTGTAGGCAAATATATGAGCTTTAGTATTTGAAACATTAACCAAAAATCCCGCTGCCCAAAAACCATGATTGAGACACTTAAATCACCATACCCTAAGAAAATTCATAAAACTAAAAATAATATTTTTCAGTCATCATTTTTCATCTGAATTATACTATTTCATTAAATATTCAGCTAAAATACGCTAAACAAATACATACATGAGAAACCATAAATATAATAAAAATAAAACATTTGTAAAAGCTGTAAAAACTTCATTTTGATCAATATATATATATTTTTTCAATTTTTTTTGTAAGTTTGATTCCGCTTCCCGCTTATGGTACAGTTTTATACGAATATGTATTAAACATACATTGTTACTTGGTCAGATACCTTAGCGTCATTTTTAGCATTTTATTTACCGAGCGTACAAAGCACCAAATTTGGTAGACAATTTTTTTAGTGGCAAATGATGGAATTTAGTCGTTAGGCCTTCTAATTTTGGCTCTGCTTTTCAAAAATGAAAATATTTTTCGTCGGTAAATTATTTTCTTCATATACCTTAATATAAACCTAAGAAACCTTTCTAAGACATATAATTTACTGCTGTTTGTTATTTGAAAGATCACATTAAACGTTAATACACAGTTTATTTAATTAATGTGAGCTCAAAATTAGCTGGCGTTCATTTCAGCATGTCCTATCACTTTCTGTCAAAATAATTGCAATTACTTTTGTCATAACGTGAGCACTGAAGCAGCTTACATCTACTTTTTGTAAAAATAAGGACATAATAATAACAAAAATCAAATAATAAAGTTATTACATTTTAGATAGGAAAATGAAATGACATTTTATCTAAAACCCTGGAATACATTGAAGTATGATGATGCTTTCGGATTGGAATCTTAGCTATTATGCCATAAACATTGCCATGAACACTTCTTCGGACACTGATACAGATTACCGCACCTCCGAGCTCGTTCCTCCGAGGAGTGAGGCCTTATATAAATAACTTAATTGACATTATATTAAATTGAATTTGTACCGTTATGTGCAGCTGACATTACAATTTTAAATATATACATTTGTTTTAATGTGCTATTATACAAACATACTATTATAATTTAAAAAAATGATTAATTGTTTATATTTGAAGCTGTTATCTTTATTACAAAGCCCGAAGGTGTATATTATACAAAGTAAAATAAACAGCAAAATGTAAAGTTAGCACATTTAGGCCTGGTATGTGTCATAAAACCTGAAGATGCACTCCCTCCATCAAAACCTACAAGGATGTATTTTTTGGTTTACTTCTTTAGGTGGTGTCTATCATATCTGGATTAAAACACGATTTCAGTGGTGATTATGATTCTAAATATGTTCTGATATAACGCAACAAATTACCATCAGGCGTGCACTACAGCAGGACTGTTAATTAGTATGTTTGACACAATGAAGACTGTATTTACTCTTTTGCGAAAAGGCAACAAGTCAAACATCATGAGCTTCATCAACTCTGACTCATGAACAATTGATTGTTCGATAAACTTATTCAACTTAGGCATTGTCGTAGCTTTATCAATATACTTCTAGAAGTAGAGGTGACCCCGACTAATTATAGGTCTACTTATTTGCGTTTTAAATAAGATGATGCTGTAAGATCAGTATGTCTTCGATATTTTCACATTTGTTTTTAACCCAGCAATAAGCTATACCCATTCCTAATTTGTACTTAGTGAGTACACATGATATTATTATCTGGTGAAAAAAGATTTGTTTTGAACAAACTGTCATCAAACACATTTATCTGATAATTGCGGTACTGTTGTTGGCGTTAACTGAAGACGAGACGTAGGGAAACATAATGCCGAAGCAGTGCCACACATGAATTACAAGCATTTTGGGTATTCTCCAAATACAGTCTTGGATTAAAGTATCAATGATGGTAGTACCATTTTTTATTCACCTTGGATCATATAAAGTATTCATATATGAGGCATGAATTTCCGTCCCAGCTTCTAGCAATATTATGTATGTATGAAAATAACTACAATACACCCTCACCAATTTCATCTTAAGCACAAGACATGAAGAAGCAGTCATAGTTCTGCATCTTAATTTATCCAAGTTAATCATATTAGCCAGTTAGATGAAAGCTTCCGGGGCTGCATTAGATCTTAACAAAAAAAAAAACAATTCGGATATATAAGGGATTTTCCACAAATGTAGGCTTACTGGTTGGGAAAATTTATAATATTCGCAAGTCAATCAACATCTGTTTCTTAAATATACATTTTCAGTCTCCGGAAAAATTCAGTAAATTTGCAAATTTTACTTTGATCGGCAGCTTGATGATATTACTAGAATAAACATCAGTTGAGATATCTACATGGCATTGTGCAGCCTACAAGATGTGGGCCAGGAAACGAGAGATCAGGGTTCAAGATCTGCTACATAATTGATCAACCATTTGAAATGTGCTTATCCATGGTTCTGAGAACAAAAAGTCGATTTATACAGCTCTTTTTACATTCAATAAGTAATAATACCATTTCGCATTCAAACCAACCTGCAATATATATGCTGTATATACAAATATTATGCGTTCTAACTATCAAGCTGCAGTATGGCGCAGGATTTCACTTGTCCCCACAAAGAATGGTTGGAGCGTGAAAGTAAACAGCATTTCCATAGACTAGATGAATAATACACTTGCCCCCAAACCTGTTCTGTGGTGTCTTAGCTGTAAGTGCAAAAGTTGAAAAGTTAAAATATGTACATGCTGTCGTAATAGCCTGAAGTGTACAAGTGACTGTGGATGTAAGTCTATATCCGATAACGCGATAGAAGTTGATGTAGCAGATGTGATCCAGGATTCTGATTAAGATTCAGACTTTGAATGGATGCCAGTTGGCTCACAAGTATAAGATGTCACATTACTACGAATAATCTGGGTATAAATAATTGTTATTTATCTTTCATTTAAATATAAAACTACGATATTAAAATATGATATGGCAAAGAAAATCAACAGACAAAAAAATCATAAACATCATTTCGGTACTGCATAAAAATACTGTGAATTGAGTACATTATTTACCCCAATGTATGGTTTATCGTTCTAAAAAATAAATTTATATATTTGTGAACAATAAAAAAATTAATACAATCTACATACCTCTTACTAAAGTTCAGTATAACTAAAGGACATCAAACTTTAAAATTTGTCATTTTTTCAAATAAAATTTCAATAAAATGTTTTATTTTTAAATTAAAAAAATTATGTTAAATTTTGTTCCGATTTTGCATCATCTACACATCTTCCTTCACAAGGCCCGCTACTCCCGACGTCGTAGACGGAGCCTTGCTGAAACAGGGTCACTTCTGTCTATTGGCCTGGTTGGGGGTGTGGCACTAGTGCTGGATGTGATTGGCTCACGGCCATATTCAAGAAATATTTTCTCTACGTGACCCCTGTTTGACCCTCGCCCGAGTTTGGACGAACCGAGATCGGTAGTTTCCGTGATATTTCCGAAATCAAGGTCGACCAATGAAATACCAGCTTTCATATCCAAGTTAGAAAATGGCGGACCGCTTATCAGAAGAGATGGAAGAACAAATTAAACACGAATTTCATGAAATTGCTCGCTTTTTTGGTGTACAGGAGCTTACATCCATTCAAAAAAGAGCAATTACATGTTGCTTAAGAAATGAGGATGTGTTTCTATCGACAAAAACAGGTGGTGGGAAATCAATGACCTATTTATCAATCCCAGTGGTCGGAAGACTGAGAAATAAAAACTGGTTGGTAATCGTTGTCTCCCCACTCGTTTCCATTATGAAAGAACAGACTGAGATGTTGCGGGTTTTAGGGGTAAACGCCGCCTACATCGGAGAGAGGGCCAACCAGGCCCCAAAGGACATATTTGGAGGCGACATGGAGGTTGTTTTCGGAACGCCAGAGGCTCTCGTCGATGATGAAAAATGGAGAAGCATGGTCCAGAGTTCTTCCCACAGAATAAAAGTTATTGTGGTGGACGAGGCACACACAGTTAACACATGGTGAGTACAGAGAGTAGACTGGCCTACCAATCAAACACGACACATCGATCCAGTGCCGGTTCAATGTTGGCCCACCGTCTACGACGTCGGCCCAACATTCATTGCTCCAACATGTCAATTTCATTGCCACATTGCCGTCATTGGTCATTGGATCGATGTGTCGTGTTTGCTAGGTAGACTAGGCAAACACGACATAGGCCTATTGTCCAAAATGAAAGTGAGCTTTTCTGGTATTGACTAGCCTTGAAAACAAGGCGACATTAATTCCGCCCGAGCTGCATAGGCCCACGAGTGTGCACAATGACATGCCATGGGTTAAAAAACCAGGATTTCAGCTTATAAATAGGGTGTAGTGTAAAAAACAAACCGAAAAAATTATATCTATTTTTATATCATTTTTCCTTTGTAAAAAGCGGATAGCAAGGCCATCAGTAAAAAGTGAACTGGGAAGAATCCATAATTTCCAGGACCCATGTGTACACCCTCGCATATGCAGCTCGGGCGAGATAGACTGGTATTGAGCAGCTCAGTCAATTTTTAAGCGATTTTTTAAAATTTGGCAACTATTTTATCCTTGAAAATTTTGCGAAACTCCAGTGAGTAGACTATAGCCTACTATGAGTCTCTGTATCAAAAGTTAGACCATTTGAAATGTAGGCCTAGCATAACAAAATTCTGAGAATGAACTGAAATGAAGATAATGAGGTAGGCTAGGCTAATGGGTTTATAGAGGGGCGTCATAATTATTAATTTCATAAATTATCTAAAACAATTAAATTTAAAATATTTTATATTTGTTTAATAGATTTTCAGGATAGATACCAAATGACTTAGTCTTAGAAAATAGGGTTTACAAAATGAAGTCCTATATAATCCGCCGCCATAAATTAGTTTAAGAGTTTTTGTCACAAATATTTAAAAAGTCGACTTGTGGTGGTCATTTTAAATTTAAGTAAAATCATTTGCAAAGTTCCAGATAGTGGGTAATGTGATTGTAAAAAGTAAATTATTTCTGACTTTATTTGCGCCCACAAAAAAAAAAGTAAGTTCATCCTTGGTGGCCATTTTTAATTTCAGTAAAACATCAAAAAATAACATGCACACCTCATATTGTGGGGAAAGTGATTGTAAAATGTAAATAATTTCTGATGGATTTTTTGCGCCCACAAAAGTTTTTTGAGTTGACCTCTAGCGGCCATTATTAATTTTGGTAGCATCTTTAGAAAACCACTTGCACATCCCTATGTTGCTAGGAATGTCATTTTGAAATTTCAAAAAAAATTGACCATTAGTTTTTGAGTTTTTGCGCCCACAAGAAAACGTGACGCCCTACGCCAACCGCCGGACAGAATCTAGGCGAGATTATAATCCTCCTTCCCCTATGGGCAGGGTATAAAAATTAGAGATCTATGTGTGTATTGCAAACACAGTGTTTGAAATAAGGGCCTTTCCAGTTGTCGGAGACAACCAGAATTTGTGGCAGACAATCAATAGTTACCAATAGTTTCAGAGATATCGTCCAGAAACTGAACTTATCATCTGCCTTATAGTCCTACAATTTCAAACAATATTTTGAACAGAGAAATCATCATTAGTTCTTTTAAACAATTTTGTGCTGGAAAATTTTAGTTGCCTGTCGGACCACTGCTACCCAGTGTTCTGGTGGTCCTGCTGAAAATTTGGTGGCCTCGGGCCACCAGACCACCACTAATTTCGAACCCTGAGTCCATAATGGCCTCAAAAAAAAAATATTAGGCATGTGTGTATCGCATACACTCACCCGTAATTTTTTTAATCTTTTATTTTGAGCCGGATTTGTTTGAAATTGCATATGTATTCGCGTATGTAATTTCAAACCAATCCAGCTAACGGTTGTGAAGTTAAGACATCATCCAGAAGCGTAACAGTCAGGCGCACAGCTCAACACTTTCCGAGATATCGTCCAGAAACTGAACTTATCATTCAACATTAATTAAATCAATAACAACCTCAAAATCAAAGGCAAAAAATATTTTTTATCTTTAATTTGAGTCGGATTTGTTTGAAATTGCATGGGGCCTATGTATTCGCGATATGTAATTTCACACCAATCTGGCTGACTGTTATCAAGATATAGTCCAGAAGCGTTGCATGGATGTATGGCTGAAGCCGGATGGCCAGACCTGGTGATCACATATCAGCACCCTACTACGCAAACAAGGGATAACAAGATTATTTTATTTTGCAATAATTAGCCAGATCAATCAATGAGAACTCGATAAAAGAAATACAAGCGATAACTATTGTTATTAATTAATAATTGAATTAGGCCTAATGTCACATTTTTTTTTGCAGGGGATATAGCCATGGCCAGGATGCTGCATTTCGGGACGCATTTTCAAGAATTGGAGAACTAAGATCACTTTGTTTTGAAGATGGCAAAAAACCGATGATGATGGCGATAACAGCAACAGCCACACCACTCATGAGAAAAAAAATTAGAACTCAGTTGTGCCTATCACTAAAAACTACAGAAATAGTTGATTCTCCTGACAGACCAAACATTAAGCTTAATGTCAGGAAGCTGCATGGAAGTGAAGATGTGGCTGACACCTTTCAATGGATTGTGACGGAAATTAAAGAAAATGGTGTGAAATCTCCCAGAACATTAATTTTTTGCAAAAATAAAGACGACACTGGACAAATAAATGCTGCACTCTTTAGGCTATTAGGCTCAAACTATTACACTGACCAGACCAAAAGGCATCCTGTGATCCAAATTTTTCATAAAGACACACTAGACTCCACCAAAAATGCCATTGCTCATGATATGAAGAAAGAGGATGGTCACATTCGAATACTATTGGCTACAAATTCTGCGGGAATGGGTGTGAATTTTAAAGGATTCACACAAGTCATCAACTATGGTCCACCAAGAGACATTGATACTCTTGTGCAACAACTTGGACGAGTAGGTCGTTTAGGAGAGAAATCAAACGCCATTCTTGTTTATGCTGGAAAACACCTTAGAAAAATTGAAGCTCCTGTTTTGGAGTATATCAGAACAGATACATGTAGACGAAAAGTTATCAAGTCTGTTTACATGGCCACAGAAGAAACCAGTAACGTTGTGTTTCCACATGAATGTTGCGACATCTGCCATATGTCATGCAAGTGTGCTGGAGATAGCTGTCCAGTGAACTCTCACCCTGCGTGTAAGCTGCCTGAAGAACTATCTGATGAATCAAAAATTTGTGTACGTCAATCAACTGAGAATGAAAGAGCATTACTACACCAGCACTTGGAATATCTTAAGCTGTCAATTTTGGAACAAAGTAGTACTGATCTATCTAGACTGATGGCTTACGACCTCATTCATGGACTTACAGCCTCCTCAGTTGATCATATAGTGAAAAACTGTGATTATATAACCTGTGAGGATGACTTGCTGGAACAATATGGTATTTTTTCATATGATATGGCTTGTGCAATTTTCAAATCTTTCTCAGAAGTGTTTACAGATGTTAATGATGTTCACACAACTCCAATTGAAGATTCAGACTAAGTTTAGAATCAAATCTGATTTTATGATGTGGCTATTTTATTTAGATAAACAATTCTGTGTCCTAGTATGTATGGCTGCATACCAAGAAATTGCACATCTAACAAACCCTTAAAGTGTGAAATATCAGAAAATTGAGCTAAACATCAATAATAGTTACATACCTGTAATTATGTATTTATTTGTCATATCATACCTTCTATCATATTCTCACATACTAGCTGTATAATAACATAATTACCATAGCAATTAAGAAAAACCTAAATGTAAGAATAAACGTTTAAATAAATGGTCAGCAAACTATTAACATGTTTAATCTGTTCTATCATATTGATTAGAAGAACAATGTTAAATCACATTTATTAGTTATGGCATTTATGTTTAAACATCAAGATCTGCAAATGTTTCTGGAAAACAAATATGACAACTACTTTTCATCCAATTGAAGTTGTGGATTGCAGTAGCAAGACACAGCTTCAAGTGGATGGAAATTAAAAATATTTTATTTAGAACTTTGATGGTAATATTCATTCACTGAAATTTGATGTTATCGAGTTGAAGCTGACACATTAAAATTGTCCTTTCACATGGGAGATAAATCCCACCATATTTCTTAGCGGTGATTTTGAATATACATAATATTCTTGTGTCACACTTACATAATAATGAATTAGGAAATATATCTTTTTAAGAATGATTAATCAACATAACATAGGTTTGGTCCTTTTTTTAGTGCCTTTCATACATCATGCCAAGAAAAAAAATATGTCAAATATTGATTTAGATATTATACTTGGAATAGTAATTCAGTCCCAAATTAAATTCGAGTCTCTTGTGCAAGTTGCTACTCCCATATATCGTGATATGCTGTTTTAAGCAGATTTCAAATCAAATAATATGTCACTGAAATGAATAACATAGTTCGCGGTAGATGCTCAGTAAGTCAAATAATTCAATTCAGAATATGTACATTTAAAAAAATGGGAATGTTATTCAGCATTTGCAGCTGGAAAGTGTGTTAGCAACTTCAGCTTCAAATGAATGAAAAACAGAAACAAATAATTCAACAACACGATGGTTAATAATAATTTCTGTCACTTTCTATGTGCTGCTATCAATTATTTTCTTAAACTTTGGAATTTATATTTGTTCAATACATTCAAGCTTAAAGGGACTGGCCCAGGCTAAAATCATAAAAAAATCGGTGATTTTATTTCGGGTTCTTAATATGACCATATGATGTAAACATGTACATAGACTAGAACTGCAAATTTTTATAATTTTTGTGCTGTGCATTCACCAGTTAGGCTAGATATAGAGACGAAATTCCTGATTTCTAATTATTGACAACCATGTCAAAAATAGGAAATGCGGGAATTTTGTCTCTATATCTAGTCTAACTGATCAATGCGCAGCACAAAAATTATAAAAATTTGCAGTTCTAGTCTATGTACATGTTTACATCATATGGTCATATTAGGAACCCGAAATAAAATCACCGATTTTTTTATGATTTTAGCCTGGGCCAGTCCCTTTAAAATATAATATCATTGATTTATCTCACATTTGTACACATTCTAAAAATGCTGTGGTGCTGTTTATTGATTGGTGAGTAAGTAAATGCAGTTTGAAAGAATTAATCTGCAGATTTAATTTTTAATCTGCATTCAATTACTATATGTTTACAGTTGTGAATTGCCTTTGCAATTCCCACCTACAAGTGAATTGTATAAAAAAAAGGATGTAATAGTAAAATGTAATAACCTGATTACTTCAATATCAAACTTGTAACTTCTTTTCAATATATGTAAAATCAACTAAGCTACCATTAAATCATTTTTGTTCACAAATATTCATATGATGCATGTTTAAAACCAATACAGTTCTTTGTACTACTACTCTATCATTGTTATATTCATCACACTATTAAACTTGTCAAAAATGTTTTCGGTAGTTTCGGTTAATTAATGCGTAGACATTTCTACAGCTGCTCTACGCTTGTTATCATCGATCCATTGACATAACTCGGGCACTTTCACTCTTTTGAGAGGATGAGTAAAACATCTGAAATATTCAGATTTTCTATTACATTTATGTTGCATATAACCAGCATCTCTCAAATTATTCGCTATGACTTGTACGTCTTTTAATTTTGAGATGTCAGGTCTCTTTGAACTCTTGTGGCTCTTAGATTCTCTCAAAATTTGATCAGAAAGGAGCTGGTGCATTTGAATAGTATCGCATGCAACTTTTGCTGACTCATATGTCATATTTGAACCCTGGGCTTTCAATCGTCGCTTCACTTTGTCAATATTCAACTCCAACATATTGTCATTAGGGATATTGTTGCCAGTTCCACCCTGCAAGTTAACTGAGCAATTCCATTTATACTCGTATGCTTCTCTCGCTGAAAGCAGTGCCATATCTCTCGCCATCATCCGCCATATGTTCAAACGGTATTTGTAGTGATGTGATACATCGTACAGTAAAAATTCAAATTTGGCATTGCGAAATATACGGTCTCCGTCACAATGGCGATATGAGTCGTAAGTGTCAAGAAGTAGTAAACCACAAAAGGCAAATGATGATCTCAGTTCCCCAATGTCGTCTTGATCGCATGGTTCAGCTTCTGCACATGCACTTCCTGTCACAGCAGTGTGGCCGGGTTGTTGATAAACAATATTATGACATTTCTGAAGATGTGTCTTGAACCTTTAAACAAAAGTTAGTTCAATTTTAAGCATGTTAAGTACCTAGTGTGTCTAGTGTTTACTTCATTGAAATTAAAACAATTATCAAAATTACTGAAGTCCATAATTTAAATTTAAAGCAAATTTGATTTTGGATAGTGAGGACCACAATTTTTTAAATACTAAATTGAGATATTAAAAAAATTGTATAATCTGTCTTTTGTTCATTTGTCATTTAATGACATATATAAAGAGCAAAATTGTTCACAGACAAAAAAATAATTTTGTCTTCAAATTCCTAATTTGCAACTATGTTATTTCTTTTAATATCCTGAAGCTATCTGCCCCAGTGTCCTGGCAATTCACATGCAGTATACACTCACCTTCCAATAGTTATGTACGGTTTTCTTTTGGAACAGGTACTTTCTTGACACTTATATAAACCATCTGGTGTTTTCATTTCTTTCAATTTGTCCTGCTGCACTTTAATTTCATCTACTGTTTTAGCCATAACATTTACCTTGAGAACACAAAATATATTTCATATTATATTGACATAAAATACAGAGTAAGCATGCTGATTACATAACTAAAATTGGTACAACAAGCACCAAATAGCCTTGTGTTGATACACGCCATTCATTATTTCACACTGATACACACACACTGTAAAAATTGTAATTATTAATTCAGGTGCAACACAATAGTTGAAAACCATGACATTTTATATCAATGCTCTGCAAATTATCTTCAACATTTGAAGATATTGAGCTAAATTTAAAATTCCTGGTCAACCATTTCTTTTAAATTTGTCACATGGGGGATGGGCTTTTCCCATGTAACAATATAATTTTTATACTGAACAATCTTTATCATGGTCCACTCTTGATGCCAAAATGTCGGATATGGCCCTGGAAAAATATCACCAATATTTGGAAAATTTGTTAAAGAAAAGAGAAGCCATTTAGTTTTGCTGTCAAATTTATGGTGTGATTATAAACCTGCTTTGAGCCCTGCACATTACTGCCCTAATATTGAATTTTGCTGTTAAATTGTCCCTGTAATGTGTTGGTAGTTATCCCACAAAATGTCCCCAAGATAATGAAACCTAACAAGAGGCAGGTGACCTCCATAATCTGCCACTTTGCATAGATGATAACATTTTCTGAAGTTTTGACATTTTGTTCAAATTGTCACCAATATTTCAAAAATTTGCCAGAGGTAGTTTTATTGGAGAAATTTATCAATTTGAAACACACCATTGTACATCACAGACAGATTGACATGTAAGTTTGGCTGTCAAGTACATGGTGTGATTATAAAAATAATGATGGGTGGGTAAATTCCCATTCAAAATGAGCAGTACTGTAGGGGAATTTGAAAAAAAATGCTGGCAACATAATACTACATGTACCTGGTTAGGGTCCGTGATTAGAATGTTCATTATGGAAGTAGACTGCTCACATAACCATTGCCTCTGGCGTTCTTCCCCTGCATGTTTCAATAATGGACCAGGTTTATTTTTCGTTGGACTTCCTGATGTTTCTGTCAGACCAAAATGCTTCAAAGCAGCTGCCACCACAAGACCATGAATAACATCCTGTATGAAAGAGTAGTGTGACCTGAAACAGGACAATATTTTTTACATATGCAATATCTCAAATATGTTGTCACACATGGTAATTTGAATTCAAACAGTGGCAAAGGAATTAGGCCTCGACCTCTAATCATCATTTAAAAGGGAATATCATTTGAAAATACTTTTGAACTATAATTTGACTTCACTATACCCGGCATGACCATTAATTTCAAATTGGTCATGTTAGATAGCCTATACATGATATATCTCAAGATATCATGCATATTAAATAATCAACTTGAAACCGCACATTTTGTTCAATGGTGATGGTCCATATATGTGGCTCTGTGTTCCAGATATTACGCATATATTAAAAAAATATTTGATTATGCCGCAATAACCTATTTTTTTGGCTGATGCACACCCATTTTGGTACTCATCTTAGAAGCAATTGGTGAAATAGATATATGGTATACTTTTCGGAGTGATTTCGTGATTGTGAAAAAATCAATGTCAGGAGTCACAGAAAGTCTAATGTGAACTCAGTCAAGGCTTAGTCATAATTAAATGAAATGAATCGGGCTTTAGGCCACCTTTGTGCACATATAGGCTAAACTGGGCCAGGAGAACCTCCTGAGGATGGTGAGATGACTGAGATGACACTGTCCTCCAGACACAGGATTCGAAATTCGAGCCCTGGCGGTCTGAGGCCGAGCACGCTACCTCTCGGTCACGGAGGCTCCCCACAATACTAACTTTCACACGTGGATGGGGAAGAAACATTTTTGTTTCTTTCAAACCGCCGAGTCCGGGAACCGAACCCCGAACTCTGGCGTGAAAGGCAGCGGTGCTAACCACTACCCTAGGGCCCCCGCCCTAGTCATAATTAACCTGTATATATTTAGTTTATTGTGCATTCCAGTAAAGTAAAAAAATTTGGGACAGAGAGACGGAGGCTCTGAATAATGACAATAGGCATCAGCTAAAATTTAGCTGAAGCCAAAAAAGGGATAGGTACCTGAAATTTTTAGTCACAGACTCGGATCCATGTACATCCCTTCTCTTTAGTATATTTCTCAGTTGAGATAGTGTCCCTTGCTCCGCGGCCGATGAAATTTTGTAATATGTTTGATACATAAACTGAAAAAATACAAGATACCAGTTACATCTTGTACATTTCATTTTGTATACATTGCATGAAATTAGGAATGACAGGTTAGCAATACTTATACCAATGTATTCAAGCCTATAATAAATAAAAGATAAATATATTAAAATACTCATGATAGTGTAGAATTTATTTCAATTTAATTACGCCATGTAAAATCGGCAAACACAATTTATTCCATATAGACAAGCTAGAGAGAAGTAGTTAGCATAGTTAGAGCATCAATGTGGCTCATAAAAATGTCAAACTATCTAGCATAGTTTGCCAGATATCAGCAATATTGAAAGTAAATAACAAGGCCTTCGCCAACGAAATAGTCCCTCAGCCTATAATCATTGTTTACCAGCAACAATAACTTGAAACGAGTGCAAATTGGAGGGATTTGGTAGCTGTGACGATTTTCCTGAGAAAAAAACAAGTTCCAAAAATGGCCCGATATTCTCAAAAAGTTAATCTGTTCCGCAGATCATGCCCATAAGTCCTTTAGTTAAAAACTTTTTACATTGGCGTCCGAAAAAAAGTCATTTTTTACTGATTTTCTTATGTTTTTTGGCCACCAGAGGGCCGATAAGGGGCCGATTTTTGTGACAAAATAATCAGGTTTGGCCCGACATGTAACCCCCATGAGTGTTAGTGCCAGGTTGGAAGTTAATAGTTCAAACAATTTTCACATAAGCGTCCAAAAACCTCAATTTTGGCTGATTTTCTTATGTTATTTGGCCACCAAAGGGCCGATAATGGACCGATTTATGTGAAAAAATTATCAGTCCCGGCCCTAACCCCCATGAGTATTAGTGCCAGGTTAGAAGTTGATTGGTCGAGAAACTTTCACTATATCTCCCTGAAACGAAGTTTTACAGACGACCGACAGACAGACAACGGCGTTTTTGGAGCTGCTAGGGGGTTTTGTCAAGTTAAAAAAATCCAAGAAAAACTCTGAAGTGGGCGGGTGAATTTTTTTTTTGGCGGGGAAATTTTGTGTTTTTTTGTGTTGTTTTCATGTTTCCAAATGTTTCTAATTTCTAAATGTTTTTCGGATTTTTAGATTTTTTTTAACTTGACAAAACCCCTAGGTCGCAGCTACAAATTATACAGACTATAACTTCTATAACTATAGTCTTCTATACCTCATAACCATGTTTTTTTAAATTTGTGCTGCATTACAAGAACAGGCATCCACCAAATTTTGGCTGAGGCCTAAAAAATAGTTCAAAAGTCATAACCCCTAAAACATGTAAAATGCTCATTTGCACCCCTAAGTAATGTGTTTAGGAAAGATGAGTAGTGGATCCGCTCAGTTATGAGATATGATGGACATATCAAACACACTACACCCCGCATTCACCTCAAATTCCATACTTTGTACATTTGCTTGAAAATAAGTGCATTTTTTAATTATTATTATGGAAAATTTAGCAAAAATGCAGGCATCGTGAAAAGTCACGAACATTGAGATATATGGTAAAAAATGGACCAGTCCGGTGTATCATAGCTCCTTATTGGACCAAATGTCCGATGCTTTAAAAAGTTGGATCAGTATAAAAGTTAAAAAAGTGTACTGATAACTATAATCATCATGATTTTCCGAATAATGCCAATTTCCAAGGTTAGCATGGTTAGAGCAGCACTATTATTGATTTTTTTTTTTTGCAAGATGTACAAACCCTGAATTTTGTTGGGCGGGGGATAAAAAACAGAGGTAGGCCTATAAAAATAACTACAGATAACATTTTCTTTTTTTTTAATTCTATAATCAGACATGTCAACAGACATGTGTGGCATGCATGATCATTGATGGGATTATATACTAACATGCGAAAGCCAGCAAACAGCATGGCAAGAACATAGACCAAACTGGTAACAAAAACTGCAACTGGTGTCTTGACTAAGTTGTTACCAGTGTGAGGTTCATAACTCTGTGGAGTCCTTCAGGCCTATGGTTCATACCCGCAAGCTTCCCCATAGAATTTGTTTCATTCATCATATTAAGCTGTGCAGCATAACCACGTTCATTAGTGAGAACATCACCGCCAAATGTTATAGGTTCTGCAACTTCGCCCTGAACCTGAGGAATGAACTTTTCATGTAATTCTTTCATTATATCTATCATATCTTTGTTCTCATTTTTGTCCATAAGACCTAAAATCATAATCTCTGATTTTTTCGAGACTTCTTCAGAGTGCGGGTGTGAAATTGGTGATTCTACGCAATTTTTGAAATCACATAAAAAGGACAAGTATTTAACAATTATTTGACCAATGTGGTGTTTAAAGTTACTTTGTAGATTATCCGAATCTTTTTTTGAAGGGAAAAATTCACTGGAGTTTACATTATCAATTTCTCGTCGTGGATTTTTTTCCGACAAATGCGGAGCAAGTATTCTCCTTTTCACACCTATGTTTAGAAACCAATGAATACTGTCCCGTTGCTTATCCAGACTGTAGCTGGAGTGGCCTTTCTCAAAGTCCAAATTGTCTCCAATAATGTCCCATTTCCCGCGCATCTGCTCAGATTTTCTAATCCTTTCTAATATCAACTTCTCATTTTTTTCAATGTTAGCCAACTGGTTCACTGACTGGTGATGTAAATTGATGGACTTTACATGTTGCTGATATGCAGTGTCATTCACGATCGGAAATGAAATATCTGTCGCAGATGCTGTTGAATTCATATGAGATGCATTTTCAACAGGCTTATTTCTAAAGTATACTTTTGATGAAGTTACATCTGTAGAAGTACTGGTATATTGAGATGCCATTGTAAATATAGGCAGTCCACTTCCTACTGCCAGTTTTCTTTCAAGGGACAGAACATTATGATTCCCTGGTGCACTGGTGGGAATGTTACTTTGGCTGATTGTTCCCAAAGTTTTTGTTGGAAAACATTTGATAGTAGATGATAATGTACCCTTTTCTAAATTTAGAGCTGCCACAACTGATTTTTCAGCTACCAGACACTCTGTTAGTTTCTTACCTTCTACTACAGTGTTCTTGATGGATTGTTGCTGTAATTGTGCCAATTCTCTCCGTTTATTGTAAATAGATTTGGGTGAAACAGTGATCCCTAGTTTATTCAATAGTTGAATAATCTGCAACAGGAAACATGTAAGAATCATTTATCTTCAGCTACTTCATAACATTGATGTACAAATTAATAGAACCTCTTTTTTTGAAAAAATAGTATCCACTGACATTATTTTGAGTAAACATTTACAAGGTACTATATGTAGGAATGTCAACAGAATAAACTGTACAACAAAATCAATTCATCTAATGACCTTTCATTAACATGATTAAATCACTATTATTATATGTTTAATCTGTAATCATGGTAATAGTCCTGAGTACATAAATATTACTAACAAAAAATTATATAAATTCATTGAAATTTAAATATCTCTGATTAAAACAGTTGTTAACAATGTGTTAATGGAAACAAGAGCACACTCGACAATAAGCTGCTGAGTTTTGTAGTCTGTCGAGAACTGATTATTAGTCAAATGCAAACAAATTGGGCAGAATACCTGAACAACTTTTGAAGTTAACATGCCTGTAGACCATGTAAATTATTGATATAAAATGTGAAAAATCACAATAAATAATTCTTTTTTTCAGCCAATATTGAACTTATCTGAGAATTGATTAAAACATGCAAACAAAATTTGAGCAGGACACATGAAAATCTTGTGTATTTATTAGTCGCACAAGTAAAAGTGATTGTCAACACCGCTGAACTTCATTTACATTAGCCCAAAAATGTGAGCTAAAAATAAAAAGATATACACCGAGTATAAGAAGTTGAAAATAAATACAAATGTAATATTTCCCATCCAAAACTTTTGACTCACCTGATCAGTTGTACCCCCACTATCCAATAACTGGCCTACTATGTGGTGTAGAAGTGATAGTTTATTGTTTCGAAGAAACAAAGCAGATGCACCGAGAAATCCCAAAGCAGCATCATGTTTTTTGCCACTTTTTGTCTGTTGACTGATGCTGAGTGCCGACAATATTTTCATAAAGAGGGGAGCATTAGTTTCCCACTCATTTAGAAGTGTTTTAAACTGAAAATTCAACAGGTCTTGACTTCTTGGTGAAAAAAGAATTGAATTAAATTTTTTACTGCATAATTTTCGGACCTGTTTTTGCAACTCAGCCAAAAACTGTTCTGCAAAATGATTTTTCAGTGACTGGGACGAGTAACAACGCTTAGCTAATTGTTTTTTGTTGTTGGTATTAATGATACATTTGAGAATTGACACAATTTCCTCATCTTTGATAATTTTGGTCTTGATTTGGCTTGGATATGCAATCTTAACCTACAAAAATAAAAAAAACTATAGATAGGAGAGTAGTTCGTTGGGATGTGATTTGGATTACATTTATGTCGAAAGTTACCATAATCTCACATGAAAGAATTGGCAATCATGATAAGCAAAGTTTTTTCTGACCTGCACAGTTCCTGGAGTTATTGTCTGTGATACATGATGGACTGGAGGTTTTTGTACAGATTTAGGCATGTCGACCTAAAATAAAAAAAAGTGTATAAAATATTTTATTTTGACATGTAGGCATAAAATTGTTTTAGCATGATAATTTTTAAAAGTGAAGCACCCATTTTAAATACATAAATTTGTAATTATTGAGTCTGAGCATGTTGAGAAGAATACATATATTTTATATCTTCACAACAAATCCTTGGTTACCTTCATGAAAGCAGACATATACATTCAGGTGATGTGATTTAACATTTATAGTCAATCATGTACATGAATTTAAAATCTACCAACCTTTCTAGCATCTCTTGAGACGGCGAGTGACAGTTTATGCTGGACATTTGGTGTGGTGAAGCTCGAGATTTTTTTTGCTACACTGGCAGATGCAGAAGGTTTTGTAAGAGTGACCTGTAATACACAGTGACAAAAATAAATAAATAAGGCTGGAACTATTTAGATTTATTCTATTCAAAACTACATATATATAAGTTCTGATCATATACCCCTTGCCTGGATATGCCCCTATTATTAAATTGATTAATTTACATATTTCTTATTTTTGACATGGTTGTCCAAAATAAGAAATCAGGAATTTTGTCTCTTATATCTAGCCTAGCTGATAAATGCGCAGCAAAAAAATTAAAAAACTTTTGCAGTTCTAGTCTATGGACATGTTCACATTATATGGTCATATTAAGAAGCCAAAATAAAATCACTGATTTTTCTGATGTTTTTAGCTCCCAAGGGACAGTCCCTTTAAAATAAATGTCCCATAGTTTGACATGATCAAATGACCAACTACATGTGCTATTATCAGATTATAATATAGATGTCCAGTGTAAAGTCTGGGTAGAAATACACAATTAAATGTAGATGCCATGCTATATGAATATAATATTATAGCCGTAGTGTTATTTTAGAATATTAATGTTGCTTATTGACAAAATATAATACAAATATTTCTTGATAACTTACAAAGTGAATAATTTTAATTCTTAAAAGCTGTGCAGTCAGTATGGTCATGGTAGTAAAGCCTAAGAAAATTAATTGTATGTTTCCGGTAACAGACTTTTTAGAAATAGGGTAGGTAGGTCGGATTTTTTTTTAAATATTTTTTTGCTACATCCTATTAGGTGATGCACATGGTGGTTATTTTTGTGCAGCAAAGCAAAATAAACAAATTCTGCATAAACAGTATGTACTTATACTGTACAGTATTTCATACTGTGCGCCGATCAAAATTTTGGCTCTGTTATTTATTGCTAAAAAGAATTAGGGTCAGCAGATCTTGGTAAAAAAATTTGGGACGACACCTAAAAATAGGGTGGGTCGGTCTGGTTACCGGAAACAAACAATTTTTTTGTTTTGGCCTTATGAGGGCTTTATTCATATATATGCTCATGTAAATTACAAAATCAACTGACCTGTACAGCTTCTTGTGAGCTGGTTGATGAAATGAAATGTAGTTTTTTCTTAGCAGACATGCCAGGAGTGTAGGACTTATCAGATTTTGGTTTGGTTGGAGTCACCTGTAATATGTGTAATAAAATGATACCCAGTGCCACAGAACATCCACAATAACAAACCCTATCAAATATCATATAAAATAACATAAATTATAGAACAGTTCCTGAAGTAAATTATTTATTCCATGCCGAGTCTGCTCAAAATTATTTAATTTCAAAAATTATTCAGTTTTAAAAATATTCTAGCCCCTCTTTCTGGGAATTGAATGGTGGCCCCTTTAATGCAATATAATGTAATGGTGGCAAGTTTTTTGTGAAAATAGCCCCACTCAGCATTAACCCCATAACCGCCAAATTATTTGAATAATTTTAATTCTTAAAAGCTGTGCGGTCAGTATGGTCATGGTAGTAATGAGGGCTTTATTCATACATATGCACATGTAAATTACAAAATCAACTGACCTGTACAGCTTCTTGTGAGCTAGTTGATGAAATGAAATGTAGCTTTTTCTTAGCAGACATGCCAGAGCTAGTGTAGGACTTATCAGATTTTGGTTTGGTTGGAGTCACCTGTAATGTGCAATAAAATGATACCCAGTGCCACAGAACATCCACAATCACAAACCCTATCAAATATCATATAAAATAACATAAATTATATAGAAAAGTTCCTGAAGTAAAATATTTATTCCATTCCGAGTCTGCTCAAAATTATTTAATTTCAAAAATATTCTAGCCCCTCTTTCTGGGAATTGAATGGTGGCCCATTCAATGCAATATAATGTAATGGTGGCAAGTTTTTTGTGAAAATAGCCCCACTCAGCATTAACCCCATAACCGCCAAATTATTTGAATTTTCACCCACTTGAAGTTGTATCTCACAGATGTGATCCACAACTTCAAGTGAATAAAATTATTCAGATTTGACAGAATGGAGGTTTTCTATTTTCAAATCTTGTTAATTGGCGTTACGTTTTATTTTCAACATGTTTAAAAAGCTGAAAGACAATGTGCAGAGAAAAAATGTAAAAAACGAATAAAATTGGTACACACGATTAAGGGTTAAATGGGGGGGGGGGGGGGGGGATAGTCTATTATAGATAGTCGATGCTATATATTCCATATTTTGCTGTCTTTCAGTAAAAATGGGCCATTCTAAGCACTAATATTAAAAACTCAATTTTTTTCTCCTGGGAGAGAACTTCTGGTCTAGCCTAACCCCCCCCCCCCCCCACCGCTTTTTGACTTCCCCACTCAAACATTCCAAAGACCTGATGGGTCTAGAGATATATGAGGCTAGTATGTAGGCCTTCCTTTCTAGTTTCTGACATATTAAATATCTAGCTCTAGTCTTGACAGTATAAAAAGGTTAATACATACCAATGGGCTTGACATTGATTTTGAAGTGGCAGTGCTTGACGTCAAAGATGATACTGATAGGGATGATGCCTTCACAGCCACAGGGACAGGCTTCAGCTTGGTGGGTGTAGGTCTTGAATCCACACGTTTTCGTGTCTCCTTAATAGGCGATGTGATAAGTCTTTTCAATTTCAAACCTCCTTGTTTGAGAGCTTTCTCGGTCCCTGACATAATGGACATGTCTGAGACTGTCTTTAACTCTGTCATGTCTGTGCTGCGTGTGCATGCTGTGCTGTGTGCAGATGTGCTGTCAGCAGGCTGGTCAGTGACACTGACACTGAGAGTGTCTGTTCCGCCGGACAATTTTGTCATCATCATGGTAGGACATGTCTGTTGTAATTTAGTATGTTTAGCTTTCAAGTTCTCAAAAACAGATCTTCTTTCATTTTGCAATTTTTTGGCTTTAATTTCGTTGTCTAATTTGTTAATTTTGATGAGTTTATAATGACACTGCCCACATAAATATCTGCAAGCAGTCACGTGTGGGCTCAAAATTTCGCAAGATGTTACCTCCAATAAAAGTTTCTCCTCCGGTTTATTTGCGATTTGTTTGCTGTACAACCCACATCTACTGGACCTTACGGTTGTCCAGGTGCCGCACAGTAAACACCTGTCGTCTGTCATTTTACTTGATGTGTCGAATTTCCATTTTTAAAAGAGCAACAAAAAGACACGTTCCGCTTTGACAACAAAAATGGCGCCGGGTCAGATAATATCAGAGAGCCATCTGCTGTTGTTAGATCGCACCTGATTGGTCGGAATTTTCAGAACTCATCAATATTCATGAGATACACTTCGGAATCTTCACGCTGATCCCCCTCCCACAAATAGGCTGATAACCACATCAATTCAGCAAGGCTCCGTCTACGACGTCGGGAGTAGCGGGCCTTGTGAAGGAAGATGCATCTACATAGCTGCTGTAGATATATTGGTCGATTTTTAAAACGACTTTTGTATCTTGAATTAATGTGCGAGACGATTGTCACATATTAATAGTCACAAGTTATTTTTGATGCTCTTGTGTTAAAAGTGTTAAAATGACATATTTGGGAAACTTTAAATTTTAGTTAATGTTCTGAAATTTAAAGCTTATATGTCCATGAATAAAAAAAAACTATGAAACCTATGTCGCAGGGGGGGGGGGAGGGGGTGCAGCGAATTTCTATTTTTTTTTGGAAACAGCCCCAGGCCTAATATAAGAGACGATTATTACAATCGTACAGGCGTGGAGAGTTATATAGTTTGCGAATTTCGTTAGAGTAAAATAGCCATGTCATTTTAGTTTTTATAATAATTTATTAATTATACAAATTATCATTTGAAGTCGCGTCTTGATAAATTTCCTAATCAATTTATTAATGCGCTATTATCTGTGTGATTAAATAATAATAATATAAAAAGAATACTTCGAGCTGTCAAAATTAGAATATTACAAATTTCACTTTGTGCATGTAGTACGTTTACTAGACTTCGTCGGTGTATTGATTTTTTTTTAAATGGGAGATAAGAGTCTGATAGAGTGTCGTCATTTTCTTTAAATATTGAAATTTGGGCAGTAACAGACATTGCAACCATACAGTTAATATTTTGATATTTAATCATGTCTGAAAACATTTTCGGATGCCGAGAAGACTGATTTGGTCTCTATTTTTGAGCAACTCGGTACTAAACCTAAGACTAGTGATCCAGATGCTTTGCATGAATGGATGAAAGCTCATTTAGAATCTATAGGGAATATTTCTAAAGAAATGAAAGTAGAAGATAGTTTAGGTATGACAATGGAGCCTAAGCGTCATCTATTGTAGAGGGCAGACTACCACTACTCCTACCATGTCAGGAGCTGAAATTAAATCAATACTCACTTCAGGTACGATAGGTGAGAACTAGTTGCGATGTTCTGCTTTTTCTGGTGATGGTAATAAAGGAGAAATAGAATTAGATTATGGAACTATGAGGTAGACGGTGTTATCTTAGAGGAAGAAGACGATAGTCAAAAAGCTATGAAAAAAGCTGTTAGTAAGTCGCTTGAAGGGACAAATTTTTCCTTACAAGACAAAGTATCTAATAAATTTCATGATCACCGAGCTCGGCTTAGCAGAGTTGCAGTAAAGTAAAACTTATGATTGACTAATCCGTATCGATTATATTGTGGTGGTTGCAGAGTCTAGCCCATTTTATTTTGTAAATAATGAGAACATCATTCTTCGGAGCTGGGGAGAAAGTGATCGGTATATATTGTCACGTTTCACAATTTTCGTTATTCATCAATTACAATGAACTTTTGCCACACAATTTTGATTCCTTTCCATTCTAACCACCGTTTGAGACACTGCTAGGAGCCATCCTCCAGTTTACTTTGACCAACTTATAGTGGTGAGTGTTCAAGTATATGCCTAGTTGTTTTATATTTGAAGCAGTAGTTACTGTTTAGCCATGCAATTATTTTATTAATAATTAATATATCGATTAATTAAATAATGAATTTATTTTATTATTGAGAGTTGGCGTTGTTTGCCGTCTTGTGATTAATATCGCTTTTCAAGTGAAATACGTTTGGTGATGTAGTTTTATAACTCAGTTTATTAAGAAACGTGTCAACGGTGTAAATTATTATTTAGGTGACGTAGGTGTCTACCACGATGTTGGTGAAGTGGTTGTTATAGAATGTCTGTGCAACGTTGATACTGGTCATGCGTTAACATAGTCCATGAGCCAGGTAGGGGCATCGGTTCCACAAAAAGGTACATAATGCCATTCATACCATCTTATTCTACATGTCGTAATAAACATTATTTGATATGATAGCAATCACAATGTGGTAGCTTAAGGTCTCACACAGCTATTTTATATTTTTCTCAGCGTACCATATATGTCCACTTTTAGAGGTGGTGTTATGTAGCTTAGGCTCAATAAACACAATAAATTATATATCATTTTTATGTAAACGTCTCACTATGCCAATGATTGAATAACAAATGAGTGGTTAAACACGTGGATAATGCATGTGAACGTAAGTGATTTTATTTTCTACAGAACGACCTGATGAGCTTATCGTAGAGACAATATGTGGTGAGGTGTGTACGTGCCATGTGAGACAATGTTCTTAGCTTGTTTTTTTTCGATGCTTTCCCGGACACAATGTATCGTTGACATAAATAACTAGATTCGTTCTGGTTGCGAACCCTAATAACCATATAACAGCCAATGGATGTAATTTTACAGAAAAATTGCACCATGTTGAGAATATAAAATGTAAGCAACCGACTTAATCAACAGTGATCTGATATTTTGAGGCTAAGGCGAGGAAGCATATAAACAAGTAAAATGACTATTTATTAATTTTCGATATATTTCAAGTTATAAACAATTTAAATTTGATTACCACCTTTTGACCGCTTGACCACTAAAGGTCACCCAAAGTTAAATGTAAACATGGTATTGTATGGCGATATTACTACACAGCTGTCAAAAAATTAATCCATGTTGTATTTCCAAGAGAGGAACGGAATCTTATAACTGAATGTTTCATCTGACACTTATAAGGTAACACTTTCAGTATGCATGTATTTTAGATTTTACAGTTATTGCAGTTTTTATAACAGACATGTGATAGAACATTTAGTGTTTATTTTGTATTTATATACACTCTAAACAATATAGGTTCTTTAAGAAGAACCCTTCAGAACAATCACAAGCCTGGGGTTGCATGGTGATTGTACTGAAGGGTTCCTTGTAGTGAGTCTATATTGTTTAGAGTGTACCGATGGCTGCGGCTCCTCTAATGGGATTCACCAAGAATATAATTTGTATGCCTAGTGTATATTGGGGAAGTATTGGATAAACCTAACATAAAACACATGATCAGTGATTCAAGCCACAAATTCAAATTTCGCCTTGGAGATATTTGAACACAGCACAGCAATAATGGACCCCTGTCCTTCGGACATTTTACATCAGCAAAGCTGTAGGCCTACTAGAGATGATCTCAGATGTATTGTGAGAGCCATCACAAACCTAGAAATACAATCATGTGACATCTACTATGTTGAATGTTGTCAATTGTTCACATTATATCTCAATTTATCCTGCTGACACGTCACACCTACCATATACATATATATCCAGAAATGTATACTTACTTTGCGTCTGGATGCTTCTGTGTATATCCAATTATTGAATTTATAATTATTTAGGGTATTTAATTTGCACCTGGTACGACAAAATTCAATTTGAAGTAACGTACCACTATATTTGCACTATGTATTATGTTATTGGCGTTCTAGGTAAAGATGAAGATTTGAATATAGGCTAATTAAATACGAAAAAAAATCGATAATACGCTGCCAAATTAACATTTACATACTTAGTAAATAAATGACTGACAAATTAGCATACTCATTTGTCGTTGCTGATTATGGGAGAAGTTTAAAGACATTATGTGATGTACCATACTTATTTAATTTTTTGCAATTAATGATTAGGATTTCATGTCATTTTTTGAAAACTAAGTATTATTTTGGATGGAGAATGTGGTAAATTGTATTGCTTTTCAAATAATTTCAAAATATCTAGAAAATGTATATTGCGAATTGGATTTCAGTACAATAACATTTCACAATTTAGGTCATGATGCTTTCTTGAAACACGACCAATTTCATTATGTTCTGCATATGGTTTAGTGCTGGTTGCAACAATAATACAAAACACAAATTAAAATCAGGGTAACCAACCCACTAACCTTATAATTGTCATGACAGTGTAATAAATCTAGACAAAGAAAATAAGTCCTATATATCTGAACATGCAGGGACTAACATCGACCGAAAGAAATGTTTTCACGTGATCGCTTTCCATGCAGAACACATAATACATTCTGGTTCAAGTGTATGTGTAAATTTTATCACGTATTGTTTAGCGAGATATCTTCAGATACCTTATAATACAACCGTTTAAAGTTAGTAGGACACATGTTTCTTGCATGCATGTATGCTACTACTCAGACGCAATGTGACTACTAAAGTGTGACCGAAAATAGGTCCTACATCGACTGTATACAAATATTTGGTTAGATATTGTTCAGTGTCGTGGCTCTTTTATTTTTGCATTAAATTTAACATTTAAATGTTTTATATTTATATATCAGCTAATTACGTCTAAAAATATAGCTTTCAATAAGCATGACAACAACGCCGTATGTTGCACGGGGTTGGGTGGATTAATTTGTAACGCGATAACATACATTAGGCCTAAGCCACTATATTGGAACTGTTATCATGCCACAATATTCAGTATTTATTATGTACATTGTCAGAATCTCAATAATATGAATTTGTGTTTCTTGCGTGCTTCAGTTACAACTCAAAACAAGTACTGTTTCAATGTAGCAAATGAGCAAATGAGTGAAAACGTGTACATATACACCTATTACGCTCCATTATTGTTTATGTTTTGGCCATCTTTTTTGTATCAGACGTAAGTTTGAAATATGTCAGATATATTTATCCGCCTATATTAAAAAATCGAACTATAATGCCTAGTAGTCTTTACATTATGGTCAACAACGTACGTTGAATTGAAAAAAACAAAAGAGGTAAATAATTCACACAGTGGGTTTGATTTTTACGTGATAACACATATTATTCTATTACATAGAAACTGTTATCATACCAATATATTTAGTACATGCACATGCCTTACCAGAACACACAATAATACGTTTGTTCATCTTGCGTGATTAGGCTACCGCTAAAAACAATCTCTGTAACTATGTAGCAAAACCTTGCAAAATTGTACATAACAAAATATTAAGTTACATAATTATTTTGTTATGTTGTGACCATTTCATTTGCATCAAACGTAGCAATAATATAGTACAGATAGATATCAGCCTACATACAAAACATTTAACGATAATATCTAGTAGTTTAAAAGCTATGGTGAATAACGTATGTTGCCCTGGAAAATAAAATGGCCATTTAATTCATATGGTGGTTTATTTGTGAGGTGATACCATACATTAAGCTACTAAATACAAATTGCTATCATGTAAATATATTTACCACGCAAAACAATCACTATTACTACATTGTAAAAATAATAATAAATATAATATAAAATTATTAGTTACATATTTTTATATTTTATCAACTGTTTATTAGAATCAAATTTAGTATCAGCATGTGTTAGATATATATGAGTCTACAAGCAAAAAATAGAGCTCTAATATTAAGTGGTTTCAAAATTATCGTCAAAAACGTATGCATGACTGCTAAAATTTAATGATAAATCATGGAGAGGGTGGGTTGATTTGTGACGTGATAACACACGCTAAGCTACTACATACAAACTGCTATCGTGCAAAAATATGTAGTGCAGATATACACCTTGTCGAAAATCACAATAATAATTTGTACCTTTTTATGGTACCAATGACCCCGTTTTCAGGGTCCTGGCTCATGGACTAACATGGGTGTACTTTGGGTACGTGTTCATGTAATTGTTCACAAGAATAAAGTATATTTGGTAACGATGTGATAACTATGTGACATGGTTAATATTGTGAATTACGGTTTAGAAAGTGAATAATATTATTGTATTCTTATATTGATCTGTAGGTTTTCATTTGGGATGGATTGATTCGTGAATGTAATACAAATTATTGATGTCTGAAAACTGGTGCATTATGTCCATGGCTCGATATGCTCACGACCCGTATTTTTAGTAGGCCCTACTGAGGACTCAATAAGTGATAACCCTCTGGTACCAGATTACCAAGCTGCTGTCACCAAACACGCTACCTACGACGACAGAGGAAATACCCTCCTACGGCATTTATAAAATAAGTTATATTCTGCCAAACCTGGAAATTTTGCATATATTGATTTTTATAATCCAGTATGTCTACTTTCAGAATCTGCCGGGTGAACTTCGGTCACCACTGAGCGTTTTTTTAAAAGTAGGCAAAATAATATTTTTTAACAAAAAATCTGATAATTAAATTTGATCTATTATTTCTAACTGATTTTGAAAAAATGGTACCAGAATTGAAAGAACAGCCGAGAAGGCAATGAAGACAACTTGATCGAACACACACTCACTAGCCATTGTCTCAAAGTATATAGGGTCAATGTTGGGCAGGGTCGTATAATAATAGTATTGTCAAAACGACTGGAGTCCGCAACGCCAGGAAGTGTGGTGTTTTCAGTTAAAATGGAAATATATAATAAGAGTCCTATTTAAAGCTACATATTACCGTAATATTTTTTAATTTAATTTTACATCGGAAGCTGTGGTCTA
This sequence comes from Flabesymbios commensalis, assembly GCA_964017125.1. Classification (NCBI taxonomy): domain Eukaryota; kingdom Metazoa; phylum Annelida; class Polychaeta; order Terebellida; family Flabelligeridae; genus Flabesymbios; species Flabesymbios commensalis. The sequence continues at coordinate 13,233,597 of OZ024915.1, forward strand.
TCATAACGTTGCCAAGAGCACTACATTTACACTTTTAGTTTAACACTTAAAAAAATAGCCATGACTAATAATCCATCCATCCATCCATCCATCCATCCATCTATCCATCCATCCATCCATCCATTTATCCATCCATCCATCCATCCATCCATCCATCCATCCATCCATCCATCCATCCATCCATCCATCCATCTATCCATCCATCCATCCATCCATCCATTCATCCATCCATCCATCCATCATCCATCCATCATCCATCCATCCATCCATCCATCCATCCATCCATCCATCCATCCATCCATCCATCCATCCATCCATCCATCCATCCATCCATCCATCCATCCATCCATCCATCTATCCATCAATCCATCCATCCATCCATCCATCCATCCATCCATCCATCCATCCATCCATCCATCAATCCATCCATCCATTCATCCATCCATCCATCCATCCATCATCCATCCATCCATCATCCATCCATCCATCCATCCACCCATCCATCCATTCATCCATCCATACATCCATCCATCCATCCATCTATCCATCCATCCATCCATCCATCCATCCATCCATCCATCCATCCATCCATCCATCCATCCATCCATCCGTCTATCCATCCATCCATCCATCCATCCATCCATCCATCCATCCATCCATCCATCCATCCATCTATCCATCCATCCATCCATCCATCCATCCATCCATCCATCCATCATCCATCCATCCATCCATCCATCCATTCATCCATCCATCCATCCATCCATCCAGTTCACCCTCTACGACGTTGGCCCAACATTTCGCCCATTTTTGCTGAGTCTATATTTTATTTCCGATTTAAAGCTTGTTCCTGGCCTCATTTGCATTATCTATCCATCTATCTATCTATCAATTTCAGTTTACGGTCTACGACGTTGGCCTAACATTGAGCCAAAGCTGAATCAATATTTTCTGTCCGATTTAAAGCCGATTACAAGTATGTAGGTGATCAATGATGATCTCAATTTATTATGAGCTTCATACATGTTTATATGCTGTAGTTATTGCTATCGTATCCCTGCATCTAATTTCACCCCTATACCTTTATGCTGGCTGTATTAACCCTTTCAAGCCTGAATTTACCATTGTCATCTTCATCCACTACAAGCCGCGAATTGCTGCCGCAATTCTCGACTTGTAGTGGATGCAGATGACTTGATGTGGTTTAAAAATTAAAGAAAATTACCACGTATTGGTAAACAAGTTTCATGGAAATTTTCGTTCTAAAACCCTCAGTTTTAGGAAAATTTAGTATGTTTTCAGGGATGTAAAATGATGCTTTAATGCATCGTGGGGGCTTAAAGGGTTAAACGACTGATTCACATACAATTTGATATTTGATGACAAACACACACACCACCATACCCCTTAGAATGGAGTGGATATATCTGTGCCTCATGTGTTTCGCGCTAATGGTAATATGGAAAAAGACAAGAATCAAGAAAAGAAGACCTCGATCCCCAGACAAAAGGCTACCTGGACCAAGGCAATATCCATTTATTGGAAATATGTTTCTGTTCTTGAGTCCTAACTTTTCATTGTTGGCTCATGATATGATAAAAAAATATGGACCAATATACAAACTGAACAATTCGAAGCGTGATTATATTGTGGTGGGAAATCAGGCTTTGGTCAAGGAAGTACTGATAAAGCAAGGTAGGGTGTTTTCTGGTCGACCAGCTGCCACTGGCAATGGCGTTTTAGCATCATCGTCAGATAAAAACAATTCAGATTTAAAAACGATACTGACAAAAACAATAGCCCCCTTTTCATCAGTGATGAAGAGAAATTCCTTCACTAGAGATATCACATCAAAATTGCTTCAGCATTTCAAAGATCAAGACGAAAGAGCCTTCTGTCCACTTGATGCCATACACGACTACAGTGCTGGGGTCATGGCTAATTTATTGATTGGAGAGAAAGGAGAGAAGATTGTTAAAAAGCTTTCCGATTTGACAAAAACAGTTGAATCCGCGACATTACCTCACAGACAGCAGCTGGTGGAGCTATTACCATGGTTGAAAAAACTGCGTTCATCAAATGCCAGTCGAATAAAGACCCTTGTTAAGGAAATATACGCTATATGTGAACAAGAGGGAAAGGCTGCCTTGTCAGATGAAGAAATAACCTGTCTGATGCAAGTTCTCTTCCGGGAAAATGAAAAGGAGAATGACCCATCAAATGAAGAATACCAAAAGCAAATAATAATGATTTTTGTTATTTTCGGCGGTACCGGTACAATAAGTAATTTTGTGCATAAAACTTTGGCTGTCTTGGCACATTACCCTGCTATTCAAGAAAATATACACAACGAGCTGGATTCTGTGCTAAGCCAACGCCAAGCTGAAATCAACGATATGGCAACATGTCCCTACACAATGGCCACAGTTCAAGAGGTTTTACGTAATTGTATTCTAGCTGTGGCTAAAGCACCACATGTCGTCTTAGAAGATACCACATTGGCAGGATACGATATACCTGCAGGTACCCGAGTTCTAATCCATACGTGGGCCGCTCACCATGATCCAGAGGTGTGGGATGATCCTTATCTATATAAACCTGAACGATTTCTGGATTCATATGGACAATTCCTCCCCGCAGATCATCCAACTCGTAGACAACTAATGCCGTTTAATGGCGGTCCTAAAATATGTCCGGGAAAGACCTACGCGATTGCACGTCTGTTTTGTACAATTTGCACTGTGCTACAAAAGTTTAACATTAAACCAGAATCTCAAGTTGATCCATCATTCGTTGATCCGCGTACTTTGGAACATGATATGAAAATTAACATACGTTTTTCTGTCAGAAATATTTTTTTACAAAAATGATAATAATAATAATAATAATGAGTTCATTCAATACATATTCATATACATTTTGTACATAGATATATAAAATTTAACCTTTGTGTTAATGATATATTCGATAGAATATAATAATAAAATATACACAATGCATATGGTATCTAGGAGAATAGCTAAACAGGTGATAATTATACCTTCTCTGGTAGCCATCCTCCCAATGATAATAAAAAAATATTTTGTAAATATATTTAAAACAACTTGTAAAATGTCGCAACTCAGTTTAAAAGTAGCCTACAATTAGAACAAAAACAACATAAAAACATGGAACAACATAACGTTGTTTCTTGAAAATGATTATTTAAATAAACATGCAGTATTTTATCTGTGTCCTTCATAAACGATTCTAAGTTTACATCTCTTCTGACATTTTGTAGTATAGAGTTCCATAAGTAAACAATGCGGTTGAAATAGCTCTTTCTAAAACGCTGAGTTTTTACAAAAAGGCACTTCCATGAGAAATCCTTCATCTGTCGAGCTGTGGGTACAATGGTCAAGGCTGTTTGAAAAAAATACATATTTTGAAATATCGACTTCGTATTTTCCATTAAGGCACTTCCGAAAAGATATTATGTCATTTTACGGTTTTGTTTATAATTATGCGGACTCCATTATAGTGTCAAGTCAACAATAATTCCAAGGTCTAATAGTTCTGTCACACATTCAAGTGGCGCACCGTTCATCTTATAACAGAAAAGTACTGGGGATTTATCATTAGTAATAGCAATAACATGACATTTTAATACAATAAAGTTCATCAGCCACTTTTTAGACCAATAATAAAAATTATCAATATCTTCTTGAAAATCACAACAATCTTTTTGACTTCTAATTTGACTTCTAATTTGAATTATTGAATTATCGTAACAGAAAAGGTGTGTATAAGCAGGTATATTTGTATATTTGCATTTGAAAAACAAAAAAAAGAAGAAAAAAGACAACGATCATAGCTAGCATGCAGCATGTTCAAGGGATGAGGATCGGCAGCCACAAATATTACCCTTTGAGCCCTCACGATGCATTAAAGCATTATTTTATATCCCGGAAAAGATACCTAATTTTCCTACAACCAATTGGTTATAGAACGAAAATTTCCATGAAACTTGTTTACCAATAAATAGTTATTTTCTTTAATGTTTATATAACATCAATTCATCTTCATCCACTACAAATCGAGAATCGCGACAGTGATTCAAGACGTGTAGTGAATGAAGATGACTATGGTAAAGTCAGGCTTGAAAGGGTTAAAACAAAAAATGATGGAATACCAGATGAAAATAAATGAAATTATTATAGTGTATAACTAATAGGAATATGTTCACATATACAACAAGGTTGAATTCATGGATATCCTAAAATATTTTTTCAGAGTAATTTGTTGCTGGTGTTATGTGGTAAACTCATTTATTGAGGAAATCGTTTTTGACTGATACAATCTGATTCTTGTAGGTAATGATGTTATGTTTGTGTAAAATTTTCGCATGACATAGCGTATTTAAATTTATCTATGACATGTTGATTCCCATATACTATGCCCTTCAATTCCTATGACGTCTAACGAAGAAGTGTTTGTTCGCATGTTGCAGAAGTTCACAAACCAAAATAGTTATTATGCTTATTGGTCATTGTGAAAAAATGAAAATTATTCAGTTAATTGTTTATTTACTGAGTGATACTAAAATTTAAGGTGCTGTATGTGCCAGATGTTAGTAAATTTAATAATTATTTCTGGGTATTTATTTCGTCTGAGAATTATACTTATTTTATTGTGTAGTTTAGGTACGATAGACGTGTGTTAACCTTTTTACCAGTGATAAGATTAGCCGTTTACAGTGGCAAGAAATCACCTATGCAATTACATTTGATGTGGTTCGCAAAATAATGTGTATATTTGAAACTAATGAATAGCTTTAACACTGTTTAAGCCATATTTCGACGGTAATTTTATGTTCAGGTTTTAGTTTCTTCATTTTTACTAGTCAAATTTTAGAAATTAATAAAATTATATTATGTTCAGGTTTTCGTTTCTTAATTTTTATTTGTCAAATTTGTAGAAATTATACACAAAAATATATGTTGGTGTATTGTTATTAATTTCTAAAAAATGACAAGTGTGTTACGATTGTTTCAAGTTTAATATCTAGATATTTTCAAATGACATTTTGTGGCCTTCCAGCGGCAAGTTATCTGAATAAAACTGAGCTTATTGTCAGTGGCGGCCAGGTTGTATTTATGTTAATTAAATCAGTTTTTTTTCAAAAGCCACTCATCTCTACAGTTTGATGAAAGGGACATATGATATTGTATTCTTTTAGAAACGTGGAAAAAGAAAGCTAGAACTGCTTTATTGCGTTCATTTTTCGTTTCTCCTTGACTTTGGCCTATAAATGGATCTTGAAAAGTCATACAAATATTTTTATTCAACAAATAAAACTCTATATAAATAGATCTCAAGTTATTCGAACATTTCTCTGATATCGGAATATGATGTCAACAAGGGCGTGTCTACCCTGTCGTAGTTCCAAATTGGGACATATTTTGACAAAAATGCTCTGGACTAGAAAAAGTAGCAATCCTGAGCAAGGGGTAAAAATAATATCTTAAACTGTCAGAAAAAATATCATCTTTTACATTAACATTTGCATTTACCAGGTGACTCTTAATACGCTATAGTGCTGTTGAGCTGAATATTCCAACCATTACACCACTTCTAAAATCCATACTATATGTGAAGTTGGAGTGCAGCCATAAAATTGTTTTAGGTATTTTTCACAACATAACATGCATATATTGTTATGAGTAGCTGTGAACCACGTGTTCTTTTGTTCAAACTAAATAACTGCTCTGTAAAAACAAGAAAAAGTTGCAACTTTTGATACACCTGTTATCTTCAATCATATGAGACCACATGTATCCGTTTTGTCGATTTAGTAAGTTCAATATAATACTGTATTGTATCCAAAGAATAACACAAAGTCTGTGTAATGTGAGCATAAAGTCAAATAACTAGTTTGCATAGTAATGTTGTAATAGCTTTGAAAATACACATACAGTAGGCCTACAATCTGTTATGAGCAACCCCTGAAATGATCTTTTATATACAAATGAGCAGCCACCTGCGCTAATAGGCCATTTTTTCTGTGTCAAGGCTCATAGAAGGTTTTACTGTACGGATGTGACATAAGCATATTTGCTTAATTTTCCATCATTATTGAAACCAGTTTGAGCCATTTTCACAAAAAGTTAGATTTTGTTTCGCTAGTGATATTGATTTGAAAGATTTGTCATACTCATCAATTGTTGTGCACCAGTTCTCGTACACAAAGTTTTCTTGGGATGTTGAGTTGCAAATACAATTTTCAGTCTATCATAAATAACATGTTTATTTTTTTTTTGTGTGCAGCATATTTGTTTTGATAAGTTTATTCTTTGTGATATATTTTTCCAATCGACGTGAATAATTGAAACAATCTTAGTTTAATACACTACACCGTGTCTTGCCGTTTTCTGTCATGATCAGATGTTCATTCTTGAGAAGAAACTTTATGTTATGTTGATAAACAGTCCAGATGGAGATCGTCATAGGGCATGACTGGAGCATATCAGACAGGATCCATATGGAATAATTATATGCAAACATTACGATCATGTAAATAAATTTATTGAATAAGTCATGCCGAAATTAATGCATTTGGCATAGGAATAGAAATATACACTTAATCCTTATAGTGCGGGGATCGTATTTAGTCGTCGGATTCTGACGTCTACAGACTATAACCCGCACTATAAGAGTAAAAATATTTCCATGGCCGTAGACCCATAACATAGGTATTCAAAAGTATCAGGAAGATTTAACTAGAACAATTATGATGATTTCAAATTGAAAAAACCCTTTAGTCTCCATGGTTTATTTTTTTAGCGCTTATAGGGTTAACGCCAGAGTTCGGGGTTCGGTTCTCGGTCTCGCGGTTTGAAAGAGACAAAAATGTTTCTTTCCCATCCACGTGTAAAAGTCAGTATTGTGGGGAGCCTCCGTGACCGAGAGGTAGCGTGCTCGGCCTCAGACCTCAGACTCAGAATTTTCGAATCCTGTGTCTGGAGGAGAGTGTCATCTCAATCATCTAACCATCCTCAGGAGGTTTTCCTGGCACAGTTTAGCCTATATATGCACAAAGGTGACCTAAAGCCCGATTCATTTCAATTTTTTACATAGGCTAGAATAAACTAATGAGAGCATCTGCCACTCCAGAGCATCATGCTATGTTCTTAATTTGTAATTATCACTTACCAAGTTGCTATGTAATGACTAAGACAAATGGCTAATGCCAGACTAGGTAGAAGGGATTATAAGAGAATTTGGCGGTATAGAATACTCCTACATGAGCATTAATTACTGAACACCTTTTACTTACGCTTTTACGCTTACACCTTTTACTTACACTAGAGTCATTTTTGTTCGATGCCCATTCAGAGTGTTGACCAGTGAATAAGATATATTGATACGTGCTATTAATGATTATGCTCGAAACATGGTTTATACATTGTGAGAAATTCAAAATTTAAATAAAGACATTATATTAAGAACCACATAAAAGATAATTATATAGGTGATTTATTTTCACTGTATACATAGGTCTATATACATATCTAAATTAGAATAGCCAGATTAATATTACATATATGCAGATATCCAAAATACATTGATTAGTGAAAAAACTAAAACTGCTCCCATCAAACCCTTTTCACTTTTATACAGTAAATTTTATCACCTTACCTCAACTACAGAATAAATGAGGTTTAATTCAAAGAGGGAATTCGTAGCAAGAAGTAATAATTAAATTAACGCTCATCTATCACCTGCAGTATCTCTGTTTCACTAGCAGTCGGTGGATAAGTAATTAACTGCATAATTTACATTTACAAAGACCAATAACCACGACATACACATATAATAGCACCATCACCTTCAAGAATCAGATATCATCGATCAACAAAAAATTCGTAAAAAATGGGTTTACCAATTGATGCAAAATCTGACATAAAAACAAAAACATTACAGTCGCTAAAAATATATTTGAAGATCTCTCTGAATTCAACTTTGTTGCATATGTGAACATTGAAGTTTCACATAACTGCTATGGCCACGCTAGTATAATTTTAATTAGTTTCTTCTATTATGCGACATATGCCATCAATTCGTTTTGGTTTTATTATTGTGGCAACCCGTCCCCATCGCTTGAACAAGCTGCATACTCGCAAAAATCGTTTTCATTTTCCTTCTTCTTTTTTTTGCTCACACAAAAGCTCTTAATGAGAGTTTCTTAACCCTTTAAGCCCTCGAGATGCATTAAAGAATCATTTTACATCCATGAAAACATACTTGACTGTCCTAAAACAAAGGGTTTTAGAACGAAAATTTCCATGAAACTGGTTTACCAATACATGGCAATTTTCTTTAATTTTTAAACCACATCAAATCATCTTCATCCACTACAAGTCGAGAATTGCGACAGCAATTCGCGGCTTGTAGTGGATGAAGGTGACAATGGTAAATTCAGGCCTGAAAGGGTTAACATGTTAAAATACCATGCTGTTGTTTTGAATTGAAAATATAGTACTTTAATTCATATACAAAAATAGAGTTTATATATCTCACACGACCAGTTATAATCATTCATTTTTGTGACAACCTATTTCTGATGCAAAAACGCATGTTAATTGTCATATCATGTTCCAAAGTACGCGGATCAACGAATGATGGATCTACCTTAGATTCTGGTTTAATGTTAAACTTTTGAAGTACAGTGCAAACTGTACAAAAGAGTCGTGCAATCGCGTAGGTCTTTCCCGGACATATTTTAGGACCACCATTAAATGGCATCAGTTGTCTCCGAGTTGGATGATCTACGGGGAGGAATTGTCCATTTGAATCCAGAAATCGTTCAGGTTTATATAGATAAGGATCATCCCACGCCTCTGGATCATGGTGAGCGGCCCACGTATGGATTAGAACTCGGGTACCTGCAGGTATATCGTATCCTGCCAATGTGGTATCTTCTAAAACAACATGTGGTGCTTTAGCCACAGCTAGAATACAATTACGCAACACCTCTTGAATTGTGGCCATGGTGTAGGGACATTTTTCCATATCGTTGAGTTCAGCTTCTCTGTCGCCTAACACAGAATCCAGCTCGTTGTGTACATTTTCTTGAATAGCAGGGTAATGTGCCATGACAGCCAAAGTTTTATGCACAAAATTACTTATTGTACCGGTACCGCCAAAAATAACAAAAATCATTATCATTTGCGCTTCGTAATCTTCCGTTGATGGATGATTCTCCTTTTTATAATCCCGAAAGAGAACTTGCATAAGACAGGTTATTTCTTCATCAGACACGACAGCCTTTCCCTCTTTTTCACATATAGCGTATATCTCTTTGACAAGCGTCTTTATTCGACTGGCATTTGATGAACGCATTTTTTTCAACCATGGTAATAGCTCCACCAGCTGCTGTCTGTGAGGTAATGTCGCGGATTCAACTGTTTTCGTCAAATCGGAAAGCTTACGAACAATCTCCTCTCCTTTCTCTCCAATCAATAAATTAGCCATGACCCCGGCACTATAGTCATGTATGGCATCAAGTGGACAGAAGGCTCTTTCGTCTAGATCTTTAAAATGTTGAAGCAACTTTGCTGTAATATTTTTAGTGAAGGAATTTCTCTTCATCACTGATGAAAAGGGGGCTATTGTTTTTGTCAGTATCGTTTTAAAATCTGAATTGTTTTTATCTGACGATGATGCTAAAACTCCATTGCTAGTGGCAGCTGGTCGACCAGAAAACACTCTACCCTGCTTTATCAGTACTTCCTTGACCAAAGCCTGATTTCCCACCACGATATAATCACACTTCGAATTGTTCAGTTTGTATATCGGTCCATACTTTTTCATCATATCATGAGCCAACAATGAAAAGTTAGGACTCAAGAACAGAAACATATTTCTAATCAATGGATATTGCCTTGGTCCAGGTAGATTTTTGTCTGGGGCTCGTGGTCTTCTTTTCTTGGATCCTGTTATTTTAAACATTACTGTCATCGTCAAAAACACCAGGCACAAATATATCCACGTCATCCTGAAGAGTATGATGGTGTGTCTATTTCCTGGTGTGTTAAATACCAATTTGTGAATCAGTTGTTTAATATAGCCAGCATAAAGGTATATGGGGGACATTAGCTGCAGTGTTATTAGAACAATAACGACATCATAATTATATGTAGGAGGCTTATAATTAAAATCATAATTAATCACCTACATACTTTTATTGTCAGCTTTAAATCAGAAGTAGTATATTGATCCAGTTTGTACTCAATGTTGGGCCAGTGTAGTAGACGGAGGATCAACATTGATAAATGGTTTGCGTTTTCTGTGTTAGCATTGAGATTTATACAATTCCTTAATGATTGTCATATAAATGATCATATTTTACCATATTTTTAAATAGTAATGGTGCTAATTAGGACCGGCCGTAGGCTGTAGTCCTATTAAGTTTATTTTGCCTGAGTTTGTGTCCTATTTAGGGGAAAGAGGGGTGCTGTGTGTGGAAAACAGTTGACATTTCTGTACACCATTCCTTATAAACATGGCGAATATAACATTTGAGGGCCCTAGGTTAAGTACTTTCGTGTTAAAGAAATCTTCAGAAAAAAAATATTCACGATTATAATTATTCGCGGTTAAGAGCTTAAAGGGATTTGATTTGAATAATGCTGACCTAGCCTAGCAGACGGTGGCCCAACATTATTTCAAAATTGGGATAATGTATTGTGTTATCCGGGTAGTGGCCTTTCGGGGCATAAAGCATCAGTGCACCCGTACAGCTGTCAGAGCAAACACGGGACAATCACCCAATTCTGCTTCAATGGTGGGCCAGCGTCGAATACGATTGACTGCCATTGAACCAGCAATGGGCTGCGACGCTGGCCCAACATTGAACCGGTATTGGGTGGGTAGGCCTACATTGTGCGTACCACGTATACATCGTATAGACGCGTACACTGACCAGCGATGGTGGTGGAAGGATATCAGGCCTACACGTTGAAGATATCCTTGGTTCTTTCAATAATTATATCCTGGACATTTAGGACTCTGGCCCATGAGGAAAACCAATAGGCCTACAGCTATGTTTACAACATATTAGGCAAATTTTTGTCTGAGGCACTCAAACAGACTGAAACCGGGCCTCGGAGTTCGGAAACTCATTTTCTAGTTGGCTATTAGTATAATGTACTGTTCTGGCTACGATATACTCTCTTTGACATGCTTGAAGTCTTAATAAATTCTAATCAGATGGAAGACTTACAGCGAAGCATAGCTGTACATTTTATTATAACTAAATGTTGTACTATCACCATAACCAGGGCGCGCTCTTAAGTGCATATCTCAGTGAACGCTAGCTATTTGCGTAACATTTGCACGATGCTGGTGCAACATCGAAGACGTTGGGCCGACGTTGCATAAATGTTGTACAAATGTTTGGTTTGCCGGGTGGCCCAATGTAGGGTCTTATCTTGGTAATAGCCTAAATTTATCTTGAGTTGTTATCATTTGTCCATACACATGTGTTGACAGCCGAGGCGCCACCTGTTCAACGCATACTAGTATCAAGAACGTTTTACCCCTGGTGAAAGTTCTTGCCAGTATAGATAGCAAGTTTTGACTTTTTACGATATGAGACAGCCGACGCATTATTGTCATTATTATTGTTAGTAACTTCACATTTTTATCAGTCTCTTTATTATCCATATCATCATGCTTTCATAATCTGACATGACAAGACGCAACCATCTAAACGAACTTTTCCCCGCCTACCTACCCTTTTGACTGTGTAAATAAAATTTATAACATGACTCCCGCCGTCACAAACAGACTTGTCTGTAGATACATTTCTTAAAAATATCAACCTGTGACCACTCCGCATCACAGACCCATGTGATACCGCATAGACTGTAACTCTGGCAAAGAGATGAACACTAAAGCTTGAAGCTGTGCCTTATACTCGTGACGGCAGGAAGCGTTGGCGCGGTTTGCATTGGTGCGGAGGACTCACCCTCCTCCGCGCCGGTGCAACCCGCGCGGACGCACCCGGCCTGATCACCCCCGCTCACTAAGTAAAGCTCTTGTGATCTCGTTATCGAGCGTTTCGCTTTTGTTTTTAGATTAAATATGATATTATTTTGTTTTTCACATTTCACATTCACATTATGACCTCTGCGTAATCAAGTGTGTGCGGAGGACCTGTCGGCGGAGTGGAGGGGGCGGATGAAACACCCTACCCACCCCTCTGCTCCGCGGGCAGGCCATCCGCACATGATGATGTAATCCGCAAGTCACCTAGTCAGACACTGACACCCCACCCCGCTTATTGCTGTGTTTTTTGTATCCAAATAAAGAAATAGAATTTGGAATAATGGAAAAATGAAGAACATAAAATGTAAATGTTTTATTAAACTCAAAGAAAAAACAACATAAACTGATGTACCCTGCCAGTGGTCGTGGTGCCTGGTCGGCATGCGGCGGGGCGTCGACGCGGACCCACTACGGGTGTGCGCTGCCGCACCGCCGCGTGCGGAGCGGACACCAGTTACCCATAACGTAAAAATTGCCACCATAGACCAACTTCAAAACTACATAGAGAAGCCCGACTATTTTTGTCCATATATTTGTATTTCATCCGCACCAACGCTGTAACTCCGCACAATCGTCCGCACACATGGAATCAATAAAACGACAATCATTTACTATTCGATTAGACAAAACATTTATACTATTAAAAAAACTTTTAATTTAAATTAATATCATGTTGATTCGTTTAGACTAAACATTTTGCTTGACTACCTCTACTACATGTATAACGTCACAAAAGATATCTGTTTCACTGTTCACACTCACCGTAAAGTGGTATCCTAGCAACAAATTATGATGTCATAATACTTTAGGCCTAACAAAACCAAGTTGTTGTGTGTGTCAATGTCATACCCTGATGAAGCGATAAGCAAAACATGTCGGAATAAACCTTAACAAAGAAAATAGCAATGTGTTGTCTTCTCTCACTAAATTTATCCGAATAAACCGGGGCAACCCGAAGAGATACACAAAGCTTCAATGAATAAACACAAAAGGCGTCAACATTAGACAGACCACCTCCAACAACTTACACAAATGAGGCCGAAAATGAGAAAATTACAAGCTGGCCACCAAGCTGATCGCACTGAATACTGGCTGTGATGATGTGAGTACAATGAACGGTGAAACAGATTCTAACCAAATAGTTGACATTAACTATGATACAAACCCAGTGAGCACTAAAAGAGGGAGATCAATAGCATCGCTAAGTAGTAATTCCTCACACAGCTCCGTAGGAAAGAAATCAAGTAAAATACTAAAACCTATGCCAAACAATATTGAAAATACAAGAAAGGACAGTATAAATGAACCAATAATCTTGAAAGGAATAGAGACTAATAACACTATGGATTCCAACAGGATCAACACTGACGGAAGTTCAACAGGAGATACTGAAAACTTCCAAACATCAACAGCGGGAAACACAAACGAACCAACAACCACCGAAACACCAGATACTCAAGAGCAAACTGAAAATGCAGAAATCTTGAGAGGAGCGCTACATAAAACACCGATAGATATTCTGATAAAACACATAAGATCAACACCAGACCCGGACTTCCCAGAGGATGCCGATATCACAACCAGACTAGAAGCTTATGCCTTTAACGACATAATCAAACTACCAAACATCAGCGCCCGAGAAGTAAGCCTGTGGTTGATTGCGGAAAGCAAGAAGGAAATATCAAAAACCTCACCAATCTTCATAGCCTACCGCGGAATCAGAACCTATGCAAACAAAATCACTAGAGCTCGACACCACCACAATTTCCTCAATAAATGCATCACAAATGAATGGACACCGAAGGGCCTATCACTACAACGACGAATCAACCCGATAGGAGGCAATGCACAACTAGAAATCACAATCAGAGAGATCCAATTCAAGGCAGAAAAATCAATCTTAGAAACATTACTTTTCCACTATAGTGAACTCAGTATAGCATCAATCGGGGAACTAGAAGGACTTGAAAAAGTACTGTCTAAAAGCACATCCCAATATGTGATAAACGTAAAATGCAGAATCATATTAGAAACAGAAGAATTAGCCCAGAGCTTAAGGAAGAAAAACATTGAGAAGGCAGAAATAAACAGAAAGGAATACCGCACAGAACAATCACGGATGCGGAGAAACAAAACCAAACAAAAACCTAAACAGAACGAGCCAGAAAAACAACCTGAGACAACGGAGAACTAATATAAACAAAAATGGACAGTCAAGGAGGAAGGATTGAAAACTCATTTATAATCGGGAACTCGAAAGCACCTGACACCTGGCTCAAACTCCTGGAAAGAGGACTCAAATTTATACCAACACCGAACGCCTGGGACCACCACAAATGGACATCGGAAGTAGATACAATACTGAATAAAATAACCAACCATATATGGTTCAGTGACAAACAATCTTCTCGGACTAACAACAATTTGGAAGCATACCAAAATATCAGAAGGCCATTCACCTCATCGTGAACAAGCCGAGTCTCCGCACTCAAAGACTCCGAAGCAAACATCATCCGCAACCTCCGCACGGACCTATACAATATCACACCAAGGAGTACACGACACAACCTCTCATCCGCTGAAAGAAAAACGATCAGAGATCTTAAATCACAAACGGATTGGATCATCAAACCGGCAGACAAGGGATCAGGCACTGTATTATGGGAACGACAACTATACATCCAAGAAGCACACCGACAACTGTCGTCGGCATACTACCAGAAACTAGAACATAGCAAATTGACACACACATGCACACTCATAGAAAAATGTCTAACAGATCTAAACCGGAAAGGATTGATAACATCAGCAGAGAAAAAAGCAATGACCCAAACAAACCCGCGTGAAGCAGAATTTTACCTACTCCCAAAAATACACAAGAGCAAAACGAACCCGCCAGGCAGACCCATAATGTCAGGGAATGGACACCCAACCGAATGGATTTCTGCATGGGTAGACTACAAAATCCAACCACTAATGTTAAAACTACCAACATTCCTGAAAGACACCACAGACCTCCTACAACATTTGGCCAAAATCAAACCTACGGTAAATACAAGAATAATTTCACTGGATGTCACCAGCCTATATACTAACATCCCACAGAGATTAGGAATAAAAAGCATCCGCACAGTAGGATCCGCACTGGACCCCAGCACAGACTACACCACTGTAGCAGACCTAGCACAATTAGTACTAGAGAACAATATATTCAAATTCAACGGCGACCACTACATACAAACACAGGGAACCGCCATGGGCACCCGAATGGCACCGGCGTATGCAAATATCTTCATGTATACGATTGAGGAGAAAATAATCGACCAACTGCCAGAAATCATCCTATGGCGTAGATTTATCGATGATATCATATGCATCTTTGAACGCAACGAAATCTGTGATGCCCAATATATCTTAGAAGTGGCGAACGACATAATCCCAGAAATACAATTCACAATGGAAACCATAAACGGAATGGGGGTAAACATCCTTGACACCACCCTAACGATTGCGGAAGAACAAATAATAAGTGAACCCTATATTAAACCAACGGACAAACGCCTATATGTACGCATGGATAGCTGCCACCCATTGCACCAGAAGTTGAGCATAGCCTACAGCCAATGCCTACGCTTACGCCGCATCTGCACCTCAACAGACACATACCTTACACATGCGGATAAACTCCGCACAGCAATGATCAAACGAGGATACTCCGCATCACCAATTGACAAAACGATCCTATCCGTTAAGAACCTGGATAGGAAGAAACTATTGACTACAAACCCCAACTCAACGAATAAGAAAGAAACTGACAAGAAAAAGATATTCTGTGTCGTAACCTACCATCCAGGCGCAGAAGACATCAAAAAAACGATAGAAAAACACACTTCCAATCTAAATGTAGAAATAATAATCTCACTCAAAAAAGACAAAAATCTGAGAGACATTCTTGTCCAAGCATGTATCGAATCGAAGAAACCGATTGACCAAACGGAGCACAACCTCAACATACGTGATGCGGAAATCGATATAGATCGCAACTACTGTGTAAATTGTCACCCACTATCCAATGGCAGAGCGCTCCTAAGCAAGTCACCAGAAACCAAAATGGGATACAGATCGGTACAAAATTGCAAGCAAATACATAATAAATACGCAATATATTGCCACATATGCAAGGAACCAGAATTGCACAACGAACTAATAAGCCCACACGACCTCATCCGCAAATACAGGAATGGAACCTTAAAACTAAAAACCCATCCACATGAAAGGGATTGTCTAAATACTACTATCTACCCGGTATGGTGCAAACACAGAATAACTATACGCTGCTCCAAATGCCAATATAACTTCAGAGATCACATAGAACGTATGCCAGAAACGATAATCTACGAGATAGAATCAATGATTAACTCCCTACAATCAGGACTTTTCAAAAAAGCCACAAATACACCGCATACGGAATGCAAGTTATGTATGGACCACCTCCGCATGGACATCACAAGTAATGGTACAAACTATTACACTAGATCGGGAACATGCAGATCGTCTGGATTAATATATGCTATTGAATGCGGAATATGCAATAAAATATACGTAGGACAAACTAGAAACAGACTACGTGTAAGACTGCTACAACACATCGGAGACATCCGGAATAGAAATACAGTGAGCTCCGTATCAATACACTTTAATGGCGAATGCGGAGGAGAGAATTGGACTTTTAAAATTTTGGATTTTGAAACAGACACATTCAAACGCCTTGTGAAAGAGAAATCATGGATAGAAATTCTAAACTCGGAAAACCCACAATGGGGTATGAACAAACACAGTGATAGCCATTACCAACTATCCATCACTGCCAGAAACTCATTCAGACATTTCCAACACTCCGCAATCTGCAGAGCCATCATAGACTACAAAATTCTATAAATAGATCTTACATCAGGAGACGAAATACATACACACCACGAATGTACACCAAGAGATAACAGGTCATACCATATACACCCCCGCCACCCACCCTGCTACTAACCGCCCCCTGTCGCCACGAGGACTGTGATTGGCTGATGGCCCCCCACCCCTACGTGCACACGGAGCGTACAACACAACATACACATCGATATATAAAGCGGACACGAGGTGCCACATACCAGAACCATGGCGACCTATCAATGTGAAGAGTGTGATAAAATTCTAAGAAAGTGCAACATGAAGAGACACGCACAAGAGGTACACGGTGAAGGGACATCTCAACTTGTTTACTGTGATATGTGCGAATATGCCAGTAACCGTCAACGCGACTTAGAGAGACACACATATAAGGCGCATCACACGCCGAGTAAGTGGCAATCGGATGGGGGAGCAAAACGAACAGCTGCAAACGAACCGGACCCAGCTCGCAAGAGATTGATAGTCAAACTGCCTAAACCAAGGGACCCGGCAAACAAAGAAACAAGTACAGAAACATCAACAAATGAGGATGAAGAAACACGGCGGAGGGCGCTATACAAAATCCCGCTTTTGAAAAGTCGAGCTCCGCACACTGACCTTGCGGAGTTACAACAAGAAGGAGAAATAAGCAGGGCAGAGGAAACAACCGCCTACCACCCGCCAAACCTCTCACACGAGGAGAAACAACTCCCGCTGGAACCCCCAAGAAGCAGTGAACGACAGCAACCATCCCAACACGACGCTAAGGCAACGCACTCTGTCAGACGAGAACGCCACAGACACTCGGACGGCAGCAGAAGGAACTCCATCGGTACTGGCACCGACCCACATGTTACATCAGATGCTATCACCCAAACAGCCACAGAAAAGAAGAAAATAACACTGGACGAGTACAAAGAAAAGACAACCCATTCGGTAGAGATCACATACGCAAGGGACAGCACCAAAGTGGTCTTGCGGAACGCAACGGGTGAATGGAGAACAACCATCAGGGACCTAAACAAGCTAATGGCAGACCACATACCAAGCAGGGACCCGGTGGACATCAACCTAAGACTCGACCCGTACCAGACATCCACGTCAACGAGCTTCGATACGGGCCATGTGGGGATGCCTGGTGCGGGTTACGGAACCCTTGGTGTCCACCCGGATGAAGCCATGAATGTCTCGCCCTCCGCACCTGCCGCAGACCCAGCACCTGAGGAAGAGATCCTGTACGATCACAACTGCCAGGGCTAACAAGAAGTCTACCCGAAGAAGACGCAACCATCTAAACGAACTTTTCCCCGCCTACCTACCCTTTTGACTGTGTAAATAAAATTTATAACATGACTCCCGCCGTCACAAACAGACTTGTCTGTAGATACATTTCTTAAAAATATCAACCTGTGACCACTCCGCATCACAGACCCATGTGATACCGCATAGACTGTAACTCTGGCAAAGAGATGAACATTAAAGCTTGAAGCTGTGCCTTATACTCATGACGGCAGGAAGCGTTGGCGCGGTTTGCATTGGTGCGGAGGACTCACCCTCCTCCGCGCCGGTGCAACCCGCGCGGACGCACCCGGCCTGATCACCCCCGCTCACTAAGTAAAGCTCTTGTGATCTCGTTATCGAGCGTTTCGCTTTTGTTTTTAGATTAAATATGATATTATTTTGTTTTTCACATTTCACATTCACATTATGACCTCTGCGTAATCAAGTGTGTGCGGAGGACCTGTCGGCGGAGTGGAGGGGGCGGATGAAACACCCTACCCACCCCTCTGCTCCGCGGGCAGGCCATCCGCACATGATGATGTAATCCGCAAGTCACCTAGTCAGACACTGACACCCCACCCCGCTTATTGCTGTGTTTTTTGTATCCAAATAAAGAAATAGAATTTGGAATAATGGAAAAATGAAGAACATAAAATGTAAATGTTTTATTAAACTCAAAGAATAAACAACATAAACTGATGTACCCTGCCAGTGGTCGTGGTGCCTGGTCGGCATGCGGCGGGGCGTCGACGCGGACCCACTACGGGTGTGCGCTGCCGCACCGCCGCGTGCGGAGCGGACACCAGTTACCCATAACGTAAAAATTGCCACCATAGACCAACTTCAAAACTACATAGAGAAGCCCGACTATTTTTGTCCATATATTTGTATTTCATCCGCACCAACGCTGTAACTCCGCACAATCGTCCGCACACATGGAATCAATAAAACGACAATCATTTACTATTCGATTAGACAAAACATTTATACTATTAAAAAAACTTTTAATTTAAATTAATATCATGTTGATTCGTTTAGACTAAACATTTTGCTTGACTACCTCTACTACATGTATAACGTCACAAAAGATATCTGTTTCACTGTTCACACTCACCGTAAAGTGGTATCCTAGCAACAAATTATGATGTCATAATACTTTAGGCCTAACAAAACCAAGTTGTTGTGTGTGTCAATGTCATACCCTGATGAAGCGATAAGCGAAACATGTCGGAATAAACCTTAACAAAGAAAATAGCAATGTGTTGTCTTCTCTCACTAAATTACCACACATCAGGACGGCTGTTGCTCTCGGATTTTTTTAATTGGCCGTTTAGGGCCGTTTAGGAAAGTTTTCGTTGCCTTTGTTATCAGACGAGGTGGAGCCTTATGGAGGATTTCAGAGAGGCTAAGTCAGCTGCTTTTCTCCATGAGGTCGGGAATGTTATCTTCGATTGCAACTCCTAGTATGTGTTACTAATTAGGTCGTGATTGAAATAGTATGAATCGATCAACATAGTTAAATTGACTCAATCAGGCTAAAATTGTATAAAATTGTATGGTTTCTTGTTATGACCATATGCTGTAAACATGTCCATAGACCAGTACTGCAAAAGTATTTTTTCATTTTGTGTTTGCGCATTACCAGTTAAGCGAGATATAGAGACGAAATTCCCGTATTGCTTATTTTGAACATGCATGTCCGAAATAAGAAATCGGGAATCTCGTCTCTATATCTAGCCTAACTGGTGAATGCGCCGCACAAAAAAAAGCTTTTGCAGTTCTAGTCTATGGCCATCTTTACATCATATGGTAATATTAAGAAGCCAAAATAAAATGACCTATTTCTCTATGCTTTTAGCCTGATTGAGTCGCTTTAACTAAAAGAAGCTGTGATCAGGTTATGTTATTGTCCTGATGGCACAAATAATTATTATCCGTCATTTTTATTGTTAGTGTGTTAGATTGTAATCTGTGGTCAGCGATTGTAATCTGTTGTTTCCCACATAGGTAGCCTATGTGTTATTTATGGCTCCTAGGCGACTTGAGTTCGAGAAATTCATTTATTGGGTTTATGAGATAATTTTACCAAGATGACCGCCGTTTTTCACTTATGAAAAATAATCTTGGTTTACTACCTAGTTAATTATGTGATTTATCATTTCCAGGTAATTTTGCGTAGACATAATAATTTATTGTCTCTTTTGGAGAAATTGACCAATATATATATTATTTTATTTCCAGTGGCAGGTGCGGGGGGGAGGGTGGGGGTCGGGAGGCGGTCACACCTCTCCACCCAATATTTAAGGTGGGGTGTATCTTTCACATTTAAACAGAAAATCACAGACAGCCTTCTTTTGTCCACTTTTTTTTATTCTTGTGTTCCCTTGGATATAGAAGGATTTATCTGCCACTTTCAAAGTATACACCTTTTCAAACATCCGAGAGAACGGTTTTTAACCATGCTAACGAAGTAGAGCGATATTTAGAGATTGTCACTGTGAAGGACAATGTCCGGCGCACCCATGAACGCATGCAGTGAGTGAGTGAGTGAGTGAGTGAGTGAGTGAGTGAGTGAGTGAGTGAGTGAGTGAGTGAGTGAGTGAGTGAGTGAGTGAGTGAGTGAGTGAGTGAGTGAGTGAGTGAGTGAGTGAGTGAGTGAGTGAGTGAGTGAGTGAGTGAGTGAGTGAGTGAGTGAGTGAGTGAGTGAGTGAGTGAGTGAGTGAGTGAGTGAGTGAGTGAGTGAGTGAGTGAGTGAGTGAGTGAGTGAGTGAGTGAGTGAGTGAGTGAGTGAGTGAGTGAGTGAGTGAGTGAGTGAGTGAGTGAGTGAGTGAGTGAGTGAGTGAGTGAGTGAGTGATTTTAATGTGGTAATACCGCAACAGACAGAAGAAGACCGGTAATAAACTCCACTTTTTTTCCGTATTTGGAAATCATAATATATATGGGGCCTTTATTATTGCGATATTTTTCACAAGTAATACAATCTAAAATGTGGGTCTACTTGAAACGGCAGTAATTAATTAATGATTTGTTTTTACCTGTATAATATAATAGAGGTCGATCCGACCTGACACTGTAAAGGTTAATTCCGATACGTTATGTAAAAAATACAAAAACAGGGTTACAATCGGTAGTTTATCATTTCTAAGGAAAGACATTTTGTTTGTAACCTATTTTTTGTATCTTAACGGAAATGAAATAGAACGTTCGCTTATGTTATTTGTATTTGAAAAAAATTTCACGTCCTGTAATCATCATAATAATTATCACTTAGTCAGTAAAATTGTAGCATGTATGAGAGCACCATTGCTCAGATTTTGTTTACCTATTATTAAGACAACTTAGATGCATACACTTTAGATGAGCTTGGTGGCAAATTTGT
The DNA here is from genome assembly GCA_964017125.1 of Flabesymbios commensalis. NCBI lineage: Eukaryota > Metazoa > Annelida > Polychaeta > Terebellida > Flabelligeridae > Flabesymbios > Flabesymbios commensalis. Next base: position 13,255,286 of record OZ024915.1, read on the forward strand.
GCAGGTTTGGAAATACCATATTACAGATTGATAACGCCTTGTGGTGAATTACAGGACGCGTCCAGTGAATAAGGGATCCAATCCAAATCACGAAGCAGGAATTTAACCATTAAAGCGCTAAAAAAATTGTATATAAACCATGGAGACCATAAGGTTTTTCAATATCACAGGACGTTCACTCGTTCACTTGGCCCAGTTTAACAAAAGTCCCCATTAATTTAATTAACAGTTAAACTGTGACATTTATCACGTTCTATGTCGGTTTTCTTATACCTTTTCAGCGAATGTTCCCTTGTATACAATTAATTGAATTGCCGACCTTTCAATTCAAGTTATGCATGTGGTAATTTGACTCCGTCATCATTGTCAAAGGCCTTGTCGGACCAATGCTGGCCCACCGTCTGCGATGGTTCGTGTTTAATTGGGACACCCTCGTGTCGTCAGTTTTTTTTAAATATTATTTCCACCTATGTCAGGTTGTGTCTCGCTACCGCGATCCACAGCCCGACATAAGTGGAAATCAGTGACATTTGTGAAATTTGAGCTACGATTTGCCATTTTTGATAATTTACCGTTGAAGTGCTGAAATACTTTCGTATAAACAATGCAAAGAAAGGATTTTTTTTAATTTGAAAACATCTTGAATATCTCAGCTAGGTCTTTCTGATTTATTTGAATACATATGTTATGGGTCTACGGACATTAAATATATGTTCTGGGCTTGACTTTAGACCGTCTAAAGTCTACCCCCGCGCTGTAAGGTTTACCAACATAATGTCGTTTTGAAAAAAGGGTGTTATTTGGTGTGATAATAAATTCATAAAAGGGTCACAGTGGTACTTAAATAATGTGTTTGCTTAGATTAGTACGTTGACACTTGCATGAAAACTTAAACACTTTAAATCATAAGGAAACATTTTAGAGCCCCGGAACGTGATTAAATACTTTACACGGAAGGGTTTTAGAATGAATCTGTTTTAACAATATGAGGCAGTTTTCTTTCAAACTTGTGGTGCTAAGACCGTATAAATACGTTTTCAAACAATTTTTTGGACTAAGTAAAATACCACTATATTGTGTAACATATTTTGTGGTGGATAACCAGTTAATCAAATAAATCAATTTGGGAGATGTCCATTTTTCAGGAATAATGTTATTTTGCAATAATTTGAAGCTGGATATTGCGTTAGCAATTCTAGCTTCAGATGAATGAAAAATAGAAACAAACGATTCAGGAGCAGAAGGGTTACCATTATAAAGCAGTTCTATTTAATTTGTACATGTACTCAAATTTAACTCATTTTTATCCACTGGAGGTCAAGAATTTTGATAGCAATTTGCGGCTTTTAGCAGATATAAGGATTCTGTGAGAATCAACATTTAACTTCCAATGTTTTAAACGAGCTAGCTAATACAATGAAGTAGTGGGAGGGGGGGTCTTATATAACATTGTTCCCACTGAGTAGTCATTCAAAACGGTTTCCGGTCACTGACCTTCACAGAATAACAATGATTCACTATAATAAGATGCCTTGACATTTCCGAAGATGTCAAAGCTGATTTGGGGCCAAATTAAATCGCCAGGGGGAGTGTAGTATTTGTCTCGGACAAATTATTGATTTCAATAAACACGGCTCGGTAGAGCGCTAAATATTTCATTTTTTTCAAAGTTTATATATAACAGTTTTAGAAATTTATTATCTATTTCATGCAGGGTCTGCCCGAAATGATTTAGTTAAAAAATTATTAACCCCCACCCTGGAGATTAAATGATGGCCCTCTTATTTGAAGTATGAGAGATTGTATGTGCCACTGTTGATACTAAATACGTGTTGGAGTATGTGCAATGATGAAAAAATGTCAAAATGCCTGATATAATTATATATTATAAGTTAGGTATAGGATAAAGCCCCAGGAGCTCTACATTCTTAGCTGTGGAAAAATCCGAGACCGAAGGCGGAGCCCTTTTCCACTGCTGAGAATGTAGAACTCCGAGGGTCTCAACTGTCTTAAACCAAATCCGACCATACTATATCCCTCATAATCAAGAGCTCGGTCACACCTGACTGATTATAGCATCATAGGCCTACCATAATAATTGATCTGTACTTGATCAACAATGTAGTGGTCCGACAAACAAAATATAGTAGTGGTGTTTTTAATAATAAAAAACATTGTTTATCTGAATTGTTTGTTTCTATTTTTCATTATAAAGCTCTGATTGTTTACACATATTCCAGCGTCAAATAACTAAAGTATTGCTCTAATATATTACATTATTCTTCATAAAACTCCAACTTCATCTATGACATTTC
>OZ024915.1:13260100-13378768 GCA_964017125.1 Flabesymbios commensalis
ACACATGGATGGGGAAGAGACATTTTTGTTTCTTTCAAACCGCCGAGACCGGGAACCGAACCCCGAACTCTGGCGTGAAAGGCAGCGGTGCTAACCACTACCCTAGGGCCCCCGCCCAGACTGGCATTGAAACTCAATCTGCTGGCTTCGGCGACACCACCTGTCATCCACTGGACGATATAATTGAAATTCCTGTGTTACGATGTGCAGCAGACCCGATGCTGGTTTGGTGGCGGGCTGACATCAAAGACAATGGCATAACATCAAAACAACATTGAGCCAACCCCAGCACAACACGAGATATTTACCCCATGACGGCTCAGTGTTGGGCCAGCGTCGCAGACAATGAACAAACATTGAACCAACGTTGTTTGAATGTTTCGTGCTTGCTGGCTAGTTCATAATTTATTATATCGGGAGTAAAACAACTGGTGATGTGTCCGTATAGTAATACAACTAGTGACCTTTTTATAATTGATTATGTTTCATGACAACAAAATATCTTAATGTGGCACACAATTAGTTATAATGCGTTAGTTCTGTTGTAAAATAAGCAGTTTTCAAAGATTGCATTCAAAAGTGTGCCGTCAGGGTGATGGGTTCTTGTCGAGAAACGGCACAAACAAAGTATGACAGTATTTATGCAGGATTTTGTTGGATTTCGCCTTCTCCGTGGTCCTATTTTGTAATAATTATATGCAAATACTAATAATCATTCTATTGAAACCGGAAGAGCTCAGATATGTGATCATGGTTATTCTGAGTTGGGTCGTGTAAACCGCGTCTTGTATCAATCTCTAGATGTCAGAATCTGACGTCTTCAGACGTCAGATTTAAATACGGTTAGCATAATTTCATCTTTTATTTGCCAATGAATGTTATATTACACATCATACGACAACTGCAAAACGCTGTATCCTTACAGTATGGAATCGTCACATTGTATTGTTAAATAACCCTTTAACCGCCAAATTATTCAATTTGAATTTTCACCCACCTTAAGTTGTGTCTCGCTGACGCGATCCACAACTTCAAGTGATTGAAAATTATTCAGATTTGACAAAATAGAGGTCAACTCTTTTTAAATCCTGCTGGTTGATTTCACATTTTATCTTTAATATATTGAAAATGTGGTACTTAATGTGTTAATAAAAAAAGAAAAAACTGAATGTATGCGGCACCGGCGGTTGAAGGGTCGTGTCTGTCACTTTAGAAAGTGCTAGATAGGACCCTTTAAAACCAAGGTCACGAAATAATCAGCTATATTAATTACATGGCCAGTACATTTAGATTCAAAACAAAAGCCTCGCTGCACAAAGTGAATTCCTATGAAGCTTTTTTATTCCTCAGATACAATAATTATTCACACGGTTCAGTTCTAGATTATGTTAATATATGACAAACTCATTTTAATATTCCAGGCTTGATCAATATTTTTAAATGATCGTAGTTGTCATTTGTATTTGAGGGGTCGATGGGGAACGCGTGTTAATGGGAAGCTATCCTAGTTTACACGATACAATATACGCCTGCGACGCTGGCCCAACATTGAACCAGCATTGGGTCGTTGTGGCAAATTTACTGAGATGGTGATTAACGGTTATATAGTTATCATTTGGACTCCCGGCTTGCTGTTTTATGTATAGGATAAAGCCCTCCGAGCTCTACATTTTTAGCTGTCCAGCGTGGATCCACTTATGGCGCTGAATTTGTTTTAAAACCATGGAGACCAAAAGTTTTTATTAATTTGAAATCATCATAAATGTCTTAGTTAGTTCTTTGCAATTCATTTGAATACCTATGTTATGGCTCTACGACCATTGGAAATATTTATATTGTCGGTGCGGGGACCGTCTTTATACGTCAGAATCTGACGTATAAAGACGGTCCAAGCGCTGAAAGGGTCGAAGAGCTACGCTATAACATTGAATGTTTACCCACTTGAAGTTGTGGATGGCGGTAGCGAGACACAACTTCAAGTGGGTGAACATCTCATGAAAAATGACATTGATTTGATATACTTCTAATTTGCACATACGTATTTTTTTCATATAACTATTTCATATCCTAAAATGATGTGGCATTGAAATAGATATAAATATGATGTAAAAAATAGTTTAAAGATGGAATTTTAATTTTAGATGTATTTTATCTTTTAAATTTCTGATTCGACCCAGTGTATAATGTTGCGAAATTTTCTCGGTAGATCCAGATAGCAGAGGAATAGAAGAACGATCTTTTAAATTTCTTGAATTTAATTGAGTAATCGGCTGAATAATGTGCTAGAACTACAAAGACGCGATGTTTGTTTGTCTGTTTGGGATAGCTAGCCCTAGAAGCAGGCTTTTCGATGATTGTTTCACTCTTTGTCTGTAAATAATAATTATTAGTCACTGATACCATACTGAATTCGAAAGAGGAAATAAGTCTTGGCTGAAATTTGTGTCAGTGAAGAAATATCGAGGCCATCCAGATGGCCCATTCGATCACCTGAGAGTGACGCGGTTTACAACACGAGAGTGACGGCGGACTAGTAGAAGAGCTAGACCATGAGAAAAACTTGACCTCCACTTTGAGGAACAGAGCGAAAAACACCCCTATGATAGATGACCAGGGAGGTTTGCTCTAACATAATATACAATCAGATTTTGTCAGTTTGATGGGTTTACCAACTCCTAAAATGTAATTATTTTCACTCACTCGAAGTTGTGGATCGCGTCAACGCGACACAACTACAAGTGGGTGAAAATTTAAATAAATAAGGGTCCTGCGGGAACTAGCTCTTCTACTAGACGGTCCAATACTGTGGATGGCCCGCGACAAACATGCCAGACAAATGACACAGTATGTATAGCTTTACGGAAACTGACAACAATTTATTGATGTATCTGGGGATACATCTCACAACTGACAGCCCTATGCAATTTTGATTCTTGTGTTTGGAGGGCAGTGTCATCTCATTCATCTCACCATTGTAACAGTGTGACGTGGTCCCCCTGTTATTTTGACAGAATGTAATGTTTGTAGTAGATATATGTATATGACCACCAAGAGTTAATTTCAATCCAGTAAAACTCGTTTCTTATCTTTTTCCAGATACGAAGCACCAGACAATAAAAACCCGGGTGCGTGTCACTTCATCACAAACAGCGCTTCCTGTGTTCATGGCCAGCGCTGGGTACAAGCGGGCTGTTCGCCCAGGGCTCGAGTACAGGCTGTCACTTACTCTGGTTCCCTTAGCAACACTACGCGACGCAGTCAAGCTTCGTGAAATTGGCTGGGCTTGCCAGGCAAGCTGTGACTATGCTATTTATGCAGCTTAAGCCTGAAGAGCGACATTTAATTTGATGTAATCATTTCAGGTGGTGTTTTACTCGATAGACAGCTTTAAGTACATAATTTTTTTTATTTGTCGAAATAAAGGTAAAAGTTAAAATGTTATAATACATTTAGGAAACTTTTTTCTTTTATAAATGATTACATGTTTAGGCCTACCAAACAAACTGATAAAAGTATAATCGTCGATATCGGTGTTCTGGGATTGAAGGCGCACTGTATGCATCCAGCGCGTTAGCTAAGCACTGTTAATCCGCCCTTTGCGTTGTAGACACGATGTGCATTCGCTACTAACTAGCTACGTTTTTCAAAATCGGGACCCAAATTGTTATATATATTTTTTCTTGCGTAGACCGTGCGTCGTGTATGTGTGACTGGGACAAACCTCGGTCAACGAAAACACAACGAATTTAGTGCGTGTGCTCCACTTGTGCCTAACTTTGACTGGCGCTCGTTTGACGTTCTTCTGATGTCTTCTCGTGTACTTTCACACGTGGAAAAATGTTCACAGTTTTTAACATGCAGAAAATGTGCGCACAAGTTGACGCACATAATTAATGAAGAACATTCATGCGGAGTTCTCGTCAAATCATCAACGAATTCTGACGCACGCCGAGCGAATCACAACGCACTGACCAAAATTATTCATTTTTAATACACTGGACATGCGTTATTGTATGTGTGACTTGGCCTTAAGCAATATTCAATGATTTGCCATATTTTACATCATTATCATCTAGCGAATATTATTCACTAATTTACCATGTTTCACATCAATATCATCGTAGATCATTAGTATAATTACCATATGATAATATTATTAATCACAGTGCGGGTGCTTAATCATATTAACAATGAATTATAGCATAATAACCTGTTTTCAGAAAGTTCAGCATTAGTTTCAAAGCGGTGGCTCATAATGTTGAGCTGAAATTTTGTGACCCGGTCGTAGCCCATTTATCACTGTTCATGTTTGCCATCATACGTGTCAATGTACAACGATAACAAAATATCCAAAGTAACACGTGAATACCATGCATGAATAATTATTATCCGTCATGAGAAATGTTTAATACGTTACATTTTTGTCTGTAACAATCACAATTCAGCTCTCTCCATTTTATTCATATCATCATACTTCATGATCTGACTGAGGGTATCATCACATATCAGCACGGCTTTTGCTCTCGACATTTTTTATTTCGCCGTTTAGGGCCTTTAGGGACGATTCCGTCGCCTTTTTATCAGACGAGGTGGGCCTTGTGAAGTATTTCAGAAATGCTAAGTCATCTCTGATCTTCTCTATGAGGTCGGGAATGTTTTTATTTTATCGCCACAATACACCGAATATGTGGTACTAAAAATGAAATGAATCGGGCTTTAGGCCACCTTTATGCACATATAGGCTGAGCTGGGCCAGGAGAACCTCCTGAGGATGGTGAGATGATTGAGATGACACTGTTCTTCAGACACATGATTCGAAATTCGAGCCCTGGTGGTCTGAGGCCGAGCACACTACCTCTCGGTCACGGAGGCTCCCCACAATACGGACTTTCACACGTGGATGGGGAAGAAACATTTTTTTGTTTCTTTCAAACCGCGGGACCGGGAACCGAACCCCGAACCCTGGCGTGAAAGGCAGAGGTGTTAACCACTACCCTAGGGCCTCCTCCCTATGTGGTACTAAATAAAATAGTGATTGAAAATTAATGGAATTATTCACTAGCTAATTAAAATAAGTTTAAACCTTTATATTGCCTGAGTGTCATGTTCTTTTCGCTATTAACAGGGAATCTCCAAGCTCAAAACAACTGTGTTTGCATGGTAACATGGCTCAGAGCTATTTGCTTCGCGGATTTTCACATTTATTGTACTACTACTAGCTTTACCACATACCCCAGTAACATTAATCTGCATCTGTAGATATTCTTAGGTTTTTAAGCTTTTCAAAATGTTTTTTTTTTGTTATTGTATATCATTTGCATATTAGTCATAGTAGCTATTTTATGTCTGCTTTTCGTGCAAGAAGCAGAATGCTAAGCCCTTATATCTTCCTGCATCTTGTTAATGCCATTTCAATTATATCTAGTGTTTTATCATGGCAATGCCACTTAACACGATTTTAATTGCGTATGCGATACGATGTATATTTTCATGCAATTTTACTCTTTGAACTAACCATCTTGTATCTATGCTTACACGAGCTATAGGCCTATCTATCAATTGTCCGACTAGTGTTTTATAACGCTTCTTTGTAATTCAGATGAGAATAAATAAATGTTTATATATAGGCCTCTATCAGGTGTAGCCTTGTATGATTCAAAGTAATATTTTTTTTTATTCCAAGTGTGCCTGGATGACTTTTCAATGCGAAGAACATAGGTTGTCTGTCAATTGTCGGATTATGTGTCCAGGTCTTGGTCAAATGTTAGTGATAAATGTCAATGCATGTGATGAAGATACGTAGAGAAAGGTAACGCTATGTAAAATTAGCCTGAATATTAGACTCTGACTCATTACAGAATATATCTGTGACATTTCAGTGTTGCTTTCTGTTGATGTGAGATAAGACGACGCCGCGGCATAACTGACGATAAAACGTTTAAAGTCTCAGTGAATTAAAAAGTAAAAACAATGTTTCAAAAAATATTTCAGTTTATGAATCAAGAAGGACAATTATGAAGTGGAATTTTGAACAGTTTGACCTCACATTCGTTTTTGTTTGAGGGTCGCACATTTTTATTTACAATAAATAATTAAAAGATATGTATTCACCCACATGGAACTTAATCATATTTGTGTAATTTGAGACCAAACATTTGCAAATCTTGATGTAGATATGGTAATTTCTATTGAATCACAGTGTACCTCTATGTGTGAATAAATATATACAAGCTTATATAAATGATATACATGTAGGGGTAGATAAACTACATATTTCTGTAAACGTGCGAATTGCTGAAATATAATCGATCACTCTCATAAATAGTGTGAATTTCTGGTAGTGCACAGGGTGTGTATGTATGAATTTCTAGTAGTTCACAATGTGTGTATGTGTGCCTTTCTAGTAGTGCAAAATGTGTGTATGTATGGATTTCTTGTAGTGCACAATGTGTGTGTGCATCAATTTCTAGTAGTGCACAAAGTGTGTATGTATGGATTTCTAGTAGTGCACAATGTATGTATGTATCAATTTCTAGTAGTGCACAAGGTGTGTATGTATGGATTTCTTGTAGTGCACAATGTGTGTATGTATAAATTCCCCATTAGTGCACAATGTGTGTATGTATGAATTTCCAGTAGTGCACAATGTGTGTATGTATGAATTCCTAGTAGTGCACATTGTGTGTATGTATGATTTTCTAGTAGTGCACAATGTGTGTATGCATCAATTTCTGGTAGTGCACAAAGTGTTTATGTATCAATTTCTAGTAGTGCACAATGTGTTGATGAATGGATTTCTATTGGTGCCCAAGTTGTGTATCTATGGATGTGTAGGACACAGAGTGTGTATGTAAGAATTTCTAGTAGTGCACAATGGGTGTATGTATGAATTTCTAGTAGTGCCCATATGTGTAGGTATGGATTTCTACTAGTGCACAATGTATGCATGTATACATTCCTTATTTTTGCAGAATGTGTGTATCTATCTATTTATAGTGGTGCACAATGTGTGTATGTATGAATTTGTAGTAGTACACAGGTGTGTATGACAGCAGAAGAAATAAAAAAAATGGAACAAAAGGCCAAAATGAGAACAATATCTGACACTGGAATAACTAATGTTTTATTTTTTCTTTAAAATATCTCTTAACAATGAAATAGGCAGACATATTGATTAAGGCACAACTATTAATTAAAGTGTCCGGTGCAAAATACAAGAGTAGCTGCTATAAATATCAGTGGGTATGATAATAAAAGCATTTAAATTAGTACTTCAAACATTCACATCAATTTTATGTCGTTATTGATGTAGGTACATTATTTTGTTCGTGGCTTAGATAAATTGGTTTATGTCGTTATTTTGTTCTTTCTTTTTGTTTTTAACATACATGTACCTTAGTAAATAAGCCAGTACGCTTTCATCCACTGAAACTTGTGAGTAAGCGCAGCGAACAACAATTTTTAGTTGGTGTCTTTATTCATTTCAAGCTGGTATTCCCAACGCAACTGCCAGTTTCAAATGCATTTGTGCTGATTAAAGATGAATGTCACTTTAAAGCGACACAATCAGGCTAAAATCGGTCATTTATTTTATACTTATTTTCCAGTTAAGCGAGATATAGAGACGAAATTCACGTATTTCTTATTTTGAATGCATGTCCGAAATAAGAAATACGGGAATTTCGTCTCTATATCTCGCTTAACTGGTAATTGCGCAACACAAAAATTAAAAAACTTTTGCAGTTCTAGTCTATGGACATGTTCACATCATATAGTCATATTAAAAAGCCAAATTAAAATTACCGATTTTTTTGTGATTTCAGCCTTATTGAGTCGCTTTAGGTTTTATTTATTTCAATTCTCACTCACTTGAAGTGGCTTAAAATTACTCATATTTGTTTAATTTTAGCACAAACATTTGTAAATCGTAATGTTTATACACACATTTCGTTTCCAATAACTGTGATTTTGCCGACTGATAAACCAGGTTAAAAACGACAATAGTCGTGGTCAGCAGGACGAGGATTAAACAAGAACATCTGCAAACAAAAAACACGTTTATCTCTGTAAGAATTTCGACCATGTTGATTGCATGTAATCTTCAATAGATTTTTTGGGTCGGTCGTGTTTTATTTTATTTGTTGACTGTTTCCTCGGTGTGTTCAAACTGGAGAATATGCGTGATGTACAACAATAATCATGCTAAATTCAGTGTTCATGAGCTAGACAAATAAGCGAAGTAAATGTAATAGCATCTTTCCATGATGGATCATACTCCTCTATGTACAAGTGCAATATGTATGGCATCTTACTGGACAAGAAACATGACATACTAGATGACATTGTGATGGTAAATTAATCTGTTACATATAATTAAAATTTATAATTTGCATATTATGCTAATGTGATTTCAGCCTGGTGCAGGTCCCCCGCGGCTTCATCTCAGTGACCTTCGACCATAAAGTTTTCAAATGAAGATGCTAACGTGTAGCCATGGTGACGTTGTGAACACGTGGTGTAGGTGAGAAATGCCATCTATTTGACATTGACTGAGCAATGCATCACCTGAAAGAGAATAAATAAGATAATAAATAAAGGAAGTACGGGTAAAACATTCGAACCCTCTCAACTCTCATCTCGTTTTCAATTCGTATGTGAATTTCTACCTTCTCAGAGCAAACACATATTATGTTATTTTAACTCTTTCAGCCCTTGCGATGCATTAAAACATCATTTCTTATCTCTGAAAAATAACTTAATTTCTTACACCTAGGGGTTTGAGAACGAATATTTTCATGGAATTGCTTAAATAATAACAATACATTTTTTTCATTTGCCATCCGCTATAAGTCCTTTTCATCCACTACAAGTGGAGAATTGCGACAGCAATTCGCGGCTTGTAATGGATGAAGATAACAATAATAAATTCAGGCTTGAAAGGGTTAATAAACACTAATCCATTTATCAATCAATCCAGCCATCCTTCCAGTCATCCATTATACATCGATCCACCACCCATCCCTTCATCTATTCATTGGTTTGTGTGTTCGTTCGTGTGGCCGTTCGTTCATTCATTCATTCATTCATTCATTCATTCATTCATTCATTCATTCATTCATTCATTCATTCATTCATTCATTCATTCATTCATTCATTCATTTATTCATTTATTTATTCATTCATTCATTCATTCGCTTCTTCTTTCATTCATTTATTCATTCATTCATTTATTCATTCGTTCCTTCATTCATTCATTCATTCATTCATTCATTCATTCATTCATTCATTCATTCATTCATTCATTCATTCATTCATTCATTCATTCATTCATTCATTCATTCATTCATTCATTCATTCATTCATTCATTCATTCATTCATTCGTTCATTCATTCATTCATTCATTCATTCATTCATTCATTCAATCATCCATCCATCCATCCATCCATCCATCCATCCATCCATCCATCCATCCATCCATCCATCCATCCATCCATCCATCCATACATACATACATACATACATACATACATACATCCGTTAATCAATCCATTCATCCATGTATCCATCCACGTTCGTGTTAGCACATTTAATGTATAGTCAGAAAGTTATTCCCACCTAACACAGAAAATTTGTATAACATTTGTACATTGTCGGCCCAACGTCTTTGACGTTGATCCAACATGTACAAATGTTATACAAATGTTTTGTGTTTGATGGGTTTTTCTTTCAAATATCAAAACCGTTATCAGATACCTGATAGTCTGTTCACTTCTCGTCATTTTCTGTTTATCCTGACCCCTGAAATGGCAAAGAGCTCACAAAGAAAATAGGTCAACACAGCAATATCTAGTTACATCACACACAATGCGTACGATCAATGTTGATTTAATGTCAGTCCAGCGTCGTAGACGGTGGGCCAACGTTAAACCAGCTTTGGTTGAACGCCTTTTGCTTGCTGGGTAATTTGTACAGTTATGTTTCTGTGAAGATGTTCACAAGCCAGCTAGAACTTTTGTAGATGGGAGGGTAACTGCTACTTTGAGAAGTGGTTTACAAGCCATCCCAGCTTTAAAGAGACGATTTATCAATGTAAGTTTAAACTGCGATATACTGAAGTTGATACTGAAATCTAATTATCGGGATGCATTTTAATTATCATGAGAGTCTAGGCCTATAAGTTCAACGATATTTAGCTGTGTCCACTTTCCAGCCTACCTAATTAAAAAACAATGCCTTATTCCTATAAAATACATTCTTATTAATTTAATTAACTGTTCTTACCGCTGCCTAGAATATCATTGTGTATGATTGAAAGTTTTACCAAAGACATTTGTAACAGTAACAGTGCAAAATAGAATAAACCTAGTTTTATAAGAGATACAGATCTTGTAGATAGTAAATAAGTAGGTCAATAAATTAGATGTATTCGTTGAAATAGATTTCAGTTGATGTAAATCGCATTTTTCGTTTCTTTGAAGTTTGAATTGTTAATTTATTATTGTGCCTCAGTATCTGACGAAAATAGTTCAAAGTATTAAAAAAGACTTCGCGTAAATTGAATTATGATATTTAATTAATCATCGACTACAATTTTTTTTTAATTATTATTTTTTGCCTCGGAATTACCCCGCGCTGTAACAGCAACAATATTTATAACGGCCGTATACCCATAACATAGGTATTCAAATGAAGCAGAAAGAGCTAACTAAGACATTTATGATGGTTTCAAAATGAAAAAACCCTTTGGTCTCCATATATTTTACAAAAATAATTCAGCACTTTGAGGGATATACACGAGCCCAACATGAAAGGGGTTAACGTAATTGGAGGATCACCTAATAAAAATAACTTGATATAGTTATTGATATTAAACCAATCCTATTCGTGCTATATGCCTTGTCGCTAATTTAGAAATCAAATAGCCCAAAAATCTGGTTCAGGTACATCTGGGAATTTTAATTAACCTTTGGGTTGATAGAACCGTATATATATACGGTTTCCAGCATGTTTTAGATCAAAAGAAATATCAATAAGATAGATACTGATAGTTAGTCCAATTCTTCAATATTGGAGATGTCTGTTTCTCATAGATATTTAGATGTTTCGTTATTTGAAGCCGGAAAATTGCGTCAGCAATTCCAGCTTTAAATGAATGAAAACTAGATACAGATAATTCAGCATGACAAGGGTTAGAATACATATCAGAGCATTCGCATGTTAGGAAATATTTTTAATTATAAAAATATAGTCTTCCAAATTGCATTATTTGACTAGCTGAACTTGTACAAAACTATTTTAAATAATAATGTAATTGTCATTTTACTTCACTTTATGTTTGCCTGAAAACATATATATATATACATATATGGCTTTAGCAAGAAAAATCGTAAGCGACATAACTATCACGAGATCGTGACACAAGTTGTCAAGTTATTCTGTCATAAAGTGCACGACTAATTAAAATAAAACGGAGACGTTTCCTGGCACAAGTTCGGGTGTCTTTTTCATCTTTTGATTAAGCATCCATCACCCACGAGTTCAGATTCTGTCACGTATAATCGTGATCTGTCACGACAACTGTGTAAAGTTGCAAGTATGAAACTAAAATAGTTTCAAAAAGCGTGACAGATAAATTGCAGTGAATTGTGAAACCCTCTTGTTTGACTAATTACGTAGCTAGTGTGAAAAAAATGAGATCCATGATTTTTTGTAAAAGACTGACATCTTAGGTGCATTTTAAGCACTGTTTAATACTTTGAGGGCTAAACAGGATTATATGCGTTTTTATTATGCTTATTAGCTGTTTGAATCTAAGTTATTGGGGATGAAATGGTTGTTTAGGCATCAATATTTAAAAATGTTTGACCAACTTCAAGTTGGTGAAAATTTAATTTAGATAACTTAGCGAAAACGGGTTAACCCTTTAACCGCCAGACTAGTCATTCTGAGTTTTCACCCACTTGAAGTTGTGTCTCGCTGACGCGATCCACAACTTCAAGTGAGTGGAAATTATTCAGATTTGACAAAATGAAGGTTAACTGTTTTCAAATATTGCTGATTGATGTCACATTTTATCTTTAACATGTTTAAAGGGTGGTACTGATTAATGTGCTGATAAAAAAATGAAAACCCGAAAATATGCGGCACGGCCGTTAAAGGGTTAATTAAAGCATCATTTTACATCACTAAAAACTGACTTAATTTTCCTACAACTAAGGGTTTTAGAATGAAAATTTCCATGAAACTGGTTTACCAATACATGGTAATTTTCTTTAATTTTTAAATCACATCTAATGATCTTCATCTCCTACAAGGCGAGAATTGCGACGGCAATTCGCGGCTTGTAATGGATGAAAATGACAATGCTAAATGCAGGTTTGAAAGGTTTAGGATGCACCTGTCAATGCAGTTTATTTGACGTATGCCTACTTCCAAACTGTTTTTTTGTAACGGATCTTGCTACGTTTTATTAATATTATATGGAAAAAAATCGGCCGGCTGTTGCTCCTTCACATGTCATCATAATCACTTCAAATACTCACACAATATTCCTTAGATATTAAGGGTGTATGCTGACTTTTCAAATTGACCGAGAGAGGTGATTTGGACCAAATCCGGATTATTATACGATATATGTTACAGTGAATGATCGTTATACTGCCACGTTTTTCGTCCATTTTTGAGAGTTTCGCTACTTCTCGAGTTTTTAATATTTTCAAAATCTGTGTGGTGTACCATAATCACACACACAAGTAATATGTATCCACGACGCTCGACATTTCATCCATTTAAATACTAGAATCATATAAACCCTTAAAGCACTGCATTATTAGTGTGTAAACCATAGAGACAACAGAGACCAGGGAGTTTTTTTTAAATCAGCATAAATTGTCTTAGTTAGCTCTTTCCGATTCATTTGAATACCTGTGTTATGGGTCGACGACCATTATAAATATTTTAAAAACTTACTGTCGCTTGTAAAGTCACAGTCGCCCTCTAGTCATTTTTGCAACAGTAAATTCTGATCTACACGCTTTGTTCATACATTAGTATCGGTTGATTGCTGGGAAATATTGTAGCGCGAGTCGAGAATTCACAGTAATCAACAGATACAATTGTACACATTACCTTACCCGTGCAGTCGCCATTGTGTATTATGTTGGAATGATGATACTTACTGCCAAAAAGCTTTGTTCCGCTGTGAAAAGAATCGAGATATTTCTCCAAATCTGCGCTGTCGTAACCAGCCTGGCCACGTCTCTCTTCATTTCTCCCTGTTTCAAAAAGCACCACAATTATGATGACGAAGATAAAAAACCGAGTGGTATAAGAAAATCAGACAACTCAGTGTTACTGAATATTGAGCGAGATTCGCAGATGAATGAATGAATGAATGAATGAATAAATGAATGGATGAATGTTTGAATAAATTAATGAATGAGTGAAATAATCGTTTAATAAATAAATGAATGAATGAATGAATGAATGAATGAATGAATGAATGAATGAATGAATGAATGAATGAATGAATGAATGAATGAATGAATGAATAAATGAATGAATGAATGAATGAATGAATGAATGAATGAATGAATGAATGAATGAATGAATGAATGAATGAATGAATGAATGAATGAATGAATGAATGAATGAATGAATGAATGAATGAATGTGAATGAATGAATGAATGAATGTTTGAATATCCCAATGACAGTAATTTAACATACTAACACAACTAATAAAAGCGTCCACAGTCGTGCTTAGGGAGTCTTGTCAATTTAAAAAAAATCCAAAAATCTCAGAAAAACTCGGATTGGCCAGACCCACCCACCAACCGCCCTATCCATTTTTTTGTAACACGTACAACAAAAAAAAAGCAAACAAAAAACACAAAAATACAAAATTTCCCCTCCAAAAAAATAATCAGAGCTGGGGCTTGACCCACCCACCCACCCACTTCCGTGTTTTTCTAGGATTTTTTTATTTTTTTTTAACTTGACAAAACCCCTGAGCACCAGAACATTTAAAACACGTAGAACAACATTTAAACTAATGAAATAGTATTTGTTAAATGCTCATTTAATCATGGTAATAAAATAATTCCATATCATGGACGTTCATTTTCATAAATTTAATTTTGCTATCGTCGTTTGAAGCTAAAAGTTAGTTTTTTGTGAAGACAGGAATAACTTACTAGCGACATCTGCTCCCTGGTCTTCCAGCATTATGTCTTCAGATGGTGTAAGCTCTACAACAAGCGATACATGTATCTTATGGCATGCCTTATTACATCTTACAGTCAGAACTCATAATTGGTTGAGCCGCTAAGTGCTTGCTCTAGATCTACCGCGCGATACCTTAATGATAGTCTTTGATGTTATTACATTATTTCCACAAGAAATAGTTAATTTGGAATGATTTGACCGCATGTGTTTGGTTCCAAATAGAATGACTGACTGGTCTTAATACCATAGGCCTGCCATGATAGTTGGTCTGTATTATTATTAACAAAAACTCTCCAATTCCCGACTTCGGCCAATATGTTTTTTCTCTGTTTTAGATAAGCGCGCGCATCACATTTAGGCAGCGCATTACCAAAAAAACATGCGTTTTTTCTGCCCAGCGCGCGCATTTGATTGTTGCCGATTTCCGAAAAAAAAATATTTCAGGAGAAAAAAGCGATTTGCTTGTTTTTTTCGTCGCCCTCATTAACTTTTCCCAAAATAGGTTCAAAGTTTTTTTTTAAAGGTTTTTTTTACCACCCTCCCTCATTAGATTTTGGATTTTTTCTGATCTAAAAAAGCAAAAATGACAATAGTGGCCTTAGAATGTAGGCCTAGTGGTCGGACAAAACAAATAATGTAGCGTTGTGTTTTAAGACGTTATATTATCGATTTGGTGATTAAATTGCTTCCATTTGATTAATCATGAACATTATTCTAATATAAAAATATATTACTAATGTTAAACTTACTTGATAACAGATTGTTCCATATTGTACATATAGGTTGCGGTAACATTATGTAGAATCCGATCAATAATGAGGTAATTTTTGTGATATAGTATATTGTACATGTTGAATAACATTCTAAGTTAACTGGCCATTGATGTTTGTCCTATTAAGTGACGCCGTGATGATCAAGGGTGAAGTGCGAATAAACTAGATTTGCTGCAATTTGAACTTTCATCATAATACTCTGTTTTTCAATTAACTTTCAGCGTGCTGACCGACTTTAGACGTCCGAATCTGACGTCTGTAGTTAAAATGAAGATGATCTCGACAGGCCAATAATTATTTAACATATATCATTAATATTATTTATAAGCAGTTTTAACCCTTGAACCGCTCAATTGAATAATCTAAATTTTCTCTCACTTCTCTCAAACACAATTAACCCTTTAACGCCGGTGCCGCATATATTCGGGTTTTAATTTTTTATTAGCACAATAATTAGCACCTTTTAAACATGTTAAAGATAAAATGTGACATCTATCAGCAATATTTGAAAACAGATGGCCTCTATTTTGTTGAATCTGAATAATTTTCATTCACGTTGTGGATCGCGTCAGCGAGACACAACTCCAAGTGAGTTAAAATTCAGATTTTATAATTTGGTGGTTAAAGGGTTAAGATAAATAGGTGAGCATAATTCATATTTGTTTAATTTGATACCAAATATATCGAAAATCTTGTTAGGTTGGGGGTTATGGAAAAATGATTGTCCACGTATATTAGGCTCCTGGAAATCACAAAGTCACATAAAGGAGTAATCTGATCACAGCCCGTCATTTCGTTGCTATTTAAATGCAGATAGGCCTATGACATGTATAATAGCATAGTGAGGCTAAATCGCAAATAAGATAAAAAAAATAATGCAACTTTAAACATGTTCCAAAACGACTTAAGGCTAATATGATATACAAATCTAGGCTCGTGAACCAGAATTATACATAGTTTGACTGACTTTAGCGGTATTTAAAATATGAGTTACGCTCGATAAAATCAAACTGGAGAGAAGGTAACCCTTATAGTGCGGGGAGCGACTTTAGTCGTGTGAATCTGTAGACGTCAGATTCTGACGACTATTCAATTCAATTCAATTCTATTCAGTTTATTCTAAAGTCGATCCCAGCACTGTAAAAGTAAAAATAAAAAAAATTGCCGTAGATCAATAACAAAGGTATTTAAATGAATCGTTGGAAACCTGACTAAAAGATTAATGATGATTTCAAATGGAAAAAAACGCTTTGGTTTCCATGGTTTATACACAAATAATGCAGCGCTTTAAAGCGACACAAGCAAGCTAAAGCGAGATATAAAGAAGAAATTATTGATTTCTTATTTCGGACATACATGTCCAAAATAAGAAATACCGGAATTTCGTCTCTATATCTCGCTTAGCTGCTAAATACGCAGCACCAAAAAATATGTTTACATCTTATGGTCATATTAAGAAGCCAAAATACAATTACGGATTTTTTTTATGATTTTAGCCTGATTGTGTACTTTTCTTTCTACACTTACAAGGCTGAAATATCTGTGTATAAACCATGGAGACGAAAGGGTTTTTCGATTTGAAATAATCATAAATATCTTAGTTAGCTCATTCCGCTTCATTTGAATACATATGTTATTGGTGTACGGCCAGTTTAAATATTGTAATTTATTTAGTTTCAGGACCGTCTTTATACGTCTGAATCTGATTCAGACGTATAAAGAATTCAACGTATAAAGACGGTCCCCACGCTGAAAGAGTTAAACTAGGTCAGTAAAATGTAAAGCAACAACAATTAATTAAAATATGGCTATTTCTGTCATTTTTTTTGTTAAGTGTAGACCTTGTCTGTACCAAGATAGAATAATGATTGAATTTTGATTGCCTTGCCATTCTAAATCATTGTATTTCTGAATAAACATTAATATCAAACTGCATGACATAATGGGAGATTGCTTCAAATATAGGCTGATGTGTAGAATATAGTCATCTTATTCAGGTCGTTTTCATGATATAATATATTAATTAACATTTAAAGTTGACGGGCGAATGATCTGTGAAAAGGATAAAGCCCGAGGTGTTCTACATTCTTAGCTGTGAAAAAGGTCGAGGCCGAGGGAAATTACATATCCGCTTTTAAACATGTTAAAACTAGAACGTTAAATAAATCAGAAAGATTTTTAAATCATTAATCTTCATGTCAAATATAAATATTTTTCAACCATTTCAAGATATGAAACGCGTCAGCGAAACACAACTTAAAGTGTTTGAAAGTTCTAATTTATTAATTGATATTATGCACTAACTGAGCATTAGGTTTGGGTTATTTTTTATCTATGTGATCGCGTAAGGGTCTTGTCAAGTTAAAAAATAAAAAAAATCCGAGAAAAACTCGGATTGGCCAGACACCGCCCTCCCACCTCCCTATCCAATATTTCTTTTTTTTTATTATCCACAAAAAAACACAAAAAACACAAAAAAACATAGAATTTCCAAAAAAAATTTAACTCCGAGCTGGGGCTACGGGCTACCCACCCACTTCCGGGTATATCTCGGATTTTTGGATTTTTTTATCTTGACAAAACTGCTTAAATGCCAAGTCACATAATTATAGACGATGCAATGTCTTCACACTAAAATTCTCACCATTTGACAAGAGCGTATTTACTCGCTTGTTTATAAAGGCACGTTTACGGTGGTAATAGTGATAGTGATAGTGATAGTGATAACCATAGTGACTGTGATAGCGAAAGTAATTTTATAAACAACAACTGTTTAGAGGTCGCATTTCACAGTGCGGACAGTTATAGTGTTAAGCGCCAGCTAGAGCTATCAAAGCGAGTTGTACAGAGAGCTGTGTTTGGTTTCTCTTTAACTTGCTTTTCGCTGAAAATTTGGAAACATTGTATGCATGATATACATTCGATTGCGCGTCAACTTATAACAGGGATGTCTAGTACATACATATTAATAAACACATGAGCCATGTGCATGTACGTGATATGTACATACATGTATATATATACCCAGATAAAGATTACGATAATATTTTAGTTTGCACTGAGCAAATGGAATGTTACCTACTCACCATTTATTAATGTTAGAAAAGCTTTGTTGAAATGAGAATGCTTCGCCTCTTCTTGAGTAACTGATAGAAAGAAAATAATCATACAAAGTTGAGCTCATCTATGTTTCATCCAGATTAGATCACAGCTACTCATAATAATGATAATGTAGATCTGGTAATATTCGCGAGGTTTCGCGAATTTCGCGTGGATGACAAATACACGAACTTATTAATCTCGCAAAATTATTATTATAATAGCGCTACCTATCGTCGAAATTGAAAATTCGCGAATTATAGACTTCGTGAAAAGTCACAAAATCACAAATTCGCGAAAATCTAAACACGCGAAAATGACCAGATCTACAGTATTATATGACATATTATATTCGTGTTTAGTGCGTATATAGTCAAATATTAGTCAGTCTATTCCTCCTTGACCATTAAAGCACGAAATTAAATAATTTTAATTTTTACCCACTTGTAGTTGTGACTCGCTACCGCGACCCACAACTTCAAGTGGGTGAAAATTACCCACCCATGTTGTTGACTTGAGATCTAACGTTTGCAAATGTTGATGTTTAAACATTCATTTCGTTCATTTTCTAGATGACTCCTCAGTAAATATAATGGCGTAGGAAGGAATCCCAGTTCTCGGTACGCGTTTGACTCTCGTGTTTGCCGAACACATGGTAAGGCAGCTGTATATGATTTCCGGATCAGTTTGCTGCATCCGTTTGTAAAAAGACGGACACATAGAATGGCTACCTAGAAACGCAAATATTGACGTGATAATGGCATTTCCATGCCGCAAACGCATGCGGCAAACGCAAATATCCAACACTGCAGGATTTTCAAACTCACCTGCATTTTTCCGCGCGTTGAACAGGACACTTAAAACAACTCAGTATAGTGTAGTACATTTAATATATAATCTGGGAAAACGGTGCGGCAACCGGAGACATGTAATGGCAACCTTAAGCGCTTCTATAGGCGTTTTTAGTCAGCTGTATTATACGATTACATCACTCTTTTCATATATAATTATTTTTACACACTTCAACGTGTGGGTTGCGGTAGAGAGACACTGCTTTCAGTTGAGGTAAAAGTTAAATTATCGATTTAAGGGTTAAAAATGATAAATTTGGCAGATTAGTTTATAAAATATAGGAGTGGAAATCAATGACATATCGCTTTTGATCGTCATTTCTCTATTCTTCGATTCTATCTTCTACGGAGCCCAAGTCGACGTTTACTTTAAATCTGTTCTCATAGTTCAAAGAGTTTTCGGGAATTAGGTATAACAGATTCGGGAATATGTTATCACGGATTCCAACAGTGTGCGGACCTGTTTTTAATTAATAGATGGGGGGGGGGGGGGGGGTCAATTATACAAAATTCTGGAATCTGTTTTAACAGACTGAGAATCGTCTGTAACAGGTGGATCTTAAAAGGCAAGCATCAACCTGGACGTCCAGGACATCGTAACCATGGTAACAAGATCGTTTCGTCTCTTGTGACGCTCTTTCGCAGTTAACCCTTTAAAAGCTGAGCACGACTATAGTCGCCTTTATTTCAGCCTCAGATTGACCGCGTACAAAATGGCTGGACATTTCTTTGGACTGCCATATCGGAAAATATCGCTGAATATTCAGGTCAAAAATAGTTTTTTTTAGAATCAGTAACATTTCAGTTCCATGCCCGCATGCTCAGCTCAGAGGTCGCACAGTCATTTAAAAGTTCTGGACATTTTTCGGACTTTGGGGTCGGGATCGCTCTCAGTGACCGCCTTGTTGGATTTTTCGGGTAAAACAAATACATCAATCCACGGCCTCGGAGAGGACGACACGGCTAGTTAAATCACTGTTATTGGACATGGAATGTGTGCTTAAACATCAAGATTTACAAGTGTTTGGTCTAAAATTGCATATATGAATGATATCCCAGCAAACACAAAACATTTGCATAACATTTATACAATGTTGGGCCAACGTTGAATACGTTGGGCCGACGTTGTATAAATGTTATACAAATGTTTTGTGTTTGCTGGGATCCACCCACTTGACCGCGATCCACAACTTTAAGGGTTAACCCTTTAACAGCCAAATTATTCAATCCGAATTTTCACCCACTTGAAGTTGTGTCTCGCTGACGCGATGCACAACTTCAAGTGAGAGAAAATTATTCAGATTTGACAAAATAGAGCTTAACTCTTTTCAACGTTTGCTGATTGATGTCACATTTTCTGTTTAAGATGTTCCAAAGGTGGTAATTGGTGTGGCAATAAAAAAATAAAAAGCCGAATATATTCGGGACCGGTGGTTATAGGGTTAACTAACTACTAACTACTGTATTATATATACAACTGCTGCATTACTTCATGATATCACAATCCTAGAACCGTATATATCAAGTAAATTAAAATCCTCAGTTGGTCAGATGATTTAAAATGACTTGTTTAATTTCGTAGATGTTTATTTATCATAATCAGTAATATCTATTATTCGTTTAAACCTGAGAATTTTGTTAGGTAAACAGGATAATTCAATGACAAATAGAAGCAAGCAGTTCAGCATCACAAGGGTTAGTTGTTTTTAAAATGTATTCTTAATGCAATTTCCAGTTTTAAAAGTACTCCTACCATTAATAACTAGATGTTTTACATAATTCTAACCTCAGTGAAAATGTTTTTTTTTCCCTATGAGAACGTAGCTTTGAATTTTGTCTCAAGTAAATGTTGCAGATAGCAAAGATGTGAATTGAATTGAATCGGGCTTTAGGCCACCTTTGTGCACATATAGGCTAAACTGGGCCAGGAGAACCTCCTGAGGATGGTGATATGATTGAGATGACACTGTCCTCCAGACACAGGAATCGAAATTCGAACCCTGGCGGTCTGAGGCCGAGCACGCTACCTCTCAGTCACGGAGGCTCCCCACAATACTAACTTTCACACGTGGATGGGGAAGAAACATTTTTTGTTTCTTTCAAACGCCGAGACCGGGAACCGAACCCCGAACTCTGGCGTGAAAGGCAGCGGTGCTAACCACTACCCTAGGGCCCCCGCCCAGCAAAGATGTGACAGACTGTGTGTTTTTAAATGCATTATAAACGACTTACTTATTCGAATGTTGAACTGAGAGCCGAGAACTAGTAGCCAAAATCACATATTTTTTATAAATGAGAGTTTTTTAACCGTTTCAAGCCTGAGTTTACCATTGTCATCATCATCCACTACAAGCCGCGAATTGCTGTCGCAGTTCTCGACTTGCAGTGGATGAAGATGACTTGCTGTGAGTAAAAAATTTAAGAAAATTGCCATGTATTTATTGCAAACCAGTTTCATGGGAATTTTCAGTCTAAAAACCCTTGGTTGTAGGAAAATCAAGTCTATTTTCAGGGATGTAAAATGATGCTTGAATGCATCGTGAGGGCTAAAAGGGTTAAATAATGTATATTTTCAGTGATGTAATGTCACATTAGTATATTTTGATTTGTTATCTGTTCTGTACAATAACTGAGAGTGCACAAACGCCAGTTGATGCAATATATTTTTGCATTGGGCATATTTTTCATTGGTTCGTGCAAGTAAAATGGAATGAATTTAAAACATACACATAACCTCAAGTGTGTAAATTAGTGGCAATATGCGGTGTTTGAAACTATTGATCATGTTATTGTTGAATACAAACTAAAATACAATATTGTTCATGTCAATAAAATATAATTAATTTGAAACATTATTAGATATTATTAAATTATATCCCAGCAAGCACAAAACATTTATATAACGTTAATACAACGTCGCCTTCGACGTTGGTCCAACATTGTATAAAGGTATAAAATCAAGCGTGTAATTTAGTGTGGGTAATCATGTTAATATCCGTTGTTTGAAACTATAGATCATGTTAATGTTAAATTAAAAACTAAAAAATAACTCACCAGTCTTCTTTTGTGCACTTATTTCCTGCACGCTGTCATCCCCATGTTCATCGGCGAGGCCTGAAAAGGAGAGTCACCTAGTGAGTGGGAATGATAATAACTCCATTGTATTGGGTGGGGCAGTAGTGTTGTAGCTGGTTGTTTATTTTCAAACGAGTGATAGTTGCAACTATGTAGTAGGGTGAAATAATTGATTATATTTCCCCAATAATTTGGAGGATGAAAATAATACCACTATATGTACATGTATAATTCTTATTGTTATGTTTGTGTTAAAGGTGATCTATCACCCCTTATATAGTATGAATAAATTTGTGACAAATAATCAAAGTTGCCACAAAATGGGGCACAAGTGTTTCCTTATATGGGGTGATTGGCTATCATGTGACCCTCTGAGAGGGTCACATGATAACCAATCACCCCATATAAGGACACGATTATTCATACCATATAAGGGGTGATAGATCACCTTTAAAATATGTTAGCGTTTGAAGTTGATATGCAATTACATATCAACTTCTATCTGGGATATTTGCAAACAGTGCGATTCACATTTGCATAACTGAAGGAGATTTGTAGACCTGGACCACAGTATCGTCACAACATGAGAGTGGCATTTGTAAGTATGGGGGTTATCTCAGTCCAGCTCAAATTTTAGTGGCTTTCAGATAAAAACAGACAACCGAAAAAAGTGTACAATATAAGAGAACGAAGTCATAATTAGAAATCGAAAAAAAATTAATCACTTACACAAAAATGATAATTAAATGACAAAATAATTAATCTAAAAGTTGAAGTACGATAATTGAAAACTTAATAGAACAATTTGCAGACAATGGTGTTAGATCACATTTACTCCAGTTATTACTGAATGAAAAAATAGCCGTTTGCAAATTTCATCAAAAATAATTAATTAAATTCATGTTAGTTTCAGGAGTATAGTACGGCACGTTTGATTATTTATTTTTCTTTTCTCGCCAATTTGAACAATGGCCTAATTTACCTCTATTTCTCTTCTTGACATATCATGAAAATGGTGTGGAATTCACCGTCTTGGAAAACTGATTGCTTCAGTAACGATATACTATTTATTTTTATTTTGAAGATACGCTAGTAGAATAAATTAAAGCAGCTCCTTGGGATGAGATCAATTTTCGTTTTTAATTCCGTAATGAAGTAGTGTATACCACAGATCATAATTTTTTATTTTTTTTTATTTTTATATTTAAAAAAATATTTTTTATCAACATTTATAAAAATCCAGAAGTAACCCAAACAAACTATTTGTATACCTAAAAGACGATTCAATGTTCTCACAGCATTGGGCCACATGCTGATGGCATCGGCCCAGCGTTGGATAGAAAATCAGTGCTGCAGGTGTATGCCATCGTGTCCTGGCTATAAGACACCAATTAGCGGCGACTGCTTTGATGCCACTGTCTAAGTCGTGGGAATATGTGATGTAAAGTGGTGTATATTGCGGACTTGCGGACTACATGGCAATATACGACCTGGAAATAAAATTATGTCACTCTTTTTCGGTGCTTTAAAATTTTTAGTTAGGATCAGTAAGCTAGATAGCTTCATATAATTTTTTTTTTTAATTGACAAAAATGCCTCATCCCACGGGGTCCCTTTAATGTTATTTTTATTGCGCACACGTGTAGTGTCATCTACAAATTTAAAGTTTATCTATGTATTTTCTAGAAATGAAATAAAATATTGTCGGATACCCAGGTAGCCATTTTTAAATACATTTATACAATATAGATTTTATTCACATCTGCGGAATATGTTGAGATAGTGAATCTCAATAGCTCTCAAATATTTGATTTATTATCGAAAACAATTAATGAATGTTTATGACCTCTAAAACCTCTTATACGGCCCTATAATCAGTACGTTCCATCAAGTGCGGGGACCGTCTTTATACGTCAGAATCTGTCGTCTGTAGACGGCAGATTCTGAATTATAAAGACCGTCCCCGCACTGAAAAAAATATTTTTAATGGTAGTTGACCCATAAAATAGTCATTCAAATGAATCAGAAAGAGGTAACTAAAACATTTGTCATGTTTTCAAATTGAAAAAAACTTTTAGTCTCCATGATTTATACAAAATATTTCAGCGCTTAAAGGGTTAAAAAGTGCGACTTTCATTATTATGACCTGTAGCCAACCCCACTACAAATATGGATAATAATATTGTCATAACCATTAAATCGCTGGAGTGTGTCTGTATAAACCATGTAGGCCAAAGGATTTTTATCAATTTGAAGTCATTATAAAAGTCTTAGTTAGCTCTTTCTGATTCATTTGAATACATATGCTATGGGTCTACGGCCATTATACGTCAGAATCAGACGTCTACAGACGTATAAATGAAATGAATCGGGCTTTAGGCCACCTTTGTGCACATATAGGCTAAACTGGGCCAGGAGAACCTCCTGAGGATGGTGAGATGATTGAGATGACACTGTCCTCCAGACACAGGATTCGAAATTCGAGCCCTGGCGGTCTGAGGCCGAGCACGCTACCTCTCGGTCACGGAGGCTCCCCACAATACTAACTTTCACACGTGGATGGGGAAGAAACAATTTTGTTTCTTTCAAACCGCCGAGACCGGGAACCGAACCCCGGACTCTGGCGTGAAAGGCAGCGGTGCTAACCACTACCCTAGGGCCCCCGCCCTACAGACGTATAAAGATAGTCTGACTCATTAAGACGGTCCCCGCGCTGAAAGTAGTAAGTAATTATGTATAATGACCGTAGACCGATAACATAGGTATTCAAATGTATATCTCTACCCGCAGTTCCATTATAGTTTGTCCGACGGTGGAGGATGGTCCAAAGTGAAAGTTAGTCATGAAAGTTAGTCATTTTGGCATCGATCTCCAAAATTTCGTAATTTTTTTTGTATAGTTGAAAAGTTAGACAATTTGACATGTAGTAAATATCTATCTATGACGCTCCTCAGACTATATATAAACATGTATAAGCCCATTAACTTTACTCCGGTTTATTCTCAGAATTCCGTTACATGTCAAATGTTCTAACTTTTGAAATGCTGAATGGAATTTTCAGGCTTGTTGCCAAATGACTAGATAATATTGGTTACAAAATGTCGTGACAATCGCTTGAGAATTGACTGACTGGATACCAAAAAGCTAACTTTAATTTTGGACCATCCTCCACCGTCGGACAAACTATAGAAAGGTTAGAAGCATCTTAACTTTTTGAATTAAAATGAAAGTATGTTTAAGTTTTCTTATTTTAAGGATTCGTCTTGGGGTTCTGTACCATTAGCCTATATAATTACGGTCTGTATGGTTAGCTAGATATGTAGGACCTGTATTCTTGAGACCTTTACGAGCGAGTAGTATGTAGAATTCAGAATATGGACAACCGAACAACGTACCGTACAATAGAGCATAAAGACGTTATAATTAGAACGTGACACAAAAATGAATCACATACAAAAACTCCAGCTACAACTGAATTACAAATAGCCGTTTTGCAAAACACTAAAAATAAAAATTGATTAAATTCATGTTAATGTCAGGAGTACGACACGACAAGTTTTATGAATTAATATTTTAATTGCCTCGCCAATTTGAACAATGGTCTAAGTTAGCTCTTTTTTCTGTGGATGACAGACATATCAAAAAATTGTCATGGAACAAAATAATTGCTTTAATCCTAATTAGTATTATTTATTATTTGGTAAATAAAACCTAGTATAAAAATAGTATCACATATAAGATATATCACAGGCATTGTTATAGGCGTGGTTGTCAGACGGTTTGGCCAAATCATCGGATAAGGACGGACAAAAACACCAAATTTTGCATAACGCTCTCTTAGGACTCACTATTAGCCTCAGAGCCATCTTGAAATTTTGAAAAGTGTTGATGTAAAATGCAAAAATGCAGAATGGCCGCCATTTTGTCTAATGTCAAATATTAAATTTATATAATTTTCGAAAGAATATAAACAGATTCATGATTTCGGTGTCTACAATAGGGTATGCCCGACATAATGGTGTGGCAAGAAATTATATTAGACATTGCATTGTGGGTAACATCTGAGATGGCCTCTGGTTATGCAATGTCTATCTTTATTAAATATCATTATGAACAAAATTGACGCAAAAACATGATTTGTCCACCGTAGGGTTTTCAAGTATGTCCGACATAGTGATGTGGCTGAAAGGTACTTTAGACATTGTATTATGAGTAAAATCAAAGATGGCCGCCTTTTGTATAAAACAGAAAAAAACTAATTTTCAAAAGAATGTGGGCATATTCATGACATTGATATAGGATTTTCATATATACTCCCTTTGGGGTGGCAAACATCATCTTAGACTGTCTAAATATCAAAAGCCAGGATGGCTACCAAAATGGCCAGATGGCCATGACAGGAACAACATATGTATAATTTTTTAGTTATGATTTAGATAGATCAATGCTTTTGGTGTAGACCATGGGGTTTTCAGGTACGCCAGACACGGTAATGTCATCAAAAATAAATGGGAACGAGGAGAATATCCAATATAAGATGTTGACGTTAGCTAGACAGTAATATTAGGGGTCTATTGGTCTTATTTGGGTCTGACGGTTATGTACAGTAGCCGACACGCATTCGACCTATTGTTTTATTGTTAATATAGATAATAATATAATTTCAGGTTTTGTGATTATTCGCGCGAATAGAAGTCGGTATTTTGACTTTACCTCGGAATTTCTTACAAACACATAAAGAGGATAACTTAATTCCGTTTACAATGTTGAAAGGTCTCTTTCAATCTGCAATGATGATGACTTTGCATTACATAGGCTAAGACACATTTTATTTACAATCCGCACAGATATTTTAAAAGTTTTTGATGTAAATAGAAATATTTCAATGTTTATGATGGGACAGCTTGTTGCCAGGGACCAGACTAGTGGCAATCATTAAAATATATTGGGAGAGTGTGGGCAGCATTTAAAATATGGCCATCACAGTCGAGTGGTAGCCTATCAGTTTCGAAATTCTCAAATAAGCGAATATTTTCAGAGAGATTATGAGTGTCCAGTCAATGAATCATTGTGGATTAGCAAAAGTTCCTCACAGTATGCGAGTCTTAAAGCTAAATGAGGCTAAGCTACTATACTTATTGAACGGAAAAAGTAATTATTGTGCAACAATGTATATATAGTTAGTACATACATCTCATGTATTTATATTCCGTTGTAGTGCGTATATACTTCAATGTCATAATCTATTTTTGGATATTGTGTACGTATAATCTCATAAGGACTCTACTATATACAGCAAAACCTGTCCATACCGGAATGCCTTCGGGACAAATTTTTATTCCGGTTTGGACAGGTTCCGGTTTAGAGAGGGTTTTTGCTTTCGGAGAGGAACAAACAACGAGAACTTGTACAATTGACATGAGGGTTATAATTCAAGATGTGTCGTCGGTAGGTCTACAAATAATAGGTGGATGTATGCAAATAAATTGACATAATAGAAGACACAATTTGTTAAAGATGTTTTATTATATTAAAATTAATTGTGTCTCACACATTTCACACACGGAGCGCATTTGTCATTTTATACACGTTGATTTTTTAGCGCCTAATCTAAAATAACATTACATTCTTGTAATCGTCTGTCACACATTTAACACGGAGCATATTTGTTAACACGAACATCAGTCCGTTTAAATATCAGAGCGGTAGTAGGAGAAGTTGTGCTTTCGCTACGGAGTTAATCATATTGCGTCAGTTTAATTTTTAAAATTGTTTCATGACGACAACACTCGTTTGTTTGGTAACTTTTATACATTTTCTGGAATGTATGGCGCTGGACTAAATGCTCCGTCACTGTATAATTATGTCATTTAATACAATTGTTGCGTTGACTAAGAATAAAAAATACTATAGGAATAATCGTGCGATGAAAGAATAAATTAAATGTTTTTATATTTTACCTACCGTTAGTTATTTAGTTATTGGGCCATTAAATATCACAAACAGAATAAATTTATCCCAGAACACAGGCTAATGTATGTGAGAATTATTGTTTAATGCACTGATATGTTTATGAATTGATACGACCTTTTAATTTTTTATTAGTCAAAGATTTTATTACAATATTTTACTAACCAATTATTGAATTAATCTATTACCGGTATGTTGTTAAAATATCTTACCAATCTCAAAGTAGAGGCGCTATAAAAATTGTTCCTCTAATGCAAAAAAGATGTTACAAACACTAACTTCGCACCTTCCCCATTGCATAACCAGATAGCAAGCAGGATGAACATTACGTCACTTGGCTGTCCCCTGATTAACCCTTAGTGCACCGCATGCGATTTATAAAAATTCTAAAAATAAATTTGATTCCGGTTTGGACAGGTGAAATACAATACAATTTATGCATTTGGGGAAAATAATGAGTCATATGTCTTCTATTATATAACTACCATTATATGGACCTGTGGCAAACCCCATTAGATATATTGAAACGAATATTGTCTTAGCTTTCTCACATCTCTGTTAGAAAATGCTTAGTTTAATCGACTTTACTATTGTTTTCGTTTGTTTCAGTGACCTTATTTAGCCAGCTTTTTAAAAAATATGTATCAAATCTGCGATTATCATATACATTTCGACTTGGATTTAGCAAAATCAACTAATTTTCAGTCCCTTGAAGTGATGGATCGCGGTGGCGAGACTCAATTTCAAGTGACAGAAAATTTAAATTTATTAGATGAGAACTCTGGGGGTTAAGACATGCATTTTATAATTACGTGTGAAATACAATTTCAGAGGTATTACACACGTTCCTAGCTTTATTTTAAAAACATTATATTTGATCTTACTTGACTTTGAAATTGACATTTTGTTCTTTAAGATCACCTTTAATAAACAAAATAATTTCAGAAATGGATTGTCCAGTCAAAACTACATGAAAATAAGGTATTACACTTGTTCCAAGTTTCATTTATTGAACATTTTTAGTTGACCTTGCCGCCATTAGGTCATATGACCTTGTGGCTTGAAATATATTTTTCTCAAATGGACGACAACCTGGGTTTGACTCACTGGAGCATAAGGAATGAAATAAATATAGTCGTTTGCTGTTAACCATTCACTTTTTACATGAGACATTTTATGTCTATAGATATCTCATATAATCTATGAATATGTACACATGTATATAGATATATTATTTCACCGGGAAATCGCTTCACTCCCAGCTTCCTTCACAAACAATAATTTAAAATATATATATATATATTTATAAAAAGGTCACTTATAGGCCCAAAGGTCCTGGTGTATTTGTTCTATTTTATATTGAAAATGTTGTTAAAAATATGTACATATGTGACTGTAATAAACGATACTACTACTGCTACTTATCAGAACTGATTTCTAGACCATTAATTGGATATGGCCTCTAGTCTAATAAAATGGTGACATTTTCCACAAGGAACATATCGACATTTTTATCTGAGCCGTGCAAATTAACTTCTGTGCTGCTAAGACCGTATATATACGTTTTAGAATAAATTTCGGACTAAATAAAATACTCCAAACTATGTATCATATATTGTGGTATATAAATCAAATAATGCAATTTAAAGGGTGTTTTTTTCATATATATTTGTTTTCCTTCATTTGTTCAGCTTTCAATGAGTGAAAAATAAACACAAACAATTCAGCAAGAACAGGGCTGAAGTCACTTCTTAGCATGGACTGGTGGTATGTTTTTTACTGATGTGCTTTAACATAATATCTGGTATGTCAGAGGGCTAGGTTGTGTACAGCATAATGATTTAAAGACCCTTTATATTTTATATCGCGGCAAGGGAATAAAACTGCCGTACAAAGTCAAAAATCAACAGCTGTTTTCCGGAGAAATAAACAGTCATTGATTTGCGTGGCATAAGTTATCAATGTATGATACATACCGTTATTCAACAAGAGGAACAATTTGTCTTGAGCTGTCAGACTCCGTGATAGCACACCTGTAACAAATAACACACGATAAGGTATTAAGCATTAAGTATTAAAGTAAGTATTAAGTCTTAAAGCATGTATAACGCGCCACATATCATGATTCATGGGCGTAGAGGAAAACAGACATGTCACTCATATGCTTTACGCCATTAAACTATTTTGTGCACATACAGGCTAAATTGGGTCAGTGGAACCTCCTGAAGATGGTCAGATGAGTGTGATGACACTGCCCTCCAGACACAGGATTCGAAATCCAAACCCGGAGGCTCTCCACAATACTGAGTTTTACGAGTGAATGGGGAAGAAACATTCTTTTCTTTCAAACTGCCGAAACAGAGAAACGAACCACGAACTCTATGTTTATTTGACTTCCAGTTGAAAACATGCAAAAATGTTATATTATCATTATTATTAATTGAGGTTTTTTTTGAACATGCTATTAACTTTGGTTGACGGGAACAGGTCGGGACGACCTCTACAATGCATGTCGACCATATTAGTGAATTAAAACTATATAATACAATAATATGACAGTATAATATAAAACCAACTGTTCACTGGCTATAGGTGTTGCCATACTTATCACGTAAGGCAACGTCATATCCAGTGTTTAAAATAGCAATGTTTTTGTGTACATACTATTTTAAAAATGTACATAGCATAGATTATAAATTTTGCGATATGTACACATAAAATAAATAACCGACAATTCTCTGACATCTGTTTCCCGCACCAAAACCAGAGGTGAAATAGCTACACTTTGCTCTACACCGTGTAGCAAAAAAAGGACACTCTGGAAAGCGTAGAAACCTAATTACAACCTCTAAATGTTTTAGTTGTTTATTATATAAAAGGACATACAACTAGGGTATGTGTAAAGGAAAAACTGACGTCAGCTCATATAGCCGTCGCGCAGTCGAGGGGAACAGCCATCCATGCCATGTGGTGATACTCTAGGTTAGATCATAACAAGCGTAGAGTGATGTCGGTCTGCTCCGAGCAGTATCAGAGACTGCCTGAATTTGAGCCAGGCAGACAACACTCCACAATGTAACATTCGCAGATTATCGTTCATAGGTCGATCACTTAAGGTGCCATTTGTGCTAGATATATAGATATATATTCAATACACTAGTATAAGTTAGGCGGGGCGGTTCGTCAGCTGCCAACACATGAGTATCGACAACGGAGCCCTCCGTCCGTAGTCATGCGTGGCTGGTGACAGCTCAAATAGCCTTCGTCTCACAGCCGATTCAAATTACACAGGTAGTTTAAGACACAAAATATTCCGCTACATTCGACAATTTACACAAGCACAGGCTCCAGGTACACCGATTATTCACATCAAATAAGTTTACAATGGTGAGATATAATTCACTAAGGTTCTTTTTAAAAATATGCAAGCTACTAGCATCTCGGATAACAAAAGGAAAAGTGTTCCATAAGCGAGCAGTGCGATGAAAAGTAGTACATTGGAACTGAACAGTCTTGCAAAGAGGTAATTTGAATAGCACTCCCTGTTGAGCAGATCTGAAGCCATTATGCGGACAAGCTAACTCAAAATTACTGAGTAATCACAAGATAGTTTGCCATGAAGGTGGCTGTATAAAAAACACAAGTCGATTATTTATTTCGTGATAGGGTGAAACATAATCATTGAGCATGAATTTTGAAGCTTGACGTTGCACCCGTTCTAATTTGATTATGTCTTTAACATGAGTGGGACTCCACATCGGACTACAGTACTCAAGAATACTTCTGACATGGGCGAAATATAATTGGCGCTTAACATCAATGGGGCTGTTAAAGCCAACAGAATCATGGTATCATTCCTACTATAGAATGTGCTTTTGACGAAATAGTTTTTACATTCTCACACCAAGATAATTTAGTAGCCTAGTAATGGTTATTCCAAGATCATTAAATTCAGTTACTCTAGATAAGATATTTTTATCAATGGAGTAGTCAAATAGCTAGCGTGAAAGGCAGCGGTGCTAACCACTACTCTAGGGCTCCTGTCATCCGCAGCAATGGTGCAGAGATTGCAAAAGCTCGATTACCAAATGTCTAGGTGAATGAATGCAGTTTTGTAAAAAAATAATTTGATTGATTAGCCGATTGCAGGGCTCGCTTTGGCTTATGCAATACCATTACTTCAGATATATATCTAGGATCAGTTTCGCGTGTTACAATACAAATAACAACACGCACATGAGTAAAAACTAACCAGAGTTGGCAGTCTGTCAAACATTGGACATTAATGCCAAGTGCAATTATCATGATTATGAAAAATGAGAAGAAACAAAAAATGCATCACTGATATGTTAAGCAGTGCTAAGATGGCATTCCAGTCCCGTTTTTCACCTACTACTTCCACAAATCTACACTCATTCTCAGTGTTCTGTCTCCGATCTACGGGTGGCAGTTCACCACAAGCCGTGAATTAGCCTTTGTTAATGCTGAATTGTTAGATCGTATATTTTTTATTTGAATTCTTATTATTTGTGAAATGTGCAATTACTCAATCAACTAAGCATCTACCACAAACATTTTAGTAAATTTAGTGACATCTTTTCGGTTATAAAGTAGCTTGAAAATTGATATAATGATTTACTTGGAGAATTTGTGAATGGACGCTGGTTGAAGCCTTTAAACGCTGAAATATTTTTCTCTAAACCAAGAGAACTTCGTAGTAACTTATTTCTGCTTCATTGGAATATCTATGCCATGGGTCTCTGGCAGGCTTGGGGCGAGTACTGGACAAAATACTGGAGTACAAGTACAAGTACTTGAAAAAATGACGAGTGCAAGTACAAGTACAAGTAGTGGATTTTCAAAAGTACTTGAGTACAAGTACAAGTACTTTGAAAAGTACTTGTGTACAAGTACCGAGTACTTTCGTTGAATACTCTAATTAATTACATAAAATTTATTAAATAAATAATTGATTATAATATATGTTACTTCATGTTGATATATGTGAGCCGATCCGGCAAAATGAGTTTTAAGTCGCACTTTGGCAAATGACTATAAAGAAAATATTTTTTTCTATTTAGTTTATTTGAATACATTTATGTGGTATTTTCCAAAAGTGCCCAAATTGCCTTTTTGAACTTCAAATGCCATTTCCCCCCCCAAAAAAAACGTAATCTCAGACCTCATATTTTTCTGAGTTTGTCGAGTCATATTTTCTGAGTTAAACACGCTACAGAGTTGTGTGATGTACCATTTTAAAGGTAATTTTGTGTAAGTGCGGGATATCTTAATAACTCTAATATTTAAATATGCGACTGACGACTCATTTTGTTAGGTCGGGTCACATATAGATATATATGAGTGGTGAAAATAAGATTTTATGGGACTGGCCTATTATTGATATTGCATGATGCCATGTCCCAGCCAATAGTATGATATTGCATTTTCTAATCAGTGTACAACGTATTGTATGCTACATGTAGGCTTACTATATGGCGAATCATAAAAAATAAATAAGCACATGCTAGTATACAAATTGTCTGTGTCTAAAGCTTTACGTTGCCAAACACGCTAGTTTAAAAACTTTCAGTAGTCCTAATGAAGGTAAAATTTTGAGCCAGTGCCGCCAACATTTGGCCGCCACTGTAATACACGTCTAAGTGAGCCTGAACACACAGTGTGTCATGGAAAAGATCAAGGCTATTAAAGGTACACGGATCACAATTCTACCCTGAAAATCCAGAAGGCAGTATCTGCTTACTTGTAAAGTAAACGGAACTGTATTTTGGCTTTGCACGGCAGAATTGTTTTGCGATAACAGGCACACTTTAATTGCTGGTGACTGTGATATCAAATCAACTGTATTGCCATAATACATGTATATCTGTACAATATTCAGCCCGTGCATACGCTGGCTGATAAATTAGCCTATTATTAGTTTAAAAATATATTTGTATGCAATTTATAGGACGAGCACCTCAGTGTTGTATCTATTTTTATACTCGGTCCGTCATCCCATTTCGGGGGCGGAAAGGGTTATATAAAGCCGCCGTAGACCTACAATTGACTCGTTATGTAACCTCACACCTTTAACACTCACGCGACACTAACGTGTTCAATTATATTTTTCTCTAATTTGTACCTATAATTGCTGACTCCATTTCTAGCTTCAAATAACAAACTACATAATCAAAAAATACATTTTTTGACTTACCTGCTGCTTACTGGTGACCTAACGAAAGGTATATATATTGTACATTTTAGAGTAGTTTGGTTCGCTAGACACCTGACGTCTTGTAAACTTGTGCATAATTTCGTTTACTTTTATTTTTTATTTTTCTTGTTTTTAGTATGTAAAGCGATCTGAGTATTTTTGGATGAACCGCTTTATAAATGATTTGTAATAATGATATACAAAAATAGTGGTGTCCCGCAGTTAAAGGGTGATGTTTGCCGTCTAATTACTTTGGTCATCTTTGTTTGAACAGTACTGTTATATCATGTGTTAATCCTACGTACTTGCTGGTTAATTCTTGGCCCAATGTCGTGGACATTGGCCCGACATTGTAAGGTCTCTGTAGATAAGACGTTGCGTTGTCGCGGTCGTGTTTTTTTATATTTACACAACACTGGTACTGAGTTGTATGAGCTATGGCAGTTTTAATATATCTTAGTCCACACCGAGTCTCAACTGCTTTATATAGATAACAGTTATAAACTACTTGTTCACTCAAGTGATATTATTTGTCCGGTGCTGGGGAAATGTCGGCTAAGTATCTACGCAATTGGGCCAATATTGCGCAAATATTATGCAAATACCGATCGATCGTCCCAACAAAAACGATATTTAATTGAACCTATAGCAATCTTGGTACATACTCTTCAACGTTGGCCCAACATTATACCACCATTGTTTCAATGCCTCATGTTTTCTGGGGCTTAGCTGCGAAGAACGAGGTGTTGTAAGTGTGATTCTTAAATCTCGCGACATTATTGTTACAATCACGCCCCCTTCAATGATTACTAGTCCTACTGCATAGTATAGTCACTTGTAAAAGTTATATAGTCAAAGTCAAAGTCAAAGTCAAGAAACATTTATTCGCCATGTATAAACATTGAAAAACAATTCAATTTCATAATATTATTTTATGGACAGGAGACCCCCATTAAGACACTGTATGTATCGCTATCATGAGGGCCACCGTTGGTATATTACATTATTTGGGGTGAACATTCACTTCACTAACATAACAAGAAAATTAATATTTTGTACATTATAACCGTATAAATATACACTTGAAGATAATAAATGGTTGGATGCTAACAATGCATAAGCATAATATTTAAATATTGAGTAAAATATTAAAGACTAAAAATATAGGACAGTATATATATATTACGAGTTTATATTGCAAATGACACAATTAACAATGGAACAGGTTGACGAATAATTGTCAATAATAGTTCTTTTAACATATTGGCCGAACGAATATAAAGAATGTGTTAGAATTTTACTTGAAACTGCAGTGGAAAGAGAATTAATGGCAATAGGTATTTCATATCTTAGGCAATGTCTTGCAAACTCGTGTTTAATGCGGGGAATTTGGAAATGGTGTCTCGACCTCGTATTATAAGAGTGTATGTTTCGTCTGTTGTCAGGGTACATGGATTCAAAATATGCAGGAGTCGAATTGTTCATTAATTTATAGATAAATTTTAGTTGTTGTACTTTCATTATATCTTTAATTTTCAGTAATTTAGTAGATTTAAAAAGCGGTTCGGAATGTGAATTATATTTACTGCAGGTGATGATTCGTATTGCCTTCTTTTGTAATTTAAAAATTCGTTCACATCGATATCCCCAAAGCAATAAACCATAGTTGATATGTGGCAATATTAAGCTGTTGTACAATGTTTTAAGAATGTATGCTGGGACGAAATGCTTTAATTTATTTATTATTCCAATTACTCTAGATATTTTATTTGCTACTTTATTAGTGTGCGTTTCCCAGCCTAAATTGTCTTGTATAGTTATACCTAAAAAATTAAAACAAGTATCATGTTCAATTGGCACTCCATCCAGACATATTGAAAGGACGGGTAACTTTCGATGAGATTTACGGAACAACATATATTTGGACTTTAAGGTATTAAGAGATAATTTATTTACTTTGAGCCACTTGCTTATGTGCGAAAGTTGTGTATTAATTGTTTGCGAAAGTGAATGAACATTATTGAAATCGTTTAAGTGTATGTTGGTAATTAAGGTGGTGTCGTCGGCATAGAGAATGATATCAAAATACGATGTAGCAGCTGATATGTCATTAATATATATTAAAAATAGTAAGGGACCTAAAATGGAGCCTTGAGGGACACCTGTGGTAATGCTTCTTTCAGTTGATTTCATTGTTCCCACCTGCACGTATTGTTTTCTTTCGGAAAGGTAATTTTTGAAGAAAAGTAATTCTGTGTCTAATATTCCATAATATTTTAATTTGTCAATAAGAATCTCGTGATCTAATGTATCAAAAGCTTTCGATAGGTCTAAATATATATTTAAAGGAATGAGGCCGGAATCCATGTTTTGTACCATATTGTCTACTAAATGAAGTGTGGCTAGTTCTGTTGAATGTTTGGCTCTAAATCCGTATTGGTTGTTATGAAAAAGATTGTGAGATGCAAAGTGATTAGCTAATTGTTTAAATACTACTTGTTCTATAATTTTAGAAATAGATGGAAGTAATGATATGGGTCTGTAATTGGTTATGTCTGTTTGGCTGTCTTTTTTATGCAGCGGTATGACTTTAGCTAACTTTAGCTTGTAGGGAAAAATACCTGTGTTTAAACATTGATTAATTAATAAGGTCATCGGTTTCACTATTTCTGATTTTATTTCTTTCAATAATTTTGTGGATATACCATCGTGGCCTGAACTATTCTTAGTGTGTAAAGTGGTAATAATTTTATTTACACTGTCTTCCGACATAGTGTTGAATTTAAACATTTGTTGTGTTTTATTGGTGAGGTAGTCTTTATATGATTTATTTTGATGCGGTATTTGTTGTGCTAAATTTAGACCAATGTTGGTAAAAAAATTATTAAAACTATCAGCAATATCAGTTTTATCTGTAATGTTTTTACCATTTATTTTAAAATAATGTGGAAACGATTTGTTCTCTCTATTTTTATTTAATATATTTTTTATAACTCCCCATGTGTTTTTAATATCACCATTATACTTTTTAAAAGAATTATAAAAGTATGTTTTTTTAGCTTCTCTGATAGATTTTTTGAGAATTTTATTATAAGTGTTAAGATTTATCTTTAATGTGTTATAATTATCATCATTAGTTTCAGCTGATTTTAATTTCATATAAAGGTTGTCGCGATATTTTATGGAATGAATTATTCCTTGAGTTATCCACTTGGAATTTTTATGTTTATGTTTATGGTATTTTACTTTCTTTACAGGAAATGACGTAGATTTCGAGGAAGTAATAATATCTGAAATAATCTGATAGTTTACGTTGGGATCTGATGATGCATCTTTATTTAGTTTACTATAGATGTTAGCAGAGGTAATTCTTTGCCTAAATAGTGTCATTGAATTCGAATTCATATTTTGTAATTCAATATATTTAGGAGTGGGTTTCGAGACTGCAGACATATTTAACAATATAAAATATGGGAAATGATCTGACAGGTCTGATACAAGTATACCTGAAAGAGTTTCTGATGATAAAGGGGAAATATTACATAAAAAATTATCAATTAAAGTTGCTGATCGTAATGATATTCTAGTTGGCAATGTTATTTTAGGAATGAAATTATTTGTAGTTAGCATGTCAAAATACTCGGATAAAATAGCTTTTTCATTAATTTTTAATAAATCTATATTGTAATCCCCTGCGATTACTACTTCAGTCTTTCTTTTGTTAAGTTTATCTAATGTTGGAGTTAATTCTTCAATAAATGTTTCGTAGTTTTCATTTATGTCCCTAGGCGGTCTGTAAATATTTCCCAAAATGAGTGTGCGATTTAGTTCCAGACATTTGATTTCTATAAATTGCCCTTCCCATATTCGTGAATTAGTGTATAATTCAGATTTTAATTTATATTGATATTTGTCTTTTACATATATACATAAACCTCCGTGCGATGAACAAATTTTACCTTGATGTATTAATGAGTAACCATTCAATTTAAATAACGATGTATCAGAAATGTCGCTAAGCCATGTCTCCTGCAAGCAAATTGCCGAAAATTCACATCCGTGTTCGCTAAGGTAATTTAGTGAGAGAAGACAACACATTGCTATTTTCTTTGTTAAGGTTTATTCCGACATGTTTCGCTTATAGCTTCATCAGGGTATGACATTGACACACACAACAACTTGGTTTTGTTAGGCCTAAAGTATTATGATATCATAATTTGTTGCTAGGATACCACTTTACGGTGAGTGTGAACAGTGAAACAGATATCTTTTGTGACGTTATACATGTAGTAGAGGTAGTCAAGCAAAATGTTTAGTCTAAGCGAATCAACATGATATTAATTTAAATTAAAAGTTTTTTAATAGTATAAATGTTTTGTCTAATCGAATAGTAAATGATTGTCGTTTTATTGATTCCAGGTGTGCGGATGAGTATGCGGAGTTACAGCGTTGGTGCGGATGAAATACAAATATATGGACAAAAATAGTCGGGCTTCTCTATGTAGTTTTGAAGTTGGTCTATGGTGGCAATTTTTATGTTATGGGTAACTGGTGTCCGCTCCGCACGCGGCGGTGCGGCAGCGCAAACCCGTAGTGGGTCCGCGTCGCCGCCCCGCCGCATGCCGACCAGGCACCACGACCGCTGGCAGGGTACATCAGTTTATGTTGTTTATTCTTTGAGTTTAATAAAACATTTACATTTTATGTTCTTCATTTTTCCATTATTCCACATTCTATTTCTTTATTTTGATACAAAAAACACAGCAATAAGCGGCGTGGGGTGTCAGTGTCTGACTAGGTGACTTGCGGATTACATCATCATGTGCGGATGGCCTGCCCGCGGAGCAGAGGGGTGGGTAGGGTGTTTCATCCGCCCCCCCCCCCACTCCGCCGACAGGTCCTCCGCACACACTTGATTACGCAGAGGTCATAATGTGAGTGTGAAATGTGAAAAACAAAATAATATCATATTTAATCTAAAAACAAAAGCGAAACGCTCGATAACGAGATCACAAGAGCTTTACTTAGTGAGCAGGGGTGATCAGGCCGGGTGCGTCCGCGCGGGTTGCACCGGCGCGGAGGAGGGTGAGTCCTCCGCACCAATGCAAACCGCGCCAACGCTTCCTGCCGTCATGAGTATAAGGCACAGCTTCAAGCTTTAATGTTCATCTCTTTGCCAGAGTTACAGTCTATGCGGTATCACATGGGTCTGTGATGCGGAGTGGTCACAGGTTGATATTTTTTAAGAAATGTATCTACAGACAAGTCTGTTTGTGACGGCGGGAGTCATGTTATAAATTTTATTTACACAGTCAAAAGGGTAGGTAGGCGGGGAAAAGTTCGTTTAGAGGGTTGCGTCTTCTTCGGGTAGACTTCTTGTTAGCCCTGGCAGTTGTGATCGTACAGGATCTCTTCCTCAGGTGCTGGGTCTGCGGCAGGTGCGGGGGGCGAGACATTCATGGCTTCATCCGGGTGGACACCAAGGGTTCCGTAACCCGCACCAGGCATCCCCACATGGCCTGTATCGAAGCTCGTTGACGTGGATGTCTGGTACGGGTCGAGTCTTAGGTTGATGTCCACCGGGTCCCTGCTTGGTATGTGGTCTGCCATTAGCTTGTTTAGGTCCCTGATGGTTGTTCTTTATTCACCCGTTGCGTTACGCAAGACCACTTTGGTGCTGTCCCTTGCGTATGTCATCTCTACCGAATGGGTTGTCTTTTCTTTGTACTCGTCCAGTGTTATTTTCTTCTTTTCTGTGGCTGTTTGGGTGATAACATCTGATGTAACATGTGGGTCGGTGCCAGTACCGATGGAGTTCCTTCTGCTGCTGTCCGAGTGTCTGTGGCGTTCTCGTCTGACAGAGTGCGTTGCCTTAGCGTCGTGTTGGGATGGTTGCTGTCGTTCACTGCTTCTTGGGGGTTCCAGCGGGAGTTGTTTCTCCTCGTGTGAGAGGTTTGGCGGGTGGTAGGCGGTTGTTTCCTCTGCCCTGCTTATTTCTCCTTCTTGTTGTAACTCCGCAAGGTCAGTGTGCGGAGCTCGACTTTTCAAAAGCGGGATTTTGTATAGCGCCCTCCGCCGTGTTTCTTCATCCTCATTTGTTGATGTTTCTGTACTTGTTTCTTTGTTTGCCGGGTCCCTTGGTTTAGGCAGTTTTACTATCAATCTCTTGCGAGCTGGGTCCGGCTCGTTTGCAGCTGTTCGTTTTGCTCCCCCATCCGATTGCCACTTACTCGGCGTGTGATGCGCCTTATATGTGTGTCTTTCTAAGTCGCGCTGACGGTTACTGGCATATTCGCACATATCACAGTAAACAAGTTGAGATGTCCCTTCACCGTGTACCTCTTGTGCGTGTCTCTTCATGTTGCACTTTTTTAGAATTTTATCACACTCTTCACATTGATAGGTCGCCATGGTTCTGGTGTGTGGCACCTCTTGTCTGCTTTATATATCGATGTGTATGCTGTGTTGTACGCTCCGTGTGCACGTAGGGGTGGGGGGCCATCAGCCAATCACAGTCCTCGTGGCGACAGGGGGCGGTTAGTAGCAGGGTGGGTGGCGGGGGTGTATATGGTATGACCTGTTATCTCTTGGTGTACATTCGTGGTGTGTATGTATTTCGTCTCCTGATGTAAGATCTATTTATAGAATTTTGTAGTCTATGATGGCTCTGCAGATTGCGGAGTGTTGGAAATGTCTGAATGAGTTTCTGGCAGTGATGGATAGTTGGTAATGGCTATCACTGTGTTTGTTCATACCCCATTGTGGGTTTTCCGAGTTTAGAATTTCTATCCATGATTTCTCTTTCACAAGGCGTTTGAATGTCTGTTTCAAAATCCAAAATTTTAAAAGTCCAATTCTCTCCTCCGCATTCGCCATTAAAGTGTATTGATACGGAGCTCACTGTATTTCTATTCCGGATGTCTCCGATGCGTTGTAGCAGTCTTACACGTAGTCTGTTTCTAGTTTGTCCTACGTATATTTTATTGCATATTCCGCATTCAATAGCATATATTAATCCAGACGATCTGCATGTTCCCGATCTAGTGTAATAGTTTGTACCATTACTTGTGATGTCCATGCGGAGGTGGTCCATACATAACTTGCATTCCGTATGCGGTGTATTTGTGGCTTTTTTGAAAAGTCCTGATTGTAGGGAGTTAATCATTGATTCTATCTCGTAGATTATCGTTTCTGGCATACGTTCTATGTGATCTCTGAAGTTATATTGGCATTTGGAGCAGCGTATAGTTATTCTGTGTTTGCACCATACCGGGTAGATAGTAGTATTTAGACAATCCCTTTCATGTGGATGGGTTTTTAGTTTTAAGGTTCCATTCCTGTATCTGCAGATGAGGTCGTGTGGGCTTATTAGTTCGTTGTGCAATTCTGGTTCCTTGCATATGTGGCAATATATTGCGTATTTATTATGTATTTGCTTGCAATTTTGTACCGATCTGTATCCCAATTTGGTTTCTGGTGATTTGCTTAGGAGCGCTCTGCCATTGGATAGTGGGTGACAATTTACACAGTAGTTGCGATCTATATCGATTTCCGCATCACGTATGTTGAGGTTGTGCTCCGTTTGGTCAATCGGTTTCTTCGATTCGATACATGCTTGGACAAGAATGTCTCTCAGATTTTTGTCTTTTTTGAGTGAGATTATTATTTCTACATTTAGATTGGAAGTGTGTTTTTCTATCGTTTTTTTTATGTCTTCTGCGCCTGGATGGTAGGTTACGACACAGAATATCTTTTTCTTGTCAGTTTCTTTCTTATTCGTTGAGTTGGGGTTTGTAGTCAATAGTTTCTTCCTATCCAGGTTCTTAACGGATATGATCGTTTTGTCAATTGGTGATGCGGAGTATCCTCGTTTGATCATTGCTGTGCGGAGTTTATCCGCATGTGTAAGGTATGTGTCTGTTGAGGTGCAGATGCGGCGTAAGCGTAGGCATTGGCTGTAGGATATGCTCAACTTCTGGTGCAATGGGTGGCAGCTATCCATGCGTACATATAGGCGTTTGTCCGTTGGTTTAATATAGGGTTCACTTATTATTTGTTCTTCCGCAATCGTTAGGGTGGTGTCAAGGAAGTTTACCCCCATTCCGTTTATGGTTTCCATTGTGAATTGTATTTCTGGGATTATGTCGTTCGCCACTTCTAAGATATATTGGGCATCACAGATTTCGTTGCGTTCAAAGATGCATA
Source organism: Flabesymbios commensalis (assembly GCA_964017125.1). Taxonomy (NCBI): domain Eukaryota; kingdom Metazoa; phylum Annelida; class Polychaeta; order Terebellida; family Flabelligeridae; genus Flabesymbios; species Flabesymbios commensalis. The sequence continues at coordinate 13,302,514 of OZ024915.1, forward strand.
TGATATCATCGATAAATCTACGCCATAGGATGATTTCTGGCAGTTGTTCGATTATTTTCTCCTCAATCGTATACATGAAGATATTTGCATACGCCGATGCCATTCGGGTGCCCATGGCGGTTCCCTGTGTTTGTATGTAGTGGTCGCCGTTGAATTTGAATATATTGTTCTCTAGTACTAATTGTGCTAAGTCTGCTACAGTGGTGTAGTCTGTGCTGGGGTCCAGTGCGGATCCTACTGTGCGGATGCTTTTTATTCCTAATCTCTGTGGGATGTTAGTATATAGGCTGGTGACATCCAGTGAAATTATTCTTGTATTTACCGTAGGTTTTATTTTGGCCAAATGTTGTAGGAGGTCTGTGGTGTCTTTCAGGAATGTTGGTAATTTTAACATTAGTGGTTGGATTTTGTAGTCTACCCATGTAGAAATCCATTCGGTTGGGTGTCCATTCCCTGACATTATGGGTCTGCCTGGCGGGTTCGTTTTGCTCTTGTGTATTTTTGGGAGTAGGTAAAATTCTGCTTCACGCGGGTTTGTTTGGGTCATTGCTTTTTTCTCTGCTGATGTTATCAATCCTTTCCGGTTTAGATCTGTTAGACATTTTGACCGTTTTGATGATCCAATCCGTTTGTGCATTGTTCAAGTACAATTTGGTCTGTGATTTCATCAGCTTTCTCCGGCATATTATCAATAATTATCTGGTCACGTCGAGTGTATTGTTGTAAGTCGTCTAATTCGTCTTCTAGATCTAGATATATCAACACATATTCCTGTTTTTCAAAGAAACGTCTCTTTTCTTTTTTTTTAAGAATAGTTATTTAATTATCTTGTGAACTACACGAGAATTCTAGTACATACAAGGCAGAACAAGCAATTAGCTGCATGATATTCAACGCGTCGGAACGGCTGCAGGACTGTATGCTCTCCGTGGAGTTGAAATGGCACACGAATGAACAGGTCCAGTGACCAGGGGGTAAGATGTAAAGTCGGATGATAGGTCTTCAGATTTGATATCAGACTATAAACCTGCACCTTTACCTTTTTTTTTTTGATATTGTAAAAAAGGTGCACTTTTGTTAAAAGTTGATGTAAGTAATTGGACTAGTTTTGAAATAACTTCAAAGTATATAATAAATCATTTTTCAATATAATAGCTAAACGGATGGTAAAAGAAACATTAACCGAATGTCCCATATCCTGCAATAATTATTTAGGATTTGTCTGTGAGCCATTTTGAATCAATTTGAGATTTTTTTTTTTTTTTTTTTTTCATTTTTGTAATCAGCAGCTACTATTGCTAGCAGAGCCGTTGCCTGGCTAAAGCCACCTGAAAGTGTCAGGGACTGGTTCAGGGCTAACCGCAACAGGTAGTGTTAATCGAACTTGAGAAAAAGACGACCCATAGAGAGACCGCCACTCCCCCCCCCCCCCCCGTCCAATCCGCACCAGACCATCACGGTCCCTAAGTCGGCAAAATGTTGATAATCATGCAGATGAGATTGTGAGACAGTACATACCAGAAGAAGACAAGAAGACACAATAGGACAGCACTTCGACCCACCACACCCCATTAGACCACTGCAAGCAGCTATCCACAGAATAGGATGGAAATTTTCTAATATCTTAATTTGCTGTTGTCTTTTGATTTGTTGACTCTTGAGTTTGTTCATCTCACATGCTTTATACTAGCCATAGCATAAGACCTGTCAAATGATCCCAGGTCGAGTTTAATTACAGATAAGATTGTGAGACAGTACATACCAGAAGACGACAAGAAGACCTTGTTACATTTAAATCTTCTAGCATCTTAATTTGCTGTTGTCTTGTGATTTGTGAACTCTTTGCGTTTCATTCATCTCACATGCTTTATACTAGCCATAGCATAAGACCTGTCAAATGATCCCAGGTCGAGTTTAATTACAGATAAGATTGGAGACAGTACATACCAGAAGAAGACAAGAAGACCTTGTTACATTTAAATTTTCTAGCATCTTAATTTCCTGTTGTCTTGTGATTTGTGGACTTTTTGCGTTTCATTCATCTCACATGCTTTATACTAGCCATAGCATAAGACCTGTCAAATGATCCCAGGTCGAGTTTAATTACAGATGAGACTGTGAGACAGTACATACCAGAAGAAGACAAATAGACCTTGTTACATTTAAATTTTCTAGTATCCTAATTTGCTGTTGCCTTGTGATTTGTGGACTCTTTAAGTTTCATTCAACTCACATGCTCTATACTAGCCATAGCATAAGACCTGTCAAATGATCCCAGGTCGAGTTTAATTACAGATGAGATTGTGGGACAGTACATACCAGAAGAAGACAAGAAGGCATGATAGGACAGCACTTCGACCCACCACACCACATTAGACCGCTGCAAGCAGCTATCCACAGAATATGATGGAGCACAGCCACCACGCCCCCACCCCCCCCCCGCCACCCCCTCGGCGAAACCATCCTTCCACAATTCCCCTGTTGTATCTCAGACGAATGACTCTGTTGTTTTTCTCTTGCATTTGTACTAGCCTAAGACCTATCTAGTGATCCCAGGTCGAGTCTTAATTACATTAAATTTACACTGAAATTTTCTAATATCTTAATTTGCTGTTGTCTTTTGATTTGTTGACTCTTGAGTTTGTTCATCTCACATGCTTTATACTAGCCATAGCATAAGACCTGTCAAATGATCCCAGGTCGAGTTTAATTACAGATAAGATTGTGAGACAGTACATACCAGAAGAAGACAAGAAGACCTTGTTACATTTATATTTTCTAGCATCTTAATTTGCTGTTGTCTTGTGATTTGTGGACTCTTTGCGTTTCATTCATCTCACATGCTTTATACTAGCCATAGCATAAGACCTGTCAAATGATCCCAGGTCGAATTTAATTACAGATGAGATTGTGAGACAGTACATACCAAAAGAAGACAAGAAGACCTTGTTACATTTAAATTTTCTAGTATCCTAATTTGCTGTTGTCTTGTGATTTGTGGACTCTTTGAGTTTCATTCAACTCACATGCTTTATACTAGCCATAGCATGAGACCTGTCAAATGATCCCAGGTACATACCAGGAGAAGACAAGAAGACACGATAGGACAGCACTTCGACCCACCACACCCCATTAGACCGCTGCAAGCAGCTATCCACAGAATATGATGGAGCACAGCCACCACGCCCCCCCCCCCGCCACCCCCTCGGCGAAACCATCCTTCCACAATTCCCCTGTTGTATCTCAGAAGAATGACTCTGTTGTTTTTCTATTGCATTTGTACTAGCCTAGGACCTGTCTAGTGATCCCAGGTCGAGATTTAATTACATTAAAATTACATTGACGATTTTCAATCCTGTTGTATCTCACTTAATTAACTCCGTCATTCAGTTGCTCATATGATTTACTCTGTAGTTTTTGCTCCCATAGTTGTACTATCATAAGACTAGGTCAAATTTAATTACATTAAAATCTGTTTCCCAGCTGCTCAGTTGATTGACTCCGTTGTCGTAACTCTCATATTTGTACTATCATAAGACCTGTCAAATGATCCCAGGTCAAATTTTAATTGTAAACATTAAATCTGTTGCTCAGCTGCTCAGATGGTTGACTCCGTTGTCTTAGCTCTCATATTTTTATTATCATAAGACCTGTCAAATGATCCCAGGTCAAGTTTTATGTCAAGTTTTAATTACGTTATCCTTGTGCATCCTATTGCATCTCAAATGATTGGCTTTGTTGTTTTGCTCTCACATTTGTACTAACTTAAGACCTGTCAATTAATCCCAGGTCAAGGTTCAATTACATTAGAATCACACTGATTTGTTTTTATCCTGTTGTATCCCATTTGAATAACTCTGTTGTTCAGTTGTTCAGATGACTTACTCTGTTGTTTTTGCTCCCATATTTGTACTATCATAAGACCTGTCAAATGATCCCAGGTCAAGTTTAATTTACATTGAAATCTGTTGTTCATCTGCTCAGATGGTTGACTCCGTCGTCGTAACTCTTATAATTTCTATTATCACAGGACCTGTCAAATGATCCCAGATCTTAATCACGTGAAAATTACACTGAAATTTTAAATTACATTAAAGAGGATGAGACTCCACAACTCCCTTTCATCTTTAACTTAGTGCATCCTCTTGTATCTTATTTGATCGGCTCTGATGTATATCTACTCACATAATTAATGCCATCATGGGACCTGTTAAATGATCACAGGTCAAGTTTAATTCCATTCAAATAAGATGTCAAAGTGTGATGATATTAGAAAAGAACATATGGCCAATTGACAATAATTCTTAGACATCAGCTTTGACACTAAAGTGTGAGTTCAAGTGACCAAAGCTTATAACTTTATATTTGTGATATCTAAACTAATAATAGTGATCATACCAAGTCTTAAGATTCATAAACAACACTAACTTATAACATATAAAAGTCAGCGGCTTTGACACCAGTGTGTATACTCAAGTGGACAAAACTTGTGACAACAAATGAGTAATATTAAATCATACTTGTATTGAACAAACATAACTTTGATGTTATAAAACAAAATTAGAACCGTCTATATACATAATGCCCATTACTGTTGATTAAGCTTCATTTGCCTTGGAGCTGATGTATGATCTCAAGTGGCCAAAGATTATCTTCATAATTATCAAAAATATACATATAAACATATACATATACATTTACACCGATGTATGTGCTCAAGTGTCTAATGTTTATAATTAAAAACTAATAATCTTCAGTCCAATGCAACAAACTAGCTTTGAAACCAAGTGTGTGCTAAAATGCACAAAGTTTATGACAACAAATAGGTGAAACTATACTATGAATAGTGACCGTACATAATGTCCATAATTGTTGCTTAAACGTCTGTAGCCTTGGTACCGATGTGTGAGCTCAAGTGACCAAAGATTACGTTCAAGATGATTGAACATATACAGATAAACATACTACATCTCAGGAACCAGTCTTAAAGTTCGTTAACTATATACAAAACATCAGTTGATCTTTTGTAAAGATCAACAACATTGACACCGATGTATGTACTCAAGTGTCCAGTGCTTAATATAAGATAGCTAAAAATGCTATAACAACTTTGTAACAACTAACATTTAAAAACCAATTAAACAACATGTAAAGTCGACAACCTTGACACCAATGTGTGTGCTTAAATATACAAAATTTATGACAGTAAATGTGTACTACTAGACTAAACTAGTAGTGAGCCTACATATCTTTAAAGTTTCAAAACAGAATTTAAACCTGCTATTTACATAAATTCAGTTAATGATGATTAAACGTCAAGTGCTTTGGCACCGATGTGTGAGCTCAAGTTACCAAAGATTGCACTCAAATTGGCCTAAAAATCTACAAATAAACATCCCAAGTACACTATTCTAGAAGTACTTTGACAAGTTCTTTAACAATATTTACAAAAAGTCAGTTGATCTTTGCAAGGATCAACAACATTGACACCGATGTGTGTGCTCAAGTGTCTGAATGTATTATGTCACCTTACGGACTCTAAACCATTTAATATGTAATTTCAATATCCTTGCCACCGATGTGTGTGCTCAAGTGCCCAAAGGTATCAACATGTTGTATGCTGAAATTATCCTGCCTAAAGAACTCAGCCCTTGCAAAGTCCTTTTTTCCCCAATTTGATACTATCTTTTAAGACCCTTTTAGTACAACATGTAAATTTAATATCTTTGGCACCGATGTGTGTGCTCAAGTGCACAAAGGTATCAGCATGTTGTATGCTGAAATTATCCTGCCTAAGGAACTCAGCCCTTGCAAAGTCCGTATTTCACTAGATTTAAATACTACCTTCTAAGATCATTTACGATAACATGTAAATTTAATATCTTTGTCACCGATGTGTGTGCTCAAGTGCACAAAGGTATCAACATGTTGTATGCTTAAGAATATCCTGCCTAAAGAACTCAGCCCTTGCAAAGTCCTTTTTTCACTAATTTAATACTATCTTTTCAGACCATTTTAGTACAACATGTAAATTTAGTATCTTTGGCACCGATGTGTGTGCTCAAGTGCCTAAAGGTATCAACATGTTGTATGCTAAAAATATCCCGCCCAAAGAACTCAGCCCTTGCAAAGTCCCTAAATCCACTAATTTAATACTACTTTCTAAGACCATTTAGTACAACATGTATGTAAATTCAATATCTTAGACACCGATGTGTGTGCTCAAGTGCCCAAAAGTATCAACATGTTGTGTGCTGAAAATATCCTGCCTAAAGAACTCAGCCCTTGCAAAGTCCTTTTTTCACCAATTTGATACTATCTTTTAAGACCCTTTTAGTACAACATGTAAATTTAATATCTTTGGCACCGATGTGTGTGCTCAAGTGCACAAAGGTATTAACATGTTGTATGCTGAAATTATCCTGCCTAAAGAACTCGGCCCTTGCAAAGTCCGTATTTCACTAGATTTAAATACTACCTTCTAAGATCATTTACGATAACATGTAAATTTAATATCTTTGTCACCGATGTGTGTGCTCAAGTGCACAAAGGTATCAACATGTTGTATGCTTAAGAATATCCTGCCTAAAGAACTCAGCCCTTGCAAAGTCCTTTTTTCACTAATTTAATACTATCTTTTCAGACCATTTTAGTACAACATGTAAATTTAGTATCTTTGGCACCGATGTGTGTGCTCAAGTGCCTAAAGGTATCAACATGTTGTGTGCTGAAAATATCCCGCCCAAAGAACTCAGCCCTGCAAAGTCCCTAAATCCACTAATTTAATACTACTTTCTAAGACCATTTAGTACAACATGTATGTAAATTCAATATCTTAGACACCGATGTGTGTGCTCAAGTGCCCAAAAGTATCAACATGTTGTGTGCTGAAAATATCCTGCCTAAAGAACTCAGCCCCTGCAAAGTCCATTTTTACTAATTTAATACTACCTTTTAAGCCCATTTATGATAACATGTAAATTTAATACCTTTGTCACCGATGTGTGTGCTCAAGTGCACAAAGGTATCAACATGTTGTATGCTGAAAATACCCTACCTAAAGAACTCAGCCCTTGCAAAGTCCTTAAATCCCCTAATTTAAAACTACTTTCTAAGACCATTTAGTACAGCATGTAAATTCAATATCTTTGACACCGATGTGTGTGCTTAAGAGCACAGAGTTATCGACACGCTGTTTAATATATATATGATGCTGAAAAATACCCCTTTTCACTAATTTAATACTGATGGAAGGGTGTTCAACTTTATTGATGAATTATATTACTAATTTGTATTACTTTGTATGCTGTCAACCAAATTGAAGACAACATTGAGTTAAAATATCCTGCCTAGAGAACTCGGCCAACTGCCAAGCTTTTTTTTACCTCTAATTTATGCTGAAGGAAGTGTACCCCACTTTATTTAATATGAAAGGTTACTAATCTATGGGACTAGAGTTTACCGGTGCTACCTGAAATATCGTGCCATATCATGGCCCTGCCCCCCCCCCCCCCTCCCGTCAAACACATGGCTGAGGAAAGATCAAAGGCCAGTCGTGTTATTCGCGACCGCAGCCCATCTGACCACCAAGAAGCCCCAAATGGGCCAACTCAGCTATCTATGGAGTACAACCACACACGAGGGCAACATTCAATCCACCCCGACCCATGTCTGACGGGATGAAAGTACCAGTCTGTTAAACCCCAGCGGCAGAATCTTCTGCTAATTTTTCATACTCTTTGAGTAGCTTATTTAGATTGTCAATGTTATTGAGGCTACAGTTCCCTAAAATTCTAGTGACAATGGTCTCATTTGGCCAATCCAGCTGTTTTAAGTCATTGATTTTTGCCTGAATGCCAGTGGTAGCTCGAATATGGACTATTCCTGAACATTCCACAACTATATGAATGTTTATACCTTGTGTGTAGGTTTTGTTGCATAGGGGACAATTCTTTAACTTCTTATTTACAAAATTTCCCATGTTTACATCACCGACCCTGAGCCTAGTGAATTTTTTTACTTTAGAATTATCAAACCATAACCATTTCTGGTCATAGTGCACTTTCACTTTAGGATGAGACAACAGAGCAGATTTTGCATGTTTGGCCTCAGTCCAACCCTGTTCATTAAGTGCATTGACACTTTTCTTAATATTACATGTAGCGTTCTTAGAAAGATCGTTAATACAAAATTTGGAAAGGATTGCTCTATTGCTAATTACCTCAGCATACCATCCTTTCAGGGACTGATCCGATAACACAGATATCAAAGATTGTTTAGACCAGTGATGATCCGGCTGCTTCATAATTCTTTCCCAATAACCCAATCTCTTTTTAATAATGATAGTATCTATGCTATTCCACCCAAGCTCTGCCCTAATTCCTTCTGGAGGGGTACCATTTCTTAAACCCAAAATCCATCTACCTACGTTATTTTGTTTTCTTTCCAGTGTTTCTATAAATGTTCGTGGACAGGTGGCCATCTCAATTCCATGTAAAATGGTTGGAATAATGACCTGTTGCCAGAATAATTTTGCGGCCAATTTTCGGGAAGGGGTGCTTATAGATTTGACCTTGAGAAGTCCTATTTTCCGATTTAAGGAGTCCATTTTGTCCCTCCAGTGTTTCCGAAATGTGTTCTTCCTAGAAATTGTGAACCCCAAATACTTGTACTCACTAGTTTCAGCAATGTCCCCTACACAACTACCTTCATCCCTAATTAACCACTGGTGAGGAATGGCAGATTTAGGCCCAATTTTCATCACCTTGGATTTCTTAAAGTTTATTTGTAACCCTCGCTTTTTACAGAACTCCTGCAGTAAGTCTAATTTTTGTTGTAACTCAGCTTCTGATTTTGCAATTAACACTAGATCATCCGCGTAAAATAGGGCCGGAATTTCAATATCTCCTACCAAAACCCCCGGTGTCTGACTTAATTTCTTTGATAGTTTAATCATGTATATAGCAAACAGAATTGGAGACAAAACACATCCCTGCTTTACCCCTATATTACAATCTATAAAGTCTGTCAGAGTAGCTCCCACTTTAATTGTCCTTTTGTGATTATTATATAGACCTTCCACCATTCTTAAGAATTTTCCCCCAAAACCCAAATGAGCCAGAACCTCCCACAGTTGTTCCCTAGGGACTCTATCAAAAGCTTTACCAAAATCAATAAAGGCCAAGAACAACTTTTGATTATGTTTGTGTGCCTTTTCCATAAGAGTAGTGATAGTGAATAAATTATCCATTGTGCTTCTATTTTTACGGAATCCCCCTTGCATCTCCCCTAACATGTTCTCCCCTTCCACAATCTTTTCAAGACGAGCCCGCCAGATTTGAGTAAAAATCTTTCCCACATTACTGCTTATAGCGATACCCTGATAATTGTCCAGGTTTAATTTAGAGTTTCCTTTATGTATTAGAGATGTATATTCAGATTGCCACAATTCCGGTATGTATTCTGTTGCTTGAATTAATCTTAGTATATCAGTCAAAGCCGACACCAAAGAAGGCCCCCCCCCCCCTGCTTAAGAAATTCGTTTGGGATTCTATCCAGACCCACCGCCTTTCCATTTTTAAGATTTTTGACAGCTTGCTCCACCTCCTTACAAGAATTTTTTTCCTGAAAGAGATGATCAAATGTGCCTGTTTCAGTCGTACCCGTGTCCTGAACATGGTTTTTATCGACTGTCCCTAGTTTACGAAAATATTTCTCAACTTCGGTTTTAATTATGCTCTGGTCCGATACTGCCTTATCATTGATCATCAAAGCATCCAGACTAGACCCATTCCCATGTGGCCCTAGCTTGTTCCAGACTGCATTAACATCCCCATTCAATAGTGTTTGCATAACCCATTTTTTATTACTTTTTAACTCTGCCTTCTTCTTCAAGTAATTTACCAATGTCTTTTTACTTTTATATTTAACCCACCATCTATCTGCACTTTGCTTATCTCTCCCAACTGCCCGTCTCCATTTCCTACCAAGTTTATTTCTGGTCATAACTGCTTTCTTTAGGCGCCTATTTAATGATTTGTTCTTCAAGGTTTTTGTAGGGCCCCAACCTATACACTCCTCACCAGTCTTTTGAATAATATCAATTAATTTATTATAAGAGATCTCTGCTACCTCCTCAGAACTTCCAGCTTTGGCTGTTTCAAGAGACCAGAGAGCTAATCTTTCTGACAACTTTGATCTGAAAGGAGTCAATCCGTATCATCTCTGATTTTCCAATGACACGTCACCTATTTCTTACTGGATATGACTAGTCCTCCAACCTCTATACAGGTTTGTATCCAGCTATGATCAGTGGTATCGGCCAGACCTCTACCTTGATCATCAAGGTGAACACTCTTAATCAGGTGTTCACTGTTCTTATCCACGAGAACATAGTCAATAATTGAAGGTTGTTGACCTGCTCTCATTCTGGTCCACTTCCCAGAACACTTCTCAGAGAAGTTCAGGATGGACAGATTCTGCTCTGCAGCTAATTTAAGGACACGCTGACCATTACGATTAGTTTTATGTTTGTACCCTGTAATACCTCCATCTCTCTCCTCGATATGCCCATTAAAGTCACCCTGGAGTAGTATTATGCGATGAGCTGCTGAGTGCACGGAGACGTCATTGACTGATCTCTCTTCGATTTCTTGATTAAGCTCACAAGCCTGATCCACTGCCACATATACTGTACCCAATGCTACTTCCCTATTCTTACTTTGCAATATAACCCATAATAACTCCCTGTTTCCTGGAAGATCATTGGCTACCCATTCATAGGAACTGATACTGTTCCTAACAAAAACAGCCATTCCTCCCCCTTTTTTATCCAAAATAGATCTCTGACAAACAAACCTTCTGAATCCTACCAAGTGTTATTCCGGGTGACCCTCTTGCCAGTGTGTTTCTGAGAGTGCAACAATATCAGCATCCGACTGATTTACCCTTACAACTATTTCATCCCATAATTTCTTGGTCTGCCCATTAATATTAACATAGAGAACCCGCAGCTCACTAGAGTTTCCCACGAAACCCCCCTGTGTCTTATTGATATGGACTCTGATGGACCCTCCCCCTTCAGCCCGTGATATATCACCCACTAACAAATCCTGGTCCACACAAACTTTATCATGAGAAATTCTATTAGGCAATTGACGTCTCCGTGCCTTCGTCAGTCACAGTTTTTTCCTATCGGATGTGCAATTAAATTGGTAGTGCCCCCATAGACCGCAAGTCCTACACATGCACTCAGACACCTGTCTGTTATCTGGTCCTGTGTGCTGAAGTAAGGTGGACTGGATGTCCATGAGTGAAAGAACTCTCTTGATAATATCTTTGAAATGATAATCATGGAAATATGTTCCATCACGAAGCTTACTTACAAATTCCTGGTAATTTTCATGGGGATCAAATGTGTGGAACACAATCCCCCCTTCTTGCTCAACTACTGGGGCAAGAATACTTATTGTATGATGATGAACTGGGTATGTAATTGCCTTTCTCGGTGCAGGCATCATGACGATTGTCTTGACACCAAACGTCGCCCCTACTTTGATTATATTTCTGGTGGATGTTCTAATCTTATCCACCGCTATATCAATACTATGCTTGTTCTCGGATCTTATAGCATTACCTAGGTCATTTCCCCCCCCTCCCCCCCAAGAGTAACAATGTAATCATACTCCCCCAAATTCTCTGAACCCTTTACCTCATTTACAAGTTTTTCCAGGTCTTGCATGCGTCCTCCTCTCCACATTCTGACATCCCATCCCCTCTTCAAGCAGGTGTACTCTAAATCCTTATCCCTAATGATACATTGAACTAGGCTACTCCCCACAAATAGTACCCTGCCCTCCCTGGTTTGTTCTTTGGTTTCTAAGTTACCCACAGATGGTGGTGAAGAATATTCATGCTCAAATGCATGCACAGAAGTGGAGTTATTCTCCCTGAAGATTTTTTTTACTGGGCCTAAAGTTCTATAATCAGCCCTGTCACCTGTATTTAACTTATCTAATAAAAGAGTTCTAGAGTTACGTTTGGTTCCTTAACCGGCTGCACTCTGTCCCTCTTTCACTTTCTCTATAGGTTTTTGTTGGGTTTTTTTTTAGGGCTAATTCAGCCTCACGAAGTTGCTGTTTCAGATCTTTTATTTGATTATTTTGTATAGCTGCATTTTCTAAATGCTCTTTTAACAATGCTTTTGCCTCAATTAAGTCACTGTCTTTTTCTTTGATTATTTTTTCATTTTGCACCCTATTTAAATCAGCTAGTCTGATTACGTCATGTAGCCTTGAAATTTCTTTATCTTTATTTAGAGATGATTTATCCCCTTTATCAGCCTGTTTAATAAAATCCACCATCAGTTTTGTTAATTGCAATGTACTAGATTCTATAGTGCCTACCTTGGAGTGCAAAGACTCCCACCCTACCTTTGGATCATGCCAAGCTTCTGACATTTCATCCAATTTTATTTGATGCTGATGACATTCCCTACACCTCCAGAAATTTGAAGTAGGGTCTACTACTATGTCAATACAGGAGGTCACAAACCACCTGTCACACCAATCACAACCTTTCCAGTTAATAGTTTTGGATTTCCCAGACATTTTATGATCCTCCCCATTTACTCCGCAATGGGCGCAGATGTCCCCGTCAGATTTATCCCTTTTGCGTAACCTATCCTTCCCTTTGATTGACCCAGTTCCCTCTCTCCTCTTCCCACGTGTAATGAGCACTCTACCAGCTGCTGTGACTCCACTGACAGAGCTACTATCACTCGACCTACTTGAGCCTGGTTCTTGGGACAATAACGTTAGACTGTTATTTCTATCACTATGTGTGGGTCTGATGACATCATTGTCAGTTCCCTCATCCTGATTTACTTGCATTACTTGCTGGCCCTGAGTATTAGTTACACCTGGTTTAGGATCTAGGCCTATGCCACCTGCTCTAACTACCCTAGCCTGCCTAGGCCTAGCGTCTATTCTCCCCTCATCAATTAGTTTAAGTTCAATTTCTACCTCGGGCACTGTCCACCACCCCCTGTGATTCGTCCAGATGGGAAGAAATTTATCAAAATCATCTTTCCCTTCAACTCTATCCCAAAAATCATCAATTTCTTTGTATACTTTAATGCCATTTGTACTCCATCCGGAGCGAGATTCTCCTTGAAGGTTTAGGCTGGACTTTATTCTCAATTTCCATGAGAAGCATGTTGTTTTCTAACCCCGAGGCGTCCCCCCCAATAGCCCCAGTGAAGCCATGTCTCCCTTTGAGGACGAAATATCTTCTGTTACTTTTCCTAGGCATTTTAAACTGTTTTCGGAATAATCTATTTAGGCTAAGCTAACAAAATTCACCTCTACAGTGGGAATGCAAACCGATATTTGGTAGTAGAATCGCTGAAAATAGCCAGCGATCGTGTGATAAAAACGGAAAAACCCGGATGGAAGCGGTTTTCCCGCGAAAAATAAATGACTGAGAAAAAACAGCAAAGAAAAACCTCAGAAGTTTAAAACTTCTAGGTTTTAAGACTTGATACGCAGATCAAACTGCACCCTGAACACCGCGCTACTTGATTATACTCTTGAAAAGTAAAATCTAAATCTAAAACTTGATGAAATCGTAGATAAATGTCAAGATTCTGAGAGATTCTCAAACAAGATGTCCACAACTCCACGCATGCGCGATGATCCTGACTAGTACTCGTAAAGTACCTGTAAGTACTCGTTGAAAGTACTTTTATTTTTAAAAGTACTTGAGTACAAGTACGAGTACAATTACTTTTTAAAAGTACGAGTACTGAGTACCGACGAGTACTGCAAAATCGGTACTCGAGTACCAAAGTATCGAAGTACCGAGTACTTTGGCCCCAAGCCTGGTCTCTGGTTAATCTAAATATAAAAAAAAACATTAATAAATTAATATTTTAACGCGGGGATTTACCTCAAACATCCGAATTTAACGTCAATAAAACTCTGACGTCTAAAGTCGATCCATGGGCTGAAAGAGTTGATAGGACAGTGCCATTCTTCTCACCTCGAATACGAGTATTGACTGCTTTTACACAGTCAGGCACGACATCAATACCATCTTCTCAACAACTAGATATCATTTTACAAATGTCAATTTGTGAGGTTAGTTATCACCTAATGGACGGATAAGTTTTTGTTCAGTTTTGTATACTTTGCTACACAGGCTATGCATTTTTATCCCATTATAACCGGAAATGTCACATGTTTTTATATCTCTTTGCTTGAGGTTTCTTGTTTTGAGGTAAGCGTAATTCTACATGTGTATGTATATGCTTTTATCAACGCTGGCCGCAGGGCTTGATATTCGATGATTTCTCAGTAAATTAGCGACTTATTTTCTGAAAAATTCTAAACACCTGATCATCCATAAACTTTTAATATTGAATCGTTAATCTCGAAATTTGCAATAAATATATCATTAATGAACAACTCGACCGAGTTAATTCAGTTTTAGTCTGATAATTCCTTTAAACATATTACATGGTATAACATATATATAATACTCGTTTATTTCTTATCAGGGTAGTTGATGTGATTTTTTTTTGTGAAATGATATTACAATGTGTTGAGAATTGACTGAGAAAGCAGCAATACGCTGATGGTCAATATCAATATAAACTTTAGTGACTCCCAACATCTGATTTTCAAATACATGTATGTACATTAGATATAAAAGGCATCGTGTAAAAATAAGTTGATATTTAATATCGTTTTGCTGTCGTACTAAGGGTGTGTCTACTTTTGTGATACTTTTGCGATGAAGTATTTAGCTGTTTAGCCTAATATACAGGATTAGCCATTAAAATGCTGAAATATTTTAATATGAAAGGTAAAGGTAAAGGTGCAGGTTTATAGTCTGATATCAAGTCTGAAGACCTATCATACGAATTTACATCTTACCCCTGGTCACTGGACCTGTTCATTCGTGTGCCATTTGAACTCAACGGAGAGCATACAGTCCTGAAGCCGTTTCGGCGCATTGAGCTCATCGTACACATTGCCATCTCTGTCCTACCATGTACTCATTTTCACCTGAGTCAAGTGAAGAATTTGAGGGTGAAGTGCCTTGCCCAAGGACACAACATCTTAACAATGTCCCTAGATTGAGAGGGGAGAAACATGATATTTCTCTGAAAATCCTGCACCAAGCGGGATTCGAAACCGCACGGCAGGCATCGCCAGGCTCTAACCATTGCGCCATGTCCCATGGAGACTAACGTTTCGATTCGATTTGCTATCATCAATAAATATCTTAATTAGCTATTTCTGCTTCATTTGAATACCTATGTTATGGGACTACGACAATTATAAATATGTGTACTCTTACGGTGCGGGGATCGACTTTAGAAGTAATATCGTCTAAGGTGGATCCCCTCACTGTAAAGGTTAAACCTTTATCTAATACGTCATCTTATCTTATTTCCCCCCACTAGAAGTTGTGTCTCGCTACCGCGACATAGAACTTTGCATGGGTGGAGAAAACTCATATTCGTTTAATTACCATGATTACAGAGCAAATATGTGCAAATTTTGATGTTTAAGCATACTTTTCATTCTCAGTGATTTGATCAGGTAATGAAACAAATTTAAAACGACAATAGTTACGATTTGCGATCAAATGGTTACAACAAGACAGTGATATGCTGTCCTCTTAGAGACAAAAGGGTGCACCTGCTACTAAAGCCCTTAAAGCGCTGAAATACCGAAGGACTTTAAGGACTTTAAACGTCAAACTGTGTTCTATATTATATTCACCAATTAAGCATGACTATAATGGTTTATAATCTGTTTTATTGGTAGGCTGAATCACAGATACTGGGGATGAAATGGCAGTTTAGAGATCAAGATTGGCAAATGCTTGGTCGCAAGTTAATTAAATAAATATGTTTGATTTTCATCCACTTGAAGTTGTGGTTTGCGATAGCGGGACACAATTTCAGGTGGATGAAAATGTAAATTTTATCACTCAGCTTTTGAAGGGGTAACAATCTAGTGGATTCTAGTGCAATCTAGTCAGCCAACCCTTAAAGCGCTGAATATGTTTGTATTGACTATGGAGATCAAACGGTTATTTTTATTGGTAAATCATCTTCATGTCTTAGTTAGATCTTTCCGCTTTATTTGAATACCTATCTTATGGGTCTACGGTCATCATAAATGGCTTACTCTTTCTGTACGGGGATCGACATTAGACGTCAGAATCTGACGTCTATAGACGTCAGAATCTGACGTCTATAGACGTCCGATTTTTGACGTCTAAAGTCGGTTCCCGCGCTGAAAGGTTTCATAAATGACAGATACACCATTTCGACTCGATATATTGACATATCAGGAAACTGTAGCATGTAATCAATATATGTCAATGAGGTAAAAATGATATGAATGACATTTTCAAAGGATACTGTTCCATTTTTTCATAAAGAGAGGTGGTGTAAGATTTCTATCAGACGACATATGCATAGGCATATATGCATACAATTATACGTGTATACAATAGGAAACCAGCCATAGTGGATCCCCTTTGCAATGATATATCTTCCTAATGGCTTACTTATCTTGGACCAGTATGTGGGAGAATGAGATCGTGGTAGGGCATAATGTATCATAATGTCGCAACATGTATGCTACTCGTGCTCTATCATGCGAATAGAAACTTGACATCAATAAACACTTTGTTTTACAGTCGCTAATGTCATACAGAGTTGTTATTGCATTTTTATTGCAAACACCAATTATAGTCCAGTCAATATAACTCTTCACAATGCGTCGAGGTTAAAAAAATGCAAGATAACTAATTTCTGCATAGTCTTTTCGAACAATATCATCTTGGCAACATACTAAACGTATAGAAAAATCGGCATCAGGAAGAAGTGTAACACGCGATTTCACGAATCCAACAAATGTGCATATTTATTGCTTCTAGAAAAGTAGCGTTATCGACAAAAATTGCAAACAATGTCACCTTACACCATGATAAAACATCAATATATGTAGCTTAGAAGCAAAACCCGTTTCACTTGTGTTTTCTAATAACTGGCCTTATTATGTTTATGCATTTGAAATATATAATTAAACAAAATTATCATTTATTTTAGCACACTCCGCATCTTATTCTGAGTCATTTTCATGTGTTACACGCGTGTTTAAGCATGCTGTCCCATGATATTCTCCAAAACTATATGAGTAATCTTATACCGACTGTTATGCGAATCAGCTAAATTGTAATTGTGTTTATTGTAAAATGTAAAAAACATGCTGATAATACAATGTACTAGTTTTTACTTGTAAGTCTATTTTGATTCAAGTAGAACAAACACAGATAACAGCATATAAACACTATTTATTTGTTTATAACATGATTTCCATGTCCAATGTTCTATCAGTGTCACATAAAATGATTTTAATTCGGTATGCAAAATTGCATAACTATCAGTTTATGCTCTTTCCAGTATCTTCTTGTATATATGATATGTACATATTTTTACTGTTTAATGTGTTGTTTATATTTGAAAATATATTTTTACTGTTCATTATAATGTCAGACGGAGAGGTCTACATATACTTCCAGTCGTCAATAAATATCTATTTATCTATCTTAATGATTTCAATGTTTATTGCTATGATTTTAATATACAATTACATTCTAATATACAATTATATTAATCTTTACATATTCATCGTCTGGATGCTGGACGGTGAAGTCGCTCATTCATTGCACAAATTCCAAATAAATCACTATGTGAGCTTAGGTGCTATCATAAAATGAGCTGTGATTGTCTATTCACCACGCAATAAAATGATACAATCATTGCACAATCACGACGCGAAAAAAACACCATTATACATCAGCACAGAATGAATAATGGTGATGGATAAATAGTGAAAGTGTTCCCAGCGAACACGACACGTTGACTCAATGCTGAGCTAATGTTGGCCCAGCGTCGTAGACGGTGGCCAACATTAGACCAGTACTGGGTCAGCGTATCGTGTTTAATGGGTTATTTGTAATTTTCTAGTGACTAATTGATTACCCAGCAAACACGAGACGTTCCCCAATGATGGTTCAATGCTGGCTCAGTGTCGCAGATTATGGGCCAGCATTAGGCCGACCCCGGTTCAACGCCCGATAGTGTATTGGGTTTTTGATGTTTGGGATGAGTATGGCGTTTTGGAAGACAACATTAAATCAATGCTGGGGTGACGTTAGGCACATCAGCCAAGCGTTAGCCAAGCCTTGTTCTAGCGTAATATTCCTTTTCACGCACAGCTGTTTTCCTGTATCTTGATGATGTAAATTGGTTTCGAAATTCCAACCCGAAGGTGCATGAAAATGCCGTATAGGATAAAGTCCGAGGAGCTCTACATTCCTAACTTTGAAAAAGCTAAGAATGTAGAGCTCTAAGGGTTTTAACTGACTTAAAGCACACCCGACCAAAATGAAAACCCCTCATAATCTAATTTGTATTTACTACATGTCAAATGGTTTAGACGTCACAATCGTCACAATCTGACGTCTGTAGACGTCAGATTGTGACGTCTAAAATCGATCCCCACACTGTAAGATTAAAACTATTTCTAATGGCCGTAGACCCATAAAATAGGTATTCAAATGAATCAGAAAGCCCCAACTAAGACATTTCTGATGACTTTAAATTGAAAAAATCCTTTAGTTGCGATGTTTTTTCCAAATAAATTCAGTGATTCAAGGGTGAAATGGCTAGTAATATTTTTTCAACATATGCACCATAATACCTGAATGCTTCAGGGCTAAAGATAGAAAGGTAAAGGTGCAGGTTTATAGTGTGATATCAAGTATTTCATACGACTGTTACATTTTCACCCCCTAGACACTGGACCTGTTCATTCGTGTGCCATCTCAGCTCCACGGAGAGCATACAGTCCTGCAGCCATTTCGGCGCATTGAACTTATCATACACATTGCAACCTCTGTCCTACCAGGTACTCATTTTTACCTGAGTCAAGTGAAGCATTTGAGGGTTAAGTGCCTTGCCCGAGGACACAACATCGAAGCAATGTCCCGATATTGAGAGGGGAGAAACATGATATTTCTCTGAAACTCCCGCACCAAGCGGGGCTCGAAACCGCACAGCAGGCAGCGACATTGATAGAACTCCGCGCTCTAACCATTGCGCCACGTCACTATCTATGCTACATGTCAAATGGTCTAAAGAACAAAAAACATGCGCCACTGGTTAGTGTTGTGGTTGGTGTTAGTGCTCAGCGAGTTAAGTGTTAGTAGTATGATTTCAACATATTCAACATGATCCCTTTATGCCTCAGGGGAGCCGGGGGCGGGGGCGGGGGTGCCTGGTCTCAGGGGGGAGGGGGGGGGGGGTGTATCCACTCAGTGGTAATTTGAACCACCGGGGTATTATCAATTTGGTGATTGTTGTAGCTGTGATCTTTGACATTTGACGGCCACTAATCCATGAGCTCCCATTAACCCTTGTGCTGCTCAGATGTCTCTTTCTATTTTCCGTCATTTGTAGCTGGAATTGCTAACGCAATTTCCTTCTCCATATCACGAAAAAAATGTCTATCTATCAAAAATTACCGTCTTCAAAATGTGTTTATTTTATTAACTGAAGATCCGTCATAATATATTATCCATTAACCCTTGTGCTGCTGAGATGTCTCTTTCTATTTCTCGTCATTTGAAGCTGAAATTGCTAAAGCAATTTCCAGCCACAAATGACGAAAAATATGTCTATCTAAAAAAAAGTGACGTCTTTAAAATGTGTTGTTTTTATTAACTGAAGATCCATCATAAGATATTTTAACAATTTTACTTGATTTGAAATGATTACAACCGTAGCAGGAGGAGGGTTAAAGCCCTAGGTATGACTATAGTCGTTTTAATTTATTTTCGTTAGCCAATTAAATCTCTGTTACTGGGAACGAAGCGCGTGTTTAAACATCAACATTTGCAAATCATTGTCACGCATTTGAGGTTGGGGATCGCTGGAATGCTAACGCAATTTCCAGCTGTAAATGTCGAAAAAAATTATATTTGTGAAAAAATATGCATCTTTAAAAAGGGATTATTAGATTAAATAGGCATCTACCCCGAAACATTCTAGCAATTCGAATTGAATTTATTGGTCTTGAAAATGGATATATACGGTACCGGCAGCATAAGGGTTAGAATTCTGACGTTGGCGGGATGACCATGATGACTGGATGGCTCAGTGCACCTGTCTATCTGGCGTGTTATACACCAATCAAACGGAATTAATCATGAGTGTTTGTTATTATAC
The DNA here is from genome assembly GCA_964017125.1 of Flabesymbios commensalis. Taxonomy (NCBI): domain Eukaryota; kingdom Metazoa; phylum Annelida; class Polychaeta; order Terebellida; family Flabelligeridae; genus Flabesymbios; species Flabesymbios commensalis. The sequence continues at coordinate 13,322,828 of OZ024915.1, forward strand.
CGCATTATGCTACGATTTACTGATCATCTCGTCAACCGTGTGTGGTGGAACGATTATCCCAAACAGGCTAGACCAGTACATACTCTACTCTGGTTCCCAGAGCCACACTACGCGGCGTGGCCGAGCTTCATGAAGCCTCTGGTATGGCCCAGAAGCGAATGTTTGTGACTAGCTGCTATATTTAGATAAAAATAGGGTAATCCCCGAATTCAGGCATTTTTGCAAGGTCACTTCCCCGGATGAAGAGTTGTTCACAGTATTGTATTTCCCCTATGACGCATTTCCTATGACTTGACCCAGAAAATTAATCACCGGCCTCAATAGTACAGGTATGATGGTCACGTGACTAAGAACCGTGGCCAATACCCGGCCATAAAAGAAATTGTCCGGGCGCGCGAGGCAGTACATACTCTTCAATAGTGGTTTATTTTCACCCGCTGAGCTCCAGGGCTCGTATTCTCTGTATAGGATAAAACCCGAGGAGCTCTACATTCTTAGCTGTGAAAAGGGTCGAGGCCGAAGGCCGAGGCCTTTTCACAGCTAAGAATGTAGAGCTCCGGGGGTTTTAACTGACTTAACACACATCACACCATAATCAACAGCTCGGTCACACCTGACTGATTATAGTTAGTATTGTGGGGAGCCTCCGTGACCGAGGGGTAGCGTGCTCGACCTCAAACCGCCAGGGCTCAAATTTCGAATCCTGTATCTGGAGGACAGTGTCATCTCAATTATCTCACCACATCATCAGGAGGTTCTCCTGGCCCAGTTTAGCCTATATGTGCACAAAGGTGGCCTAAAGCCCGATTCATTTCATTTTTACCTGACTGATTATAATACCATATGACTACCATAATCAGGTGACGTTTCAACTGCCGCTGCAGACTTAACGCTGGTTCCAGGTATGGATGCCGATTGGTACTAGCTGCCAAGTAAAAACAAGAAGTTGATCCACTGTTAGCTTCATGATGGGCCAGCGTCGTAGACGGTGACCCAAAATCGAAACAAGACAGTAGTTCAGCTCCACGTGTATCGGCTCTTCCACTTGCGCCCCCGGAAATTGACCCAAAATATCTTGAACAATTTGAGGTCATAAAACCTATATTTTTCAATCAATAAGCGCGTTCATAATAATGAAATTGGTATGATCTGATTCAGGTTGTTTTTTAATATAATGGTAGATTTAAAACAATATTAGCCTTATGGAACGCCCTGCCTGTGTCAATACGTAAAACGAAAACAATCTTAACATTCCGGAAATTACCTAAGTCTCACCTATTTGAACTGGCTTTTTATTGATTGATTGATTGATTGATTGATTGATTGATTGATTGATTGATTGATTGATTGATTGATTGATTGATTGATTGATTGATTGATTGATTGATTGATTGATTGATTGATTGATTGATTGATTGATTGATTGATTGATTGATTGATTGATTGATTGATTGATTGATTGATTGATTGATTGATTGATTGATTGATTGATTGATTGATTGATTGATTAAATAATTATCAAATAATTGCAATTCTTATAAGCGAAAATATGTTTAATTATTTAAGGCCAGAAATTGCTTAAGTCGAATGAAAATTTGATTGCTGAGAATTCAGCATGACAAGGGTTTTTACTATGGTTACCCTACAGAACTGGCTGGAATGCAATAAAATACACTCTCATCGGCGAATGACATGACTGTTATTAAGCTTTAATGAAGAATATCAAGTACCACTGACACATTTGCTCGTAATAAACAACATCTGATTGATACAGTTACAAAAATAGGATGTCATCCAGCTATTGAATGAAGCTACACACGTAGGCCTACTGTGCCAACTTATTCTTGTTTTTCAGATTAGTTCTGCAAAATCATTATAGCATCACACTTTGGAATTATATTCAAAGAATGATATCAGAACATTTTAATTCACAGATTGTTCTCATATTTTCCAACAGATAACACTTTTTTTTTACGAAAAGATTGCATAAAATTAGGTCGGCAAAATTTCAAAAGACAATAAGCATATTTTACAAATCAATGAAATAATGAATCAGTGAATAAACGAATGAATGCATGCATAAATAAATGAATGCATGAATAACTGAATGAATGAATGAATGAATGAATAAATGAATGAATGAATGAATGAATGAATGAATGAATGAATGAATGAATGAATGAATGAATGAATGAATGAATGAATGAATGAATGAATGAATGAATTAATTAATCAATGAATAAATGAATGAATGAATAAATGAATGAATAAATGAATGAATGAATGAATGAATGAATGAATGAATGAATGAATGAATGAATGAATGAATGAATGAATGAAAAAATAAATAAATGAATAAAAGAATCAATAAATGAATGAATGAATGAATGAATGAATGAATGAATGAATGAATGAATGAATAAATGAATGAATGAATGAATGAATAAATAAATGAATGAATGAATGAATGAATGAATGAATGAATGAATGAATGAAAAAATAAATAAATGAATAAAAGAATCAATAAACGAATTAATAAATAAATTAATGAACGAATGAATGAATAAATGAATAAATGAATGAATACATAAATAAACAAAGTGATTTATTAAATGAATGAATGAATGAATGAATGAATGAATGAATGAATGAATGAATAAATGAATGAATGAATGAATGAATGAATGAATAAATGAATGAATGAATGAATGAATGAATGAATGAATGAATGAATGAATGAATGAATGAATGAATGAATTAATGACTAAATAAATGAATAAATGAATGAATGAATGAATGAATGAATGAATGAATGAATAAATAAATGAATGAATGAATGAATGAAGCCATCTTTGCACACATACAGGCTAAGCTGATCCAGGAGATAGCAGGCGACACTACACAATCATGGGATTTAAACTTCAAACTCTGACGATCTGAGGTCGAGCATGCTGCCTCTCGGTCACGGAGGCTCCTCACATTATTGAATCTTTACGAGTAAACATTTTCTATGAGACCCGAGCATCAGGGCGTGAGACGAGCACAAGCTCATATGTGACAGCCATTCGGTCCACATTTACAATGCTGACATTTTTTTTAAATTTGAAACCATACATGTCATAGTTACGTCTTTTCGATTTATTTTAATACCTATCTATTGGGTCTACATCCATTAGAATAGCTTTACTCTTACAGTGCGGAGATCGACTTTAGACGTCAGAATATGACCTCTACTGACGATCCCCGCGCTGTAAGGGTAAATATGCTAAATATAAAATGTGGCATCAATCAGCAAGATATATAAATCGTTGTCGTCATTATAAAGACTTTTCACTCACTTGAAGTTGTGAATCGAGGAGGCGAGACACAACTTCAAGTGAGTAAAAATTGAAAATAAATAATTGAACCGTTAAAATATTAAACCAGCCCCCGCTCTTCGTAGTTAGAATTATTTTTACATGTCAGAATGTCATTAGAGGGATAAATCTCCAAAATACACAGCTGGTTTTCTGATATGTATGACATGAATCACTCCCATGAGACCGACATAAATATATCTTAAGGACCTCCCGACGAATTATATTGTACATCCTAAAGGTGACCTATCACCCCTTATATGATATGAATAATTATGTGCTTATATGGGGTGATTGGCTATCATGATAGCCAATCACGGTGATTGGCTATCATGTGACCCTCCCAGAGGGTCACATGACAGCCAATCACCCCATATAAGGTAACACTTGTGCCCCATCTTGTGGCAACTTTTATTTATTTGTCACAAATTTATCCATATTGTATAAGGGGTGATAGATCACCTTTATTGTATTTTCTTTTCTGTATAATCTGTGTCGAATAAATGAGGTCTCATCCCGAGTCCCTAACATGTAAGTGCAAGCTTACAAGGTGACACATTCCCTGAGTGCTGAGGAAAATGCCACGTTCCATCCTTAAAGCGCTTTAAGTATTTTTGTAAAAACCGTGTATTCCAAAGTTGTTTTTTCACATTGAAATCAACATAAATATCTAAGTTAGCACTTTACGCTTCATTTGAATACCTATGTTATGGGTCTACGGACATGATAAATATTTTTACTCTTACAATGCGGGGGTCGACTTTAAACGTCAGCATCTGACGTCTACAGACGTCAGATGCTGACGTCTAAAGTTGATCCCAGCACTGTAAGGGTTAAGCCCATCTCCATACATACCACCAGGGACACACGCAAACGCCATATTTGTGAATGTACCCTAGATTGATTGATGTAAAAAGGAAATCTGTAATGGCGTGGAATTGTTTTGTCAATGACTACTCATGAGGAATGATGCAATACGTTTCAGTCGATTGCTTACAAAAAAACATGCAGAGATTAGCAACATCGCTCCAATGCTGTATTAACGTTGGGCGAGAGTCACATATTTTATCCATGTGCTAGATCAGAATTGAAAAGAACTCATCCGGATTATTACATGATAAATATCAGGCGGGTGTGGCCCCCGCAATGCGCAAAAAGGGTCATCTTCCTGAAGACAGATAACGTTGATCCAATGCTATTTTAATGCTGGCCCACCACCTGCACATCATTTGGAAGCATCGTTTGGAAGCATCTAAATATTGGCCGCCTATTTTGTCAGTGGTGTGGGCGTCCTATATTTTTTGCCTGCATAATCCCTAACCTTAAGGAGTGACAATTATTATTGACAAAATGGACGTCTATGATTTTGAAGTCTTGCTGATAAATGGCTAGTCTTGCTCTCAACATGCTCGAAAGGTGTTATTTAAGCCTTTCAAGCCTAAATTTATTATTGTCATCTTCATACACTACAAGCCGCGAATTTCTGTCGCAATTCTCGACTTGTGGTGGATGAAGATGACTTGAAGTGGGTCGCAAGTGAAAAATAAGATTTTTCTATTATTAAAACAGTTCCATCAAAATTGTCGTTCTGAAAACCCCAGATTTTAGGAATTTAAGTCATTTTTCAGAGATGAGAAACGATGCTTTGATGCATCGTGAGGGTTGGAAATAAAACTATATTATCAAAAATGTAGAGAAGGGGACGGGGCGCATTGGTAGAGCGCCTGGCTGTCTCGCCGGTCATTTATAAGTCCCGGGTTCGAACCCCGCTGATCCTGCGTGGGGTTTTGTATCCTGTTTCTCCTTCGCAATGTGACTAGGCGGTCACTTTAATGGCAGCAGCGTCGATTAATTCTGAAAACGGTGTAACAATGTTAACTTTGCGCGGGGCCATGCGCTGTGCGCTCTTTCGCATGTAAAAACAAAATATAATCTTGACCGGTGGTTGAAGCGGCACAATCAGTCTAAAATCATATAAAATCTGTATTTTTACTTCGGTTTCTTAATATGGCCATAAGATGTGAACACGTCCAAAGACTAGAATTGCGCAAGTCTTTTAAATTTTGCGAAAGTGTGACGAAAGCCCCATTTATGCAGTTACTCCCGTAATTCTTAATTTGGACATGCATGTCGAAAATTAAATTTCGTCCTTATTTCTCTCTTAAGTGACAAATACGCAACACAACATTTAGAAAACTTTCGCAATTGTAGTCCATGTACATGTTGACATATTATGGACATATCAAGGAGCCAAAATAAAAATAATGAATGAATAAATGAATGAATGAATGAATAAATGAATGAATGAACGAACGAATAAATGATTGAATAAATAAAGGAATAAATGAATGAATGAATGAATGAGTGAATTGAATGAATGAATGAATGAATGAATGAATGAATGAATGAATGAATGAATGAATGAATGAATGAATGAATGAATGAATGAATGAATGAGCAAATGGATAATTGAATGAACAAAAGAATGAATGAATGAATACATGAATAAAAGAATACATGAAAAAATGAATAAATGAATGAATGAATGAATGAATGAATGAATAATTGACTGAATGAATGAATGAAATGATTTTTTTGATAATCGACGCTAAAAGATGTAATCGGGGGTTTAATATGTACATTAAACGGATGACAAGACGGTGTCAGATTATGATAGACACAGTTGTCAGTATTAAAAGGTATACTGAGTACATATTTACAGTTATACAACAGTAAATGTTGCGTCGTGGTCGAGGAGAGAACCTGAACAGAAAGCGGAAATATATGCATACGGCATCATTGGGAAGGCGAGATGGGCTCATCTCAGCACAAGTCACCACATCAAGCCCGAACCTTTAGGCGAAGGCTTGATGTGGTGACGAGTGTTGAGATCAGCCCATATCGCCGTACAAACGATGCTGTATGTATTTTCTCGTACGAATATTTATCTGAAACGGCAAAATCAAACCGGGCAGTGGAGCGTATAGGAGAGAGTGCGAGATGGGTTGATCTCACCTTACGACTCGTAGTGAAAGCCAACAGCATGAGTGCGAGAACACAGGTATATACGCACTGTGGTGCCTAAAGGGTTGATGACCACTTATTTTGATTAGGAGGAGTGTGGTATGATCGCTTGATATGCAATACACATTAACCTTTTGTGCACTGAGTGGAAATCATGTATATAATATTATAATATCTTATTTTCACATCGACCAGCCAGTCATAATAGTAAATGCAAAACAGACCGACGCGAACGCGAAAGCGAGTATGCAAACGCGAAATTCGCCTGACTTTCTATACACCAACGCGAAAAACAACGCGAAGTGTGAGGTGTTTTATTCTGTTCCGAAGCTAAATTGTGGCAGTGACTTCATTTGCTGGATTTCCCACAGGAAAGCCGACGCGAAAACCGGCGCGAATCGCGAAAAAAAGTCATAGTTTTGCGAATTTTCGCGTTGCCATCGCGCTCGTCTTCGCGCTGGTCTGCTGTTTTTGAATGATAAAATATAGTGAGTTTCATCATTTTAAAACCAGTAGGGTAACCGGATAGCACGATCATCTGATCCAATACTGACCCAACCTTAAATAAACATTGGGGGGGGGGGGGGGGGTCAGGTAATTACTAACTTTTCGTGGGATCAGCAAATGTGTTTATTGATTAATCGCAAAATGAAATAATTCGGTCTTTATGCCACTTTTGTGCACATACAGGCTCAATTGGGCCAGGAGAACCTCTTGAGGATGGTGAGATGAATGAGATGACACTGTCCTCCAGACACAGGACTCGAAATTCAAACCCTGGAGGTCTGAGGCCGATCACGCTACCTCTCAGTCACGGATGCTTCCCACAATACTGAGTTTTACGAGTGGATGGGGAGAAACATCTTTGTTTCTTTCAAACCGCCGAGATCGGGAAACGAACCCCGACTCCCGAATGCAGCGGTGCTAACCACTACCCTAGGGCCCCCTCTCTGATTGGTCGCAGGGAGATTTAGAGACATGGAATCGAACACTCCACCACTTTTATCAAATTAGTTTTTATCTGAATACATTTGTAATGCGTTAAGTACTAAATATAATAATAATAACTGTTCTTACTTCAAGTGGCTGATAATCATTCACAGTGAATTCTTTTTTATCCAAACGGAAACCAACTATTTGAAAATTATGTTCATCGAAAACACCTTTCCCTCTCAAAAGGTATTGATAGATGTCGAAATAAAAGTTACTAAAAACGATTATGTTTGAGCTTGGGACTCAAAGGGTTAAACAGCGTTGTGTTTTATCATACAAAACAAAGTAAAAAAATGTGTTGCTTGTAGGACATCTGCAAATCAGTGTGGATAGAGAATTTGATTAGCTGCATGATAATATGATATTTCTACTGTAATTCGCACTTTATATGAAACCAATTTTGGCTACCGGTACATTTTTAAGTTTCACCCGCTTGAAGCTATGCTATCGCGACCCATAACTTCCAAGTGTGTGAAAGCTACCAATGTTTGTTTAATTTGAAACCAAACATCAGCAAATTACCGCTGTCATTCAGTTGTTATTTAAATTAGTGGGTAAAATACGATACTTGGGCCGATGTTTTTAATCTGTTGACTAGCTGTTTGAACCATGTTTTTTCTAAAATAAAATGAGTGCTTAAACATCAAGATTTCAAAATGTTTGATCTCATAATTATTATCTAGTGTCGTGCTTCGCTGTTGTAATACTGTAGATCTGGTCATTTTCGCTTGTTTAGGTTGTGATTTTGAGACTTTACACGAAGTCTAGAATTCTCGGAATATTAGTTTCGATGATAGGTAGAGCTATTATGATAATAATTTTATGAGATTCTTAAAATCGCGAATGTTTCCTACTCACGAATACGCGAAAATTAAAACCTCGCAAATATTACCAGATTTACAGTATTCCTGCGTATCAAATGTGACAATTGACAGCGGTCGCTTCACTGTGACATGCTTTTATCTCGCATGACTAATGATGCTTCAGAGGTGTCAAGGAATCTATTGTTACGTCAGCTCATATGCATTAGTCAGCCACGTAATGTATCTTACACCCCAACGCATTATAACCATGATAGTCCGGTGGCCACTTACCATATTTTTAAATTTCGCTTTTTTCGCATTATTTTGTTCATGGACTCAACCGATTGTATTATCCTCAGCATATCTCTGGGCACATTTTAAGACCGGTTGAAATGCTTGGGTACCCGACTAAACCAGGCTACTCGCTTTGCGTGAATTTGTCATCAGGGTAATGTTTGGGGTGTGGTGGCAGAAAATATGACGTTTTAAGGCAAAAAAAAAAGCAACAAAACACATGAAAATGAACAAAAAAATCATTAAAAAATATATTTTTTCATGGAAAATAAATTCTGAATTATGATAACACATGGCTCAGTTCTGCGTCAATATATGGTATTTATGTGAAGCTTCACTCTACAGCCGCAAGATGGTGAACCAATGTTAAATTAATGTTGATTTCGCATTGTAGACAGCATTAAGCCAGCATTGTTTCAACGTTATGGGTTTATCTTCAAATAACAGCTAAATTTAAAAATGTGTCATTACATTCTTACTCCGAATTAAACAAAATAAAAACAAATTAATCAACAAACCCAATCGTATTACTATCGTCATCATTTGACGTATATAATTATGTATAGTTCACGTGCTACAATCGTCATTAATTTTACATGGTATTTTTTATCGATGCGTGTATGCAATTATCGTAAAGTAATTAATTTGAAAAACACATTACCAGGAGCGACTGCTCATGTTGACATCTCAATTTTGAAAATGTAATTTGATTGGTGTCTTAACCCTTCCAGCGCGGGGATCGACTTGAGTCGTCAGAATCTGACGTCTGTAGACGTCAGATTCTGACGACTAAAGTCGATCCCCGCGCTGTAAGAGTAAAAATATTTTTAATGGCCGTAGACCCCTAACATAGTTATTCAAATTAATCGGGAAGAGCTGACTAAGACATTTATGATGATTTCAAGGTGAAAAAAACGCTTTGGCTGCAATGTTTTTTTTTCACAAAATTATTCAGCGATTTAAGGGTTAAAGTGAGAACACGAGGGGGGGGGGGGGGGTAACCTGATGGTCTGCCCAACGCTAGGTCGACAGCGTCAACATATCGCCCATTGCTGTGCTTACATTCAACCATCCTTCAGGTGTTCACATAGAATATGTTTAGTTTTTTCCTTGGATTATAAAACATATTGATAACAATAATATTTTTTTAAATCTTATTTTTTTTGAAAATAATGAAATCTTGATGTGCGAGATACACTGTTAAATACAAAATAAAAAAAATTGTTTCACCCACGGAGCCGCTTTACTGAATGAATTAGAAAATGAAGACATGCACATATAAATCTTGCTTACGATTCTAAATAGCTATATTAGTATCATGCTACATTGGCAAATGATCCATAAAAACACACCAATATGATAATATCGTTTTTTGTAAAACACCCAATTAGTTAGATTAGTTAAGTTGTAAATATAGTAAATGTAAACTATCGTAACTTATCTTACATATTAGACTGTCAACTCCAAAATTGACATCATGGTAATGTGAAGTTAATTGGTGTTTTTTTCAAACCATTTAACAAAGGTTCTTTCATAATTACAATTGTCGCAGACATTTAATATTTGTTAACAAACCCATTATTCGCCTTATGCCATGTGGCTAAATTACGGGACACAAAGCGAAGAAAAATATTATCCATTTATTGTTATGTATTCTCAACATATCAAGTAATTAAATCATAAGGCCATCTCTGGTTTTCCCTTGTTACTTAACCTTTCAGCCCTCATGATGCATTAAAGCATCATTTTACATCCCTGAAAACATACCTAATTGTCCGATAACTAAGAGGTTTTAAAAGCAATTTTCCATGAAATTATTTTACCAACACATTGCATTTTTATCAATTGTCAGCCCACTTGAAGTCATCTTCATCCACTACAAGTCGAGAATTGCGACAGCAATTCTCGACTTGTAGTCGATGAAGATGACAACGGTAAATTCAGGCTTCAAAGGGTTAGCCTTTTCAGCGCGGCGACCGTCTTTATATGTTAGAATCTGACAATTTTTTTTTATTATATTTATATATTTATTTATATATTTATTAACTATTTTTTAATAGGATTGCTCAAATTTGGAACTCTCTGCCACACTCTCTATAACACTTTTGTATCTGAATTAAAACAATGTTTTTTGGAAAAGGTAGATAGTCAGTTTATGAGAAACGGTTGCTGCTCGTTGCATTTCAAATGTTTATGTAATAATTGTTAATTTCTAAAGTTAAATTGTGAGGGGCTGGTGGGAAATCATATAATATTATTATTGATCATGCTGATGTATCTTGTATAATATGTATTGGGTGGGGTCTACCTGTAGAGGCTTCACTGAAACCTGTCTAGCATCTCTCTCAGGTGATCTATGTTTATTTGTCAAATATTTTCTGTTTATTGGATTGCCTTTATCATATTGTGTATTACTTACCTGTATTACACAAATATTCCATGCACCTAACTTGTGTATTGCATGGATCTGTAATACAGTATCGTAACCAAATTAATTGAAGAGAATTGAATGATTAAACCAGGTTATGCAGCTGAATATAGGCCGCCCTAGGGATCAGACGGCGCCAGATGATTAAACCAGGTCCTGCAGCTAGACATAGGCTGCCCTAGGGATCACGGGGGGGCAGCTGATTAATTGATGAGGTCTTAATAAACACTAATGGATTGGAGCACACACAATTATTGAAAAATATCAGGACAAAACCATATCACACAGAAAATTATTTATGATAATGTTGCAATCCCTCAGCTGCTGCTGTTTCATATATGCCCAGCAAACACGAGACATTGATACAATGTTGAGTCAATGCGACGTCGTAGACGGCGGACCTGCATTGACCCGATATTGTTTCAATGTCTCGTGTTTGCTGGGATGATTTAGTATAACGTTGAAAACTTTCAACTGCTGGTGAATCATACATGCGAAATAAATGCTACGCGTTCGATTTGATTTCTCCGTAACGTGTCGAATCGGACGAGTTCGAAATGACATCCGTATGCGTACCACTAGGCCTAATAATTATCTCGATATCCACATGTATCTATGTAGGCTACTTATCTCAAATTTGACTACGACGTGGTCATAACTGTGCTGAACTGTAGTCTAGAGAGCCGCCGCCATTCATTTGTTATTTAACCATTAAAGCGTTGAATATTTTTATAAAAATCATGGAAACCAAAGGTTTTTTTTAATTTGAAATCATCATAAATGTTTTATTCAGCTTTTTCCGATTCATTTGAATACCTGTGTTAACCGATTCATTTGAATACCTGTGTTATGGGTCTACGGTAATTAGGAATATTCTAGACTGACTTTAGACGTCAGAAACTAACGTCTACAGACGTCAGATTCTGACGACTAATTTCGATCTCCGCTCTGTAATAGTTGAATTAGGGGTAGAATATCATACTTTGTTCAAAAGTTCAATAATGAAATTTGGCACTTCATCATCCACCCACTCCTGCAGACGTCAAAATACTTGTTTAATATTTCTCATAGTTCTCTTGACTCCACTTAAGCTCAAATCTGTGATAGGAAATATTTTTTGAGAGAGAAGCATCGTCCCCAGTCAGACAAGCTATCACGCGGGGAGGGGGGGGGGGATGGGTGCAAAGGCCAATCCCTTCTATCAGGGCCCGTATTCTCGTACAAGTTACGACATATCGTAGGCTTCGGATTGGCCGAGATGGACATAGCGAGATACAATTTCAAGTGTCTGAACATTTAAATGTAATTGTGTAATTATTTTAATCCTCGGAACTCTGAAAGTTTTTGCATAAACCTTAAAGACCAAAGGGTCTTTTTCAATTTAAAATCATCATAAATATCCTAGTTAGCTCTTTCTGGTTCATTTTAATACCCATGTTATGTGTCTACGACCATTAGAAATATTTTCACTCTTACAGTGCGTGGATCAACGTTAGACGTCAGAATCTGACGACTAAAGTCGATCCCCGCGCTGTAAGGGTTAAACTTTTAGAGCCCTAGAGGTGAAACTGTCATCAAACCGAAATTTGATTCTATTTTTAATACCCTTAATGACTGCTCATTGCCCAATTTTATAAAATGTCCATGTGTAATATGTCGAAAAGAAACCTACTTTTTGATTGCCTCAGTATTATATATTATATTTTATTAAATGCCCCACTGTAAAATATAGAAAAATATAGTCTATTAAACCTTTCAAGCCTGAATTTACCATTTTCATCAGCATCCACTACAAGTCGCGAATTGCTGTCGCAATTCTCGACTTGTAGGTGATGAAGATGATTTGAAGAGGGTGTGAAATTAAAGAAAATTACCATCTATTAGTAAACCAGTCTCATGGGAATTTTCGGCCCAAGTTTCGTAGTCTACCCCCTAATTTAAATAACAACTGAATGACGGTGGTGATTGGCCGATCTCACCATGTTACAGGCTGAACCACTCTTTGATTGGTCGGGAGTAGCATACAAGAATTGGACCGAATTTTCATTCAATAACACCTAGTTGGTCACATGGCTCGGAGTTGCCTGTTTCTCGGATTGTCACATTGATTGTACTTGTATGACATAATATTTGATTTTTAAAATATCGTGTAATTTTCAATATTGTCTTAATACATACTCCAATTATAGTAGCATATTTATGCACTTGTATAATTTTGGTTTCTACGCTTTCCAGAGTGTCTTTTCTGCTACATATATATAATTAGCATGTCAGACATAGTAGCTATTTTATCTCTGGTTTTGGTGCGGGGAACAAAGTGATAGACCCTATGTTATCCTGGCAATGCTTTTCAATTTTATTTTGAGTAACAGTCATTTATATTATCGTTATACTCAGTGTTTCTTACGGCAATTCCAGTTAACATGCTTTTAGTTATGTATGTCATATAAAATGATGTTTTAATGCATTGTAAGGGCTTAAAGGGTTAAAGTGGAATATATCAAATGGAAACTTCATTAGTATAAAATGGCAAAATGCCTCTGTGAAATATATCATATAATATATATATATATATATATATATATATTTATATAAATTAGTTTTAAAAATACACCAGTTTGATGTATAAAATAGAATCTTCAATTTTATGAAATAACGCATCGTTATATCTCCAACAGAAGCTCCATTTCTCATCAAATTACATCAGTGCACTATCTAAAAAATATACATATATAATAACCCAGTGCTATCATGGTAATATGTCAAATCAAATCAAAACATAAATATTATGAATTGCTCAAGTGAAATATTATATCAAATAGAAGTTATATAAATCACCCAGTGGAATGATATACTAACCCTACAAGCGATGATTTTTTTTAAATGTTAACCATAGAGACCGAAGGGTTTTATTTAATTTAAATCATCATAAATGTCTTAGTTAGCTCTTTCTGATTCATTTGAATACCTGTGTAATGGGTCTACTGTCATTAGAAATATTTTAATTCTTACAGTGCGGAGATCGACTTTAGTCGTCAGAATCTGAAATCTACAGATTCTGACGTCAAATTCTGACGACTAAAGTCGGTCCCCGCACTGAAAGTGTTAAATAAAAATTCCATTTTTTTAAAATTAACGCCGTTAAGTTATATATTAAATAAAAATACCATATTTTTTTATAATTTAACCACTGGAATAATATATTAAATAGAAGTTCCTTTTTTTAATACTACAGTAGAATATTATTTTACATAACATATTTCAATTTTTACAAAATTATCCAGTAAAATTATATAAAAAATCAACAATTTTAAATGCAAAAGGGAAACTGTTCATGTTATAAATAGTATTGTTCTGAAATAGAAAAACAATTTCCACCTGTAAACATCCTGTCATGGTTTGCACAACAATGGAACTGCATTTTACCATTATAACGAGTGGATATTTTAAAATGCTGACATTTATTTCCCATTGTAAACACAGAATGTCAATCAGGAGATTGCTCGCCCCCAATAGTGATTTGAATTATAATTATTATCCAGTATTAGCTATGACAATTACATGGCTGTAATTGAAAAAGTCGGCTTTGTCGGTCATTTCCAAGGTTTTGTTATCCATGCTAGTCAGTGTCTGTCCCTGGGTTTAGACATACACTGTCTCTCTTTGGGTTTAGGTCGCTGAGCGAACCTGGGTCCAATATATTAACCCTTACAGTGCGGGGATCGACTATAGTCGACAGAATCTGACACCTGCAGACGACGTCTGCAGGTGTCAGATTCTGACGACTAAAATCGATCCCCGCACTGTAAAAGTAAAAAATATTTGTAATGGCCTTAGACCCACAACATAGGTATCCAAATGAATCGGGAAAAGCTAGCCGAAGACATTTATGATGATTTTAAATTGAAAAAAACCTTTGGTCTCCATGATTTTTACAACATTTGTCAGAGATTTAAGGGGTCTTGTCAAGTTAAACAATATCCAAAAATCTGAGAAAAAATCAGATTGGCCAAAATAAAAAATCCGAGTTGAGGCTTGACCCACCCACCCACTTCTGAGTTCTTCTAGGATTTTATTTTTTTTTAAATTTGACAAAACCCTTTAGCGAAGGTCTTACTACATGCATTTTCTTCACCTTCAGAGGTATTGTAAACATGCCATTTTTGGGTTGTAATGTTGGACAAGATATGGCATGCTCTGCTTCTCATATCACTTACATGGTCAAGTGGGCGGGGGCCCTGGGGTAGTGGTTAGCACCGCTGCCTTTCACGCCAGAAATCGGGGTTCGGTTCCCGGTCTCGGCGGTTTGAAAGAAACAAAAATGTTTCATCCACGTGTGAAAGTCAGTATTGTGGAGAGCCTCCGTGACCGAGAGGTATCGTGCTCGACCTCAGACCGCCAGGGCCCGAATTTCGAATCCTGTGTCTGGAGGACAGTGTCATCTCAATCATTTCACCATCCTCAGGAGGTTCTCCTGGCCCGGTTTAACCTATATGTGCACAAAGGTGGCCTAAAGCCCGATTCATTTTTCATTTTATTTTACATGGTTAAGTTTCACGTTATTATAAGAAAACGTTGGTTATTACATTTTGTTTCATATCAGGATATTCTGATAGTTTCCGTTTTATGATTGAGTTCGTTCTAGTGCAATGAGCTTTCATTTATCTACTAGGATTGAAACATAATTCCACCATTGCACAGACACAACTTATTAAATTCGATTTAAAAAATGTATTTTTTTATTGTACCCTTATTAGTAGGGTTGAGACAGTAAACAAGGTATTTTCATGGATTGACAAACACGAAACGAGCCAACGAGATCACAAAGTGTAATTGATCTTTTTTAGTCTTTGTTATCACTGATTAGAAAACCATTGTGATAATCTCGGCTCTAAAGCCCTATTTACTCAGCCAGGAATAGTCTGCCAGCGTCCAGTTGAAGAATAATAAGGCTTTGATAGATTTGATGTTCCATTAAGAGTTGAATGTTAAGATATGACTTTAAAAGGTTAAAATGCGTTATATAATTTGAGGATTTTATCTGAACTTTGATTGGAGTCAAATGTTAAGATATGATTGAGAAGGTCAAATATGTTTTATGTAATATAGTGATTTATCTTTTAACCCTTTCAGCACAGGGACCGTCTTTATTTATCAGAATCAGACGTCTGTTGACGTCAGGTTATAAAGACAGTCCCGGCCCGCACTGGAAAAAATTAAATATTGCTAACCATGCTAAGGACCGTAGACCCATAATATAGTTATTCAAATTAACCGGAAAGAGCTATTTAAAAAAACCTTTGGTCCCCATGGTTAAAAAAAAAATCAGAGCTGCAATGGTTAAGGTGCAAGTCACATCTACAGCCGTTTTCATCATTATCGTTTTTATAAACTATAACAAACTGACGGGTATTGTGACTACATTTAACTTTTTCACCCAATAGTCGTTGTAATATGTTTTGAATTACAGCTATTAGGAATGAAATGTGTGATTTAACATTAAGATTTGAAAATGTTTGGTCTCAAATTATTACAAATATGAGTACTTTTCACCCACTTTAAGTTCTGAAGCGCGGTACAACTTCAAGTGGGTGATTTTTTAATGTGGCACTATTACATATATTATATTCAGATATTTTATGCGATGAGGATATTTTCAATTCACAGTGGAGTTTTTTTGGTAATCTGAATTAATCAATGTATCTTCATCAACTGCAAACTGCATCTCTGGCGCTATTCCCGACATACTTATAATGACTTGAAAAAGTCGACAAATTATATAATATTGCCATATATTTTAAAACAGTAAAATATTTGCTATAAATTCCTAAGGTGTATGAAATTAAGTCAGGTTTTGAATTCAAGATGATGCTTCGAAGCATCATGATGTGATTCCTAGAATTTAAAGGGTCAAAAGGTTAACTCTGATATGTGAAACACGAACATAAAAGTGATTTGCCATGTTTACGGAGTAAAAGGTTATTCCAGGACTCCGGGAATGTTTAATTATTTTCTTTGTATCACACCTAATTATTATCAGTGATTATGACAGATGAAACTAGTACCAGTGGCTTATCTTTTTGTTGACCATTCATCGTGATTGTTCACTAATAGCTTTCAGCCTTGACATAAATGAAAACGCCTGACACAGCTTCATTATATGACGCACAATGCCAGTAGCAAACTTTGACTCTAATATTTCCCCCTTATCTAGAGAAGATAAAAACTATATTAAGAGCTGTATTTAACAGAAAAAAATAAAAAATATATAATATTAAATTCATATATTATAACAGAAACTCTAGAAATAAACTAAATAAAATTTCAGAAAAAATGATATACAGTAATAATCTAACACTGAATTTGAAACAGAGCACAGGAACATTACCAGAATATTGTGAACCCGCAGTTGGCCAGGACACTCGGGGGGGGGGGGGGGGAGCGAGTGGTTAACCCTCAAAACCCTAAATCTTATACTATGCATCGGGTAATTTTCGCATTTTTTTTATTTTGGGGCTTTTCACGAAGTTTAGAATTCGCGATATTACGCTGATTTTTGTTCTCAATGGCAATTATATATTGGATCGGCTACTAAAACTTATTGCAATCGTCTATAGTGGTGTTCAGCGTTTTAACCCTTAAAGCGCTGAATTAATTTGTGAAAAAACATCGCAATCAAAGGTTTTTTTACCTTGAAATCATCATAAAACTAAAAAAAACTTTTGCAGTTCTAGTCTATGGAGATGTTTACATCATATGGTCATAATAAAAAGACAAAATAAAATTACCGTTTTTTGATGATTTTAGCATGATTGTGTCGCTTTAATAGAAAGCACTGCAGGAAGTACAAACACAGTTTGACGGCAAAGTTATTATTTACCTAATTCATCATGATCATGGTTGATATAATGTGCTGCTACAGGTAGGCCTGCACATATGACATATGAACACTGCCAAGCACGATAATAGTCATTTTAATTTGTTCCATTAGCAGGCTAAATTACATTTACTTTACAGGAGCTGACTTTTTGTTAACCTGCTAACTTAGCACTTTTTCGCTTTTGAGGTGTGATGAACAGTGGGAAACCACACTTTCTCAGGTGTGGTCAAAATTTACGGGATTTTGACAGCACACGAGCCAAGGCTGCACTGACCCCAGCTCAGTCGTCACGGGCAATGGCTTATGAGGTGCAGCTTAATGTGGCCCGCGACCATCTAGAAGGCATATACACACATAAATAATGTTATTCATTGAACAGCTACGGAGCTTCAGTGTTGATGATTACGAGTTGGTCTGAGTTGTCTGAGTTGGTCAGCGCCAGTGTCACATCATGCTACGGATAGTTGCACAAAGTACAAGATCCTTGTGACAACATACCGTGCTATTCATAACGAAGCGCCGGCCTACATTTCTGAAATGCTGACTACTTATACTCCACCAAGAACACTAAGATCTACCAATACGTCTCTGTTGACTGTGCCAACAACACACATGAGGCACGGAGACAGAGCATTCTCCTGTACTGCTCCCAGGCTATGGAATGAACTGCCAATATCTATAAAAAACTGTCCCTCCACTTCTACTTTCAAACAATCTGTCAAGACTTATCTTTTTAATCGAGCCTATTGCTGATGCCTTATTGGTGACCGTTTAGAGCGCCTGCGAACGGCCGAAAAGGCTGATGTATGGCGCTATATTAAATGCTTTATAATATTATTATTATAGCAGGAGAGCAGTCAGGTAGCTGCATTAGAACTGCTGCATCACCAGCTACATAAGGATATAACCCTCATCCGGAAATCGAAAAGCCTGGAATATGCGAACTTGGACCTCGTCAAGCTTGCAGCTGTTGAGACTGCTGACTGTGATGAGCTGGTGAAGCAGAACCGTGATCTAATAACCGGTAAAAAGAGTGAGCCACAGCGAGGATCAGCACGCCCTGATCGACAAGCTACAGACCAACGAACTCTTGTTCCAGGGAGCTCCATCATAGCTGGCCTTGACCCCCAGAATATGAATGACACCTCTACCAAGGTGAAATCAATCCGTGGCGGACATATTAGTGATACACGTAGATATTGTCAGTCCATCACAAGAAGACAAAGTGATCAAGTGTTGGTGATTGGTGGATTTAAAAAATATTACATTCTACGAACTGTGTTGATTGTTTTTTTTAATATTGACTTTCTACGCTTTAAAGGTGGATTTGTGATTTGTGGAAAAAACTTGAAACTCTTATAATTTTGAATCTTTGGTTTATAACAATTGTGGGTTGGGTTTTTAATAACCTGGGGTTTAAAATGTACAGTCTTTGGGGCTCGAGGGTACCCTTGAACATCCCTCATTTTTTTAAAAAATGCTGCCACGATCAACTTCTACATCCACCCCATTAATGTTCCAGGGATATTTCCCTGTCATATACACATATCAGACCTCTGCCACTTTTTGGATCAAGCAAACTAAGAAACTAACAGTTTTTTTAAACTCGGCTCCCATACTACTATTAGTATTGCAATTGGTAGATATACGATCACCCGCATAAATAATCGTGAATGTCCCTTCTGTCCAGGTACAGTAGAGGACGAGGAGCACGTACTAATGCCATGCCCTAAATATAATAAAGTAAAAGATGGTCTTTTTAAACATACTGTATATTGTCATCCAGTTTTTTTTAGCTTAAACATTACAGATAAATTTATCTTTTTAATGTCATCCAGTAAAATAACGAATCGATGTGCTAAAGCCTGCAGTGATATTTTATACATCAGATCAATGTTTTTAAACTCCTCATACTGGCTTATTGCAAAACCTTCCATCATCTTTATATGAACACTCCTGCGTATTTTTTGCAACTGTTAATTATGCCGTATGAATATAAAAATGTTTTAACTAATAACTAGCCTCATAATATATTCATTCTATAATTTGTATTATAATATGTACATAAGATTGTTTCTGCATTCTGCATTGAAACTACTCTTTAATTTATCGCGTTAAATGCATACTTATTGTAACTTATCACTTGTTTCTTTTTAATTTATTGCCTGATTCAGCATCAACAATTTTAAATTTCAATGTGTTTATTGTATAACTTTTCCAACATAATTTATGTGCATAAACATAAACATATACCATTGTTTTTGTATATTGCAAATTATTTTTTACGTTTTATGTTAATTACAATTTAATATTTTAATATTATTACCTTATTACATAATTTATTACTTTAATATTTATTCATTATTTTGCATCATTTTTCACACAAACGTTTAGTGTATTGTATACAAAATGTTATAATTATTTAAACATATTGTGATAATTTGAATAAGATTGATAGCTTACAACGATCTTTTTTTATCAATACAGAAGCCATAGACCTGGTGTCTCCACTGAGGAGTGACCGGTGCTAAATGTTTTTTACATACGATTTTATTTGAGTTTGTGACTGTATAATTTATGTATACAGGGTGAGACAATAATAAACAAATATATATATATATCTACAAAACGCACTGTTAGCGAGCCTGAACAATCCGAGAAGAGGTCATTTGGGTATAAAAGTAGCCGAATCAGCGATTCCTCGCAGCATTTTCTGATTTATAATTATACCCCAATCCTGTACTCACAGTGCATCCTTTGTGAAGGTCAAGCACCTGCTGTGATTAGGCCTATTTGCGCGATACTATTGTTAACATAAAAATGATGTTTTTTTTAGATTTGAAATGCTGGTAGGCCTACCGGTCATTAATATTGACATGATTACAAGTCGTGTTACCCTTAGAGCACTGAGCTATTCAATTTTAATTTTCAGCCATTTGAAGTTGTGTATCGCGGTAGCGAGACACAACTTTAAGTGACTGAAAATGTATGTTATTTGTGAAATTTAGGTCCCAATATATATCAGTGTTTCAAGAATGAAGGCACAATTTACTGTGAACCGCTCGTTATCAGGGGGTTATACAGGTGCTAATGAAAACACAGACTGTCTACTGCAGTCGACATTAGTGCTCGATGGGTTAATTAATTAGCGTTGTAGAAAAACATATTCTTCAATGTGTCATAAACATAGATCAGTCTGGAACAATGTTTTTACATATTTTCTCACGATGAATACCTTATAGCTGGACATTTTGATGATTAACTGATATGAATAGAGCTTTCAATGGATGATTTTTTTTGTCTTATAAACGAAAACATTTTATTAGTGTATGCGAAAGCATTTTCATCTAGGAAATACAATACATTTTCTTGATGTAAAATATGCTTTAATTTCGAATTCGGCGTTTGAGATGTTGTATTTTTAGCGATTATACATCTTTTTTCAATTCGAGATTAAAAATAGAATATATAATGATGGCTATAATTATAGAACTTGCATTTTTTTTTGGTTTAGACATAATACATTTTTATTTCACATAGTCCATGGGCCATGAGGTTGGTCGTAACCATAAAATGGGGCAAATTTTCAATCATACCACAATGTCAGTATGTGTATTGGGATACTTTTTCAGCATGATAGATATTCCAGATGAGTAGCTTCACCAAGATGGCAGCCAATTTCAAAATGGCGACCAGTGTGCGCTAAATCGCATAATGAGGGTTGTTTATGTGCCTCAAGATATAACCATACAAGTCATATGTATGTATATGTATATATCAATGTAGCTAGGATTGGCAAACTGAAAACAAGTAAAATATATTTCAACATTTCTGAAACCAAAATAACCGCCAATTTCAAAATGGCGACGATATTACACCAAAATGTTGAAAAATATGAGGTATAACATTGGCTATTATATGTTGGTGTGTCCCTTAATTTTTCTAATTTTATCATGATATTTATTAATGTAAATGACGACTGTAATGGTACATGAGGTAGAGGATAGCATATCCGACATAAGCTAGAGAGTTTGGTGAATCCCTGCATATTATTCATGACAGCAAAGGAAAGTTGGCTGTGTATCCTGACACGTTGACTAGAGATAAACTTGTTCTTGACGTTTTGACACTTCAACAACAATTGACTGACAGATGTAACAAGCACACATTATCAAAAACACTTAAAACTGGTCTTAAGCTTCGAGAGGACATTGAAGACCAAAATGTTGATATTGAATGACCTCAATGTTCCAGCAAATCGAAACAACGCTCTGTTTGCAGAAGATGGGATTATTATCTGAGAGACGAATATCCACCCAAACCTGCCTACTATTCTTGTTTGGGATAATATAGAATAGACAGGATTGAGAAGACGCTGAGTGATGGTGGAACATCACACAGGGTAAGTGGCATCGCCATACAGCCAGAATTATTCGGACCACAGAAAGACCAAACATCAAAAACAAACATTGCAAAGAGCAAGAAAATATAAATTACCAGAGATGAATTACCTCTACCATTTTACAATGCTGGTTAAAGAGTAGGACCTCCTCCAATACCGCTAATGGGAATTGAGATGTCAAGTGAAAATGCAAAATCAACATATTTGGATGATATGTCACAAACTCGATAAAACTATTCACAAACTCGATAAAACTATTCCCATCTGGACTGGGTTCAATATAGTGACGCGGGACAGCATGTCGATCACCAATGATACTATCAGTTACCTACCTACTATCAATGGACCCGCCACCGAATCATCCAGAGTATTGGAGGTGCTAAATCAATCACACCAGGTCACGCAGGAACTACAACGTTCTAGCATTGTGTGTTTCTTTGACCAAGCCCTTTATGTAAAGATAGCAGAAATTGTATGGAAACACTCTGATGCTTTCAATAGTATTGTCCTGAGGATGGGTTTTTTCATACAATAATGAACTTCCTCTCCACCATAGGTAAACGGCTCCAGGATGCAGGGTTAAGAGAGCTGTGTGTGGAATCAGGAATTGTTGCGGACGGCTCCATAAACGGAGTCATGGAGGGACGCCAGTACAACCATGCTGTTAGCATGCATAAACTAGTGCACGAAGCACTACTTCGCCTTGCATGGAAGATGAATATAGTTGCTGCCTAGGTTGCAGAGGCTTCTATAAGCCTGTTCTAGCGCAACACGACCAATGTTGTATATAATATTTTAATGATATAATGGGTATATTTTTTTTATTTTTTTTTAAATATATATATGTATTGGTCAAAAGCTAAATAAAATAAAAAATAAAAAAATTGTGAATGGTGGATTTTCTATCCAACGTGGATGTCGTAACCCATTTGGAAAAATCCCAGCAGACCAAGCTATTGAAGAGACGATTAATAAAGACACACAGACAGCTGGGGGTACGAAGGGATTTAGTCCTAAACGTGCAGCTGTGAAGCGACACTATCTTACAGCTGAGTACAGAAGCACACCTGGTCAGCCACGAATGCAACACATCATTTTCTCATCCAGATCTTCATTCTACTCCAGTGATGCAAGACCACAACAGGACAGATGCCTTGGTCGACATTCTAGAACATAGCTGGTTAAATCCCATGAGTGGTGATTACCCAGATCTAGTGAGCCTATCAACTTGAAGATTAGAACCCCCGAAGATCTAAAAAGTGTACAGCATATTGGAGAAAAAGTATACCAGGATTTTCACATAAATCGTCTTTCAACACATCCACCAACAACTAAATTTCATGACAGACTTGCGAAACAATTTTTTTTCTAGCATTTCTAAACGTTTTATAACCTGACAAAAAGAAGAAGTGTCAACCATGCCACAGGCAAGGAAGTTATACTAAAAACAGACAGAAAACTTTCCACACATATGATACTTGCGCTCAAAGCCAAAATTTAGATTTACTTGAAGTACTTTCAACACCACTAGGTCCTATTCCTTGGTCACTGGCATCTCCAGATGGATCATTGAGAAAGACGGACAAGGCCATATTCGACAAGACAATAATTAAAAATGTTAGTGTGGCTGAGACTATCCTTATGCCATCATCGATGGGATTAGTCTCGTTCACAAAATCAAGGGGGATAATCAAACATTTGGACAAAAAGCCATGCTGATTTTAATACTAGCCCTACATGATAGAGAGAAGAATGATCGCATTGATGTAGTAATTGATGTCTATAGAAAGACGTCTATTAAGAATACAGAAATATGTAACTGTGGTTCAGATGATAGCCCCAAATTCAAAAATATTGCTCTAGCTCACACTATACACCAGTGGAGGAAATTTTTAGGTAGTTCAGCAAACGAAACAAGTCTCATCAGTTTTCTAATTGCTGAATGGGAGAAGGCTGATTACAGACAAAAACTGAATGATAAACTATTGTACACCACATATGAGGATCACTGCTTCAAAATCACCAAAGACAACTGGATATAATTTAGTGAGTTAAACTCCTCACACGAAGAAGCAGACACACGCATCTTATTGCATGCAGAACAAGCAGCAAAGCATAATTGTAAAGCTATTATAATTTGTGCTGAAGACATAATGATACTCTCTCTCGCTTTTAACAGAAATATTCACATATTCACAGCAATATGTATCAAAAGGTAGGTACACAGTCACGCACAAATACATTGATATTGGTAAGGTAGTATCCAACTTATGTGATAATGTAAATAGTTCACTTATCGGTTTGCATGCATACTGGATGCGACACTATAAGCGCATTTGTCGGCAAAGGGAAGCTTAGTGCTCTAAAATTGATAAAAAAAAGAACCGGAATATCAAATGTGTTTTTCAGAGCGAATCGAATAGAGGACGACGATGAGTTCATCGAAGCCGATTATGAAAATGATGAGGATGTGGATTTAACTGATTATGAATCAAGAGAATAATTTGTCAAAGTAATAATCATGTTACTCATAATAAGTGATCTTTAATGATGTACCTTTTGGTTAAGCTTAGAGGCCATTTACTGTGAGATCTCACATGTTATGTCACTAAAATACATTGATACTGACCCTTGTGCTATTTTATCCCATTAGTTCAGATGTTTATGCCTAGAATATGGATAGAAAAGTCTGTTTACATGAACAAACCATTTTGTAAGAAGGTATATTATATATATATATATATATATATATATATATATATATATATGTGTGTGTATATATTTTAACGTGGAGCACCACGATCTCAAAACACATGTGACACCTACTTAGGGGCATTCAATCTCCGGGGTTATTTACTTCAACCGGCTCGATCGCTGGCTGATTTTAAATTTTATTATATGTCTATGTAGAACAGTCCTTGAACTAAATTATTTATTTCACGCATATTCCGCCCCTGTAGATTGAATGTTATGTGGTGCATTTCATAATACAATAACATAGCCCTTCCAACGCTTAACTATTTTTGTATAAACCATTGAGACCAGAGGATTTTTCTTAATTTGAAATCATTGTAGATGTCTTAGTTATTTCTTTCCTAGGGCGGCGGCCCTGGCGCAGTGGTTGCCTGCTTGGAAAGTCGGAGATCGCGGGTTCGAGCCCCAGTCTGGCCTTGAAGTTTCAAAGAAGCAAAATGTTTCTTCCCCGTTCACTCGTAATGATTCAATATTGTGGAAACGTCCGTGACCGAGAGGTAGTGTACTCTGTGTCAGACCGCCAGGAATTTCGAATCCTGTGTCTGGAGGGCAGTGTCATCTTATTCATCTCACCATCCTTAAGAGGTTTCTCTGGCCCAGTTTAGCCTGAAATCTCATTCATTTCATTTCGTTTTTATTTATTTCATTTAAATGCCTATGTTATGGGTCATAAAAAATTGTCTATTCCTTCATTGTACAAATCGACTTAAGAATCTGAAGTGTATATATTTCAGAATCTGACGTCTAAAGTCGGCCCCCGCGCTGAAAAGATAAAAATGGCTGACACTCTGTTTTGGAAAATGCCCGATGAGCTCCGAGGGTTTTAACTGACTTAAAACACATCCGATCATAATGAGGATCCCTCATAATCAACAGCTCGGTCACACCTGACTGATTATAACACCATAGACCTACCTTGATGATTGATCTATACTTGGTCAACAATAACTCTCCATTCCCGGCTTAGAATGTAGTGGTCGGATAAAGCAAATAATTTAGTGGTGTTTTTTTCATAGAACAAGACTCACATTCCCTGATCAGCTTATGTGAGAGATGCCTTTTAACCCTTAAAGCGCTGATATTTTTATATAAACCATGGAAACCAAAGTTAGCTCTTTCTGCTTCATTTGAATACCTATGGCCATTATAAATAGCTTTACTCTTACAGTGCAAGTCGATCCCCGAGCTGTCTGGGTTAAGCTATTTATACAATATACCAAGATAAAGCAGTCTTTAATATTTATGATCAATAAATAGCAAATAACAAATTTGCAAGTTGGCGTCGGTAGGATAATAGATCAGACATATGGGAACAGACGAGGATGCATCATCCTAATTATGTTTGGACCTTTTGGTCCAAATATATTAGGTTCTGAATGGATCTCGACACTTTTATTATTCTATGTCGAGGGCTATTACTCCCTGAGTTTGTGTCCAACTGACTTCAAACCTTGGCACAATGATCCTTATGTTTTGTGGAGGTGTGCATACGTCATGTTCTTCGGGATTTTTTCAGGATTTGCTGGATCACTATGTGAATCAATGTTGGTACATTGATGTACTTGTCGACAGAAGCCCGCGAATAATTCTCGGCCAGTCAATATAGGGGCCCATCGTCAGAGGCGACACGACTGGCTAGCACCCTTTGAAAACCCTCTACATTTAATCAATTAAAATACAGAGGCCTATATCCAATTATGGAATCAACGTTTCATGTTTACTCATGTTTACTGGGACACTGGCGTGAGAAAGGCCATAAATGAATCTCCATTTTTGCTTGTTCACTTTAACTCTTTACAATGTTATTTATTTCCGCTTAGTTGTGCATGATTTTGAAGAGTGAATCGGACCAATAGGAGAGGAAATTCCAAACTGATCTAAAGTGAGGCTGGCAAATCACAACCTCCGAATGAAAGATCTAGTCCGTCTTTTTTTCACTTTAATGTTCAGGCTACATGTAGCTGTAGAGGTACATTTTGGCATTAGCTGCTTGAAACCGCGTATGCAACGGTCGCAGCAGCATACAGGGTAAATTGGCAACGCCTTATTCGTCATATGTTTCAATATAATACCTCATTTTTAATGATTTTGAATGCACAATTCACTTCTAAAGTTATCTGTAACTTTTAAGGTTTCGTTAAAGTTTAAATCCAAGATGGCCGCCGTTAGAGAGCAGGTTTTTTTTCGTTCGTTTTCGCGATACACATAAGGTTTTAAATCTATCAATTTGTATTAAATTGCAATTGAAAATACTTAATATCCAAAAGATACACATTTTAATGCATTTATGTCATATTATATAATTGCCAAAACATCATATTAAATCAATACAACAACATTAGTTTGAGAGAGTTGTGACATTTTTTCCTCGTCATCAAATTCACTTTCATCAATTATTGACGACTTACTGCACCCAGTTCCCATCCACTTCTGCATATCGCAGAAAAAAAGCAGACCTGCGGGCCAGTAGCTGCATCTAAACATGCAACCAGCTTTTGCAACCATACCTAATCGTGTTCATTAATTTAAGGTGTGTTATCAAGCTCTGTGAAAACTGGCTCCAAATTCTTATTTTAATTTTGCCATTCACACCCTGTTAGTGGTAATTTATTTCAATGCCATTCTTGTACCTTGAGTAACGCGACTAAATAAATCAAATACATTATATAAAGCTGCCATATTGAAAAATCACGGCAATTTTGGTTTGATGTTTGGCTAACATGCTGTTCGAATGGTGCTCTCGGGTGCATTTTACACGTATATAAGTATGCCACTTTAAGGTTCTAAGATATGCCTAGCCAAACCACACTGCAACATATCTATCATCTCTACCCATGTCGTTATTTTATACATAAAGCAACCTTATTCGTGTTCAATAAATATATATTATAATAAGGTATGAGACTTTCCATAGGATGCTGCGGGTTTGGGTGTGACAAACTTGTATAGAGCCCTTAGGCCTGCATGTGAGTAGCGAGACCATGCCTATGACCCCCTGGCAAGCTTGCTTAGTTTTTATTTACTATCTAAAATATTTTATTTCTATATTTTTTATATGTTTACAACTGTTCAAATGGTCGCAATTGTTTTTATAGCTTATCTAAATATCACATTTATCCACATCATATTATGCGAGATTGTTGTTTTAAAACTCAAAACATAGTAAATGTCAAAATATAGTAGCAAAAAATATTTTATTTTTCATAGTAAAATCAACACCCTACATATTTTGACATGAAACAAATTCAACAAGCCTGTCAAATTCAAAAATGGCCACCACGAACTAAAATATGTATTATTATTTTAACTATGTATCAATCTTTTGCGATGAAAGCCCAAGCTGATGCTACACGCTGCGTCATAATAGTAATTTAGCTTGTTCAACTGAGCCATGAGGAAGGGGGTGTAATGAGAGCAAACATGAGGGGTATTACCCCTGCCAATATTAGCACTGTCTCATATTTAATAAAAATGTCTGTTGAATTGATACCCGACTAAGAATCTGTCATCATCAGTCGTTTCTACTAGATGACTGCACCACTAACAAGCTTGAAATTTATAAAAAGTAGACAATTTCAATATGTTTTTCTTAGTTTGACCACGAAATTACCTTGATGTGACCTTGAAATCACGTTGGTGTTATGAACCAGTAAAGCACAATTCTTTCTCATGTTATTATTTGTACATAACCTAAGATCCTTCTGGTGTCTTCAGACAAATCTGACATTACAAAATATTCTGATTTTTTTGATAGGGCATGGCGGGTTAGCGGTCTTATCAGGTTAAAAAAAAACAAAAATCCGAGAAAAACTCGGATTAATCAGACCTCACTCACCCACCCCCTATATATATATATTTTTTAGAAACATTTGAAAACATAAAAACAACACAAAAAACACACAAAAAAAACAACATTAAAAAAAAAAAAATCGAGTTGGGGCTTGACCCACCCACCCACTTCCGAGTTTTACTCGGATTTTTGAATTTTGAACAAAACTCATCATTAAGATAACTCAGTGAGGGGTTCTGGGCAATAAATATTCACCCACTTAGAGATGTGTCCCGCTACCGCGACCTACATTTTCACGTGGTTGAAGAACATTTACTCATATTTGTTTAATTGGATACCAAACATTTGTAAATCTTGATGTGTTGACAATTATTTCGTCCCAATTACAGTGATTTCATCTGCTAATGAAACAGATAAAAAACGGCAATAATGGTTCTAGGCTGTCGTACAAAAAAAAATTGTAACAGTTCTGTTTTCAAATAAATCAATTTGTGACGCTGAAAAACGTCAGCCCGCCACTTCTAATAAGATTTTAAGGTCGCGTTAGGAAAATATAAACATTTGAAAATTCGTATCGAGCTGGTATGAGCAGTATCAGCGGTCGCCATTTTGTTTGAATTTTTGGAGTCTATAAACAACGTCCAGCTCCCTGTCTGGAAATGAAGTGTCAGACAGGCATCCCGTCTACATAAACCTGGTCAATCACTAAAGTATCACTCATTTTCACTAGCGATAGGTCAAGTCTTTCACATTTGAGCGATACCTATGAAACACATACCATTGTGCTTCGTGATTGTGTACGTTTTGTCGTCACGAAAATGCTCTTTCTGATAAAACAAATGACTAAAGGTCATCTCAATTTATATTTGATCTTTATATCATGTTTCATAATTACAAAATTTTCTTGAAGACTTTCGTTTATTTAAAGGTGATCTATCACCCCTTATATGGTATGAATAATTATGTCCTTATATGGGGTTATTGGCTGTACATGATAGCCAATCACCCCATATATGGGGGTGATAGGCTATTATGTGACCATCACAGAGGGTCACATGATAGGCAATTACCCCATATAAGGAAACACTTGTGCCCCATCTTGGGGCAACTTTGATTTTTTTGTCACAAAATTATTAATACCATATAAGGGGTGATAGATCACCTTTAAATATCACTCGCCGTTAGTGGGATGCGATGCACACGGACCTCTCCTGACGATGTAAATGTGACAACCTTGAACAATTTAGGTTTGGCGGAGCGACATTAGAATCGGCTGGCGATCGTCTGATTGCCGAATGTCCTCTTGTTATTTTCAAAGTTTAAAAGATTATGATATGTGATGTGAGAATGTATTAAATGTGATGAACACCGGTTGTGATTAATTAAGACTGTCTGCCTGTCTGCTCGGAGAAGTCAAAATACAGACCCTTTATTGCTTACTTCTGACCGAATTAACTGGTTTCTAAAAGATTTTTATTTTTAAATTTTATAGCGGTTTTTCTCTGTATTTAAGTCGTCAATTGGAAACAAATATATATCGAAACGCCGGTTTATTGGGGTACTATGCAGGCTGACACCAGGCTGAAGAAGGGTGAGCTGTGATATTTAGCAAGGTGGTTAGTGTCTGCGTAGACATGTAGGTCAATGCTGTAATTGTAGACGAATACTAAGTATGTTTTCAAGATTCAGTGGTTAAGTGATCATAATAGTAATAACATTATTTTTTTCGAACGATAGGCTTTTTTATCGGTACTTCACAAATGCCAGCAGCCCGCGGCTTCTGTGTTAGGCCAATAAAAACGCCTTTCGCTCCCGAAAATCATGTTATTGTCATATTATCATTCATATAGAGCTGCTGGTGACAACATCAGCATCTCACAGCTCAAAGTGAAGTAATATTGTGGGGAATTTTAGGCTGGTGAATATTGCTAAACTGTCGTGAAGAGAGCCTATTGAGTTCAGATAATATGTCTGTGTAAAAATCACTTATCAAACGGTGAATCAATAATTGTAATAAATATAGTGATAATTTAATAAAAAAAACATTCCGAGAAAAGAACATGACTCATAGACAGCTTACGATATGAATCTAATAACGTAAGCTGTCGTTAAAGATTGAATTTTACACGATAACATAATATTCTAACCTTTTAACTGTCCCAGAGGCATACGGGAAACGTCAAAGCAACCGAATAGCTATGGAAAACATCAAAGCTACCGCATAGCTGCGGGAAACATCACATCCAACACATAGCTACGGAAAACATCAAAGCTACTGTATTGCTACGGCAAACATCAATGCTACCGCATAGCTACGTGTAACATCAAAGCTACCGCATAGCTACCAGAAACATCAATGCTACTTCATAGCCACGGTAAACATCAAAGCTACCGCATAGCTACGGGAAACATCAATGCTACCTGATAGCTACCAGGAACATAACTGCTACTGCATAGCTACGGGAAACATCAAAGCTACCGCATAGCTACCAGAAACATCAATGCTACTTCATAGCCACGGGAAACATCAAAACTACCGCATAGCTACGGGAAACATCAATGCTACCGGATAGCTACCAGGAACATAACTGCTACTGCATAGCTACGGGGAACATCAAAGCTACCGCATAGCTACCAGAAACATCAATGCTACTTCATAGCCACGGTAAACATCAAAGCTACCGCATAGCTACGGGAAACATCAATGCTACCGGATAGCTACCAGGAACATAACTGCTACTGCATAGCTACGGGAAACATCAAAGCTACCGCATAGCTACCAGAAACATCAATGCTACTTCATAGCCACGGGAAACATCAAAACTACCGCATAGCTATGTGAAACAGCAATGCTACCGCACAGCTACGGGGAACATTAAAGCTACCTAATTATAAACTACAAGAAACGTCGATGCTGCCTCATAGCTACGGGAAACATCACACCTACCGCAGAGCTACAGAAAACATCAAAGCTACTGTATTGCTATGGCAAACATCAAAGCTACCGCATAGCTACTGGAAGCACTAAAGCTACCGCATAGCTACTGGAAACATCAAACTACCACATAGCTACGGGGAGCATCAAAACAACCGCATAGCTACGGGGAAAAGCAAAACTACCGCATAACTACATGAAACATCTAAGCTACCGAATAGCTACCAGAAAAATCTATGGTACCGCAAAGCTACGGCAAACGTCGAGGTTACAAAATAGCTACCAGAAACATCTATGCTACCGCATAGCTATGCGGGACATCAATGCTACCGCATAGCTACCAGAAACATCAATGCTACAGCATAGCTACGCAGAACATCAATGCTACTGAAATGCTACCAAAAACTTCAATGCTACCGAATAGCTACCAGAAACATAAATGCTACCGCATAGCTAACAGAAACATCAATGCAAATACCGCAAAGCTACGGCAAACGTCAAAGCTACTGAATAGCTACCAGAAACATAAATGCTACTACAAAGCTACGGCAAACGTCAAAACTACCGAATGGCTACCAGAAACATCAATGCTACCGCATAGCTAGTCGGAACATCAATGCTACCACATAGTTATCAGAAACATCAATGCTACCGCATAGCTACGGGAAACATCAAAGCTACCACATAGCTACAAGAAACATCAATCTCACCGCATAGCTACGACAAACAGCAAAACTACCAAATAGCTGCCAGAAACATCAAAGCTACCGCATAGCTACGGGAAACATCAAAGCTACCGAATAGCTACCAGAAACATCAATGCTACCGCATAGCTACGCGGAACATCAAAGTTACCGAATGGCTATCAGAAACATCACTGCTACCGCATAGCTACGACAAACATCAAAACTACCGAATAGCTACCAGAAACATCAAAGCTACCGCATAGCTACGGGAAACATCAAAACTACCGAATAGGTACCAGAAACATTAATGCTACCGAATAGCTACGGGGAACATCAAAACTACCGAATAGCCACAAGAAACATCAATGCTACCGTATAGCTACCAGACACATCAAAGCTACCGTACAGCCACGGCAAACGTCAAAGCTACCGAATCGGTACCAGAAACATCATTGCTACCGCACAGCTACGAGAAACATCGAAGCTACCGCATAGCTACCAAAAACATCAATGCTACAGTATAGCTACTGTAAACATCAAAGCTACCGAATAGCTATCGGAAACATGCATGCTAACGCATAGCTACAAGAAACGTCAAAGCTACAGCATAGCTACGGGAAATATTACTGCACTGTCAGCAAGACAAATTCCATTTGTTGGCTATACTCGTCTTACCAGTATCTCTACTGTGACACTCTAAGTCAGTGTATTTGTTGGCGAGACATAATGAAATTTCGATTGGAGGCCATAAGACGTAATTGTAAAAAATACTTATAAAAGCCGTAGCCCATAAAATAGGTATTCAAATAAAGCGGAAAGAGGTAACTGAGCCTTTTATATTCATTTCAAATTATAAAAAATATCTTTGCCCTGCATGGATTCTACAACAATAATTCAGCGCCTTAACCCTTTAAGCGCCGGTGCCGCATATATTCGGGTTTTCATTTTTTATTATCACATTAAGTACCACATTTTAAATATGTTAAAGATAAACTGTGACATTAAGCAGCAAAATTTGAAAAGCGTTGACCTCCATTTTGTCAAATCTGAATAATTTTGACTCACTTGAAGTTGTGGATCGCGTCAGCGAGACACAACTTTAAGTGGGTGAAAATTCAAATTGAATAGTTGGGCGTCCCTGTGGGGTTAGAAGGTGTTAAACGACAGTGACAGTGGCAGTTTAGCACTTTCTAACTCCAAGGGGACTGTAAGATACTAACTCTGCTGATAAATCAGGAGCACAGGGGTTCAACATTATCACTGTCACACAATTTATGCCGGCATCCCAGGTTTGATCCCTGCTGATAAAACGTGGGTATTTCAAATAAATATATTTATTTCAGCCCCCCCCCCTTCAATGTAACTGGACGATCACGTTGATAATGTCACGCGGGCCACGCGATGCGCGCAAATGTATCTCTTAACATTTTGATTAAAGGTGAAATAAAAAGGATTTGGTCAATTAAACTGAAAGCATTATTGTTTTTATGTTTATTGTCACGAAGACATCCCGTCGTGATCATTATTATGTAAGAATGAGATGTTATTTTATATAGATTGGGACGTAGGTGGAGTGGTTTTATTTATTATCATTGTAACTGATGCTGAAAGCAACATGTTTCAATTTGTGATGGAGATGCACTAATTATTGTATATCCGTTGATTTAGTTATTATTTATTGCCATGATTATAGTCATAACATACGATACACCAAGACATAATTATTGATAATGATAATGAAAGTGATGAATAGAAAACTATTGTTATGTCCGAGGAAACTGAATGAAACTGAATAACATTCTAAGTGTAATCACTTGTGTTGCTTAAAACCCTTTTAAGCCTGAATTTACCATTGTCACCTTCATCCACTACAAGCCGCGAATTGCTGTCGCAATTCTCGACTTGTAGTGGAGGAAGGTGAGTTGAAGTGGGTGAAAAATTTAAGAAAATTGCCATGTATTGGTAAAAGAGTTTCATGGAAAATTTCCCTTATAAAACCGTCAGTTGTAGAAAAAAAATTGAATCTGTTTATTGGGATGTAAAATGATGCTGTAATGCATTTTCAGGGTTTAAAGGGTAAAAGGCCATTTTACGCAATCCACTGTATATCGTGTGATAATAAATATTGCGAGATATTTAGCCCATTTACCCACACAGTCTGCGATAAGTCAATATTTCTGACAAAAAAAAATGTTTTCGTTTCAAATTTATGATTACATATCATAAGTATATTTTAATTCGGCTGAAACTAATATTAATTAATTGCTCACTAATTTTCAGCTAAATTGAAGACGAGAAAATATACTTTTTCTGGGCTGGATGGAGTTTTACAAAATGCCACCACACACATGCTTATGTTTTGAAAAAAGGCAGCTGTGAATTTTAGTTGTTTTAATTTAAAACTGTCTTCGACTTTTAAGTTGTTTAGGTTTTAAGTAATGGTTGCATATAATTGTGGAAATTGCATTTTGCTGTAATTGCGTAATTCTATTATACTGATACCCCCAAGAAAGAATTAAAATGTTTATATGTGATTAAATTAACGAGTTGTACTATGTCAAAAGCACGTGACATGGTAGGAGTCATTTTCATCTATTTATTATGCCTATTGATCTTAAAATTTTGTCAACATGCTTTGTGCAAGGCATAGTTGTCTTAGTCTTTATAAGATAAATTTAAAATATAAAAAAATTTCAAACAGGATTTTCTACATTGCTAGATTTAGTAGGTAAATTACTGTTTTAGAGATTGGTCAGAAGAACACAAATTTAAATAATACAGCAGCTTTGTTTAACTTCAGCCAATTATTTATTTTTCCCAGTTCTCTGTTTACTACTGAGATGTCGCGAAGAGATTTAACTTGTATTTTACTAATTAAAGTGATCTCATCTGCACACACATCAATTAGCAAAATAAGTTGCTGGCATTTGGAAGATCATTAACGTATATTAAAAAGAGTAAAGACCCTAATATCGACCCTTGTGGAATACCCGTTAAGAGTCTAACGTATCTGACGTGCTTCCGTTCCAGAGGACATACTCGTCTCCTATTACGTTTAGTAAATTGGCAGAAGTAACTTTTGACCCGTATATGTTTAATTTATGCAGGAGTATTTTGTGATCTAATGTGTCTAAAGTGTCACTCGATCAATATGCCTAATGCGATATTATTTGTAATTACTTGATAATATTTTTTTAATTTATCTATTTAGGGGTTTTGTCAAGTTAAAACAATTCCAAAAATCCGAGCAAAAGTCGGATTGTCCAGACACCACCCACCCACCCGCCTATCCAATTTCTTATTTTTTTTGGAAACATGTACAACGATAAAAATTACACAAAAAACACAATATTTCAAAAAAAAAAAAATCCCAGTTGGGGCTTGTTCCACCCACCCACTTCCGAGTTTTTCTCGGATTTTTGGAATTGTTTTAACTTGACAAAACCCCTTATTTCAGAGCCGCCAATTTAGTGGACTAAAACGTACCGAATCAGGAACTCCGGTCAAAAATATTTTGTTTATTATAGAAGTGAGAGTAGTTCTGGGGAATTCACTTGGCCTTTGACCCTTAAAGCGCTGAATTGTTTTGATATAAACCATGGATACCAAAGGTTTTTGTTTGTTTGAAACCATCATGAATGAATGCTCTTTCCGATTCATTTGAATACATATGTTATGGGTCTACGGGCATTATAAATATTTTTTACTATCACAGTGCAGGGACCGACTTTAGTCGTCAGAATCTGACGTCTGCAGACGTCAGATTTTGACGACTAAAGTCGATCTCCCGCACTGTAAGGGTTAACCCTCACACTGAAAGATTAAACTGTTTCTAATGTTCGTAGACAAATAACATACTTAGCTCTTTCCGGTTCATGTTAATGGATCTACGGCTATTATACATTTTTCAATTTATTCACAGCGGGGATCGACTTTAGACGTCATAGTCTGACGTCTATAGACGTTAGTTTCTGACGTCTATAGACGGTCCCGCGCTGATGAGGTTAAACCATCGCATAATCATCAGCATGATCAGGAGCATCTTGGGCTTCTTGTCCTAGCAAGTGGTACAAATAAAAGAGTCTACAGTCTTTTTCATCAGATCCTGGGAGTAACTTTTCTTCAATTTGCTCGGTCGCTGTTTGAAATTTTTGTGCAAACTTTTTATCAGATTATTTTTACAGCTTCCCCCAACTTTCCAAAAAAATTAGTAGAAATTTGTTGTGTATTATGGTAGTTAGACCATTTGGCATGTAATCAATTTTAAAAATGTCAGCTCTGATTTCACCATTACAGTGAAACAAGAATTTTATTACATTCCAAATGGGCTAACAAAATACTCAACAAAATTCCACAAAATTTTGAATAGCGCCTGAGTATATAGAAAAAAAGGCTACTCCCGGGATCTGGTGAAACAGACTGTAGTGGGTAATATATTGTGTAACAACTACCTAGAATGTTTGCAATAAAAAACTGAGACAATCGGCAAAAATGGCATAAACATAAGAAATTGTAAAAATGCATGGACAAATGTCAAATATCACAACAGGATTTTTCTGAATCTGTTGGTCGGATCAACAGAGCAAGAAATAACATGAGCATGTGATCAGTTAAGCTGTCGTCATCACTGCTGGGGAAATCATAAAATTAGGATAGACTTATCTATTAGTAAAGCCGCTTAAACATGTTAAATTAATAATCTGGGATCAACCTGAATAAATATTATAAGATTCATCTTATAACTTCCTCTCAGGTACAATGGAAATATTTGGAAAATCACTATAGTCATTCAGTTGTTATTTAAATTAAGAAGAAGGCTATCGTATCAAAATAAAATAAAACTCTTGTCTGAACTCTCATTTCCATTATAAATTAAAGATATATGTATTTTTTCTAATGACAGTAAGAGAAAGTTAACATGGATAAGATAACATAAATTAATAGACTCCTGTTATCGTAAATGTAAAATGCATGGAAACATTTCGAATATCATCACATGATTATTTTGAATCTATAGATTTATATTATCTTATCCATTTTAACTTTCTCTTATTTTCGTTGGACAAAATAAAATCATTACAAATGAATAATGGATAAAGCTATATATATATTAGCGGGATGGATCCCTGATAGTTTTATTTACCTGTGATGAGAAGGGAGACAACAAGGCAGAATGCTGTGAGGTGTCGGCTGCTCATGGTGAATGATGATCTGACCGCTTCTTGATAAACTTCAATGCTTCTGTTTCGATACACGTTATCTTTTCAAAGGTGGATTTGTCTTAATTTGTTCAAGCGGGGACTTTTCTTCAGGAATTCGTGGTCTACGAATGCAGCTTCGGGAGGCGGAAAAGTTTATATGAGTATTTGTGTTAGTGCTGTTGCTGCTGCTGCTGTTCGCTCTGCCACAGGATGAAGGATTGTGGTGTCGCTGCAGTAATTGATGGCACACCCTATCTCTCAGCTGTCATTCACAATCGCTCTGTCCCGGACCAGTCACTGTGACTGGATCCACGCTAGCATCACCATTTGTAGCATCCGCACACCCACCTACATCCCACCTACATGAATCACTTCTCCAATGCTGGCCCAACGATGGTCCAGCGTCGCTAAAGGGGGCCAGCATTGACGCAATGTTCGGTAACCGTCTCGTGTTGCTGAGTGAAAGTCGTGCAATATTTATCAGAATGGTCCACATGCGTTTTGCATATGCCCGCATTACCATATTTGTCAGGTATGGACTCAGATCGGAGTGAGATGAGTGGCGTATAGTCCAGGAACATTTGCCTGATAATACACTATAGGGTGGGATAAATTCGTAACAAGCTGATTTTTTTTCAAAATCCCCTGAGAAAATAGTCCTGAAAAAAAATATTAAAAGTCCCCAATAATCCCAGCTTGGCAAAGTACTAACATTCAGGATGACTACCAAAAAGCTATTTTGAATGAGCAGAATTTGTTAGATACATGCATATTGTTATGTGCATTGTCTCAATGGTGGCATAAATTATGCTCATTTACGTAAATGTGACAGTGGGAATGAAGTAGAGAGTCGAAATATATTAGCTTTTGTTTTAAATAAGTTAAAATAATGCATTTTCGAAAGAGCAGAACTTGTTTGATAGGGACTACATATATATTTTTATGTGGATGATCTCATTGGTGGCACAAATGATGTGAATTAACGTTTATTTGTCAATGTGAGTACAGAAGAGAACTTATCTTTTGTCTGTCTCAGGTAGGTTAAAATAGTATAAAATTGTCATTTTTAGTTGGAAAAAAATCAGAATATTCGATAATTTCTAAATTGATGTTGACCTTACAAACACATTTGATCATCAATCAACCGGGATCCAATCCCGGTTGATTGATGATCAAATGCGTTTGTAAGGCCAACATCAATTTAGAAATTATCGAATATTCTGATTTTTTGTTGTGTGCGAGACAGGCTGAGCTAGGTTCGAATAAAAGTTTGCCAATGTTTACCAAATCTGAACGCTGCTGATCTTTATGCATGAGACACATCACATTGATAGCAAAATATCTAAAATAGAAGCACACTGTATATATCACTTCAACAAACATTTTAATGTATGTAAAATTAAATTTACCCATTTTAGCAGTAGGATATATTTAAAGTAACAATTATTTTCATTTATTTTTAATTTGTGGCTGGCGAGGTCGTCTGTCAGCAAACGAAGTGTCAGACAGGCATATAATTATATGATATAAAAATCAGGTTATTCACACATCAGGATAACAACCTTTAGTTGCAGGAGTACGGAGCCCATAAACGGACATAAAGTGTGGTGATTTTTTTTTATTTCGTTTGTACGAAATAATATTTCGTTTGTACGAAATAACATTTCGTTTGTACGAAATATTATTTCGTTTGTAATATTTCGTACAAACATAATAATATTTCGTACAAACGAAATATTATTTTGTACAAACGAAATAATATTTCGTGCAAACGAAATATTATTTCGTACAAACGAAATAATAGTTCGTACAAACGAAATAATATTTCGTGCAAACGAAATCATTTCGTACAAACGAAATAATAATTCGTACAAACGAAATCATTTCGTACAAACGAAATAATATTTCGTACAAACGAAATAATATTTCGTACGAACGAAATAATATTTCGTACAAACGAAATATTATTTCGTACAAACGAAATAAAAAAAATCACCACATTTAATGTCCCTTTATGGGCTCCGTACAGGAGGGCTTCTACGTATGGGATGAATTTTAATCTCAACCTCTGCGCTTCACCTGCTATCCCTAATTAAGTCCACCTATAATGTATCTTACACCATATCGATTGATGTGGGCCTACTAATCTATATGTTTGATACTTTTTTAAAACAGATATGCAAATATTTCAAAAAATATGGACACTCTATGACGTTGTGTCTTTTCCATATTGCAATGAAAAAAAATTATGCCCATTATTACTACTTTAAGAAAAGATAGTATCTTGCGGATTCAGAGGCGTCTCTTCCCCCCGTTCACGGTTTAAAAAAAAACACACGCCCACATTCGTGCCGAAATATGCTCTAGAATGACCTTTTGAAGCTTGAGATGTCTCTGGAGCATTTCAAAAAGTGGCTGTGCCAGCTGTGGTGTGTATAAATGTCGGCGCCCTCCCCTCTCGTTTATCAATTTTTGGACTCTCCACTGTAATTCGTACATACAGAATGTCATTTTTGGGAGTGGTCAAGCGGGTTAGATTCCCAGAAAAAGAGTGGCTGCTCTTTCTACTACATAGGCTCATGCAGGGAATGATACGACTTGCATGTGTTTTTCTACGTATTTGTGTTTTTCTACGGAGTTGTTAGCCTTTCACCAGTATATTTTACATTATCATTGTAAAGACACCATTTATGATAAACTTACAAGAACGGGTTTGATACACATCTGATCGGATTATTTTTCAGAGTAAAGATGAATCGGATTCAATATATCATTATTAGTTTATTATTATTTTATATTAAATTATGTGTGTAAGTCAGTATTGCAATACCTAGCGCTTTGCTTAAATGGTATAATAGCCGGGGACACGTATCTATCTAACTCTCGTTTATTCAGTAGGTTGGTCACAGTTTTTAAACCATTACTCTTGATACGCAGATCAGAACAAGTTAAGTTTTTCCAAAAAATAAAACAATTTGCGCAGTGGGATAGCCTTAGTGTCATTACCCCTCTTGTGTGCAGTCATATTAATAATTGTGCATTTTTAATTACGATTGGAGATATGAATAACCTTCTGGGAAGTATGCATGGATGCACTAGTAAACAAGGAACCTCCCCATGACCACTGAGC
The DNA here is from genome assembly GCA_964017125.1 of Flabesymbios commensalis. Lineage (NCBI taxonomy): Eukaryota > Metazoa > Annelida > Polychaeta > Terebellida > Flabelligeridae > Flabesymbios > Flabesymbios commensalis. The sequence continues at coordinate 13,363,504 of OZ024915.1, forward strand.
ATCGCAGGGTCGACCTTCCATCCCTATTCAGTTGCTTTTAGGCAATACAAATATATTTTGGTAGAAGTTAGGCTTATAAGCTGTTCACTTTCCACATATATCACAATTTTTATTGTTATTTCACCCATTATTTTTAAGAAAAATGATGAAAATGTTATACTATTTAAAATACTGGCCTATACAGTAGTTTTTATTTTACTTATATTATGTAGGCTCTAAAGCAAAGCCTTTTTAGATAGTGCGAATCAGTCATCACATTAACTATGTCGGGGAACAACCTACGGTACTAAACCGACAAAAACAGCTTTGCTGTTCTGTAAATTACGTTTTTTTGTGTAAATGCGTTCAGTGTTATGTATAATATGACATATATATCATAGACACATATATATTCCAATGTAATATTTTGTTTTAATTATTGTTTGTGTCAAAAAATTCAAAAACTTTGGTCAAATATTTTAAAATCGGTGAGAGAAAATATTAGCTGTGACAGCCATCTAACATCTTAACTCTGCTAGAAATGCTTGTTTGTATTTGGCGGCCATTTTGTCGTATGGGTCGTATTCACGGCTACTTTTATTATGTTTATACTGCTGGCAATAGTAACAATTGTCAAATTAAATGCTTGCAATAAATTATAAAAAAACAATATTTATTTCAGTTTTTAACAAAAAATGGGGCATTTATCGACATATTGTGTCATTAAAGCAAAAATAAAGTGTTTCCTCTCTTCATTAGATTCACACTAAGATATACGAGTGATTTGGTGTCCTCTATACACCAATGACACGGTGCAAATTGAAAAAAAAATGATTGTATTTAGTCCATTTCGCTTATCAGAAACTCCATTTTGGCGGCCATCTTGAATTTTGGTACTTTCCCGAGCGGGCGTTCTTGGGGACTTTTCGTATGTTTTTCAGGACTGTATTTTGAGTAGTGTTTTAAAAAATCAGCTTGTTACGAATTTATTCCACCTCAAAACCTAATATTCCTGGACTAGTTAGTAATGCTAATTGTCGAGTGACTAAATAAACGTAATATACAGAGCTCTGTACATTCAATACCTAGTTAAACTCGCAACAAATAATTTCAACAAAAATCAAATTATTATTTCAATAAAATAATCATATTAGCTTGATGCAAGCTAACCCTTGCAAGCCTGAGTTGACGATTGTAATCTTCATCCACCACAAGCCGCGAATTGCTGTCACAATTCTAGACTTCTGGTGGATGAAGATGACTGGGTGGTAAACGAAAAACAGATACTATTAAAACAGGTTCATGAGCATTTTCGAACATTAAACAATGATAAAATTTTCTACAAATGTTATGTTTGAAATATCTCTAAAATAAATATCTACGATGTTTACACAGGTGCTGCAAAAGCCTGTACAATTTGTCCAATACGTATGTGGAATAGGCTAAAAATGTCATACGTGAGAATTGTTTTTTATTAGGCTTTGTATACACAGACATATACAATACTCGTATACATATGATATTGTAAAGTAAATTGTGTAAATCAGAATGTCAAACACAGGTGACCAACACCCTTACTAAATTTGACATCCAGGAGAAAATATCTACACGATAATTGCACTTAAAAATTAACGTGTAATATATATTATACCAGAAACCAGAAATAAAATACCTGTATAATATTATTATTATAGAAAGTAGTAAAAAACACCCTGGGAAGCGTGTAACACTTTAAAGATATGCAATGTTGAAAAAAAGTCAGACATACAGATATTTTATTGACAGAAAGGAAGGCATTACAGATTAATTTATTTGTCTTAGAAATGAGAGAGAGATATATGTACATGTATATCCAAGATTGTTAATTTGGTAGAAATCATTTGACAGTATACATGGTATGACATACATAATGTTAAGTGGCATTGCCATAATAAACACTGGTTATTTCGATAATACAAATGACTAATAGACAACAAAATTGAAAGGTACTGCCAAGATGTGAACATATGGGTCTCTACTTTTGTTTCTCGCACCAAAACCAGGGAATAAATACCTACTATGTATAACATATAAATCAAATATAGTAGCAAAAAAGACACTCTGGAAAGCGTTGAAAACTAAAATATATAGATGTGAATAATTATGCTACAGTAGTCATGGCTCTCGCACAAAACATTTTAATACAGTTTTTTTTAATTAACTATATCGCTTATTTCATACTATTTCAATCATGACCTAGTCAGTATCACATACTCGGAGTTGCAATCGAGGAGATACATTCCCGATCCCCGAAAATCAGTTGACTCTGAAATCCCCCATAAGACCCCACTTCGTCTAAACGGCAAATTGAAAAATCCGAGAGCAACATCCGTCCTGATTTGTGGTAATACAAATATTGATGATATAGCGACATGTGACTTGTGATTGTTCCAGATAAAAACATCGTTATACCAATAATATTGACACATAATCATGATAAAATTTATTAGGGCCAGTCACGAAAAACACGATACTAATTTTAATTAATAATTAATTGATATTATTCTTAATCAATACCTGGTTACTAGCACACATTCGGTGTTGCAATGGAGCAAAAACACTCTCAACCTCATAGTCCCTAAATACAAGTATTGTGATTAATGTAAAATGTATCGCCTGGCGTCAGCTAGTAAAACCGTCGCTCAGCCGAAACACGCTATCTATACTATACATACATGAGTATGGACAGATGGTAAAACACACCACTACATTTATACTTTGTCCCACCACTATATTCTAAGCCGGGTATGGAGAGTTATTGTTGATCAAACACAGACCAATTATCATGGTAGGCTTATAGTGCTATAATCAGTCAGGTGTGACCGAGCTGTTGATAATGAGGGATCCTCATTAGAGTTGGATGTGTTTTAAGTCAGTTAAAACCCTCGCAGCTCTACATTCTTATCTGTGGGATCCGCTTTTTCCACAGCTAAGAATGTAGCGTTCCTCGGGCTTTATCCTATACAAAACCACTAATAATTTCGTCAACTTCACAATTAATTTACACTTGCTATTCTCATTATATTTAACTATTGATTTGTTTAAAACAACCATAGATAAATTGGGCTAGTGACTTCACCACTGTTATGTCTCTGGAGGTCATAATTTGTAGAAACATGTCATTTGTCGATCGCATATTCATAATTATGGCTACAGAATTAAAAATGATTTCGCGTTCATAATGTTCATAGTATTACAGTGTAGAAGGAGATGTATTTCGACGTCAATTTCGCTTGATTCACATCTTGTGCATATTCGTTGGTTTATTGGAGTTATTGGATTATTGTATCGTCCTCTGTATATTTTTATGTCATGTGAGCTCATTCGATATGCCGCCATTGCTGTTATGAGGTGGCTCCGATTCATATTTTTTACTAATGAATAAGTGCGCAGCTATATGTTACACCCAACTAGTAATATGAACAATTCTAATATCCGATTGCTGTAGGTTCTAGTGTGAGTTGTTTTTTATCTTTCACATTAAGCTCAACAACAGTTCAATCATCTGAACCCGATATCACAAGGATGAGTTAACACGACAAGACTGAATACAAAACAAATGGTCCTGTACTTGAGCTTGGCGCTCAATCTGCCACTGATTTGTTACAGCTAAAACCCCCATGCCACTGAGAAATTTGGTTGACCAGAGACTGACCAGCTGCTGACCAGACAAGCATATTTGCAGTGCAGGTCAGTTTATGATGAGTACATGACGTACAGTACTGATTTCACAAAATGGGACAGATTTTTCATCAGTGGCTGGCCTGCGTTAACGCAGGCCAGCCCGTCATTAGCCCGGGCGCAAGCCCGGCGAGACAGGCGCAGAATTGGTTGCGCCCAGCGCATGAAATGGGCTCGAGCCCCAACACGGTTCGGGCCAGGAAAATATACCCGCCCAAATCCTACTTGGGCTTGCACCCAGTATACTGTGTGGCGGCTAGCATGGATGCTGTGAACCATGTGTCATCTCGCCGGGCTGGCCAGGCTCGCTCTGGGCAAGACAAGGCGCGCTCAGCTTGACCACATTCAGCATCATCTAAACAGCTCTGAGTTGATCTAAACGTGCAATAATTGAGTGTCCGTACGCGTATACATCTAGACCTGTTGCAGTCCTCATTTATTTCTGCTTAGCCATTTAGCATTTAGCCTTTAGCATTTAGACATTATCTTTAGTATCGGAAAAGCAGTTCAGTGTATAAATTCAGAAAATGGGTGGTTTTATGAAGCTACGGTCACTGGAATAGACCTAACTGAAGATGAAAAACAGGCACCTGGAAAGTCAGGCTCGCCCGGCGCACCGGTCGAGCTTGAAACTGGACCAGACGAGAAGCGCGCCTGACTAACACATACAGGCGTTGACTCAATTCGCCGAGACTCTAGATTGGCTTGAGCCCCGGCGATATGAGCGCGGCTCCAGTTATATGAACTTATACCAAAACGCACATTGCGGCCCGGCTAAAGGATTTTATAACTTTGGGCGCATACATGCGAGCCCCAAATGGGGTGGGGAGAGAACATGGGGCTAGCCCAGGGCTAGCCTGCGTTAGCCGGGGCTAGCCCCACTGAAAAAGCTTGTCCCATTTTGCTAAATCAGTACTGTATGCGGCCGACCCTCACATGAGTGTCTTGTCACCCTCAGGTCATTCCGATTGCCACATCACGACTTGCGAACGGCGGGTGCTAGCAAACCACAGAAGTGTAAAGCATGACCCGCCGTTTTTTCACAGAAAATCCGCTCTGAGTCGTCTGAGTCGCTGGCATCTTTCTGATTACTCAGATGAGCCTCTGCCCAGTCGCGTGAGCCACGGGTGTCTATGCCATGACCACTTCTATGACCATCAGTTGTCACAGCCCGCATAATTTTGCTTGTAACCCCATGCCACTGGGAAATTTGGTTGACCAGAGACTGACCTGCTGCTGACCTCAGTGACAAGCAAGATATTTAAAACCATGGTCATAACATGAAGAGGCAAATAAATATCGATATCTGGATTTGGCTTATATATTATAGATATACTATTCAGATGGTCGATCATCTTCATTATATCTTCATTATATCTACATTATATCTTCATGTCACTAGATTCTGACGTCTAAAGCCGACCCCCGCACTGAAAGAATGAACATATTTATAATGACCGTAGACTCATAACATAGGTATTCAAATGAAACAGAAAAAATTAAGTAAGAAAATTTAAAATGATTTCAAAATGCAAAAACCCTTTGGTTTCCATGGCTTATACAGAAATATTTCAGCGTTGTAAGGATGAAGCTGCAAATGGCTTCATTAATGACTATTCCAAGGTGATACAGAATATTAGTGATTATTTCGTGTCACGATTCAGTAACGTGCACTTTTCATCAAAAGAAATGAATGTATCGGTGTCCAGTAAGTCATACCAAGATAAAGGGCTCTCCGAAGTAATCATTACTATACTCGCTTTCAAATTAAAAATGATCAACCTAGATCGCAGGAAATTCTGCGATTTCTCTCCGTCAATTCGGAACCGATTTCCTTCACATTTTGCAAAGGCCATTTTATATTCAAATCCTAACAGCCCCTCGTAAAATTGCTTCAAAAGTAAGACCATTTGACAAGTAGTAAATTGAAATTACGACGTCCCTCTATAATCCCATTAAATTAATTTAGGAATTTTAGTACATGTCAAATGATCTAACTTTCTAAATATATTATATAATTTATCAAAAAATTTGTCGCTGTTTGGATATGACTTAAAAATGGCCTGTGCTAAATTTCTAAGAAATATGTTCATAGTTGTTAAAACATGCGCTTCAAATTTACCAAAATTATTGTGGCCCAGGATATACACACCTACATGTATTTGTCACTTCATACTTTTAAGGACAATCATATTATTATGTATATTATTTTTTTATACTTTTATGCTTATACTTTTTGTACATAGATGAATATAGCTATAGTTGCTGCCTTGCTTGCAGAGGCTTCTACATGATCTATAAGCCTGTTCTAGCGCAGCACGACCAATGTTGTATATGATATTTTAATGATATAATGTGTATATTTTTTTGTATCTGTTTTTAAATATATATGTATTGGTCAAAAGCTAAAAAAAATAAAACGCCATCTACAATTGTTGAATTAAGGTTTAAATAATTCTATTTTAAACAGATAGTTTTATTAAATTCTACATGTATGTATTTATCACTCAGCACAAAAAGTGACAAATAGACTGACGGTATTGTTTTAATGTTATTATCGTTATCCATTATATGTTGAGCACTAACACATAAGTCATCATTTAACCCTTCCAGTGCGGGGACCGTTTTATATATTATATTCTGACTTCTATGGACGTCAGATTCAGACGTCTAAAGTCGGTCCGGCACTGAAATAAAAAAAAATATATAATGGCCATAGAAGCATAACAAAAGTATCCATGCTGCCAATACTAACGCAGTGTCCAGCTTCTAATGACGAAAAGTATGTATAATTATAAAAAAAAACTAACGTTACATCTCCCAAATTAACATATTTGAATAGTTGAGCAATTACTATGCTTCATTTCAACATCGTCCTTGATCAATGCACGTTTCATTAGCGATGGCATTGGGAATGCTTTTGTTTCAAGGCAGCTCCGATTATGTGATATTAATTTAGGTCGTGAGTGAAAATGGTATGAAATAGTCACTTATTAAAAAGAAGGTGTAATATTATAGTGGTCGTGTCATACCTTGCGTGATTAACTAATTATCATGATCGTCATTATAAAAATGATTATTATCCACCATTATTATTGTTATTACGCACTTTTTTCTGGAGCGACCACACATCTATTAATAGCTATTGTCGGCCGATTTTAATTGTACATTCATGAAATTTTGTTTGTTTTTACCATATCGTTTTAATGTTTTAATACCTACTTCACTAACATATTTATGCATCTGGATGTATATTACGGTTTCTACGATTTCCAGAGTGTATTTTTTGCTACTAGCATATTGCAATTTGCACATAAATATAAGTATTGTAATAATCCTGAAATACATCGGCTGGTGTGAGCTCGTGAAGCCGTCATGAAGAAACATACTACCCCGACAGATAATATAATTAGTCGACTAAAATGTCATCAGAATTCACATAACATGTCATTGTGACATACACTTTAATTATGCTGCTGAACTGAAACCACTTCATCTGGACTTTAACCCTTTCAGGCCTTAGTTTACCATAGTCATCTTCATCCACTACAAGCCGCGAATTGCTGTCGCAATTCTCGACTTATAGTGAACGAAGATGATTTGAGATGGGTGAAAATTAAAGAAAATTACCATGTATTAGTAAGCCATTTTTATGGAAATTTTCATTCAAAAACCCTAGTTGTAGGAAAATTAGGTCTGTTTTCAGTGATGTAAAATGATGCTTCAATGCTTCGGGAGGGCTTAAAGGGTTAATAGATTATTCATAGGGGTCAGTTACAATTATTGAGCGATAGAGAGATAGACATGAGTAATGTTTTAGGTCAATTACTTGGCTAACTTATTCTTCCCGACCATACTATGTATTTACACTTTTTTTTACTTTTTATTTCGGTTTCAAAACCAGAAAGCTCCCCATCTGTTTGTACAATTGTTCCTGACTAGATTGTAAATTATTACAACAGGAATGGCAATGCCGTACGCATAGTAGGCATAATTTTAGATTGTAGACTGTAGTAATGCTTTTTGATCGGGTAGCTCAAATCAAACTTTTTATTATTTATATGTTGGTAAAGGTGTATCTCCTTCAATACTGAAACTATTTTTTAACAAGTACGCACTGCAGACGATGACAGTCGAATGGGGCAGTGGCACATCTGATGTTTTTTAATTTCACACGATCGCCTATATTATTTACATTTACATATTGTCTTGTTAAATCATGTGGTTTCTGTTGTTATACTAGTCAGTCTTTTGTAGGTGGATTTTGCTACGCCAATTATATTGTGTTGTCGGCACCGACGCGTTATACTTTGTCAAAGCTTTTAAAAGTGTGCCAGTTGTTTTTCGAAGCGTGTTTTTTTAATATTCAATGCCAGTAAAATTGATTTTATTGTGTTTCCATATGGTGTCGATAATGTTAGCACAATTAAAAATTAGTTAATTAATTAATTAATTGTGTAATGCTAAAGGGCCAGATATTTCAGCTAAGGGTGAAATAGAAAAACTAATATACTTTTATCTTCCCCTTATATTTTTAGCACCAACTGTGTATATACAATGTTCAAATCAATTTGCAAGTCACTCTATGGCTGTGAGTTGTGGGATATAAATAAAATAAAATGAATGGGGTGAAGCTGTATGGTTAACCTGGATCAGGGGATATCCTGAGGACGGTCCTCAAGGTCTATTAGCTTCTTCCCAGCAAACGCGATACACTTAGCCAATGTTGTTTTAATGCTGGGCCAGCGTCGCAGACGGTGGCCCAACATTAAAACAACATTGGTTTAGTGTTTTGTGTATGCTGAGTTATACTCGGCGGCGGTAACACTCGACCGAACTCCCGTCAAAATTAACAAGGCAGAAGCAGATTTTTTCAAGATGATGTAATTCAATTTATTCCTATAATTTCTTCTCATGGTCTTTTTGTACCTCTCGTTATACCCCTGTGTAGGTTCAGGGGGCGGGGGCCCTAGGGTAGTGGTTAGCACCGCTGCCTTTCACGCCAGAGTTCGGGGTTCGGTTCCCGGTCTCGGCGGTTTGAAAGAAACACAAATGTTTCTTCCCCATCCACGTGTGAAAGTCAGTATTGTGGGGGGCCTCCGTGACCGAGCGGTAGCGTGCTCGACCTCAGACCGCCAGGGCGCGAATTTCGAATCCTGTGTCTGGAGGACAGTGTCATCTCAATCATCTCACCATCCTCAGGAGGTTCTCCTGGCCCAGTTTAGCCTATATGTGCACAAAGGTGGCCTAAAGCCCGATTCATTTCATTTGTAGGTTCAGGTTGTTAACCTCTCCGCTCTCTTCTGGTATATATGCCAGCTCAGTGTATATCAAGACTACAGCATTTCCCGTGGTTTTTGTTTTCAAAGTCCCCCCTGGTGAGTGTCTAATCACAACAAACCCTGGGCTTGGGGTAGTTACATTTATCACCCCGGCCATGAGCAGGGGAAGCGCTGTTTGTGATAAGGTGACATGCGCCCGGGTTTTTACTTTCCTGCGTTTCATGGTTGTTGGGAATAAGATAAAGAGGTGAGGTTTACGGGATTGTGCTCCTAAATACCAGGTGGGAATATACATATATATCTACTACAAGCATTTATTTTGTCAGAATAACAGGGGAACTACGTTACACTTTTACAATCCTCCCCCTCAAACAATACCATTTCATACATTATTGTTTCGTGATGTTGTAATTATTTGTTTTATTTATTTACAAAAAACATAGTATACATATATGAATAATGATAAACACATAGAATAAGCTTTCATAATATTTAAAGACTTCTTCATTGTCTTTCCCAGATTTTTGTCAGTTTAGTTTCAACCAATTCCCTTATTCAACTTTATTATAACTATGTGTCTGATAGTGGAATACATATATGATATAAAGTTTTTGATTAAAGTCTATGTAAACGCCTCAGCTACACCTTCTCTTCATCCACACGATTTACGTTGGAATACAGTCTGACTTTTCACAGCGCCCACTGTCTCCATTGTGGGCCTTCTCCCATCATACATCTCACACCTTTTTGCTAGATGTCGTCAAGTGCAGCGAGTATGGCTTGGTTCTTTCGTTGGGACTCACAGTATCTACCTCCACCTTGCTGTATGAGGGTGCGTCTTTATGCAGCCGTTCTCCAATTCCACCGCAGCGGTCTGTCCTCTACCTCCTGTCATTTCCCCACTCTCGGCATGATTCCTAAAACAACTTCATGGGTTTCTTAAACTGTATATACACACATATATACACACTATCCTGTGGGATATTCAGTTGGCGGATGTCTTGTATCCTAGCAATTAGTTCATTCGTGGGTATGTCCTTTAGGTCAGGTAAGTTGGCGATTTCATGTTGGTTTGGGTTTAAAGCAATTAGAGTGTTTTAAGAGTCTCGAAAACATATTTTTTGAAAACCTGAAGTTGTCTATATTTAACGATGTTTTGTATTTGTTTGTTTGTTTGTTTGTTTGTTTGTTTGTTTGTTTGTTTGTTTGTTTGTTTGTTTGTTTGTTTGTTTGTTTGTTTGTTTGTTTGTTTGTTTGTTTGTTTGTTTGTTTGTTTGTTGTTTGGGATAGCTAGCCCTGAATGAGGCTACCCGGGCCTTATGACTTGCTACTCTGGACTCAATCTGATGAGCTATGGCCAATCTAACATGATCTTGCCTATAATAAATATATTTACTTACATTTATGTGATTCATCAGTTGACATGTGACATGTTGGACATGAATTTAAGTAAAATACAACTACAATTCACGGCTATATATTTTGCATCAATCTTTGCCGGTGCGACACGAGGGACATCCATGTGAGGGGAATTCGTCCACGACTGCGCATACCCAGAGTATGGGGTACATTCAGGGGTTTTATGACCGGGCCGGTTGATGATAATGAGAGAATCAAGTGAGCGATATTAAAGAAAAACAATTCAAACTACTTTCACTAGATGTAAACTGGAATTATCTAGGAATTAGCTGGTCTGTACTTGACCAGTAATAATTCTCCATTCCCGGATTAGAATGTAGAGATAACAAACTATACTGCTATCATATATTATTCATATACATCAAATCATATAAATTGTTAGACTATATAATAATCCAAAATAAAAATATTGTCATAAATTAAATGTATAACTGGCACTTGTTTAGATATCCTGGTATCTAGGAACTACGTTAGCTTTGCCACACAACGTATTCTCACCGACAAAACAAGGTCTGTACACCATAAGTATCACTATCAGAACCAAAGAATCAAGGGTGTTTGACCAAGAGGGCCTGGCAATGACTTGTTTTAATACTGTTTAGCCATTAGGCGGTAACTAAAGTATGTTGCTCTTAACACATTAAAGGTGATCTATCACCCCTTATATAGCATGAATAAATTTGTGACAAATAAATCAAAGTTGCCACAAGATGGGGCACAAGTGTTTCCTTATATGGGGTGATTGGCTCTCACGTGACCCTCTGAGAGGGTCACATGATAGCCACATGATAGCCACATGATAGCCAAACATAAGGACATAATTATTCATATCATATAAGGGGTGATCCATCACCTTCAAGCTGTATAAACAAATCTGATGCCGGTAACTAACACGCCTGCCAGCAAACATTCTTAGCTGTGGAAAATGGCTCGGCCTTTGGTCTCCGACTTTTCCACGGCTAAGAATGTAGAGCTCCTCGGGCTTTATCCTATACCTAACTTATAATATATGATTATATCACGTGTTCTGACGTTTTTTCATCACTACGCAGACACCAACACGTATTTAGTAAGAAAAGTGTAAGATACTTCAAATAAGAGGGCCATCATTTAATCTCCAGGGAGGGGGTGATTAATTTGTGAAATAAATAATTTCGGGAAGACCCTGCATGAAATAGATAATAAATTACAAGAACTTTCATATATAAACTTTGACAGAATTCTAATTTAAAGCGCGCTGTCGAGCCGTGCTGATTGAAATCAATCATTTGTCCGAGACAATTACCACCCCTCCCCCCCTGGAGATTGAATGGTGCCCCCTAAAGATATGGTCAGTAGACAAATTAGATTTTACATCTTCCGAAATGTCAAAGCATGTGATTGTAGTTGTGAAAATATAACCATTTAACCTAGATATTTCAGTACAATTCTGTGAACCGCAGGGACATCACCGGAAACCGTTTTGAATGGCTACTCGATGAAAATAATGTTATATAAGACCCCCTCCCACATACTTCATTGTATTAGCTAGCTCGTTTAAAATATTGGAGGTTAAATGTTGATTCTCACAGAATCCATTTATCCTCTAAAAGCCGCAAATTACTATCACAATTCTTGACCTTCAGTGGATGAAGATGAGTTAAATTTGAGTACATGTACAAATTAAATAGAATTGTTTTATAGTGTTTACCCTTATGCTCCTGTTTGTTTGTTTGTTTCTATTTTTCATTCATTTAAAGCTAGAATTGCTAACGCAATTTCCAGCTTCAAATGAATGAAACATAACATTATTCCTGAAAAATAGAAATCTTAATTATTTTATTAACTGAGCATCTACCACAAGATATGTTACCAATTATAGTGGTACTTTATTTAGTTCAAAAATTGTTTGAAAACGTATTTATACTGTTTTAGCACCACAACGGTGAAAGAAAACTGCCTCATTCTAAAACCCTTCCGTGCGAAGAATTTAATCACGTTCCGGGGATTATAATTTTTTCCTTGGGATTTAAAGTGTTCAAGTAATCATGCAGAGTGCCAACGTACTAATCTAAGCATACGAACCATTTGAGTACCACTGTGACCCTTTTTGAATTTAGTATCACACCAAATAACAGCCCTTTTTCAAAGCGACATTTTGTTGGTAAACCTTACAGCGCGGGATAAAGTCAATCCCAAAACATATATTTAATGGCCGTAGACCCATAACATATGTATTCAAGTAAATCAAAAAGACCTAGCTAAGATATTCATGATGTTTTAAAATTTAAAAAAATCCTTTAGTCTGCATTGTTTATACAAAAGTATTTCAGCGCTTTAACGGTTAATTATCAAGAATGGCAAACCGTAGCTCAAATTTGACAAATGTCACTGATTTCCACCTATGTCGGGCTGTGGATCGCGGTAGCGATACACAGCCCGACATAGGTGGAAATACTAATCATACAGGCTAACGATATGAAGGTGTCCCAATAAACACGAACCGGTCACCCAAGGCATCCCACTGGTGGGCCAGCCTCGCAGACGGTGGGCCAGCATTGGTCAGACATTGCCTTTGACAATCATGACAGAGTCAAATTACCACATGCACAACTTGAACTGAAGGGTAGGCAATGTATTTAATTGTCTACAAGGAAGCATTCGCTGAAAAGGTATAAGAAAACCGACTCAGAACGTGATAAATGTCACAGTTCAACTGTTAATTAAATTAATGGGGATTTTTGTTAAACTGGGCCAAGTGAACGTCCTGTGAATGGTGTAATGAATCAAATGACACTGCCTTCCATAATAATTATTCGAACATCGAGCCCACGCCTTCTGCACCCCACCCTAGTTTTTACGAGTGAGTGGGGACCTTGTTTCTTCAAACCTACACCGAGACGTACTCATCAAATCATGGGTCACAATGTTCACATTATGTTGACCAGCAAGCTGATTGTTTTAAATATCCATGGTTGAATATTACTTTCTATTGATGGAAACAACCGATGATACTACGTCCGTGCAACAAATCACCGACGTTTTTATTTTACCTTGAATTAAAACTTTTTCTAAAAATACTGCTAATTCTACTTTGAAAAACTATATAGGCCCACAGTTGGCATGTGGGATGTTCACTTAGTATTGGGAGCCTCCGTGACCGAGAGGTAGCTTGCTCGGCCACTGATCGGCAGGACTCTTTGACTCTCGAATTCTGTGTCTGTAGGGTAGTGTCATCTCATTTATCACATCATCCTCAGGATGTTCTCCTGGTTCAGTTTAGCCTACATGTGCACAATGGTGGCCTAAAAAACCCCATGCAATTCCATTCCATTTATTACCATGACGTTCAATAATTTTGGTCAGTCACTTGCGATTTACTTAAATTATTGATTATTTAAAACAATCTGAACATGATTAACAAGCAATGTGTGATATTTCCGTTAGTCGACTCAGGTTTAACGTTTTTCTGTACGTTGGACCGACAATAAAAAAATGTGTTGTTCTGAGGAATTTAGTATGTAATTGATTTATTTTTGTAATTTATCTGAACATAATTAACAAGCCATTTGTGATATTTCCTTCAGTCGACTCAGGTTTGAAGTTGCTTTGGTACGTTGGACCGACAATAAAAAATGTTTAGCTCAAAGGAAATAAATAGACGAAATATCATTCCGATTTACTTTAATTAATGATTATTAAAATGTATCCGAGCATGATTATCAAGCAATTTGTGATATTCCCCAGATAGCTTTTGATAACAAATGAGGACCGAATACAATCTATTACAGATTAAGTTTCAATAAAATACATTGCAGTGACATAATGGCATTTTAGTCCACATTTGTCAAGGTATAAAATATGAAATGACTTTAATATAGAACTGTAGTCAATTGCAATGCAAAGGTAATTTAATCCTTACAGTGCGGGGACCATTTTTAAACGTCAGAATCTGACGTCTGTTGACGTCAGATTCTGACGTATAACGACGATCCCTACAGTGAAAGAAATAAAATATTTCTAATGGTCGTAGACCAATAACATAGGTATTAAAATGAATCAGAAAAACTGACTAAGGCATTTATGATGATTTTGTATTGAAAAACCTTATATACAATTTTTTTAGCGCTTTAATGATTAAATTCCTGCTTCGCGATTTGTATTTGATCCCTTTTTCACTGGACGCGTCCTGTAATTCACCACAAGGCGTTTGGTATTTCCGAACATGCAGAAATTTACCACCAAGGTAGTCTAAAGTGTATGCATATAAGTTGTCTTAATATTAGGTCAAAAACTATACTTTTTTTCAAATACATATAAAATAAGCGAACGTTTTATTTCGTTTTCGTTAAGATACAAAAATAGGTGTACAAACAAAATGTATCTCCTTAGCAATGATAAACTAGCGATCGTAACCTTGTTTTTTAATATTTTTTACATAACGTACGGAATTAACCTTTACAGTATCAGGTCAAATCGACCTCTATAATACAGGTAAAAATAAACCATTAATTAATTACTTCCGGAAAAGTGTCATAATTGTCGTGACAATATTATAGCTATGTGGTTCGAATGTGGTGATTGGACAAGCCCTATTTAATCATGGAAATAATATCAAGTCATTTTGCTTAGTTTTAAGTAGACCCACTATTTAGATTTTATTGCTTGGGAAAATCATCGCAATGATAAAGGCCCCATATATATTATGCTTTCCAAATACGGAAAACAGTGGAGTTTATTACCGATCTTCTTTCTGTTGCGGTATTGCCACAATAAAATCACTCACTCACTCACTCACTCACTCACTCACTCACTCACTCACTCACTCACTCACTCACTCACTCACTCACTCACTCACTCACTCACTCACTCACTCACTCACTCAC